>CM039479.1:21729207-22021431 GCA_022433065.1 Begonia loranthoides | reverse complement strand
TTACCGAGGTGAACTAATTCAAAAATTATTCAGGAGAGAGGAATCGAAGGACATAGGTGGAAGCAAGGCAATTATCATGTTTAATTGAGAACATGGAATCTAAAGAAATAGAGGACATTGACAATAAAAGCAAATTCTTTAGAGCTGTAAATAATAGATGAAAGTCGCAAAAAAACAGAGAAGACTTGTTGGGTAGTGGGAGGAAAAAGGAGACGCATATTTGAAACTAGATACCTAATGGATTAATTCAAAAAGCTTCCTTACAAATGACCCCCAAATCTACTCTCTCAATCATTTTCCATGGATCCTCAAACCTGACACTGTGGGTCAAACAGGCCAATCCCTAAGAGTTATGGCCTTCCTAATCCTCTGTCGTTTAGTTCGAAAGTCATTGTTAGGCCGCTGCCGAAGAAAAAGGGTAGAGTCTCCATACGTAAATCTGCCCATTTTTCCTATAATCTTAACCATACCTACCTAATTGGAAACTGTACTTCTGATGGAGAAAGAATCATTCCTGCAATGAGCATCATTCATCAATCCAAGTATTTCACAATATATACCTGTGCCCATTTCACTTGCTCCTTCAGATTTAGACCTGACCATATGCTTTTGTCTTCCCTCATCCTCATTCCTCCCCATGCCTTATTCCAATAGAAAAAAGACAGGAAAAGAAAATACCATATTTCCAATGACAGTCCATATAATTAGGGAAAAAAAAATAAAAAAAAGTAGAATCTTCACTAACTACCACGCGATGTATGACAGTAACAGCGATAATTTAGATCAAAATAAATTCATGGAGATCAATTGCCATTTCACTTTCGTGCTCATCATAGTAACGCCTCCGATTCTAGTGCCATGCCTCAATACTTAAAACAAGTTAGCTAGGACAATACTGCGAAGCCACAATCAATGAATCTACAATCTGAAATTCACTTATTTAACTGTTTCTACTAAGAAACATCTAGTGAGACGCCACAATGTCAATTGGAAGAGCAGGAGATTGAGAAGTTACCAGGGAATCCCTTAGAGATCAGCAGTCTTTAGTAGGGAAGAACGGATACAAGAGAAGAAGAAAAGATTACTTCTGCAACACTCAAGTCTATCAGAGTTTACCACTACCACCATTCAAGCGGAGAAATTTTCTTGATTTTAACCAGTTCTCTACAGTTACCACTGGAAATTATATCTTTGACATAGAAACAGACGCTGATTGAAGAGTATCTTGCAACACTAAGATTGTAACAAGTTACGAAGAAAAAATTCATGACACGCAAGAGAGCTAGGGAAAAGGAAACCAAGCAACAGGAGCAAAATTATCAGCTGATCTGACCAATAAACAATTTCCCCTTGTAGATTCGTATTGCACGTGCATTGCACCGTAGATTTTATGAAGAAGAAAAAACTCAGCAACTTATTTTAAAGCTCAAATTCTTCGTCCTTCAGAGCCATTTCGGCTGCCTCCTCTTCTTCCTCGTCCAGAGCAAAGTATTCATTCTTCTCGACTGGGCGAAACATGTAAAACATCACCAAATAAAAGAGAAGGCTTGCAGTCTCCTCCGCCGCATTGCTCACCCACTGATACTTATAAGCTGCAATGGTCTTCAGAGCAAACACCACAATTCGAGTAAAATACAAATACCCGATTACAACTATGTAGAATTGCCTGAAAAGAGTCAACTTTGCTAGGGTCTTTGCGGCTTTTCCGTCTGTCTTAGACGTCTCTCTCAAAGACCTGATCGACCAAACAATTGGGAAAATTATAGCACAGCAACAGATAATATCCACCAACAAGAAAACCTGGTTCCAAGTGACCCAATCTTTGATAAAAGGGCCTGTCTCTTCGATCACAATCGACGCCGCATTGGCCAAAACCTGAAGTGGGATCACAATCATCAAGACCTTCTTCTCCTTCTCTTCCAAAAATGGCTTCAAGAAAGACCATCCGGTTCCGATCAACACAATCACAGTGAAGAGGAGAACAACCCGAATAAATTGGAAGATGTAGAATAATACGTCCCAACCGTGAGGCGTCCCAGTGACCTTCACAAAATGTTTGTCCTCAGCGGCGCAGATTAAATTCAAAGCCTTAATCAACAGCAATCCGGCCATCAACAAATGGATCCGGTGAAACGAGCGCTTGTTTTTCAAGCAAATGTTGATCCAGACGCCAAAAAAGACGATATATGCTAGGGAGAAGATGAAAAAGATGGAAGGAAGCTGAGTAAGGCCGGCGGAGAGGTAATCTTTAGAGCCATCGCGATCAAGATTGTAAACTTCAGTACGAACCTCCATAGAAACCTCGGTTCCGGGTGCGCAATTAGCGAAGAAGAGGCTGAACTCATTCGGATCCGTAATCGCGTGCGAATCATCGAATGAGCTATGCGGTGGAGGAGAGAGGTTGCCAAAGGTAAAGAGGGAGAGAATATAATTCGAATCGAGAACGCAAAACTGAGAATTGCCCTGGATCTCGATCAAAACTTGAAGAAGCGCCTCTTCCGATAAGAGGAAGAAACCGAGGCGCGAACGATTGATGTCCCGCACAGATGTCACTACGTTGACGGAATCGACAGCGATGGAGACATGTCCGGTGCTTGTAAACCCGAATTTCTCAAAAAGTATCATATGGCGACTATCAGAGGAGATTGTAAGGGTTTTAATCTCGGCTCTGGTGGATGATAGCACGAGAGAAAAGAGAAGAAGGAAAGGGAGAAGAACGAGTGATTTCTCCATATTCGGCGATCCTGAAGCGGCAACAATGGGGATTAGGAAGAAGGAGAGATTAAATTCCGGTGGGAGTCTGGCCTCTGGGGGAACGCCGTGGGCTCGTGATTTGAGAAGAACACGAAGGCGGTGGAGTAGGAAAACAGGGTCGATAGATTGGTGGATCTGGATCGAACGAGTGGATCTTGATTCTTTAGAACGACGTCACTCGGGTCAAATGTATTCACATTTATTTTAATTTTTAAAATTAAAGTATATTTATTAATAATTACAGTTATTCTTATTCATTTATTTATTAGTATAACTAAAGGAAAATTATCAAAACAAATCACATTCTTTAGAGTCAGCGACACAATAAACTTCGAAAAAAAAATTAAAAATAGCTAAAATCTCGAATTATTGAAAACGAATAACGCCAACTTCGTAGTCACATTTTTCATCAAAAGACTTCGATACAAACGACACAATTTTGTTAACGTCATGGGCCGTCGAATGAAGACTTCCAAAGCAGTAACAATTGACGTCTTTCAACGATGAGGGACATCTAAGACTGATCCACAATATGGTGAGACGCAACATTTTGGTCTTCAAAGTGACGTCTTACCAATTGGCTACACTTCCAAAGCAGCAACAATTGACGTCTTCCCAATTGGCTACACTTCTTGATTGGTAATTTTGAACTTCAAAGTGCTTTTTATTTATAAACTCTGCTAAGCCGGTCAACCACTTCCATTTTGGTTGACTGACTCCCGATCGTTGGAATGTTACTTTTGTGAATTTCAGTCAGGCGGTCGACCATTTTGTCTTCGGTCGACCACTCTTAGGCATAGTAGAATTTGACTCGAATTTGTCTTATTTTGTTGTCAACCATTTCTTCACCGGTTGACTGCTTCTTCAGCAAGTCATCACTTTGTGGTTGATCAACTTGACAGCTTCCTCAACTACAAGAAACCCAAGCCTACTGCCCTTATGACCGGTCGACCATTTCAAAATTGGTCGACCGCCTCCTTTATTTTTCCAGAAATTTGGTCGATCACCACTTTTCTGAAGTCGACCTATACTCCGTGTTTTGCTCTTTTTCATTCTTCTAAGTCCCAATTATCAACATATAAGTTACATGGACTTAAGCAAACACGTTAGTAAATATTAATACCCGTATTAAGGGTATTTTTAATGAATATAAATAACGTATTTACTAATATCAACAATTACAAATTAAATAACTTAATTATACAAGTAATATCATCATCAAAACAAATAACTTAATGTCAATTAGGCAAACAAGGACATCCTTAAGAGCAAGCAGTAACCCTAAATCCCTAAATACAAGCAAAACAATGAAGTTGAAGGACGTTCATCCTTGTTGAAGGACGTCCGTTGCGATGGCTGAGAGGATGGGCCACATGTTGGATCAGCCTTAAATGTCCCTTGTCATTGAAGGACGTTTGTTGTTACTGTCTTTGACGTCTCCGTTTGACGATCCTTGACGTTAACAAAACTACGGCTTTGCATCGATGTCTTTTGACAGAAAACATTACTACAAAGTTAACATCATTCATTTCCAATAGTTCGAGATTTTAGCTACCTGCGATTTTTCTTCCAGGTTTATTATGTTGTTGATTCCAACCTATAGAATTTGTTTTGTTAATTTTCTTGAAAGTAATTTATTATTTTAATTATTTATAATTTATTATAATTATTGGGTAATTGGCGAATGATTAACAAGTTAAAAAATAAAATTATAATATAAAATTAACAAATCATAATCTCTAATAAGAAACAATACATGAATAGGAGTTGGAATTACAATTTTTAAGGAAGAGTAGGAAAACTAAAGGAAGCAAGTTTTGAATACACAACAAAAAGGTTAAACTTCCACGGAGTTTGAGAGAGACTAATCAACGTGAGACACGTGAAAATTGAATTGTGATGATTAAAACTTAAACCATGCAATTCATGTGACTATTTTAGTGGATTTCATTGTGATATGACCTACATAGTTTTTTTTTTCAATTCACTACAAATAAATCATGATTTTTGTTTATGTTTCGTGCCCAAAAATAAATGTGATAACGTGCGAATTAAATTTTAGGATTTTTAATTTAGTTTGATTTTTTTTCTTGACTAGATTTTCCTTCTATTGATTCTTTTAATTTCATCAAACCAAATTTCAATTTAAAAAAAAAAAAACAGGTTAAATTATCTAACGTCTCAACCAAACTTGATTGAACTCGATGAATTAGACAATTTTTAGTCGATTTAGTTCGGTTCTTGAGAACCCCTAGTCACGAGGTTTCAATCATTTTATCTTTTTGGAAAATAAATGCAGCATAGACAATGCCAACTAATATGCTTTTGAGTGATTAATCAATTATTGTAGACTTGCCGAAAAATATTAATAATAATTGTAGAGTATAAACTATTGTTAAAATTTATGCATGTTCCGCTGCTCATCAATTCAGAATGAGAACATTGTTAAAATAATAATCAATTAAGAATTAAGCCTAGTTTATGCAATAAGTTGATTTACTCATGTATTTTATGAAAATGTAGTTAATAAGTTTAAAAATCAGGATAAATTTCAAAATAGATCTTAGGACTTCATTATTTGAAATGTTTAAAAACAAAATTAATTGGAAAATTTCCATCAAATAAACTATATATTGCTATTAGACAAGTTAGGTTACTCGAATAAGTATCATGTGTTAATCATTTATTGAATAATAATATTTTTTGATTTACTTAAAATGTTTCTCTTTTATTTTTGTATTTTTATTTTAATTTTTAACTGGTCGTTCATTAATTTGTATAGTTAATATTTTATTTTGATTATTTATAACTTATTTTAATTGTCATTAAAATATAAAATTAAAAAATTAGCGTATGTTTACTTATAAATAAATATTTAAGAAATTAAAAAATAAATAAATACACCATAAAGAATTTTGGTATTTGGTACCATTATTACTTATTATTATTATCTTTCACAGCGTTACCTCCAAAGGGCAAGAAGATTCAATCTGCATGTGTAACACGTGCTACGCTATTTTATTTCTCCATGTCCCGATTTACCCCTCCAACTAAATCTCTGTCCTTGCATTCTGAATTTCGCTTATTATAATTTGTATTTAAAAAATAGAGAGAATTCAGGACATTTCCGTCTTTTCCTTTCTGTTCAATCGAGGACTGGTTCTCCGAGGTGGTTGTGCGGCTTTTAAACAGCAGAAATGGCTTCCAACTTGACCAAATTTACATGGTACGACCGAAGGTGTTGCTGTAAAATCAAGAACATGTTTGTTCATTTTAGTACTTTACGCGGAGGATTACCTATTTATTGCCTTCTTCTTTATAACATCTCAGACTCTGCTTCTTCGTTTTCCCAACGAATCCAATCCCAAAAGTTGAAACTTCGAAGCCTCCGAGAAATTAAACCGCGAAGCGTCCAAGCACAAACCCCTGAAATACATTAAAAAAAAAAGCCAAAATAAACCTCAGTTACTGGCGAGGAAAAGCGAAGATTTCTTCTGTTTCGAGCTGTCTGGAAAATCATTTCGGCTTTTCTTGGATTTTCTTTCGTTTCTTTCTGCGTAAGTCCCCACTTTTTTCTCTTGCGTCGTTGATTTGTTTTCTTTCTTAGTCTTTGTTTTTAAATTTCTGGTCGTCGCTTTCATTTTTCTTCCGGGTGATTAGATTTAGCTTTCTATTCGGCTGGTGATAATCTGGAAATATTTCTCGACTTTAGAGGAGGTGGGTCTGAAATGGGGGCGAAAATTTTACATATTTATCCCATAAGATGGTTCAGTGATTGTAATTGACCTGAAAATGGCTGCGACATTATATTAATTTAGTTATATTACTCTGCAGAAATCCATCCAAGGGAAAGACTATTAAAAAAAACCCTTAGAAGATCTGCTGTTTATTCATACGGTGATTAGGGAAAAGATATTGTTTTGATTGAAAGAAAGGAAGGGAATTTAATTTTTATTCTAATCGGTGCTTCTCAGTAATTCGAGAAGCATTTAGCAACTGCCCAGATGAATGTAGTGGGAAGAGTTGGGAGTTTAATTTCTCAAGGTGTTTACTCCGTTGCCACCCCTTTTCATCCATTTGGTGGGGCTGTTGATGTCATTGTCGTCCAGCAGCAGGATGGGACGTTTCGAAGTACCCCTTGGTACGTTCGTTTTGGTAAATTTCAGGGTGTTCTTAAGGGTGCAGAGAAGGTGGTCCGAATAACCGTGAATGATGTTGAAGCCAACTTTCATATGTATCTGGATAATTCAGGCGAAGCTTATTTTGTACGAGAGGTTGATAATGATAAACCAAACGAGTTCAGTGCGATTGATGGCAAAGCGCGTAAGGATAGTAAAGATCAAATTGTAAATGAAACTCATAGACTAGAGCATAGTGTTTCTGATTCGGGAGTTGTTCAAGTCAGCAGCGAGTTTAATTCATTAGGTGGCACCGGTCGGATCGAGAGATCAGAATCTGACGATGAGCGGAGATTTTATGATATCCATGATGAGCAATCTTCCTTAGAGAGTTCCAATGATCTGTCAGACTATGAGTCTAGTCCGTTTGAGAATGTTGTTGGAGATGGTTTTGTAGGGTCTCAAGATTTGAGTTCAGAAGTAGTTCTGGTGAGTGTCGATGGCCATGTTCTCACTGCGCCGATCTTGGCATCGGAAAAGGATGCAGAAAATGTGCAATTGAGTACACCTCAATTTCATCTGGGTCCAGGTGAAGAAACCGACTACTATGAAGAAAACGAGGAGTTTGGTTCTGGTGAAAATGTTTGGACTGCTGATTATATCAGAGAAATTAACCCGCCTAAATGTACTGTTAAGTCTGAAAACATTTATGACGGCATTGATGGTGTCGATAGTTTAGAGCAGCAGCTTGAAGTTTGTGAAATAGAGTGTGAGAATATCTGTCAAAGTGAAGAAACTCCAGTTAACGGACATGTTCCTTCTACACAAACTGAGTCAGAGGTTGTTTTTTGTAGAACTCATAAGGAAGATATTTTTAAGAGCTGTTTGGAGCTTACTGAATTGCCTCAACTGGTAAAAAATTCTGATTCAGAAGACGCAGATTCTTCATTGGAGGCTCAAAATTCGCTACAGAATTCCAGCCAGAATCTCAGAGAAGTTGACGCAACCAGCAATGATAGGGTCTCTGAATCTAATACTGATGAGTTACCTCTGACTATACTTAGTGAAGTTGTCCAGACAGAGGATGTGATGTTTAGCTCGGAAAATAAGATTGAAGATAATGTTTGTGTGTCTTTGGATGGGAAAGAATTACACAACGAGAATTTGACTGCATCAACTCCAGACGAAGGAATGGATATGGGGCCTGAAATAATTGCACCTGTAAATGAATTCGATGAAATTGATTTTCCAAAATCTTGGACAGAAGCTTCCAATGGAAAAATCCAAACCGATTCCACCCCAAGTAATCATCTTTTGAATTTAGTTCTCAATCTTATATTTTAGTTTCTTATAACATATGTTTGATTTATCTGATGTTCTACAGTGTTTGAAATCTCACTCTGTGGAAATGTCTTGCGTGCTGGTATGGGAGTGGATGCTGCTGCAGAAGCGTTTGATGCTCATCGTGTGACTCTTGAGGAATTTCGAAGCGCTTCTGCATTGATTATCAGCAATGAAAACCTAATTATACGACTTGGAGAGAAATACTTAACATGGGAAAAAGCTTCTCCGATTGTACTTGGAAAGGCTGCTTTCGGATTAGATTTACCGTTAGAACCGAAAGATGTAATTCCTGTAGAACAGGATGACTCACAAAGGTCCAATGAAGATGAACCAGGGATTACCTCTACTCCTTCCGGGCGTAGATGGAGGCTTTGGCCTATTCCGTTTAGAAGGGTCAAAACACTTGAGCATAGTGGTAGTGGCTCGTCAAATGAAGAGGTGTTTGTAGATTCTGAGCCTGGTTTGCAGAATATTGACCAAACTCAGACGATGCAGCCCAACGTTGAATCACCTCGTAAGCAATTATTGAGGACAAATATTCCCACAACTGAGCAGATAGCATCTTTGAATCTAAAAGAAGGTCAAAATATGATAGCTTTCACCTTTTCCACAAGAGTTCTCGGAGTGCAAAAGGTTAGTCAGTGGTGTAGTACACTTGGAAAATTCTATCTTTTCTATGATTGCCTGTTGAGTTGTGTTTTTCGAACAGGTCGATGCACATCTTTATTTGTGGAAATGGAATGCGCGGATTGTAATTTCGGATGTAGATGGGACAATTACCAAGTAAGATTTAATCATAATGCATGATGTCTATCTGAAACTTGAAATTGCTTTTTGATAAACAGTTTTTTTGAAAGACTACAAAAGTGGAGGATAAGAGATTCTCGACAAACGCTAAAAGATATGTCAAGAATAAGCTATTTTGTTCAAAACAAAAAACACTTCTAAAATGGGATAAGTAAAAAAGTGCTTAGGAACATAATCCTATGTCTAAATAAAATACCTCACTTGAGGATATAAATCATGGGATCTCGAAAGCCATTGCCTTTTGGGATAGCCCTCCTATGGTCACAAAGTTAATATAGCTAATGGATCACCTTGATATGTGATTTTTCAGATCCGATGTATTAGGTCAGTTCATGCCTTTAGTTGGGAAAGACTGGACCCAATCTGGGGTAGCTAGGCTTTTCTCTGCAATCAAAGTATGTTTCCGACCGATTCACGGGACATCACAATTTGATTTTATTTGTGGAATTAAACATTGCTTTCTTGCAGGAAAATGGATATCAGCTACTGTTTCTGAGTGCGCGAGCAATTGTTCAAGCATATCTAACCAGAAGCTTTTTGCTGAATCTAAAACAGGTTTAATCAATCTCACTAATCTATTTCTTTATTCAAACGCTCAGAACTAATGTCTCGGATAGGAAACCCTAATGTGATTTTCGGCCTGCTGTGTTGTTGAACTATTTGGCAATTCTTTTATTCCTGCAGGATGGAAAAGCCTTACCCAATGGACCTGTTGTCATTTCTCCAGATGGGCTATTTCCTTCGTTATTCCGAGAAGGTGTGTTTATCTTTAACATTTAGAAGCAATTGACATCAAACAAAGGGCTTAAGGTTTTGAGATTAGTAGTCCTAGATTCATCACTGTTATTCTGGGCTTGGAATTTTATATACGATTGAATCGAGTTCTTGTTTGTTTGCAGTGATAAGAAGAGCACCCCATGAATTTAAGATTGCATGTTTAGAGGTAACACAATATTCTCATAGCTATTCGATTAAAATTAAGTCGTTCTTGGGTACAGGACAGCTGGTGTACGCATAACGGTAAAATTTATAATTGCAGGATATAAAAAAGCTTTTTCCTTCTGATTACAATCCGTTTTATGCGGGTTTTGGCAATCGAGATACAGATGAGCTAAGCTACAGGAAAATTGGGATACCTAAAGGAAAGATATTCATAATCAACCCAAAGGTATATTTCTTCCATTGATATTTCAATGCTCAACTTCCAATCATTTATTTTTCTCTAAGGGCTTTGAATGAACACTTACAGGGAGAGGTTGCCATCAGTCATCGCATCGATGTTAAGTCTTACACTTCGTTACATACGCTTGTCAACGACATGTTTCCTCCGACCTCATTACTCGAGCAGGTATGAAGAAATTATATCGAGATTTCAGTTCCAAAGTAAGGGAAGAAATTATGTATAACCATTTTCTTTTCATGCCATGCAGGAAGACTTCAACTCGTGGAACTATTGGAGAACGCCTCTTCCCGATCTCGATTAGAAGCTCGTTTGTATAGAAAGACTGCTGACAAACACGATGGGACGGCTGGTATTGGTTGTTCAAAAAGATAAACGGACACACAGTTCTTGCTCAACCGGTCAGTGTACCGCCAGGAATAGATGTTCTTAAAAGTGGCAGGCACATAAAGAAGTAAAGCTCGTTCTTGTTGTACTGGAATTTTGAATGTTTGATAGGTCAGGCAGCAGTGAATTTGATGGAATAAAAGTTACTTCTGGGTGCTATTGTTTCTAATTGGTCCTAATTTGATGAAAGATGATGGTAATAATGCATCTATGCCTGCTTATTTCTTGCTGTTGACCTTTATTTTCTCCTTCTGAGCCTGAGTAATGAATCTCGAATTTTTTGTATCCCTTTAAGTTAAAATCTATTTGTTTTTATGTACAACCGGCCCAACAATCTGGGCCTAAAGCCCATTAAGTTTTTGATAGAAAAAAAAAAAACCGACTTAACTGCCTTATTCAGATTGGAAAAAAGGGGGCCCATTGGTGAACAGGGTGTAGAAATAATCATGGCAGCGATGGAAGAAGAAGCGAAATTTGAGGCACAGGACTCGAGCTACATCACTTTGCAGTTGCGGTGGGGACATTCTTTTTTTACGCGGTTTGGCCTTGACTTCTTCTCCTCTCTCCCTCTCTCTCTCTCTTTCTATACGGCTTACAGTTCAGAAACTGATTCATCCTCAAGAGAACCATCGCCTACTTCCGTAGCTGATCCCTTTATGTTTCTCGACTAAGTTTCAGCTTCAATCTCGTTCCTCTTACGAACAGAGACGAAAGAGGAGGTCTGTGATGTCGTGGTTAAAAACAGCCGTGAACAAGGCAGTGGAAGCGAGCGTCGGAGAGAGAAACAATCTCACTCGCGCTGTTCGCACCTACGCTGACTCCGTCGTTCACCATGCCGGCAATGCTGTTTCCGAGGGCGCCAAGCTCATCCAAGATCGCATTGTAATTCCTTTTCTGCTTTTCGTTTGATACTACTCGATTGATCAATGCTTTCTTTAACTATTTATGTCTAGCCTCAGGTTCTTATTATATGCACTAATAAAACTGGTTCACTGTTTGTTTGATTTTTATGGTTTTAATTATGACAATGTTACATAAATATTACACGTTATGGTAAAAAAGTTGAAGTGCGTGTGTATTGTCCTTATATTTATAGAAACATATTTATATTTCTATAGGAATTGCTTTCATTTTTTTTCCGTTTTCACAATTGAGATTTGTTTTTGGTTTTTGTGAAGCAGGGACCTCGGAATATGCAGAGCTTTAGGCATACCGTGAAAAGATTGGAAGAAGTTTCTGTCTCATGCAGAGGTGTTGAAAGAGTTCGACTACTAAGAAGGTGGCTAGTTGCACTCAAAGAAAGTGAGAGATTTTCTCTGGTCTCCAGTGGGAGCAATGGAAAATCACCAGAAGAACAGCTTAGTTCTGATGAATTAAAAGTTTCAAAAGAAAACCCTTCAATGGTGATTAACCTTTCATATTAATACTTATATGACCTGATAGAATTCCATATACACAGCATGCCATTTTAGTATCTTATCTGTATCCTTGCTTTGAAATCCATGCCTAGGTTTATTATGTCGACACTGTTATGGGCAGTGAGCCAAGGACTTTCCGTGACGTATTTCTTTTCAGCCAAGCTCTAGAAGGCATAACATTGTCCATGGTAATTTGAATGTGTACCCTTCTTTCTTTGATTTCAGTATTTTAATCTGAATTCACAAGCCTATTTGCAATCATTTTTGTATAGCTCCTCTGGATCTATCAATGTAATCATTTTGTTTAATTGGAGTTTTTGGTTAAGATTAATCTTTTGAACTTATTCTTCTCCGAATAAAAACTCCAGCATTGGTCTTTCCTTTTTGCACCTTTACGTTACATCACCAGAATAGTATTAGTTTTTCTTAGTTTTGTACTTGCTGATCCATGGAGTTTAACCGCAGGTTTACTATTTTCTATGACTCAGATACTAGAAGCTCCAACTGAGGAAGAAGAGTCACTGCTTTTGGAGATATATGGGTAAAGTTTTCCACTTTCTCATTTCCACAGCAAATTTTACATCACTAAAAACAATTTGGAAGAATAAATGTGTTAGAATTATGGAAATTCGTTTAAGCTACCTTGTGGTATGTTTACATGCAGGCTTTGTCTTACAGGAGGAAAGGATGTACATAATACAGTTCTGAAGAGTGTACAGAACTTGGCAAGTTCTTTTGTTGAGTATCAAGATGAAGTACTGGTAAAGACATGATTTATGTGCCTTCAGCTTATATTTGACAGGTTAATTAGTATAAGCTGTGTTGTTATGCAAATTCAAGGCATAAATTTGCAGTGTCATATAACTCAGATGCTTGAACAAGTTTAATCACACGAGTTTTCCAATTGTAAGGCTTTAAATAGTATTTTTTTGTTCTTTTAAAAAAAAAAACTACAATTTTTCACTTCGCGGCAATGCTACAGATGAAAAGACTGAATTTATTTGGAATATGGTGGTGTGCATCTTTTTAGGTTTTCTTTTGCTTTGTCTTAAGGTAAAACGCGAAGAATTGCTCCAGTATGCTCAAAGTGCAATTTCAGGACTGAAAGTAAATGCCGATCTTGCAAGGTGGTTAGTGAACTCACACACATCCTATATATCTGTATGTTTGAATGTGAAATGTTCTTTACCATATGTATTATGTGTTGGTCTTGGCTGTTGGGCTTTGATGGAAAAGATTATTGATATGAAAAAAATGACTGTTCTATGTTAATTGTAATTCAAAATTTATAAATACATGCAATTAGTTACTTGTTTATGAGTGGATAATTCTTCTTATTGATTTGGAAATTTATCTCCCTTTCTCATAATTTTTCATGCTTAGTGAATAGAATTGTGACAACCCGCCCTGTGAGGGTCAGGAAAGGCCTAGGTGTGAGTCCGACCCATATCAGGGAGCATAATCCCACATAGCTTGGGAGAGTAGAAAATGTATGGTTTATAAGTAGGGTTCCCCTCCCTATCCAGTACAACGTGCTTTGGGCTATCTCCAAGAACAAAACCGTGCGGACTTTGCCCAAAAGCGGACAATATTGTACTGGGAGCACCGAGGGACGTTACAAATGGTATCAGAGCAAAATCCCAACAGGAAGTGTGGCCGATGAGGACGTCGGGCTTCCAAGAGGGGGAGATTGTAGCTGCCCGTCCTGTGAAGACTAGAAAAGGCTCAGGTGTGAGTCTGACCTATATTAGGGGGGCACAATCCATATCGCTTGGAAGAGTAGAAAATGCATAGTTTATAAGTAGGGTTCCCATCTCTACCTAGTACAACGCGTTTTGGGCTAACCCCAATAATAAAACCGTGTGGGCTTTGGCCCAAAGCGGACAATATTGTACTGGAAGTACCGGTGGACGTTACAAGAATGCATTTGAAAGAGAAGCTTAAAGAATCAAAAGAACCATGTCTTACAGTTTCTGGCTAAAGAGGATATAAATGTAGAATCAATGGATATGATGATGCACCACGGGATGCAAAGCTTGGAATCCCTCTTTGTTGTTGGTGGTTATCATGGCTAAAATAGAACCCCAAATATCTGAATGTGCAACTCGCTCGTTTGTCGTCCAATAGACTTGAAAATTGGACCAAACTAAATTCAATGAGGGTTGAGAACATCCTCCAAAAATCACAAGAAAATACTCACAGGAGATGAAGTTATGCGTACGCACTTGATACTGCCCGGAAAAACACCAAAATGGCAGTTTCGGGCCCGAAATAGAAACAATTACAATTCACTCAATACTTGTCCAAAATGCACGAAATTTGGACCACATACCTCTGTAGAAGTGAGCAAAAGAACCTAAAAAAATCAGGACTAAAAACGCTCGAGAACGGAAGTTGTGCACAGAAGGTGGCAAGTTGGTCCGAATGGGGTGCTAAAATTGCACCTTTCGACTTCAATGGACTCCAACCCAAAAGCCTCTCCAACTTAGTTCTTAGAAGACCTTCTAAACTTTTTATGAGGATGTCTACCTCTGGAATGAAGTGGAGGAAGACTTAGTGTAAGAGAATCACTACAAGGCTTACAAGAAACACTGGTGATTCAATTGTTTGACACTCACTCTCTCAGATTCTCACCAAGGGAAATAGGGGTCGAATATGGAGGGAACTCCAAATCCAATTCAAAAGGGTTTCAACTGATTTCAGATTAGTTCAGACAAGCCATTAAGAGGAGTATAAATACCTCTTCAATTAGGGTTGTCCTAATGTCAAAATTATATAATTAACCTCAAAACAAAAAACAATCCAAATTTCTCCGCTAATTTAAGCTAGTCGAGAGCAATCCAAAAATAATAATTCCATTACATCCAATAATTCTATTACATCCAATAATTCCTACAATAATTCTCAAAATAATTCATAAAATGATTTCATACTACTTTCTTGGAGTTCTTGAATAATTTGGAACATCTTCCTTGAATTGTGTCTTCAACATTTCCAAAAGTGACAAGAAAGTTGTTAGATGAATTGGATGCCTCATATGGAAAGTTTGCCTCGGGTGAGTTGTTGCACTCCCATTTGAGCTCCCATTTGAGCACATGCTTAGGTTACTCCTTATCACCATTAGATGATACTTCATTTAGTTATTCAAGGAAAGCATTCCCTGCAAAATAAGTAAACATAAATAAGTTAATGAGTTTTTTGACCCGAGCTCTAGTGAACGGTCCTTGAGGTGCATCATATGATTGTCTGGTTTATTAATTTTTTGTTATTGAATATACTAAATAAGGTCTTAATTTTCTTCAAGCACCTATGTAGCGATGCTTTGGAATAACACTGAGCATGATTTTTGCTTCGTGCTTCTTACACATCTATTCTTGGTTCTCAGATTGGATGCTGAAGCCTGTTGTCTAAAGGAAGCACTTGCAAAGAAGGGATTACTACAAGTTTCAATCGAAGAGCACGATAATTCATTTAGCAAAACAACTACTGCCACCATAGAAGTAAATGTTTCCTTAATATTTGACACATTGAATTTATGCTGTTTGAGGTTTCTCACAATTTTCAAAGCCTTGAAAAAGCATAGGAAAGTTTTAACATTAGAAACTGGAAGATTAATCTCAGCATTAACTTTTTTATTGGTAATAGATCTTAATCTTCCAAATATTCTAAGATATAGCCATTTGTATTGATGCTTACCAATTAGAAAGAAATGACGTTTACTTGATTGTATCCTTTTTTTTGGAGAATATCTTGTCCTCTGTTTTGTAAGCTTTAACTTCTAATACATTCTGCTTTCAATTGAAAGGTGAAAGAAATTCTTGAAAACAAAAAAGCTTTATCTGCAGGGTCTTGAAGAGGCACTTAAGCAAATTCAAATTTGTTCCAGGTTGGAGGAGCTCCTACTGAAAAAGATATCATTACGCAGTGGAGAGTCTCCAGTTTCTCATGCTGAAAAGGTTCATTGACTTGTGCTCTTTTTTGTGAAAGCTGAATTAATGAGTTTTCTGTTCAGAATCATTTCACTGAATGATGAAAACAGCAATTTGATGAGAACAATTACTTCCTAACAACCCCATTATAGTTCTCTAAATACATGTTACTAAATTTAGCGTCAACTCAGATCATGCTTAATTTTTCTTGTCTGTTTTTAATATTATTGTTACATATGTTTTATCCTCAGCTTTTTTTTTTCAGGTTGATAAGCTTAAGATTTTGTCGGAATCACTAGCTAATTCTCTGTCAAAAGCGGAAAAGCGTGTTGCAGACCACAGGTTTCAATTAAAATAGCATAACATGCAAATTTGTACTGTTTGCCTTGAAAATACTTGTTCATTTGGTTTACTCTACTCCATGAATTCTTCAAACACATGGCCAGATATTTGGAAAATAATCAGTTTAAAAAATTTTAATTTATGGGCATTGGGTATTCGTTCTACGTTTATTGATTGCTCTTGAAAGTTTTTGGGAGTTCATTTTATTTGACTGATTGCATTTCATCCTCCCTACACGTGTCAAGCTAGAGAACAGAATGAAGAGGCCATTAACTTCCGTGTGTCTAAAGGGAATGAGATGAGCCAAGTTGAAAAGGTATTCGACACCTTTCTTATTTCATATTTATTAAAGGATAGAAGAAAGCAACCATTGAATAGTATCTTTCCTGAATATAATCTTTAGTAAACACAAGAATGCTGATTTTTCAGATTTAAAGTAGTTCATCACGTATCAACCTTGCATCATCATGCAAATTGATTAATGGATTCTATTATCATTTGTATTTATGCTTTTTTCAGCAATTGAATATTAATAGACAATCCTTTATATTTATTTATTTTTTCTAATCCGATCCTCGTTTTTGAGAACAAGAATGTCTGAAGGCATATAACCATTATATCATCAAGATGATCGAACATTTGATAAAATGTCCTTTTCAGGATTTGGGTAAGGAGATTGGAGAACTTGAGAGGCAAAAAGACCAACTTGAAGCTGAATTGAAAAAGGTTAGTTTCAGTTTTTTCTTTAATCCTTAAAAATATGTAATTGAAAATTGTGTTGCATGAGTCTAAATGTTTAACCAAGGGTCATTTATGTTTCTGTACTTTGTTCAGGTCAATGGTTTGCTGACTGCTGCTAATGCGCGCATTCACAATGCAAAGGAAGAAAGAGAGCACTTTGAGGAAGCAAGCAATCAGATACTTGCCCACTTGAAAACAAAGGTATTAGCCATTTGTAGGTTCGTTTTTTTTTTTTTTGTAATTCAGATTGCACTTTCCTAGGATATTGCTTTTTCTTTTTTCTTGGGTTTATAGTTCATTTGTCTGAACATTATTTGGTCGTAGGAAGATGAGCTATTCAGATCTATTACTTCGTGTAGAGTAGAAGCTGGCGTTGTTGAAGCATGGATTATTTTCTTAGATCACTCTTGGACTCTCTATGCCTCAAATACAGAACAAAGGAAAAAGCATGTGAGGTATGTAATTGTACTGATTCTGAAATATCTGTTAATTGTGCTGATTCTGAAATTACCTATATTACCACTTTTTTTATTAATACAGTATCAACATCCTAAATGAGATCAAAATTGAGTTTTTCCCATTTTTGCATTTACATTGTTGTAATCATCTTGTTTTGTTCTATGATCTTAATCATGTTTTCCTTGTTCTGTTTGTTTAAGTGACGAACTAGATCGATGCAGAGAATATTTTGTGAACTTGGTTATTCATCTTCTCTCTTCTTACAAGGTATGCTTGTATTCTCTATCTACATTGTCCATTTGATTTTGAACGATAACAATTATGGGATTGATATAGAATCAGAATTATATCTGAACTTTGATAGAAACTGAGGCCAGGAAATAAAAATAAGGCTGTATGAGTATACATTGTGTGACAGAGCAATTATACATAAATAAGGAAAGGATAAAGACACGGAAAAGAAAATAGAAAGTGATGGAAATAATTTTGGAATCTGAAATATGGAATATTTTTTACATTTGTTTTTTTTCAACAACTTGATGATTATCCATTTGTAATTCGGAGATTTCACTGTCTGTGAGCTATTTTTCAAATCGCTTGGTTGCAAGCCATTTGTCTGTTTTCTGAGGTAAACCTGAAATTAGTCCATTACCTAATTTACTTCGTGAAGTTTCCATCCATCTTCACATGTTTAGTCTAGTCATGTTACACTGGGTTGTGAACTATGTTTATTCCAGCTTGATTATCACAATGGAGTTTTATAGGATTCTCAAATGTAATCCTTATTTCACTGAGAAGAAATTTTAGCCGCATTAACTCACAATGCCATGTCACAGTGCTCTGAATTCTGGTTCAGCGCTTGATTTGGCCATTACTTCTTGTATCTGCTTCTCCAAGTGACAAGATTACCTCCATAAATGTAAGATAATTAGACAGATTTTCTGTCGTCTTTTTGGAAGGTTCAACTCCTAGTTTCTTACACCCTTTTTCTTGATGCTCGAGCTATCTTAGAATCTCTGCCATCGTTGCAAGAAGTTCTTCAGTAGGATTATGTATGAAATTGGATTGCTAACCCAACAACAAAAGCTATCTAATAATGTTAGGCTTTAGTAAATAATTTTATTGCTAGAGAATTATAGGTCTATCTAAACTAGAAAAGAAACCTAAGCTAGGAAATAAAAATAAAATGTATAGCTACATATCATGTGACAGAAATTTTACGGAGTGGGGAAAGAATAAATACACGGAAAGGAAAGTTGAGGTAATGATTTTCAAAGCAGAAATATGAAATATTTCCGTTATTTCCTTTCAGCTACCTTGATGAATATCCTTGGTATTCAGAGATTTCACAGTCCGTGAACTAAGCATTTTAGAATATTTCATCATATGTACTTCCATTTTTTTAATCTAACGTCATTCTCATTGACGTGCACTTATATGCATATTTGAATCCAAATATTAGGAAAAGTTGGGGCCATTTGTGTTGCATATCAGAAAATTAGAGGAGAACTTGAGTACGTTTACAGCGTCAGAAGTCTCTCCCAGCCTGAATGATGCAAGTTCTAAAGAAAATGTCGAGGATGAATATTTGAATATTGAAGCTGAGGTACTTTTTCTTGTTTTTTAAAGAGCACCCATCTCATTTTTTGGGGGAATTAAAAATATTTATCAGCTAATTATTTTTCCATAAATGAATGCACATATTGAGTGACATTATCTAAATAGAATTAATTCATATTTTTATTTTTTGAAAAAAACAAATTATTCAGACGTTTGGACTTAATTCTCTGCAGTCTGCAGTAATGTTGTCCAACACGATGTAGGTTTCATTTGTTGAGTTGGTGCATATAATGTCTGACAAATAAATGTATGACTGAAAAAACATTTTGATGCCTGATTGTCAGTTTAAATGATTTATAACCGGTTCTCATTTCTTTGCCTGCCATCACTTATCAGTTCGTATCAACACTAAGCGTTGTAGATACCTTGAAGAAGCAATTCTTGGATGCAAATAGAGAAACTGGGAGGTAAAACGTGCAGCATCATGTTTTTCTGTGTCTCTTTATCAGTTATGCTATTTGATATGTACATGAGATGCTCAATGATTCAGGAACTGTGATCATAGGGTGCAAGATCTTTTTGACGAGCTTGAAAATATAAAAGAAGAATTCCAAGCAATCAAGAGATCCAAATCGGAAACTGTAAGACCAACAGACAAGTTGGATGGTCGACAAAGCAGCAAAAGTTCGTCGCCCACATTCAAACAGACGATGGAGACCACCTTCCAAACAAAATCAAAAGGAAATGATTCTTCTCCACCCAAGGAGGAGAAGACACTTCACATGGTCGAAACTTCGTCACCTACGTCCACACCTACGTCCAAACAGATAATTGAGACATTCCAAATGGAATCAAAAGAAGGAAATGACTCTTCCCCACCCAAGGAGCAAAAGAGTCTTGACATGATCGAAACTTCGTCACCTACATCCAAACAGACAATTGAGACATTCCAAACGGAATCAAAAGAAGGAAATGGCTCTTCCCCACCCAAGGAGGAGGAGTCCAAACAGACAATTGAGACATTCCAAACAGAATCAAAAGAAGGAAATGGCCCTTCCCCACCTAAGGAGGAGAAGAGACTTGACATAGTCATAGTCGAAAGCTTGTCACCTAGGACCAAACATACAATGGATACAACCCAAACGAAATCACTAGAAGGAAATGACTCTTCCCCATCCAAGGAGGAGAAGAGACTTGACATGGAGCCAGAATTAGTAAGACAAGAGTCAGAGACAGGCAAGCTTGAAAGACGCTACTCTGCTGGAGAGCTCAATGATTTGGAAATTGATGAACTTTCTAAAGGAACTATAATGCAGCATCAACCCTCCAAGTAAGATCAATACTTGATTTGATGATTAATTTTGAGGGTCATTCTCTGAGTTGAATGCCATTTATTCGACAAGATATACCACTCTCTTCAATCTCAAGGGTGGAACACACATAAGGAAATTTTAACTTTTGCTACTTCCTAAAGTTCATTACTTTTGAAAAATGTTAAGATATAAATTTTTAAATAAATGATACTAGTGTGAAAGATTCTTTGAAATGCATGAATTATCCTTTGAAAGATTTATTTCTACTAGGGAAATTAAAACTTTAGGTAACACAGCCATGTAATTCATGTAAATTTTCAGGCATCGCTAATGCATCTTTCAATCAATTTATACGTATATAAACATTAGAACGGAAATTTGAATATATAAAGAAGAAAACGGAGGGTATATGTTGAATGTCAAATTGCATTCATTAATTTGCTGTCATGACTCAAAAGCTCTAAATTTAGTATCGACCCCATGAAGCTTGATTGCTACATATTGATGATCCATTTCCATGAGTAGTCGATAACATGTTTTTGTGCTGCGATCTTAGCGAAAAAGTCTCGGGTACGTGTTTCTAGAAATCCCGATTAATGTATTAAGAATGCATTTTGAAACTGAAGCATTTCTGTGACACCCGTCTTATTATATACACATGTTCAAACGCTGTTTGGTTTGGTTTGGTTTGGTTGAGGGTTGGAGAGAAAAAATGGCAATAGTTGTAGCATTGGAAATATATATATCCATGGCTTATTTTAGTTTAAACTATGTAGCTGGTAAAAAGAGCGTGTTTGTACCAATAAAAAAGGGAGATTTGTTCCTCGTGTATTTTCCAAAAATTAAACAAAAAAACCTTTGATTTGTTTTCTCACGCGGTGAAAACCACCCCTGAAGGCATTGGCAGGGACGGATTGTATTGTCGGTCAATGGTCGAACATTTACTGCAATTCATTCCATCCGCTTATAGCTGAGATGCAGTTCATATTTTGATATGAAGCACAGTCAAATGTTGATAAGAAATCTTCTTAAGAAAAGTGTCAAATGGCATAAATTGGGTTGATCTCTGAATCAGAATCCGAGTGACCGAATGAGTTACTCCCTGTCCTCGATATCTTCTCTCTCTTCCGAACTTTTCGTTTCCGTTTGGACTTCATCACGTGATATGTCATCGTACCCAGAACTCCGGCCATTATAACTCCACCGATGACCGGGACGAGAATTGCGGCCCATTTATTACGCCGTCCGACCACTATATAAGACGAAGATATAAATGTTACGGTAGTACACAAAAGCCAACCACATTCATTTATTGATCACCTCCACAACCTGTCTCTCCGATTTCGTCTCTCCTCTCACAAGCGTGATTTGCACCACCACAACCGCGAGTGACGTAAAAAGTGCGATGGCGTTGAAGACGAAGAACACCTTGAATGGTGGGCTGCTAACCGTCATCGCCTCCCCACTGGCGTAATCTCCACCCGGAACAGTAAAAATGGCTGAAAATGCAACCGTCGCAAAAAGAACGGCCACAATCGTGACTGAGTTTGTGGTGTTGTTGATTCCCCTCCTGTGCAGCTTCCGGAGCTCCTGGGCGATTCCATTCATGTTCCGATTAGTCTTCCGGGCTTGCTCGAGCTGTATTTGGACGTCCTTTTTGATCTCCGTCACGGTTTTTCTCAGCTCGTCACGGGGCTGGTTAAGTTTGTTTGCTCGTAATCCGCCATAGCGAGCCAAACAGTCTTTAATCTCTACCTTCTCTTCGGAGAGAGGGAGTCCTGCGACTATGTCGAGGGCTGTTTTATGGTCTCTCGTCAGTGCATTCACATTGGTGTCACTAAACAATAGCAGTTCATTCACTATCTGCAAAAAAAATGGAAAAAGCCAGAAAAGTTCATCAATTGCTAAAGCAAAATATCAAATGAGTATTTTGATGAACAAATTATATTGAATGTGAGTAATATTAGACCATATTACCCTAATCCAAATATCCACAGAACTCTAACAGGTGAGAAAATATATAACCGAGATGTTAAAAACTGATCTGAACTCAAATTGAAGATCTTTTTCCACACCCACAAAAGTATCTGAAATTATAATAGCGAGTAGGCAGTATTGAACAAGCTATACACCTCGGATCGCTTCTTCCTAACCGCAACATGTAAAGCTGTGTGCCCAAACTTATCTGGGAGGATGACTATGGCTGGGTCGGAGTGAAGAAGCAATGCCACCACTTCACGGCTAACTCCCTTCACGGCCATATGTAATGCAGTCTGTCCTTTCTTGTCGGTCCTTGGTGCAAGTTGTGAATCTTTGTCGAGCAGCCCCTTCACAATATCGACGTGTCCCTGGCGAGCTGCTAGATGTAATGCATTCTTTCCGTTGGATCTAGATATTTCAAGCAAGGTAGAATCTTTCGAAAGCAACTCATTAACTACTCCAATATGTCCCCTTGTAGCTGCTGAAATAAGAGGGGTTGAATTGGATTGGCCAATGGTTTTGCTCAGATCCGGATCGTGATCTAGAAGAAGCTGGACAATAGCTCCAAAAGGGTATCAGATTCGACAATTTGACTATATTTTTACTCATTCTATCACAGATCATGATTTGCATACCTTTATGACCCTGGCTTGCAGCGATATGCAATGGATCAAATCCAGATCTGTTCTTCAACTTGATTCCTTCCTTGGTAGAATACTGCAAAAGCTCCCTCACAACGTCTGTATGTCCCCTTTCAGCTGCAGTAAAGAGAGCTGTCTCTCCCAACTCATTCACCTCGTTAACAATGGCTGACCTTATCTCTGCAATCTCTGCATCAAAATCTGCTGCAATGCAAGTCCCCACCATTTGGGCATCAACTTCTCCTAGAATCTGTTTAATGGCAGCTAAATCGCCCCGTTGGGCTGCTAAGTGAAGCTCAGTGTCATTGTGCCGACCAGTCACCTGTCTAACGTACTTCTTATCCATCCTCTTTCCGGAGTTGGACAAAACCAAAGACTTACTGGAATTGGACACAAGCAAGGCCTTGCCTGAACTGAATAAACCCAAAATTGCTGCTGTTGGAGAAGGAGGTCGCTGAAAATCATTGGAAGGGCTTACTCTGGGTGATAGGCCCAGTCCCTTTTCCAAATCCCTCTCGCCACCTTATCAAGCAAACTTGGTGATTTAGAAACCTTCCATAATCCAATATTGAAAGATTTCGACAAAATGTAATCGTAGTTCTCGACCGTTTTGCATGTTTGGATCTCGAGAAAATTGAATCAAATCAAAATCAAGCATAAAATTTTCAATTTTTTTCCAAAATTTTCTCCGCGACCAAACAAAACCAAAACATTCCCCCACGAAAAGCACCGTCAAATAAAACGAGAGGAAAACAGAGAAATTAAACGTGAACGTACCTTCCTCGGTACCAAACCCCATTAGTGGAAACACTAAAAGGCGCGATTCAAAACCCTACTTCATTATAATTGCAAAGCTTTACGTCTTTCTCTCCGGAGGAAAGGTTTTCATACAGTTTTAAGAACTGAGAATGGAGGAAGATCGGACAGTCGAGCTCCAGACCGGAGAATCGGCGATTGCGGAGCCAGCGAAACTAAGAAGGTGGTGCCGTCATCGACGACGACGGCTGACCAAGCATTTTACTAGGTCCCACCGGGGGATGTGGCACCGTTCTCGAATCTGATTGGCCAAGAAGCTGCCGTTTTTGAAGAATGTCGGAAGGGACAGAAGAATCAACGGCAACCGACTTGCCACGTCATCTTCGTGCCTTAATGTCCATCGTAGGATATTAACGACCTTCTAACGGTTACTTCATATTAACTACTCTACAAACGGATTAGAGAGATTAATAACATTAATTATATTAAATTAAATTAGATTAGATAATCTCATCTTACTATTATTGTTTAAAGGGAAAATGACAAATCAACCATCGTGGTTTGCGGTCAATGACAAGTCAACCACTGTGGTATGTTTTCTAACAAGTTAACCACCAACATATGTGAAAATGACAAATGCACCATCGCTGTCCGTTAAAAAAAGCTGATGGCCCCACCATGTATGCCTGGACGCCGCGGCGTCCAGGCAATTTGCCTCCAGGCCATTTGCGTCCCTCTGTTAAGTCAGCTGAATACATAATGTTAATTCAGCAGAATACATAATCCGAGTGGTCTGCGATATTCGCATGTATTCTATCGTTTTCCCTTATTAGCTAACCCTAGAGAAGTCTGAGCTGCGCTGAAGCGAGTAGAGAAAGGGATTTTGGAAAAGTTGAAGAATTTGTTAGAAAAAATGGCATCTTGGAGTGTTACAGAAGGTGGTATTAACCGTGAAGCTGAAGTGGGCCCTTCAGAGACATTATTGGACAATGAGGAGGTACGTGGCTTTGGAAACGAAGTTGCTATTATTTTGCATTCTGTCTCAGCAAATTTAAATGAAGAGGACGATGAGGAACTCCGATCAGCATGCCAATCCACTAGTGATGAAGAGATGGACATGGCAGAGAGTAGACTGAGACGCCAACCAGAAGCAGAGTGCACATTTGTTGGTATGGGGCTAGGCAAAAAATATAGTTCCTTGAATAAAATTAGAGAAGAAATTGTTGATTATGCAATGAATAATGGGTACGGGATAAAATTCACCCACAGTGATGCACATCGATTGAGAGCTGCTTGTCAAGAAGGGTGCATGTGGCGGCTGCACGCCTCACAAATAAAAAATGAAATGGCGTTTCAAATAAAGATGTACAACGACGTTCACACATGCTCCAGACAAATGGAAAGCCGCCATGCCACAGCCAAATGGGTGGCAACGCATTACTTGGACAGATTTAAAAGTTAGGCCGACTGGGCCATATCTTCCATAATTGAGACTGTCAGGAAGGACTTCAACGTCAACATTACATCCAGCCTTGCTAGAAGGACAAGAAATGCGGCTAAGAAAATTAACGAAGGGGATGCCAATGAGCAATACAAGCTCATATGGTCCTATGCTGAGGAGATTCGGAGGTCGAATCCCGGAAGTTCACTGCGTGTTGACCTCGATATGAGTGTATTTAAAAGGATGTACATGTGCTTGGATGCATGCAAAAGGGCAGTGCTAAATGGTGGTAGACCTGTTATTTGTTTAGATGGCTGCCACTTGAAGGGAGCGACTCCGGGGCAACTGCTTACTGCTGTCACCATCGACGGGAACGATGGTATGTACCCGATTGCTGTAGCAGTCGTTGAAGCAGAAAATAGGGCTTCATGGAGGTGGTTTCTAGAATTGTTGCTGGACGATCTAAACACCCCTTCTGGCAATGGGTGGACGATTATTTCTGATCGACAAAAGGTAAGGTGTTATTCACTGCTTTTGCATTATGTGTTTATGTTTGTCATATATTACCAATGTCTGTCTCATATTATGCATCTTTGCAGGGACTAGTGCCAGCTGTGAGAGATGTGGCATGGCAAGCAGACCAGCGGTTTTGCATCCGACACCTGTATGCCAATTTACAAAAACAATTTAAAGGCAAGTTGTTGAAAGATGCAATGTGGGCTGCATCAAGAGCCACAACAGTGAGGCAATTTGAGAAAGAGATGGCCAAGTTACGTGTCCTTGAACTGGCGGCCCATGACTATTTACGTGGAATAGAGGCGACATGCTGGGCCAAACATGCCTTCTCTTCGATCCCAAAGTGCGACATAAGCCTCAACAACCTCAGCGAGTCCTTCAATGCCTGCATCCTACCCGCCCGGGACAAACCTATTCTAAGTATGTTCGAGATCATTCGAAAGGGCATCATGGGTAGGATCGTAAAAAAATATGAAAAGATGGCTCAGTCGACCGAACGGTTGTGTCCAATGATCAGCAACCGCCTCGCCAAAGTACAACATGCCAGTAGAAATTGGAGCCCTCAGTTTGCAGGAGCTGCCCAGTTTGAGGTCAGCAACGGTACCGACATGTACGCTGTTGATTTGGAAAGGTGTACTTGTACATGTTACCGGTGGGAGTTGACCGGCATCCCATGTGTGCATGCAATCCCGTGCATTCACTTCATGAGGAGATCTCCTGAGGATTTTGTGCATTGGTGCTATCACCGGGAAACATACATGGTGATGTACTCCCACTTTCTCCGCCCCCTTAATGGACCAATCGAGTGGCTTCCTGTGACGAATCTTGATCCAATTATCCCACCGCCTTTTAAAAGGCTTCCAGGAAGGCCGCGCGTCCGTCGAATACGGGATGTGGACGAGGCCCCCAGCCGGACAGTGCTAAGCAGAAGACATTTGAACGTCACGTGTGGACGGTGTGGTAGTGTGGGGCACAATGCCCGCACTTGCGAAGGGGGAGGCCAGTCCAGTGCAGGGGCTGGCAGAGGCAACACAGGGAGAGGCAGAGGCGGCAGAGGAAGGTAGGAGGACACCTTTATGGGGTTCAGAGTTCCTGATAGAGTTCATGAGACGCAGGTCCGTGCATTATCACGTTATGCTTTCAATTGTTATTTGAAATATGCTCATTTCCTTTTCAATGTGATCTGCAGGAGTCTGATACGGAAGGTCCTCCCACACAAACATACACAAATGTGGACCTTAACCTGCCGTGATACAATTGTTTTTTCTTTCGACAAATGTAGATGACAGTGAAATGGCACTGATGTAAAGTTGTGTTTTTCTGATATAAAAAGAAGTTTTGCAAATTCAAAGTTTTGTGTTACTAAGTTAATGTTTTTTTTTCAATTCCAGGGGCGTTACAACTAATCAATTGACCTGACTTCATAATTTTTTAAAAATTTTGACATAATGTGCCTTGTTTCTTTACTCCCCCAAAACAACTCTCGTACATCCTGCACAAAAAATAATTCCAAACAGTTCCAGTATCATCCAAATCATCCGCTAAATGTAAATTATACATAACATCCAAACAACATATCATTTACCTACACTACGCCTTCTTCTTCCTGGTCGGTTTCGGGCGCAAATCCGTGATCAGAAACGACAAGTGCGGGTCAAGAAATACTCTATCTGCTCCGGCGAACAACGGCCCCTCATACTCAAAGGTTGGAGGTTCGTGCAGGTGGAATTGTTCCTTAATTTTGCATTTTCCTATCACCTCCATCCCCGCAGGGGTACACCGGAAGACGCCGAATGGCCTGTAATGCAAAGGGAACAATTGGCGGTCAATTACGTGGAAAGCAATATTAAGAATGTACACAAGGGAAACTTCTTACCGCTGTTTGTCGGTGGGAGCTACGATAATGGATATTGATTTCGGCAGTAATTTCTGGTAAGCGTATTGCTGGTGCAGGTCAACAGACGACATAAAACAATCATGTCTCGGGTGTGTCTGCAATGTAAACAACGCATTATATGATATCAATGTAAACTGGAGAGGCGAGTTGAATACTTACGTGAATCCATCCTACGGTGAGTAGATCGTGTTCATGTTGATGTCTGAAAACATGTTCGTCTGCGCCGTCGACCGCATAGCACTGCATATAAGTTTGGATGAGTACTTAGATAAAAGCTTATAAACTAGAACACAACGAAGGCCTCTCACAGTATCTGCCGTGCCCTTCTGCTCCGGGAAGATGATCTCGCTGACGACGTACTCATTGTCGGTCAGCTTTCCCCAAGAACTGCGCATGTCTCAATGTTCCTTCGAAGATTACCCTGACAATAATCCTTGAACTTACTCATCAAATCATGAGCCTGCAACCAAAATGTCAAAAAAGGGTGAACGTAAACATTAATGAACACACATATATACCGAAATGAAAGACATACCACGCGCACAGTTTTCAGGGGCGGCGGCTTGAGAGGCACCGCTGGAGGAATACGTTGGCTGCTTCCAACAGGGTTGCTGCCAATTAAAAACATGTCATTACATGAAACAAAATAAAGTAAAAAAGTGGAATTAGCGTTCAACGGAATGAACTTACAATCGGAATGTCGTATCAGGTGCGTCTGAGGAGGATGACGCGGATGCTAAATGGGGTGATCGCCTATCACCTGGGTTCAGGGCTGCCACCATGTCACGATGCCACTCGGCAGATTGCATATGCCATTGTTGTGCTATGGCCCACCTATCTTCTGCGAGCTTGGCCGCTTCTTGTATTTGGACTTGTTGCATTTGCAGCTGCTCTTGCATTTTTTGCATTTGGGTCATGGACATATGGTGGAGCTCCTCCATCCTGTTCATCCAAGCGAACGTCTCATCAGGCATCGAACTAAAATGAGATGCCTGAGGAGGAGGAGGTTGTTCAGGAAACGGGACTGAATGCCTAGGCTCTGACCGGGGTGGATGTGTTGCTTCCTTCTTTGACTTGCGCATCCATTCCCCTCCAGTTTGGGTGATCCCCATTCGGTCCACTAATGAATTGTTGTAAATGTCATTGACGGACTCTTCAATTCTAGGTTCCGTCTCCGGGATGGGGACCCCTAACTGCTCAACGATACTCTGGATGAGCCAGTTGTACGGCAGTGACTTCGCCGAGTTGTTGAGCACCTCTTGCATGTGGCTCAGGATGATATATCCGATGTCCACCTTTTGTCCCGTGAACACCTTCTCTAGCATGTAGAGATCCATGCTGGTAACAAGGTCTCGATGCCCATTCCGAGGCAAAATTGTGTACGTCATTATCAGGTGGATCAATCGGGCTAAGGCATTCAACTCCTTGCCCTTTGGCTTGCTGTACTCGGCAACCTCGGGATCCTGATGCAACAATCTAATCACCTCTAACCCACGTCCTTGTTTGACGAATGGTGGCGCCCGAGCCATCTGATAATATTCATCGCTTGGCTCCTCCAACACACATCCAAGCATAATGTTGACATCATTGGCCGTGAACCTAACCTCATGTCCAAAAATATATGTATGCACCTCTAATGGTTGGGTGGATATGCTCAAATTTGCATAAAACAATCGTATAACTCGCTCGCAATAACTGCCCCTCATCCGGCACAACCCGGCTAACCCAGCAGCCTCAAGCATATGATCAATTCCCATCCCTGCGAATGAGTCCAAATCTACTATCTCGGACACAATAATTGTACGGCGTTGTATATCTTCTACGAACCGTGCTTTGCAATTCCGGTTCCAATATAGTTTCGACCTTGAACCCACTTGAACGGGTTGGAACGGGTCGCTGGAGCAGCCGGCTTCTCCTTCTTCAGGCTCAGCGGTTTCTTCCACCGCCGCCACTACATCGGCTTCGAACGCCGTAGTTTGAACGGGTTCAACTGCCTCCATCGTTGCCTTCCCACGCTTCGAGGTCAATTTCTTAGTCCGGGATTGCATTCTGATAGTTGAGAGTAATTCACCAACCTGCAATATAATAACCCACACAACATGTCTAAATTAGTTTTTTTTTTTTTTTTTTTTTTGTTGGCGTCCAGGCCAAAAGTGCCTGGACGCCGCGGCGTGCAGGCCAGGCGTGCAGGCCAAAAATTGCCTGCACGCCGCGGAAATGTGACCGGCGCCGAAGACCCTCATAGAGACTTCGAAGAAACGCAGCAAATCTACCTCAAATCAACAGTTCATTTCCATTATCACAGACAACTATGAGAAAATCATCAACATATACACACAAATCTACCTCAAATCGTCGTCGGACGTAGCTCCTCTCCTCTTTTCGTCGCACGCAGCTCCTCTCCTAGTCGCACGCAGCTCCTCTCCTCGTCGCACTCCTCGTCGCAAGTCTGTCGAGAGTTGCAGATTAGGGCTTGAAATTTGGGCGAAATTGGTTTAAGTATATATATATATATTTTTTATTTCAAAATCATTTTGGCCTGGACGCCGCGGCGTCCAGGCATACATGGTGGGGCCATTAGCTTTTTTTTACGGACAGCGATGGTGCATTTGTCATTCACATACGTTGGTGGTTAACTTGTTAGAAAACATATCACAGTGGTTAACTTGTCATTGATCGCAAATCACGATGGTTGATTTGTCATTTTCCCTTGTTTAAACGAACAATCAAGACTCACCCACTTACTTCCAAGCTCTCGACCCAAACAACTTTGATTCAAACTTTAAAAAATTGAAATTATAAGGACTGAAATGCAACAAATTCAAAACTTGGAGGATATTTTATTATTTATATTTATATTCTTGCTCCTAAGATCACTTGTATGTTGTGCTTTGGACTTCAACCATGTTATTATTGGTGCCAGCAAGACGGACGGGTGTGATGGATCTCACTCACAAGTGTCAACGTAGAGAATAATACCCATTCACTGCTACGTTCCAGAACGTCCTCGAGGAGAAACGTAGATGTTTTGCACTGTTACAGGAGGATGGGGGAAAAGAAAATCTCCGTCGGTTTCTGAATTGTCGCAATCAAACAGCAAAACGGGTTTTCATTGATGGGTAATGTCCATCGTCACCGTAAACACGGTAACAACTCGCTCTCCCAGCCCTTTAATTATGGCGAATCGGATGAAACAGCTCAGTCTCCCAGCTCATCTACCTGCAACTGCATCGGCAATATGGTAGCCTTGCCTTACACTCTCGCCGACTCCAGCTTGCGAGCCCTAGCCGGGCAGGCGGAAGGTTTTGGGCGGTTAGCCATCGGTGGTTTACACGGTCCTATTTATCATGTCACCACCTTAGCAGGTGACTTGTCTGTTCACTATTTTGGTGATTTTGAGTCTCGTTTGGTCGGAAAATGGAGCTGATTGTTGGGAATTTTATAGACATGGTTCATTGGGTAATAGATACTTGAAGGAATTTGAGATTATGCCATTGATTTGAGTAATATTTTTCTTGGATATTTTGAGATTTTATGGGTTTTTGCAATTTTCATTTTTGTTTGTTCTCAAAAGTTGTAGGAGCTCATAAAGTGTAGGGCTGCATATATTTTAGTTGAGGACATTTTCAAACACGTTTTCACTGATCCTTTGATAATTAATTACATAAATGATGCTTGAAATTAGTAATTTTGTAATTTTGGTCTGCTACTGGCTGGATTCACGCAGAGCTTCTAGTAAAATTCCTAATTTGTTTGGATCAGAGTTTCATGATGTAATTATTGTATCCTTTCTTGTAGATGATGGGCCGGGATCTTTACGCAACGGATGCAGGAAGAAAGAACCGCTATGGATTGTCTTTGACATTTCAGGCACTATTAACCTCTCATCTTTCTTGAGTTTATCATCTTATAAGACCATCGATGGACGGGGCCAAAGGATAAAACTCACTGGGAAGGGTTTGAGGATTAAGGAATGTGAACATGTGATTATTTGCAATCTAGAGTTTGAAGGCGGGAAAGGTCCTGATGTCGATGCTATTCAAATTAAACCGAATTCTAAGCACATATGGATAGACCGTTGTGGCCTCCGTGGATATGCTGATGGACTGATTGATATAACCCGAGAAAGCACAGATGTTACTGTTTCTAGGTGGGTTGAAGTATGAACTTAAAATTAACATAGGAATGTTGTTTTACATTGGTTGGTTTCTAGAGTTATCTTGTTATTTATGTGGGTGCTCTTCCAATTAAATGTTAGAAATATTTTCTCTTTCCTTATATGGTATTAGAGGCTGGTCATGCTTACGACGACAATCGTCTTGAGTAGAATTATAGGGATGTTGTTCCTCACTGACTGATGTCTAGTGTCTCTAGGGCTGTGTATGTTATTGATTTGTATCTCCTATCAGCTTGAGATTTTTGGCGCTTTTTAAAAGATTTAGGATAAAGTGCAAATTAGCCTTTGCATTTAGGGGTAAATAGCGAGTAGGTTTTTCAACTTTTATTCCAGGCAAATAACTCCCTGCACTTAGGGGCATTAACAATGAAGTCCCCATCATTAGAGGTACGTTAAAAAATTACGTTTTTGTTATATGATTTTCTCCACTCTGATTTCATAGAGAAACAACTTTTGATATAATAGTTTTGGTGATTTTAGCGATTTCTAGAAATAAACAAGTTAGAAAACTCTATGTTCAAAATTATCAAAATCTCCTAAATTGTTCTATCAAAAGTTGTTTCTTTTTAGAAATCGCCATGAAGATTATATAATAAAAACAAGATTTCTTTGATAAAACTTTTAATGATGTGAACTTAATTGTTAATATCTCTATGTTCAAGAGGTTATTTGATTAAAAATAAAGTTTAAGAATCTACTTATTTTTCACTCTTAAAATTGTTTATGTTCATTCTTTTGGTCAGGCTCTTGTTTTATATCTTTGACGTTTTTCCGTAGGTGTCACTTTTCACAGCATGACAAAACGATGCTGATTGGAGCTGATCCATCTCACGTTAGCGACCGATGTATAAGGGTGACGATTCATCATTGTTTCTTTGATGGGTGTCGCCAAAGGCATCCTCGCGTTAGATTTGCCCAAGTACACTTATACAACAATTACACGAGAAATTGGGGCATCTATGCTGTTTGTGCCAGTGTAGAATCTCAGGTAGCAATTATATTATATGCTTTATTTTGGATTTTAACTTGAATCTGAAAAGTTAAAAGTGTCGTCTGATTTCTAATGGCTTACGATTTGGAATCAGATATACTCTCAATGCAACATCTATGAAGCAGGACAAAAGAAGGTGGCATTTAAGTATCTCACTGAGAAGGCAAGGACCTGTTCATTTTAAATTAAAGTAGACTAAAGAAGTAACTTAGTTCGGCTATCTACTTTGATGTATGCGATTTTTTGCTTCCCCAGTTAATCCATCCCAGTTTCAATTGAAATGGCTTAGAATTTATCAAATCTCTCTGAGTCTGTCTTTTGAAAAGATATGATGGGAAACCAATGGAACATCCTCCCATGATGAATGGTGTTCATTTTTGCAGGCCGCAGACAAGGAGGAGGCAACAAGTGGCGTCATAAAGACGGAGGGCGACTTGTTTATTAGTGGGACTGATGCGGGTTTAATGAAAGAAAATCATGGCTGTTCTATCTTTCATCCAACTCAGTATTACTCTAAATGGACGGTGGAACGGCCGAGTGAAGCTCTGAAGCAGATTCTCCAACGGACTTCCGGGTGGCAAAATATTCCTCTGCCACCTGATCAATCAACTGGGCATACAAAATAGAAGCTTGTAGGCTATTGGTGTATCAAGTATTTCATTATCAGCCTTTTCTGATTGTCATTGTGTTGAACTGAGTTTTAGAAGCTGAATGATAAAGGTTAGTAATTTATAGATACGTGCGAATGTCGACGAGTTTTTTGGGATGACTATCGGTGTTTTACATTTTTTACTTGTGTTATACGATGTTTTGGCCAGAGTTTTAGAATGTAATAGTTTGCGTCAAAGTTTATACGGAGAATCATTAAATTGCAGCCTTGATTGGTTGAGTCTCTTCAACTTTGTAACAGTCTTAAATTCGATAGTGTGTTGATATATGTATGAGATTAAGATGGTCTTGTATTTATAACCCTCTTCAATCAACAAGTTAAATGTGAAAGGACATGGATAGATACTACACATGAAACTATCAAAAAGCCAGACAACCAATATGTGTGGGCACTTGTATGTGTAGGGAAGATGTACAAGCGCAGGTCAAAATGGTTTAAGTATGTCATCAAAAACCCAAATGACAGACTTTGAAACCTGAGTCATTGGTGGGTAAAGATTAAGTGCTGTCCAGTATCAAAAGTCCCCAAAGTGTTCTTGCAAAATCTTCATCCTTGCATTACTACTTCCGTGATGATCTAAAGCACGCGCCTCATTTAATTTAAATGACAATAGCATTGTCACGTAGGGACGATTTAATTTCAAATAACTCTTCTCCACCCACTATCCATCCTATCTTGCAATTAAGTTGATGGAGTATTTTGAGCAATTTTAAGGAATGATTGTTTTGTACGTCGTTAGCGGGATTCCTGAGAATCTAAATCTATATATTTTAACAAATAATAAACGTATTAAAATTTGAATTGTAATGTACATTTAATGGTATTCAACAGCAGCTAGTCATGAGGGGCCAGTTGACTCAAGTCGCGAATCCAAATTAATGCCAGCGTAAAAAAATAAAAACCAAAGGACCTACAATCAAATATACAAAACTACAATGTCATACTGTAAATATGAAAACATTGTTCGCTAGATGTTGCCACCGTCGAAACGTCATACGGTTGCCTCGGATTGGAGATGCCGTCGGGCAAGACGATGGAGTGAGCGCCGCCTCTTTCGGTCCGGAAAATAGGTCGGACAAGTAGTTTCCTACATCTTCTGGAGCAAATTTGACGTTTAGCCCTACTTTCCTCCTGTCTCCCAGCACTCTCGCTCTGTGAGTATGGTAATATTGTCGATAAATCGGTACTAGCTTTCTCGCGATCGATTGCGTTATTTCTTCTCGGAGTTTCGGATCCGTTACGACATTATCGCTCTCTTTCCTGCACGTTTCCTCGAAAACGTGGCCGAAGTTTCCAAATATTTCCGTCGCTCTTGTCGCAGAAATGGTGGCCTTTGGATTTTCAGGTAACGATGCGAAGACCGGATCCCATGCCGACCGCTCGTACTTCTCTACGAATTTCTTCACTCTGGCTTCGTGCTTTGTGATCCAGTCACCGCCAAGAAGATCTTTAAGTTTTGATGTGCGAATTGTGGAGACGACGTAATGTAAGTTATTTGCCCGGAATAGATTCGACTGTGAAATATCGTTGCAATGCTTTGCTTTGCTGTGAAGCTTACAGAAGAGGACAATAATCAGCCACGCTATGCGAGTGGAAATTGGCGAAGGTGGAGATTCATCAGAATTCAATCTGTCGAAGTAAGATTTCAGAAAAGACGACTTCTCCGGTTGTGCGGGAAAATCAGCAAAAATGGCGGTTAATTCTCTGTTGAAGTCGCCGAGGGGAGAAAGATAACTCATAACGTGAAGTGTCAAATTATGGACTCCTCCGCCGTCGACTGACTTCGACGACTCCTTCTCAATTGACGATTCGAATTCCGACAACAACGCTCTTACTGACGCACTGACTAGATGAAGCGAGGTACGAGCTTGTGATAGGATGACTTCGGCGAAGTCACACGAGAAGATTGTCTCAATTTCCGGGATGTTGTCAGATAATGTTTTGTAAATAGTCAGCATGATGAACATCTTTTCCTGTGTCTTCTTCCTCTTCGCGACAAGTTCGGCGAATGAGAACAGAAGCTTTGCACTTTCTTTCGTTATCTCGAAGAAACAAGATTTTCCGAAGGGATCGAACATTTCGAAGATGTGGTCACTGAGGATCCTCTCCGCCACAAATATCTTTGTCATTGCCTTCTTTACTGCTTCCATCCAGTTCTTGATTCTGATCTCTAGAACATCCCAATCCATCTTGTTAATCAGCGAAGAATTCAGTTTCTCAATGCCGAGACGGAAAATTTTTTCCTCCATCATTGATTTCCGAGTACTTTTATATATCTGCAAGCATTCTTTGCTGTAGCCGGAGGTGATCATGCATTCGGCGATTGCCTTCAAATCTGCCACTGCAATCGACGACACTTCGTCCACATTAGAGATGGACTCAACTGCTACTTGGTCGTCGTCGTCAAAGGAAGTACTAGATCTCATGGAAGCACGAGATGGGGAGGAAGAAGAGACGGATTCAGCTTGATTCATGCGCAGAAGAATCTGGTGAAACTCTTTCTGAAGCCTCTTCATAGCAATTATCATCAAACTCTGAGCTTGAATCAGTATCTTGGAAGCTGAATTTCTGGAAATCAAGAGACGCATGGCGTTTTGAAGGTCGTGGACTAGCTTGATGAACTCCAAAGCTTCCCTTTTGTTCTCGTAAAACATAGTAGTGAATTTAGCGCCCATGGGAGAATCAGGATTCCATTTCATGATCATTGCTTCAACTGAATCAATGGTAGACTCCAACATCGATTCAGACGAGCTGAGACACAGAAAAGGGGCCGGAACTGAGGACACCGACGACGATGACGAAGAGATCATACAAGACGTGTTTTTGCAGAAAAATAATGGAATCATCAAAAGCTTCTCTTTTGGCATAAGTATCAGAAAATCAGGGCGATCAATTTGACAGCTTCTTCAAGAACATAAGGAAGAAGTCCAATATACGTTCTTAGTAGCTCGTAAATGCATGGGCAATATAGATTCGAATTTGTCGTGCCTGACTTCGTCCTGGCATGGAAGGTGAATGAAGGACGCCGCTTCGTAGCACAAGCAGACTTTGTGGGGGCCCCTAGGGACTACTTGCAATGACTGAATAGTCATAAAGCAGGTTTGGTAAGCACACTTTTTCTTTTTATCATACAAGTAAACGTTGACCTCTTTTTCCCTCAGACCCAAATATTTTTTAGCCAACTACAAAAATTAATGATAAATCAACTAATAAATAATTTTTATTTATAAATAAAATATTTAACTATACGAAATGAATTGAACAAATATTATTATCAAGTTTTTTATTAAAAATTATTTTTTTTTGCAGTGAAACGTTATTTTTCCGTTGTGAAAAATGAGTCTTTGGAAGACCCATGAAAGATTACTTTTTGCAGAAGAAAAAATATTTTTCGTTGCGAAAAGGGAGTTCTTGGAATAGAATTTAGGAAATTCATCTTTCTGCATAGGAAAAAATGACTTTTTGTAGATAAAATATTACTTTCCGCAATATAAAATATTTTTTGTGCTCAATTTGCTTAATTTTTTTTTCGTTCTTCATATAACAAACAATGAATTTTCAAGCGAGTTTCTTTGGTGGATCAGAAACATGTGTAGCTTGGAGTACATTGATTTTTGAACAAACAATTAACTAAAAATCTTTCATTTTGATACCAAAATCGATTTCGAACAATTTAACATTTCTAAAATTTGTTTTGCAGCAAGTTTCCTTAGTGAATTGGAAATATATTTAGCTTAGAGTACATTGATCTTTCAACAAACAGTTAACTAGAAATCTTTCATTTCGATACCAAAATCGATTTTGAACAAATTAACTAAAAATCTTCAATTTTGAAAAGTCTTCTTGTTTTAAATGTTTTTTTTAACAGATTAACGGTGATATCTATGTTGTTCATCTCCCATAGTTAAGTGTTTTATTTAATAGCAAAAATTGTTTAGTAGTTGACTTGTCATTAATTTTATAGTTCAGTGGTTGTTTTATTAATTTTCCTAAATAAAATAACTACTAATACTAGACTTCCATCTAATATGACTACTATGTTCATAAACATGTGTCTTATTGTAATGTCTCTAATAATACTAGTTGAATCACGAGATCAACTTTGAAATTATTTGATCTATTGTTGACTTTTGTTCGATTGCAATTTGCTTTGCTCGACGAGGCATGCCAAGTGTTTCTTGAATTTGATTGCAAAAAAAGCATATGGAAAGTGTTTTTCCAAAGTGATCTCCATCGAACATGTGTTGTTCATTCCTCAACTAATATTAAACTGTTCTTTCTCCGAATTTTACTTCAAGGGACACTACAATAATAGCAATTGACATCAAACAAATTGATCGAGAAAGTCTTAAAGTCTTACCATCATTATATCACACGATAAATTACAAGCCTCGATATAATGATAAAATGAATTTCATTAAAAATATAATTAGCCTACCAAACACCTTCCACATTTTTCATTTGCTAAAAGCCAATTGATACTCCCACTATGGCTACAAAGATCTGGAGAAGTGGAAAGAAGAGAAACACGAATTTGAGAGAAATGAAAATTTTAGATTTAGGAAAAGTAACTAAAAACAGACACCACATAATGATAGATTATATATATATACAAGTAGTAGTATTTCAGAGATAATTAAGTAATTTTTTTAAAAATAAAATATGATAATTCAATGTATTATTTAATTATTATTTCATGGCAGTTTTTTAGTGAAGAAACTGTAAACTTAATATTTATCGATCTAACATGCTTTTAAAACAAAAGCCGAATTATTTAGATCAAAACGCGGAAACTAGAAATACCTTTGGCCATTGACGATAAAACAGGGACGACTGCTTTTCTTCCTTGAAGAATCGCTTCTAAACTTTTTGTTCTCAAGCGATGGTATAATTTTCGTATGAGAATAGAGGGATTAGAGGACCCTCAAAGTAACCCTCTTTTATTAACTCTTTCCATCAAAGAGTTATGAAGTGAGGAGTGCAACATGAACGGTTGCCTTGATGGTGACTGTTGAAAAACTGGATCATACCCTATGAGAATTGTCACAAATCCAAAAGCCATATTGGATTATACAATTTCTAACATTCTCCCACTTGGTCTATGTTTTTCATATTTATTTAATAAGTAAACACAACACATGAATCATAGCGATAGGTCCTCTTAATGAAATTGATTATTACCTTCCATATATCACAATGTATTATGTTCCTTTTTTAAAATTCATAAACTTAATGAATAAACCTTATGTTTATTCTAGGTCTAAACTTTATTGATGTTTCTAAAAAATAAACACGCGCATGTAATAAAACAAACATGAGAAAACATCACAGAGTTTTATTTAAATACTCGTTCTTTCAACGAATTACATAAAGGACACAAGTCCCATGTTTTCTACATGATCCTTAAATTTTGATGGTGGCATGCCTTTTGTCAAAGAATCAACTAACATCAACTCAGAGCTTATGTGCTCAATGACTATTGATTTATCCTTAACACGTTCTCTTATGGCTAAGTACTTTATGTCTACATGCTTACTTCGACTACCACTTTTATTATTCTAAGTCATAAAAACAGCAGCTGAGTTGTCACAGTATAATCTCAATGACTTAGCAATTGAATCCATAATTCTAAGCCCGATAATAAAACTCTTCATCCATACACCATGCAAGGTAGGCTAAAAACATGAAACGAACTCCGCTTCCATAGTAGAAGTAGCAGTTAGTGATTGCTTTGCACTCCTCCATGGCACATCTCCACCAGCTAACATAAAAATGTATCCGGAAGTTGATTTATAAGAATCAACACAGTGAGCAAAGTCTGAATCGGAATAGCCAATCACTTCCAAATCATCAGTCCGTCTGTATATAAGCATGTAGTCCTTTGTCCCTTGAAGGTACCTCATAACCTTCTTGGCAGCTATCCAGTGGTTAATGCTTGGATTACTCTGATATCTTCCTAACATTCTAACTGCAAATGTAATGTCAGGTCTAGTGCAAATCTGAGCATACATAAGGCTTCCAATAGTTGAAGCATATGGAATGTTTTTCATTTGCTCCCTCTCAAGATCGTTCTTCGGGCACTGGTGCAAATTGAACTTGTCTTCCTTCACGATGAGAGCTACACTAGGTGAACAATCTTTCATCATGAATCTCTCTAAAACTTTATGGATATAGGTTTCCTGAGACAAACCCAAAATACCTCAAAATCTATCTCATGTATCTTAATTCCTATAACATAGGATGCATCACCTATATCTTTTATATCAAAGTTTTGATAGAGAAATTGTTTCACCTCATGTAACAATCCTTTGTCATTAGTAGCATGCAAAATATCATCAACATATAAAATTATGAAATAAATCTTACTCCAACTAACCTTAAGGTATATACATGATCTATAATGTTCTCTACGAAACCAAATGAAGAGATAACATCACAAAATTTTAAATACCACTAGCAAGAAGCTTGTTTCAGTCCGTATATGATTTTTTTAAGCTTGCATACTAAATGTTCACATTCACTAGAGGAAAATCCTTCAGGTTGTTTCATATAAATCTCTTCCTCTAGATCTCCATTTAGAAATGCTATTTTCACATCCATTGGTTGCAACTCAAAGTCGAAATGTGCAACTAATGTTAGAATAATACGAAGAGAATCTTTCTTAGATACATGAGAAAAAGTCTCCTTGTAGTCGATTCCTTTTTGTTGAGTTAATTCTTTAGCCACGAGTATAGCTTAATATCTCTCAATATTACCAAATGAGTCTTTCTTAGTTTTAAAGACCCATTTACACCCTATGACTTTTACACCAATAGACAACTTGACGAGATCCCAAACTTTATTAGAACTCATAAAATTCATCTCATCTTTCATAGCATCATACCATAAATTTGATTCCTTACAACTCATGGCTTGTGAAAACATTTTAAGATCATTTTCAGCTTCAATATTATAGTCTGATTCTTGTAAATACACGACGTAATCACTAGCAACTGTTGATTTCTTTTCTCTAGTAGATCTTCCTAATGTTGTTTCCATATCTTCTTGAGAAACATGTTGCTCAATTCGTTGATCAACAATTTCAGGTATTTTCTCAAGAACTTGATCTACTTGTTTATTATCAGCGATTTGTGGAGCTTCAATGATTGATTGTTCAACACTCAATTGGTCTTGAGGAGTGTCATTGATACAAAGCAATCTATGACTTGATTTATATGGCTGAACATCAACATGATATCTTTCAAGAATAATGTCTTGAAATCGATCACTCCCACTAATCAAGTGATTCTCAAGAATTATGCATTTCTTAATTCCACAATTCTAGTACTATGAGATGGACAGTAGAATCTATAACCTTTAGACTTCTCGGCATATCCAATGAAATACTTGCTAATAGTCCTTGGGTCTAGTTTCTTCTCTTGTGAATTATATATCCTTACTTCAGATGGACATCCCCATATGTGTATATGTTGTAAGCTCGGTTTCCAACCTTTAAATAACTCAAATGACATTTTAGAAACAGCCTTTGTTGGAACGCGATTTAGTATATACACAGCCATCTTAAGTGCCTTAGTCCACAAGAAATCTAGAAGTTTGGAGTTGCTACACATACTCCTCACCATATCCAATAATGTTCGGTTTCTTCTTTCAGTTACATCATTCTGGTATGAAGAACCAGACATAGTATACCGAGCAACTATTCTATGCTCTTGGAAAAACTTTGCAAACGAACCAGGTGCTTGTCCATTCTCGGTGTGTCTATCATAGTACTCTCCACCTCTATCAGTTCTCATGATCTTTATTTGCTTATCGCATTGTTTTTCTACCTCAGCCTTAAAAACCTTAAAGGCTTTTAGTGATTCATCCTTATAATGAAGCAAGTAGATATACATATATCGAGAGAAATCATTTATGAAAGAGATGAAGTATCTAGGACTGTAAGAGTCCATAACTGGACTACAAATATTCGAATGTATGATCTCTAATATGTTGGTACTCCTCTTTGCACTTTTCTTACTCTTGTTGGTCTGCTTACCTTTAATGCAGTCCACACAAGTGTCAAAATCAATAAAATCCAAAGTACTAAGTACTTTATCATTCACTAATCTCTTAGTTCTCTCTATAGAGATATGCCTCAATCTCCGGTGCCATAAGATAAAAGAGTTTTCATTTGTAACATATCTTTTATTACCAGTATAAACATGCATAACATTATAAGCAGTATCACTTTATAAATTGAGAGAGAAAAGACCACTAAACAATATACCATTCTCAACAAGTTCAAATTTGTAAAATAATATGAAAAGATAAAGGAATATCCCAAAGGTACAAGTCTCGATACAAAAACCAAATTCCTAGAAAAACTAGGAATATAAAATGTCTTTTCTAACTACAGTACAAAACCACTACTCAAAATCAAACTGCATGTGCATGGCCTCCACACGTGAATGCATCTTGCTGCCTGTATAGATGCATTGCTCACTTCCCACTGGCTTCTTTAGATTTCTCATACCCTACAAGGTATTTGAAATATGGATTGTAGAACCCGAAGCAATCCACCATGTGTCACAAATAGAATAAACCATATTAGATTCAAAACAAACAAGTGAGATTAACATACCCTTTTTCTCGAGCCAACCCTTATATTTGGTGCAATCTTTCTTTATGTGTCCCTTCTTGTTACAGAAGTAACACCTAGATTCCATCGTCTTGGACAGGTATTTTACCTTTCCCTTTATTTTTGGCCCGTCGCTAGCTCTTTACTTTTGTTGCCACATACTCACTTTCACCCATTTCCTGATGCACCCTAAGGTCCTATCATTTAGACCTGAGCCAGTAGGCTCATTGCTTATATAATTAGTTACTATTTTGCATGATTGAATAAACTAGAAAACTTGAGCACGAACCAACGCATGATGACAAGGAGGCTCCTAGACATTTAATTACATTTTAACCGAGAACAATTAGGAATTCACTTCCATGAAAGCTTGGAGAATGACCCAACAACCATGGACTTAGATAAGCCCACACACTTAATCAAATAGGTGGGACCAAGTCCAATTGGAGAAGAAGAGAAAGCCCACACTTGAAGTCCAAGTCCATATCCTTGCCCTAATTGCTCTCCTTAAATGTATTAGGTGGCCTTGGAATTACTAAAAGAACTTTACATCTTCCTAGGTAAGCCTTGTCCCACCAAAGAAGGATCTAAATATGACAATTCATATTCCAAGATGCTCTTGTGGTTTTCTAGGCTCTTTTCATTTTCCTAGATGATGAATCTTCCCTTTTTCTCATCCACCTTCTTTTAAGTAATTAATGTTTATTGTGGTTTGCTAATGACCTTTCCTCTTTCTAGGTAGTTGGTTATTAGCATCTACTTTATTACTTGCATTGTAACTTGTGTACAAGATGAGTTATATATTCCCCCCTTTGTAATTCAAAAAGGCAATCAACTTTGAATAACAAAAACTCTTGTGTTTAGTTTGTGAAATTCTTTCACTCTCTTTTTGCTATCCCTTATTTTGGTGAGTCATATCCAAATTGAGTGTTAGTAGGTTTGGTGAGTCATATCCAAACTGTAGCGTGATGAGTCATATCTAAGCTAGTCTCCATTTTTCTTGGTGAGTCATATCCAAGTGAAGTGTGAGTGTACATCAATTAACTCTCTCCCTCAAGTTAATCATCTCTCCATCAACTTAGCAAGGCGAGCTAAGTCCATTCCATCAAGAATAAGTCCGAGCACCCCCACGGGTCTCCCTTGTTCTTTTGTTCGCTTTCGCACTCTTCCAAACCCCCGTTTAGAAACACATCAATTGAAGTTAACCGATTGCCCAACAACCTTGTTTTGTCTTGTGCAATTTTTGGGGCACATCATTTCCATAGCCAACCTCCCTTCCTTTTGAACACACATGGTCAATAACTCATTGATAGACCATTTGTCTTTATGTGTGTTGTAGAATATTTTGAAGGGTCCGTATGCTTGTGGAAGTGTGTTCAAAATATAGTGCACAAGAAAAGAGTCAGACAAATCAACCTCAAGTGTTTTGAGCTGAGCTACAATGTCCCTCATTTGCATTATGTGCTCACACACACCTCTCACTGATGCGAGCCTTAATGATGAAAACTTCATTATCAGGGTGCTTGCAAGTGCCTTATCTGAAGTCTCAAATTGTTTATCAATAGACTTCAGCAATTCTTTGACATTCTTATGCTCACCAATCGAACCTCGTATACTAGCACAGATCTTAGTCATTATATACATAATGCTGAGGCAATTACATCGCTCCCAACGCTCACTAAAAATAAGATCATCTCTAGTGCTAGTAAGAGTAATAATTGACTCATATTTTTTGATAGCATAATCTACGTCCATAAGCCCCATTTTGAGAAGAATCTTCTCTCTCCACGACTTATAGTTTTCACTATTCAATTCATGAATATCATTTCAATATTTATAGCTGCAAAAATAAATACAAATGCTTATCATTCATAATATGAGACTAACAACATAAATCATGTTTTACCAATCTAAATCATGCTTAAATAATTATGAATCAAGTGACATAAAACTTACCTGTGAGTTAATGTTTTAATTCAATAAGATTCATATAACTTTATGATAAAACTATTGAATTATGTTCTTTTTCTTAATACATGTGAGTAAATTAAGAAATATAATCCAATATTTTATCCTAATTAATTATACAAATATAATAAAAAATTATGTGGGATAAAATCCATTATATCATGTAATTAATCACAATAAATGTTATTATATGATCCTTAAAACTTTATGTATAAGTTTGGATAACTACAGATGTTGTGGCTACTCAACAATTAACCAAAATTATACGGATCAATCAACATTTGAATTAATTCACTAAAAATGTTCATATTAAAACCATAGCATATGAATGTGAATTAATATTAACAATAAAATTATTTCATTATTTTATTTGACATTTTCTACAATATTGCAATAGCTGCAATTAAATTTTAAATTCTGTAAGTAATAATCTATTACAATTAATAAATTACTAAACATGTCATGTCAACAAAAAAGAATTTGGTAGAGTGGCCACCCAATCTTTCCAACACCTTTAAGTCCTGGATTTAAATCCCCGGATGCAACTTTATTTTGCACTTTTAATTAAAAATATAACATATTTAATTTAAATTTAAAATCATTCAATAAAAGAATCTCGGTTGAGTGGCAACCCACTCATTCAGCTCTTCAAGAGGTCGCGGGTTAGACTCTGAACAGGCGCAATTTTCACATAAAAATCGCCACCAAAACATCGTCATTTTGACCAATTGGAATGTTACTTCCTTATTCTCGGACTACACGTAGTTTCTGACTTTATGAAACTACATGTAGGTTGAATCATCTTTAACCTCTCGCTGGAGTTCTTCGACCCATGCGAAACCTGCAATCTAGCCGACCGTTTCTTATGATTTTGGACACCCAATTCGACGATTCAAAGTGCAGTATGTTTGTAATCAAAATTTTGAATTATTCGTGACATTAAATCGATTAAAAAACATCTAAAACGTAAATTTTAAAAATCAAAATTTTCAAAACTTTATGTTGGAAAAATGTCAAGACAGAGGCCATACCAACTGTAAACTTAATCTTTATTGATCTAACATGCTTTTAGAACAAAAGCAGAATCATTTAGATCAAAATGCATAAATTCAAAATACCTCCGGCCATTGACGATAAAACAGGGACAACTGCTTTCCTTTTTTGAAAAATTGCTTCTAAACATTTCTGTTCTCAAGCAATAGTGAAATTTTGGTATGCAAATAGAGGAATTAGGGGACCTTCAAATTAACCCTCTTTTATTAACTCTTTCCATCAAAGAGTTATGAAGTGAGGGGTGCAACATGAACGGTTGCTTTGATGGTGACTGTTGAAAAACTGGATCATACCTGATGAGAATTGTCACAAATCCAAAAGCCATATTGGATTATACAATTTCTAACAGAAACTGCTCCATTGACAGCCATTTAAGGATGCCTTCTGAAATTTTATTCCTTACCGATTTTGTTGAATATTTCCTCTAGAGAAGAACAAGGTATTGAGAGAGAGAGAGAGAGTTGACTGTAAATTGAAGTTCGGTGGTAACATATTCAATAAGGAATAGGTATACTTCATGTTGTGAATATATATATATATATATATTGTAATATCCTGCTAAAATCTTTCGTTAATATAATATAAATAATTTTGTAAAATAAAAATTAAAAATGAATGATACCTAAATGAGATAATTATGGTAAATTAATCAGATTTAATTGGAGTAAAGAACTATATTGGTAATTAATAAAAATATAAATTTTAAAAATAAAAATAAGAATTAAAAGAAATAAGAAAGAGAAACGACAGCGTATGAGGAGGAATTTTGCTTCAAGTCTGGTCGCGTCGTCACCATACGGGTCTGGTCGATATTAGCTCTCCGATCGCGTCCCTATTGACCCTAGGGGTGTGCAGGACCGAATTGGTACCGAAGAACCGGACCTGTACCCCCGATTTTGGTAACGGTTCGGTACGTATAAGTTGGGTACCGAACCGAAGCCGGTTCTTTTGGGACTAGAACCGGCTTCTGCGGTTCGGGACTCGGTACTGCACTGGCTGGCACCGTCCCGACCGAAGACTCGGCTTCAAATTAGGGCACTTGACTTGAGTCTTCTGTCTAATCTTCACTCTTCAGTCTTCAGCAGCTCTGCACACCCCTACCCCGAACGGCAAACTCTGGAACCCGGAACCGCCGATCATGCGCCCGAGCCCCCGATCCTGCGCCTGAGTCTTCAGCTCAACAGCTCCTGCACGCCGACTCCCCGAGTCTTCAGCTCCTGCACCTCGACTCGAGTCCCAACCGTTGAACGGTGATCGCAGTTTGCACTATGTAGTCTAGACGCCGACAACCCTCCCCGAAGTCGAACGGCGATCGCACTTCGTTCTCTCCTGCGCTGTGTATCGAGCTCTGTTCTGCTCCATTCCTTGCTCCGAGTCTTCGAGATTTTTTGTGCGCCGGTAAATCCCAACTCCGAGCCTCCACTTCGGCCCTCCCAACCTGTCGGCTTCCGTTTTGCATCCTCTGGTCAGTGGTCAGTATTCCTAATCCTATTTCCTTTGTTGAATCGTTGATTTTGCATACTCTGGTCAGTCGCCAGTATTCCATCGGCTTCGGTTTTGCATCCTCTGATAATTGTCTCCTGTGTGTTGTTGATTTTAATTATGAATACAATTGTTGAATCTGATCTGAGCCTCTGAGTGACATTGTTGAATCGGATGATGACTTCTAATTACAGTTGATTTTGTTGAATTAGTTAGTGTTAACACGTTGAATCTGGTAGTTTCTTGTTGAACATGTTGTGGTAGTTCAATCTGTTAGTGTGAATCATGAATATTGAATGTCATGAATTTGTTGAGCTAGTTCAATATGGTAGTATGTTATGTGTTCTATTGGTTTAGGGTTTTTTTTTTCATTTTATATATTTATTCTTTTTAATTTTAATTTTGGAAAAAAATTATTTATATTTTTCAGTACCGAACCGGACCGATACCGGTGTAACAAGTTCGGAACCGGTACCGGTACTGACTTCCATGGGACCAGTACCGGTATTGGCATTCCCAAACCGGTACCGACAGGTTCGGTACCGTTTCCCACAAGAACCCGACTGAACCGGACCATGAACACCGCTAATTGACCCGAGCCGACGCATTTTTTGAAAAAAAAACCTGGAGTGTTTTGTCTCCTGTCAGCCTTTTTTCTTTCAATTATAAATACTCTTGCTCACCAGAAGAAACAAGGGGGAGAGGAGTGAGGTGAGGGAGAAAAAGTGAAAGGGAGAGAGAAATAGTGTTACGGAGAAAAAGTGAAAGGGAGAGAAAAAGAGTGTCAGAGAGAAAAAGTGAAAGGGAGAGAGGAGTGTAGGCAAGAGGGTGTGCCGTTGAGAGAGAAAAAAACTAGAGTAAGGAAAAGAATTAGAAAATCTGTTCAAATTTAGTAAGGGGGTACACGGCTTGCAATTTTGTAGCTGCTTAAGGTGAATTTCAAACGCATCAAAAAATTCTACGTAGTAAGAATTAAGCAAGTCGTGGCTAGAGGAGACCCTACATCACACGTAGTCTATTTGTTTTATTTATTCTATATTCTGTTGAATTACGCATTTTTATCTTTCTATGTTAATTAATAATAAACTGTAAATAAAATTAAAATGATAATTAAAAATATTAATTTAATTTTTGTTATTCATTTTAATTCTTGTTATCGTCTTATTTATCAGTCTTGTTAGATTATCATTATTGGAGTTTAATTTTCTGATATTAGAATTATTTCCTGTCAATTTTATATTTAACACGTTAAATTCTCATTTCGATAGTTTTTGTTTTGTATATTTTCATTTATAAATTCTCATTTTATTTATTATTTCGCACCATGTTATAAAAGAAATATTAACCATGTATAAAGGTAAACATAAAATGTGCAAAATGTTATTTCATGAGATAACATAATTCATGCTATATTTTGTGTAATATTATTACTTCTCTCTTTAATTCATAGTCATGCATCATAATCATAGACTTAGGAAGTGATACCACATGGGATGGGTAATCACATAACATGGGAGAGATATTTCATGGGAGAAACCTGACTTAATAAATTAAATGAAAATTGGGAAGGGGGTAGTTCGGATTCTAATTAGGGGACTCGAGAATAAACCCTTCCCTAGTAGGGATGTGAGAGTCTGTCTGGTTCCGGTCAAAAACTATTCTCCTTATGGGAAATATTCCCAATATCCCAACTCAATCAATATATGAGTTAAATATGAAACTGCGTGTAAAAGACAGTTGGAGTGGATTCCTTTCTCACATAATCACAAAAAAACATGCATCATATTACATCTTAATTCTTGATGAGTGTTAGACTCATAGTTTGCTTGTGGTGTACGTGACTGCCAAGATATTGTATTACTGAAGTGGAGGAAGAAACATTACCTATTGAGCCATTGGGTTACCCAGTTGAGTTGATCTGAAAAGTTATGGCTCCCAAAGAAATAAAAATTATGTTTGTTTTTATGGTTTGCGAGGTTTATGAGACAATAAACTTTTGTGTGATATTATGAACCAGTAGTAAATATTTAAACTATATTTTAATTTGGTAATGATTTCTGTAATACTCCAAACTTTTATATGGAATTTAATAAAGACAATTGAAGTGAGATTGGAGATTTGAGAATTAATTGGACAATTATTGGGGTATTACCAAGAGCGTAATCGTCAATTATAATCATCAAGCGATACTTGGAATAATCGAGAATTTGGACTCGAGTTAAGTAAATCATTAAAATAATTTTAATTGATGGAAAAGTGTGATTTAAATTAGTGGAGACTTCATATAATAGATTAATGAAGAAAAATAAGTATAACTATATATATATATACACACACATATATATAAAACAAATAAAACAAATAAAAATTAGAAAATGGCATTTGCCATTTACAGGAAGAAAGAAAGAACAGGAGAGGGAGAGTGAGAGATTGACCGAGAGACGGAGAGGCGAGGGCGATCGGTGAGACGGCTGGAGCGCCGGCAACGCGAATGAAGAGCGGCGGACGACGACGGCGAAGGCTTCGGGCGACAGCGAACGCCACGGGTGGTGACGGTCGGCGCGCGGTGGCTGGCGTCGTTCGCGGGATCGGATCTAGGCCACAAATTTGACAATTTTGCAGGATGAATTGGAGTTCCCGCGAAGTGGGGTTTCTGACGACACATCGAGGTAAGCTCCCGTTCAATTGTTCTGATGCTTATTGTTTTGGTGATTTCTGGACTGGCAAAGACGAAAGCGGTGAAGAAATTGTTGGACAGGGATGTCGTTCATGAAGGGACGACTTGTCGTTTGCTACACGGTTAAATCAAAATCAGTCCGTCCTGCTGGTTCCTACCCGTGAAGGATGACATAACGTATTTCAACTATAATGATTGAAGGCTGAAGATTTAGCAGAAAAATCAAGATCTGCTTTTGACCCGAAGAATCCGCCTCTTTTGCCTGAAATCACGGGATAGCTTGGGTAAGTGGTTGAGCATTAAAAACTGTCCTTCGTGTATAAATACAGTGAAGGAACGAGTGCATCTCATGATCTGCAATTTGAAGGAAATCGGGACGTGCAGGGGATTGATGGATGCTTCTGTCCAGCCCACTGTTATGTCCGAATGAGGAGTCCAGCCCATGGTTGAGTCTGATTGAGATGGAGCTCGATCCAGATGGAAGGATTGAATGGATGGTTGTGGCCGAAAAATCCGCATGGATCACTGGAATTGTGGGCACCACTGCGAGATAGATTATGAGAAAACTGAACTGAGAGACAGAGTATAAGAAGATGAAGCCGGAGAAGGACGAATTGTTGCCTCGAGTCTTTGCGTGTTGGAGCTTCCGGTTTGAATCTCCACAATAATTCTGGTACTAAAAGAGAAGAAAGGAAATGATTAAGCGATGATCACATTAAAGCTTCAATGTAAGGAATGAGTTGTCTTGACCTTGTGCCCTACACCCAAGTAAAGTGTGTGTGAGTTGCTTCGGGTTGAAGTCGATTTATTCTTATTATTGTTTTACTAGAATGAATTCTAAGTTTAGGTTTTGATACTACAAAAGGAATATGTATTGAGCTAGAAAAGAAGGGAGAAAGTACGAATGAACTCTGAATGATGAAATAAAATGAAATGTATGATGAGAATGAACGGAATGTAGAAGACGAAGAAGATGAAAACTGCTATGATGAAAATGAATGAACAAAAAGTTTGAAAATGAGATAAAGGACCTTGAAGGCGGGATACACCAGAAAAGGGAACGAATGCAAAGAAATAATGTTCAAGATAGGCGGGATACGCCTATCACCAAAGAGGAAACATCTAGCATAAGAAATTGAAGTTAGAGATAATGGTTTAAGAATGTATAGATAGTTAGTGATGATTGTTCTTTATATGTTTAAATCATTTAGATGATAGAAGTAAGCAGCATGAAATTAATGTATTGGTTGTCTTTGTTGCGTTATGAATTGTTAAGTGAAGTAGAAGCACGTAAACCGCTAAGGATAATTCTAAAATGATAGAAGCATGACTAAGAAGTTAAGATTTATAAGAGTAGAGATAAGAGGATGTTAGAGCATATTGTTCAAGTATGTTAAAGTATTTCTTGTATGTTTCCTTTGTTTGTATGCCTTCATTGTTCAATACCGTTGTACTTGTTTCCTTCTTATATATATGTGCACTTTAATTACAATATTTATTTCCATGTTCATACGTTTTAATGTTTCATGTTATTAGAAATCCAATAGGGAGTACCCCAAGGAATGGTACCCACATGCATGAGTGAGGAAAAAGACTAATGAAAGAATGAGTGGGATGAGCGGGATACGCCATCACCGAAGAAAAACCCTCCGGCGGGATACGTCGGAAGGGCAGCAACTCTGAAGGCGGGATACGCCAGAAGAGGAAGACTCTTGGAGGCGGGATACGCCAAAAAGGGGATGAACGCTAAGAAAAGAATGTTCGGGATGAGCGGGATACGTCATCACCGAAGAAACCCTCCGGTGGGATACACAGAAGGGTAGAAACTCTTAAGGCGGGATACGCCGGAAAGAGGAGGAACCTCGAAGGCAAGATATGCTGGAAAAGAAACCGAACAAGGAAGTTGGAGGGCGGATTTCATCCCCTAAGAACCCTCCAATCTTCACACTCGGGATACGAGTGAAGAAACTCAGGATACGAGTAAAGAACAAACGTAATGAAAGAATTGGTTTAGGTGGCCCCCACTCCAAGCGAACTAAAGAGAGATGCATAGATGATTTCCCCATATCCTTACTGGGCGAAAGCTCATGTCCTTACTTGTGGTGTAGGAAACGATGAACAAAGAAGAGAAAGATAATGACCATGAAATGAAGCAGGGATGGATGATTTAGCACACAGGAGATTCGAGTTGGCAAGGCAAAGGGCAAATGAAAGTATGAATCAATGAAGTTAAAGAAAAGTAAACGGTTTTAAACAAATGAAGAAATGATTTAGTTTAGTTGATAAAAATGATTGAATGGCTTAGTATGGGTTAGTATTTATAAAGGTGTTTTACGTTTCCGCTATGATTTACAAAGGTTGATTTTAACGCTTCCGCAGAATTTTGAAAGAGGATTTATAGCACGAACGTTTTGCATAATGGGTTTTACGAATGAGTAAGAGAAAGAGTCAGTAGCGATCCGATTTTTACGCACTCTGATACCTTTGTTTTGAAAAGAAAGAAAAATTAAAATTTTTTTTACGCATTTTCAGGATTTACGAAAAATCTGGGTTGTTAAAATTTCTGCTTTTTGCGCACTCTAATAATTGTTTCATATCGTATATTTTGATTTAATAAATAAAGGAAAAAAATTTTATATAGAAAAATTAAAAGATAAATTGCATAAAAGTTGGGTCGTTACATATATATATCATCTTCATGTTGTGAATTTGTTAAAAATTTTAAATTATGATTTGAGTATGAAAATCGGTGGTTTGAAAAGTGAGATTTATGCATGAAATTGTTTTGTGTTGTTAAACTTAGAAAATTTTCGAAAGAAAATTAGTGTTTTTTGAACACTTGAAAATTCTGTGTAGCGGGTGAGTTTGTTTCTGCAGCGGAAACATATGTGTTTGTGAAAATGAAGGTTTTCGCATCAAAAGCTACGCATTCGCAGCAGAAGCTAAGATTTTGCAGCGGAAACGTGAATAAAGAATTGTACAACACAAATGGGAATAAAGGATTCTGAAGCGGAAACATGAATAAAGAATTCTGCAGTGGAAACGAGAATAAAGGATTATGCAATGGAAGCTAGGATTCCGCAGCATAAACTAGAATAAAGGATTCTGCAGTGGAAATGAGAGTGAAGGTTTTCGCAGTGGTGTGCGAATGACATTTGTCAGTGGAAGGAAGGTTTCTGCAGAATTGGACCTAGGGAACAATGCATCCAGAGCGAATGTCATGGGTTCCAACGAAAAATTTTAAAAAGTTCAGAAAAGTGAATTGATTTGTATACGCTTACTTTAATAGGTTCAATATATTAGCGAGAGATTTGGACTGATTAGATTATTCATTGTTTGATTTTTGCTTGGCTATTGGTAGGGTAATTAAGGTGAAGATTTATTTTTTGTCCAGCATTGCATTGTTTTCCAAACTTATTTTGACACATATTCTCATATAAAAGTGATGTGACCAATTTGATGGCTCATCAGTTTTTCTTACTATCCATTATATTTTCTAGGGACATATGTAAAAATTAAGCATACATATTTAATATTATTGAACAGTTTGGTTCATGTTCTACTTTATGCACATTCGGTTGTTAGAGAATGTGTTCATTTGTTGTTATTAACTAGAGTAATGAGACAATCATATGTGTCTTGTCTCTGAGTGAAAACTCTAAACCTGATCAGGGTCATTTGTAGCTGTTTCGATCGTCGAGTATCGCTTTTATTATAATTGCCGATGACATGATATGCTCGAAGTCCGTGAGTGACTCTATTTTCACTGAAAATTACAGTAGTGGGTTATTTTATGTTACGTACCACACTATAATTAGTTGTTTTGGAAACGTACCTTACTATGTTTTGCTTAATACTACATAATTTGTTTTGACATGACATGCTCACATGTTCTTATATTTTTATTGTTGTTAAATATAAAGTTTATCCCTATTGAGTTAGTCGACTCACCCCATACAGCTTTCCCCTCATTTTAGGATTTTGTTTAGAAGATCCCCGATTGTCGGAGCAAGAGTGAGCTCGGCGATTTATTTCTCATTTTTAGTTATTGTTATTTTCGAGATATTTTGTTGTAAGGATATGGATTGATATAATTTTCTTTTATGGATTTATATTACTATTTATCCGTGATGTTACTGTTGGACTGATGGTTTAGCCCTTTTAGTTGAGTTCTGGCTATTTTATTTAATTTGAGTATTCCGCTATTTTTTAATGTAATTTAGTTTTAAAAAGGGTTGTGTGACTCAGTTCGTTTTCGATCCGAGTCGTTCTCTATTTATCATTGTCTGTTCTGTTTCGATTCTCCTTTGGATAGTGACAATATATGACATTAATATTATACTAAAAAAGATTGAACGAGATAAATGGATCATTCTTCCATTGACAGAATAATAAATATACATCAATAAAATAAATAAAAAAATACAAATTTAAATGTTAAAAGAAAATCTAACTACAGATACGTAACAACCTTTTGACTACTCAAAATACTATAATTAAAATAATTTTAAATGAATGAATGCATAAATAGAATAATAATGAATGACGGTGTTTAAAAGTTGGTTTAGTTCGGTTTAAGGATAAAACCAGAATTGACTTGACTTTATTTGGTTTGTAAAAACTAGAACCAAAACTTGAGTTATTAAGGTGAAAAACCAAATTGAAAGTTATGATTCGGTTCCGGTTCAGTTTGGTTTCTACTAATTATATAAAATAATATTATTTATTTATATATATAAATATAAATTTAATTTTTACTAATATAAATTTGACAAAATTAATTGAAAAGTAAAACAAACATTTGCTTTGTTAGTTCGTTGGATGAACGAGATTGGATGTCTTCTGTGACAGGGAACATCCGACGTTAGGTGATGGACATATAGGATGAGAGGAAGGGCGTTCAAAGGCGCTGACGGATAAAGGTTTCAAGAGGTCACGTGCAAGACATGTGATATTTTGAACAGCGACAGATGAAGAGATGTCCATTGGATGAGAGAGTGGACTAAATGATGACCGTTGCATGAGAGAGTGAACAAATTGATGGTCATTGGATGAGCGGGGTTGGACGTCCTTCAATGATGGGAGACATCTGACGTTAGGTGATACAAATGGTTTGACTTCATAGTTTAGAAGTTGATTTATTAATTTCCCTTATATGAGAGAATATTCAATAAGCTAATATTATCTCCCTGTATATAAACAAAATTTAGAGGACTTGAACTTAATCTATTGATGAAACACACTTATTATGCAACACTAATTAGTGAAGCACTTTAAGTGTACATAAACTGAAAATCCAAAAAAAAGAAATTAAAAGCAACAATGGAGACAATATTTAATGTGGTTAAGTTTCGTATTTGAACCTATATCCATGGAGAAATTCAGATTGAAAATTCATTGATCATCAGAAAATATATAGCTAAACCTAGTATCTTCAAAAAACCATAATCAAGATCTAACAATGATTAATATGAGGATTTAAAGAGAAACTTTAACATGAAGAATCTTTCTCAATATCAATCTTGATCAAAAGAATTGTAATATTTCAAAAAAAAGTATTTTTAGTTTAAAAAATTGGAATATTAAAGGATAAATAAAATAAAAAATGTTCGCGGCCAATTAGATAATAAAATTATATTTTTAAGAGAGAAATTATTGTTGGTAGAAAAAAATGCTCGGAGGAAAGTGCTTTGGATGAAATGAATGATTTTTGGAAAAGAGAGAAATGTTAATATTTGGATAAAGGTAATGGATGGTTAGGATTGAAGATGGTTTGTGGTGATGAAGGCAAAAATTAGATGGAGGGTCGTGCAGTGATCGGGAGAGAAAAGATATGTGGAAGGAAGAATTACCGTCGGATTCAAGAAATAGATTGATTGTAGCCGTTAGATTAAGAAGGAATAAGAAGGATTCTTCCATGGATTGATGCTTTGTGGAAGAGTAGAGGAGTGCAAGAGGAAGGGCAACCATCGGATCAGATATATCGATGAGTTTTACCCGTTAGATTAGAAGGAGGGGTAGGAAGATTCTTTCTCAAAATGATACTTTGCGGAAGTGAAAGATGCCGCACATGAGGATTTATGGCCATTGAATCATGTATTGGATCAAATAAGGATCGTTAGATTTGGAGAAAGATGCTCCCGCGGACGAGAAAGATTCCTTGCGGAAGAGTAATGTGCCGCGTATAAGTTAAAGCGTCATTGTTTTGGGTAAACCGTGTTGGTTGAATAGTGGACTTGCGGATAGAAACACGTCCACGATGAATAATAATTGTGTCAAGTACAAGTAACTGGGTGCGATGTGGCGATCACCAATTGGCGGATAGAGGGAATATTAGCTGGAAAAGATGCTCAACGAGAACAAATGCATCTGTGGATGCACAAGCGTCCGAATATGTGAAGAATTCATAGCGAATGATATTTAAGGAAACTGCTTTCGTGACTATTTGGGCATTTAACAGACACCTCTAATCCACATAATCACTATGGATTAAGATGACTTTAATGCTTGCAATCAATTATGTGGTGGTGTCCGATTGTGATTTGTGGAGAGGATGACTAATAGTACAAAACACCGACTTATAACCTCTATAAATAGAGGTTTTGGCTCTTCAAAATGAACACAAGATGAAAAGCATGGTCCTAACTATTCTCTTATGGATGTGGTAATCTTTGAAGGTTAGTGAAATTGTTTAAGTTTAAGTGATGTTATATTGGATTACTATGAGTTGGAAGCAGAGTATGTTGGTCAATGATTTTATTCATTAAACTGTTTTGATATATTGGCAATTTGAACAAGTTATAAACACAGTGAGATTTAAATAGATAAGGTTCTGTGCACAACCGAGCTAAATGAATTTAATCAGTTGTGATATATATTGTTATGATTAATTAAATGAAAGCTTGGATATTGATATGGATACTCTGTTTGGACGAAATAAGTATGACCATGGTTGGATTTATAAATAGAATTAATGTAAATAACTTAAAGGAAAGGAATTTTAAGGAATGACAAATATGAATGCTAACTTATATTGTGATATGTTTTAGGTCTCTCAATTCAACGAAATAAACTGGATAATTCCTAAGATCCCGAGTTAAGTAATGACCGCATGTGCTTGACCTAACAACCTACATTACAAGATGCTAGGATTGAAGTAACTGTGATTAATGTTTTGATAATATTAATGATTTTAATAATATGTTGTTCGAGGATATATTGTATGTTTTGATATTGTTGCTATGAGACGAGTTTTGATATGATCATAAATAAGAAAGATAAAGAAAATTAGTATTAATTTACATTTATATGTTTTTATGTGAAATTGAATAATAATGTAAGGAAAATTAACACCGCCGACCCTATAGTTTACAATTAATGACAAGTCAAACACTGAAAAAAATTTTCTAACAAATAAAACCTTGAACTATGAAAAATTTTCGCTGGCAATCTCACAGTCACGTTTTCCATCCAAATCTGTCGACTTTAACGCCTCGGTTTCGTTGATGCCAAGAATCGTCGAACGGAGACTAAGGACATCAATTATCAGGAGTCGAGGGACGTCCCTTCTGCTCGTTGGAAGACAGACGGTCATTGGAACTATTATCGGGAGATGACAGACGATCTTCATTGGCCGTTCGATCGAGGAAGGACGTCCCCCGCTCGAAATTGAAGGCCAGGATTGAATCTGTCAATTTCCAAAGGTGATGGTGGACAATCGTCATGCTGTTGGATCGAGGGAGGGACGTCCCTTATAGGGATTGACGGCCAGGATTAAATCTATCAATTTCCAAAGGCGATGGCAGACGATCATCCATGCTGTTGGATCGAGGGGGGGACGTCCCTTATAGTGATTGACGGCCAGGATCTGCCATTTTTCCAAAGGTGATGGCATACGACATTCCATGGCTATTGGATCGAGCGAGGGACGTCCCAGGATCGGAATGGACAGTCAGAATGGACTCAAAACTCTTTAACTATGAAGGGTCATGTGCAAGGCACACGCGTTTTTAAAACGCGGGAATTCCCTCAATTAAGACGGACGTCCCTCACTCAAAATGGATGTCACTCGACCTATTTTGGACGTCTCTCTCCCATAACGGACGTCCCTCGCCCCAAGACTACGTTGTTCTACCCACAATGGATGTCTCTTTTCTTAAGACGTCGTCGTTCAAGTCATAATGGATGTCCTTCTTAATACGAGGGACGTTCATTTTTTACAGAAGGTCCTTCTCTAAACGCTAAACAACAACGTTTCTCCTCTCGACGGACGCAAATCTACCTATATAATCGCGAAGGACGTCCTTTGCCCTAGCTATTGTTGAGAGAAATTTCGACTTCCTTCAACCAACTTGAACTTCCGATATCTATATCCTCACGTTTGTTGAAGCGAAAAATGGCGTTGAACTTCCGATAAGTCCATCGACGGTTCTTGGCGTCAACAAAACAGAGGCGTTAAAGTCGATGGATTTGGAAGGGAAACGTGACTACGAGGTCGCCAGTAAGAATTTTTTATAGTTAAAGGTTTTAGTTATTAGCAAAATTTCTTCAAGGTTTAACTTGTCATTGATTATAAAGTATAGGATCTACGGTATTAATTTCCCATAATGTAATGATAAAGGCTTTTGATGGATATTTCCCCAATGAGACGAAGAGGTTTTAGATGAATATTTTCCCATTGGTAAAGGATTTGGGTGAATTTTTCTCCAATGATAAAAGTTTTGGCTAAATATTTCTCCAATGATAGAGGCTTTGGGTGAGTGTTTCCCCCAATGATAGAGGACTTGGGTAAATATTTCTTCAATGATTGAGGCTTTAGTGGATAAAATCAACCAAATGTTAAAATGAATCATAAAAAGAAATAAAGAATAATGTAAGATGAATGTTTTTATGAACAACATATATAGTGTGTTTTGTTTTCTCATTATTTACTTAGCGTTAGACTCATAGATGAATCTTGTGATATAGGTAAATTCAAACAAAGAGACTAGTGGTAGAAAACCACGCAATTGATGAAGCATACTTGTGAGGAGCATCTGAAATTATTACGACAAACTAAATTTGTGAGATAGATACAATTTGTAAAAAGAAAATGAATTATAATAATTGATATATTCTAATAATTTATAATTTAATTATTTATTAAAGAAAATACTTTTGCTAAGCTAAATATAAAATAATCAAAGGGAAATTGTCAAGGAAATTTTATAATTTAATTAATACTTGAAACATGTATTTATTAAGTTGGGTTGGCAAGGGAAATTGTCACGTTGTGGGCCTTTCATGGCCCATTAACATTATCACCAACTAGGCTTTGCAAATAAGTATTTAATTTTAAGGTAATTATCAAATTTCACCTTCTCACCTTAAACTTTAATTATTGTTAAAAAAATACCTTATAGTTTACACTGTTTGTAGCTCACACCTTGCAATGTTATTCCGTTAAGAAGCATCTGCAACTCCTCTCCCGAAGACAAACCTGCGAAGGGGAAATCCGCAAAGGCGCCATTGCCCTCTCCTTAGTCCTTCTGATCAACAATGGCGGTCAATACCTCAACTCGTTGTGTGCCTCCACTGCATCGCTCCATGCCTCCTCGCTTGCCTCGCTCTTTCTTCCCCCAAACCTCATCCAGGCTATGTTTTCCCGGCGATTTATGGATTCCTAGGCTCACCTCTGTTTGCTCCCATCTGTCGGGTTCCGACGGCCTGGTGTCCAAGCGATCTGTCAGGTTGGAAGAGTCTGATTCTTCCATCGGTTCTTCCTGTTCTCCCTCTTCGTCTTCCGCTAGCTGGGCATAAACAAAAATTCGACCGTATGATCTCCGACAGGTAGCCAGTGAACCTGTGTCTTTTCAGGTAAAACCACCGATCACCGTTGAATTTCCGCCATATTACCGTTCTCACGCGCCTAAAAACAAAAGAACGGAAATTGTAAAAGGATGGTACTAGTAAACGTCTCAAAAAAGGCAGAAAAATAAGAGATGGTTTATTACTTGCTGTAAAATCTTCCGCTGACATTTTTTGGGTTGACTTCCATTTTGCCCCTGAAGAAGGCGAATATATTTCTCCGACCATTCGTCGGATCCTTCTCGAGAGTTGCCTCTACATATTCAGGCGAAATATAGGGCGGTATTAACACGTTATCAACATCTTGGCAAGGGTGTATGTATTTAACTCCAAATGTCTGAAGAATAATCGATTTCTTCAAGAACTCCGGTATTCCATCTGCTATCGCTGAATCCTCCTTCAACACCCAGAATAATACAAAAAAGTGAGAATTTTTTTACTGAATCAAATACAAACAGAAAAAGAAAAAGAGTAAAGTCCATGAGAGAATTTTTTTTTTTTTGTTCTAACCATGGCGTGGAAGCAAGCGCCATAATCGTGAGAAGCTACGAAGATGTGATCGGAACTTTGACTCCGATTCCAAAACATATAATTGGTGGAGATAAGCTGAATGCCTGAGAAGATGAGGTCGTGAGCGTGGCCGAGGGCTGGGAAGCCATTAACGGGGCTGAATTTGCAGGAAACATAGACCGATACGAAGAAGAAATCGGCTTCATAAGGATCAAAAGTCCGAACATCGCTGGTCAATAATGCTCTGTGAATCGTCACTCCGAAGCGAATAGGTGGTTACTGCAATGATTGTCAGAAAGCCAATCGGCGTTGTATTTTGACGGCAAATCGTAGACAAAAACTTTCAAATCATTCAATAATCCTGTAAAAACTAGATTAAATCAAAGATGGTTGAGAATAATAGGTAGATAGAGAGAGAAGAAAGAGAAAAACCTTGATTGTATCTTGGATGTTGCAGAGTCGTGGTATTGATTGATTCAAAGAGAGCGCGAGAGACGACGTTGGAGTAGAGGCAAAGATACACCGATTGAAGAAGACGACGTCAGTTTGTTGGCAGTTGCTTCTAACGGAATAACATTGCAATTGCAAGGTGTGAGTTGCAAACAGTAAAAACTATGAGGTGTTTTTTAAAAAGAATTAAAGTTTAAGGTAAAATATAAAAAATATTCTATACTTGGAGGAGGTGAAATTTGATAATTACCCTTAATTTTAAGATGATTTTTCACTAAGTTTAATCCATGAATGGTACGTAATTGATATATTATTTTAATTATTATAAATATTTTATCAATAAATAAATGATACCTTAAATCAATATTAAAAATTATAAATTATTTCAAATGGCTTTGCTTGGACTTTAATGTCCATTAGTTTAATATAAAAATATTAATAACTGTGGCTTGAATTTAACACTAAGATATAATTAGTATCTCTAATCATACTTAGCGCGTGTTAGTAAAATATCATCATGAACTCATGAGTCATGACTCCATTTTTACGAATGTAGTAAAGAGCGCTAGTTCAACATCTTTCTGACAGAACTCACACATCCAATTCTATGCTTCTTCATATCATGTTTGATCATCATCGTCATTGTTGAACCTCTCTCTCTCTTTCTCTCTCGTGGCTTCTGTTTCAGCGCCTCGTTCGTTTTTTGCGACTACATCTGCTAGCTCGATTCAGTTTGATTGGAAAATATCTGGGATTTGAGAGAAGATCTCAGATTCGACTTTTGTTATTATTTTTTTGTAATCTTTGTGAATCGTTGAGAATCAGGAGATTTTGTTTGTAATCGGAAATTTCCAGAGGGATTCAAGCATGAAACTGCTGCACAAACAATCCGTTGGAAATCAGAGGCGAGATGAAGAGATGCTAACTTCCCCAAATTCTCCATACTCCCCAAAAACTCTGAAACACCCAAGATCTCTTCCTAGATCCATCAATTACCTATTGAAAGAACAGCGCCTCCTCTTCATCTTGGTCGGAATTTTGATCGGTTCCACATTCTTCATCCTTCAGCCAACCCTATCCCGCCTTTCCCCTTCCGAAGTCAATACAAGGCCTAGATCGTATTCCATTGGGATAACGAACAGAGACCTGAGTTCAGGTGGTTCGACCACCGAGGGCCGTGGACTGGCCAACGTGGGTCGAGTTCCAGCTGCAATTGGGCGGAAGAGATTGAGAATTGTTGTGACTGGAGGGGCTGGATTCGTGGGAAGTCACTTGGTTGACAAATTAATTGATAGAGGAAATGATGTGATTGTTATTGATAATTTCTTCACTGGGAGGAAGGAAAATGTGATGCACCATTTCAGAAATCCACGATTCGAGCTAATTCGACACGATGTTGTTGAGCCAATTTTATTGGAAGTAGATCAAATCTATCACTTGGCTTGCCCAGCATCTCCTGTTCATTACAAGTATAATCCTGTCAAGACTATCATATCCTTTTACGTCTCATTTATCGATGAAAAGTTTTCCTGAATTCAGCATTTCTTAATGATTGTGCGCTTTGTTGATTATGAGAGTTTATGAGTTTCTTGACTAATTGTTACAAGACAAATGTAATGGGTACTTTGAATATGTTGGGACTGGCCAAGAGGATCGGAGCAAGATTTCTGCTCACTAGTACGAGTGAGGTTTATGGCGATCCACTGGAGCATCCACAAAAGGAGACATATTGGGGAAATGTAAATCCAATAGGTGAGGTTTTACTCTCATCCAAGCAAGTATTATATACCATGATTTATCTATAAAACAGTTCCTTCTTCAATCAAGTTTGTTTTTTTTTTTTTTTTATCTAAATTTAAGGTGAGAGAAGCTGTTATGATGAAGGGAAGAGAACAGCCGAGACCTTAACGATGGACTATCATCGAGGTGCTGAAGTTGAGGTGAGCACATCTTACATTTAGTTGTGTCAGTGTCACCCTGGCCATTCTTGTGGCTAAAGAACATATGTGATTTTTTGGTCATCGTATGGCTTGAATGTACGAAAAAATTCTCTCTTTGTAATTTAAGCTTCAGTATTCTAGATTAATGATTATAAAAGGCGGCTTTTTGTGGATTTATGCAACGCGTGGGCTCATGATAATGGGTCAAGAAGCCCCCAACAGCAAGATAGGAAGAATTTACCAGTGTTAACACAATCTTATTTAGCCAAGCTATGATATTTACAATGGGCAATAAATCTCTCCTCTTGGAGGGTATGGTTTTTGTGCCTGATGCAACTGTTGGTAAAGGACAGTATCATTTTGGGCTGATTTATAAAAGAAGAAATAAAACATTGAAGCTGAGTTGGAAATGTTGTTATATACGGATAGTGGAGTTGCAATTGTGGGGAGAGCTTGAGGACATAAAGGGACCAAAGAAGATCAATTAAAGGGATGCTTATCTTGTGTTTTCTTCTTGATTATCATCAGGGAGTAGCTGTAGTTTTCTGACTATATCTCATGGTTATTTTCCGGGCCGGAGTTACGGAACTTTGGTGCTGTAGTTTTCTGACTATAACTCGTGGTTATTTTCTTGGCCGTGGTTACGGGCCTGTGGTGCTTTTCGTTTATTTTATTTTTCTGATGCTGGATTGGAGATGCTTTTATGCTGAGTATTTTGGTTTTGATGTTTTGATTGTTGTGTTGGTGTGGTTTGGTCGAAGAAATATTACATTTCATACCTGTTGTACATCCTTGAAGCTCATCAGTGCCTTCCCAATCTTATCAATCACGAGAGCGCAAAAAAAGAAAAAACTGGGCTTTAAAATCATCGTTTATGTTTGTGCATGTTTGGCTTGAATCTGTCTTCATATCCAAAAGGTTATAGAGTTGCCATTTCGGGCCTTACCTTGACACTAATGGCTGGCTTATTATCAGGTGCGTATAGCTCGCATATTCAATACCTATGGGCCTCGTATGTGTTTAGACGATGGAAGAGTTGTCAGCAATTTTGTTGCCCAGGTTCGAATCCGCCTTCTCCCACTAATGGACCAAAACAATATGAAATTTTTATTGAAGTTTCATTCTTTGTAGCTTTCATCTGAGTGATTGTAATTGCAGGCCATTCGGAAACTACCATTGACTGTTTATGGGGATGGAAAACAAACAAGAAGCTTCCAATATGTCTCTGATTTGGTATGTCAAAGCTTCTCTCTTTCTTCATCATTACTTGTCAACTCAGTCACAAAGACAAAATAAATGCCAACTGAAATGGCAAAACAGTCCTTGACAAAGCTCCATATCAGTGAAAAACACTGCCATCGCCGAGAAAGGCCTCCATTAGTATTCATTTCTAAGGATGATTGGGTGTTAAATTCTGTTTCGTTGGATATTTTGAGTGCAGATTATGTTGGTTGTTTTTACGTGAATCTAACTGCTGTTATAAGGAGAGTTTCTAATTTCAGGTTGATGGACTGGTGGCACTAATGGAAGGAGAACATGTGGGGCCTTTCAATCTGGGTAATCCTGGAGAGTTCACCATGCTGGAACTTGCTGAGGTGTGTGTAGAAGAGAGAGAGAGCTTTTGAAGTTCGTTGTGCTAACTAATCTTTTTTTCCAATTGAATATTTCAGGTTGTGAAAGAAACTATCGACTCAAGTGCGACAATTGAGTTCAGGCCGAATACAGCTGACGATCCTCATAAGAGGAAACCAGACATAAGCAAAGCAAAGGAGCTTCTCAACTGGGAGCCTAAAATCCCACTGAAGGAGGGACTGCCATTAATGGTGAGTGATTTCAGGAATCGGATTTTGAACGAAGACGAAGGAAAAGGGCTTTGAGGAAGAAATATACACTAAAATTTGTTTATACTACGTAGTTCTCCATGCTTGTAATGTCTGATCAGTTCACGTTCATTGTCCTAAATTATTTACTATCTTTCATTGTTACACTCTTCCCCTCCTCAGGCATTCCAGGAAGCTAATACTGTTTTTTAGTTCTGATTTCTGAGTAAATGGTTATGCTAGAAGAATCTCTCATTGCTTAGAAATTAAGTCTATTTTGACATTTATGTGGGCACCCATATAATATTTGTGTCATATGTACGTAAATACATTCAAAAGTTGAGATCTTCAGAAACAAAAGCACATAATTTATTTGAATAATTAAATCATACTTATCCTAATAATTTAATTAACAAAGCTATGCTCACTGTACTGCTGTAAAAAATGGTGCAAAGTTTTGAACAATTTAACTGAGACACGACTTGGTCTTGCTGATTTCTCAACCGTTGCTTTGTCTGCTTCCATCTGACAGGATCTGATTGCTGATAACAATATATTATATAGGGTAAAAGATAAATCAACGGTTGTAATCAATGACAAGTCCACTATTGTAAAATATTTTGTAATAAGTTAATTATTTACGTATGTTAAAATGACAAATCTAACATCACATAGATATTTACCGTTAAAAAGTTAGGTGCCAACGTCCGAACGCTAGAACGACCCGCTCTGGCGTTCTAAATTCATAACGCCCCAGAACGCTGAAGAATTCAGAATGCCGAACGACGTTCTGATTTTCTGAAGAATTCAGAACGCCCAATGCGGGGCGTTCTGAATTCTTCGAACCTTCAGTCATCAAAATGCCCAAAAGATTAAATACTATTTATGAGAAGCAAACCCCCCAAAATTCCAGTAAGTAAAAGAAATCCAAAACCACCAGACAAGTACGTTGTATTTCTGGAAAAGAAAATTCAGAAATTCTTCAGTTGTTCATCTTAGATTCGATACCCACAAAACAGAAACAAGAGTATAGAAGAAAACCAATTTGCTAAAAACTTACAATCGAGAGCTTAGATGAGATCTAGAATCGTGTTCTTCCCTAAAGAAGGTGACCCAAAACTCTGAAAAGGAACGCTTGCCGTGTTTCACAGGAAGACACCACGAAAATTGCGGTGTCTCACAGGAAGACACCGCGAAAATCGCTGTGTCTGCCAGCTTTAGAACGCCGCGGGGCATTCTGATTTCTTCAGAACGCCCGCATTCTGATTTTCTGAAGAATTCAGAACGCCCAACGCGGGGCGTTCTGAATTCTTCGAACCTTCAGAACGCCCTACGGCGTTCTGAAGCTCGCAGACACCGGAGCGGATCGTTTTGGCGTTCGGACGTTGGCACCTACCTTCTTAACGGTAAACATCTATGTGATGTTGGATTTGCCATTTTATCATACGTGAGTGGTTAACTTGTTATAAAATATTCCACAGCGGTTAACTTGTCATTGATTGCAAACCACGATGGTTGATTTGTTATTTACTCTTTACAAAAATTAATTGAATTTTTTTATTTGTATGATTGGACTGGGAATTGAATGTAAATTCAGGTTTATCAGTAGACTATGGAGAAAAAATGGACGAATCTAGAGGAATTTTGTTTATATGTTAAAATATTTTTCATATATAATACAAAGTTTCCCCTCAAATAAAATTGAAAAAAGAAAGATTTACAATGATATGATGGAACAGACGTAAAATACCTCATAATTGGATTGTTCCCACTTAATAACTTATGGAGTCTTCTAGTCTCACACGTTCTTAGATTTATATATTAATTTTACTCATAAATGGAAAATAAATAAATGTTAACTAGTGCACTAGACGTAACACCTCTTCTCATATGAATTCTGGAATCACAGTTTAACTACTATAATATTATTTGTTTTACACACAGAACTCATACAATATTATGTAGTATTGATTTGATATTGTGGTCGATCAACTGATCGACTAGTTCTTCATGCAGCTTGTTTTGGTCGACTAGATTGGCCTGAATTCGTCGACCTCTCCCTTTTTATTTTGCTTTTCTTGAATTTTTAAGTTCCAATTATATACTATAAGTTATATGGATTTAGATAAACATGTTAGCACAATTTTAATATTTATATTGAAGATATTTCCAATTAATATCAATATAATATAATGATTAAACAATTATGAACAAAATCAATAAACAACTTATAATTAGAATCAATATAATCATCAAAATAAATAATCTTAATAACACTTAGACTAACAAATGTCACTTGCATGCCGCTTAAACCATCACATATGAGTAAAATTTACACTTAATCTTACTTAAAATATGTAATTCACTTAACATATGCACATTATTTTGAGAGATGGGAAATTAACAAAACAATCACTATATTATGGGAGCAATGACAAGTCAACCACTAAACAATTTTCGCTAACAAATAAAATACTCAACTATGAAAAAAGAACGGAGCAAATATCACCATTAACTTGAAGGAAATGACTCGACCATATCATTTCAAATAACTTGTAGTGAAAAAATGTTAATACCTATGAAAAAAATTACAAGAATTTGGGAAAATACTGCATAAGTTGATTTTAATTTTTTTTTAGTTTTATAATTTATAAGATTTTATAAAAGAATATATAATATTTTAGATGTGGAATGATTTAGAATTTTTTTACTGACTATTAGATAATCACAACTTGTCTGTGTTTTTCCACAAAGAAAACAATAGATTTGTTCCTTATCTGCAAAGGAAAGGTGTAGAGAAAAGTCATATTTCCTCTACGGAAAGTCGTATTTCCTATTTCCTTTGAGGAAAGTAATATATGCTGGGTTTTATTTCAATTACTCCATTTAAGTAGTGAAAAGACAACATTTTGTTGTAGAAAGATAACGTTCTGCAGTGGAAAGATAACGTTTTTTAAGGAAAAACATAATTGCGATGTTTACTCCGTTCTTTTCTCATAATTGAGTATTTTATTTATTAGTGAAAATTATTTAGTAGTTGATTTATTATTAATCTCATAATACCGTGGTTGTTTTGTTAATTTCCTCTGCGTTGTTTATGTTCAAGAAAAATGCTCCCTTTTTGTCTTCTACTCAAGAATTTAGATGCTTAGTTTAAACCACATAGAACAGAGGCGCCATTAATGGCTCCACTTGATGGAAAATAAATGGCGATGAAAGAGTCAGGAGCTTTTCTTCAAGGCAAGGTTAATTTATGGTTAATTTAAAGTTAAAATTCTTATATGCGCTCTCTCTCTCTCTCGGACCGTCGCATAGATTGACATCTCAATGAACAACTCATATGTTGTTCATGGCTCAGTTTTTATGAGGGTCAAGTGCACCAAGAAAACTAGATCGATCTCACAGACTGGACGAACAAGTGATCAACTTGGTTATGGAGATTCAAGTTGCTTGTTCATATGCAGTCGGGTTGGTCGCCAAATAATAAACTCTGGCCCAATGACTTCACATTTTATGATTTTCATTTGCAAGTGTCAATAAGGTTACGTATAATGGGGTCTTCCAATGTCCCCTCTTACATTTTCCATCGTGCATTAATAAAATGTCATCTCTATCAAATTGAATGACACCAAAATCCATCAAAAAGTGGTGTGATGGCGACTACCCTTTTCATCGCCCACCCATTTTTGTCCTGATCTTGATTCATTGTCCACCGTTCGAACACACGGCATTTACAAAAACAAAAAAGAATATTTTGGGTTATTAATTTTCTTGCTTATATTAACTTATAATATAGTTTTGTGTGCTACATAGAACACTACCATCACAGTAACGCTGATAAAGAATTAACTAAGATTAATTAAACATTCATTTAAATTGGAAAAAGCCATGAACAAAAGCTTAATAAAGGACCAAAAGAACTTGACTACAAAAACATGAGTGATGACAGGTAGGGGAGGAGGCAGAAGCCACGGGGACGCTACGTGCCACTTGTCCTTGGCTCATACAAGTCGCCACTGGCCACTCTCCACCCACGCCCTTGGCTACCTCCACACGTTTCCCGAACAATCATTTCGTGTTGCACCCACTGACAACGACCTCCGTTGGAGACTGACGTTCTCGAAGACACATCTGTTGTCTTATTGTCCCCCTTTGGTTAACTTTATTGGCTTCGTATGAATCAGAGATTTTCACTGTGGAAGAGATCGTCTGAAGTCAGAGCCTAGTGTTTGGAAACTACAGAAGAATCGGCGAGTATCTAGTGGGTCTTTTGGTTTGCATCACCGTCCCTAGTTTTCTTCTTCTCCTCCTCCTTTCTGTTCCTAGAGTAGCTTTCGAAGAACTCCATGTTTTCCTTCTCTAGCTCGTTCCACACTGTGTTTACATGGAGAAAAAGTTATTTTTAAAAAATATAAATAATTAAATCAGTTTCGAACATAAATTCAGTGACTGACCAGTGGAGGTGATGACTGGCCCAATATTTGCATGCTTAGAAAGAGCCTCCATGCATTCCTCTTTGGTCATGTTGAAAACCAGGCACGCCTCTATCAAGTGGTGCACCTGCATCGTCATTGTCTTCACCTCAGTCGTAAAACCAGATATGCTCATAGATATTAACAGCCTCAGCAGTAGAAGAGGAGAAAAACAAAAGATTGATTATAAGAGGGGAAGACAGGATCAAACCCAACACCATGTGAATATAAGAGGCCGAGGGGTCGCCCATGGAGGTGAAAAGCTCCGCTGACGACGGCAGAGATAATGGATCCGAGGTTGGAAAGAGAATCGGAGACGATGGATCTGAAGAATGAGATTTGATTTTCTGCAAAGATCTGCGGGGAGAAGGAAAGGGAAAGGGTAAAAGAAGAGAGCTATTGCGAAAATGGCGGATTCTCTGGTTTTATAGTACGACGATCGCAGATAAAAACAAGCATGATCAACGTGGGTGGGTAATGGGTATAGGTAATGTGAAGAGCTATGGTTAATGGAAATGTTTAAAAAATGCAAAGAATTTGTGGGGCCCAAAGTCCCACGTGGGAGGGAATGGGTGATTGGTGGAGAGGAGATTAGGCGAGATTTTATGCGCACCCAATTGTCCGTCTGCCTACTTTGCACTTTCCAGATATCAAACCCAAAAAGATTAGATTTTTGGTTCAGTTCATTTTGCCGGTTCAAACGAAAATTACTCTCTCCACTTTCAAATATATGATAAAGGAGGAAGGGATGCAATCATCTAGGGATGCAAGCTGCCTGCATCCAGTCGTCTGCCTCTCTGTTGTTAGATGACCGCACGCTTCTGAAACTCTTCTGTTGTCGCATCATTTGGTATCAAAACACATAGATAACTATCAAGAGTGGAGTTGCCTTCAATTATGACCAAATCGGTTCATTTGAAAAAGCATCGCCAAACAAACACGTGTATATAACTTAAGGCTAGTATTAAAAATTTACAAAATTTCATGGATCGGTTGACTTAGCCAATTCAGAATTACTCCACTTGGAAAATCTAACATCTTTTACGAGACCAAGAGGTAAAGGTGGGCACGGAGGGGATAGAAGGGAGACTGAGTTCATTGAAGACAACTAAGGAGGTGGCTTTATTGATGAGACCCTTTATGAATTTCCAGTAAAATGTAGCTAAATTCATAAAGAGATTAGGAGACTAAAATTACAAATTCTACATTTCAGAGGTACTAGTTTTGGGAAAGAATACTTGGATTGAGTTCAGAGAGTAAAGAAAATAATTAAATACCAAGATTATTCTGAGTTAGCAAATGTTAGATATATCACCCTCGAATTTACTGAATATGCAAGTCTGCGGTGGGAAAATCTAAATGCTTAGAGGAGGAGAGATAGGGAAGAACCGATTACTACTTGAAAGTTTATAAAACGATTAATGAAGAACGGATTGTGCCCTGACACTTCAAACATGAGATGTATTTTCGTATGCAGGACCTAGTTCAATGGGGTTTGTGTGTTGATGATTACTTTGTCGAATTTGAAACTCTAATGAACAGGTGTGAGATTGATTAGGTGGAAGAGCAAACTATTGCCCGGTTTGTCCAAAGACTTAACAAAACCTTTGGTAATATAGTGGAGCTCCAACAATACGATACATTGGAGGAAGTTTTTCAATTAGCTATTGAGGAGAGATAGAGAAAATGGGGCTTAGATCTCCCTTTTAAAATTTTTGCAAGATAGAGACCACCTTAACAAACCCAGCAGAAGATGTTAGAAGATTGCATTCCAATATTGCAACAGAGAAGGGAAAAGTTGTAACAACCCAAAAAAATTTCACAAATAATTTCATGTGTAATATTCTTTTTTTGGAATTTAAAAGAGTAACTAATGTTACATTTGGAATTTATGTTCTTGTAGTGAAGGTATATTTTTCGTGAAACTTGAAAATTTATATACACACAAAATGAAGAGTATATTTCAATATATAGAATGAATATTTTATTTTATTAAGAATGTTTTGAATTAAGAAAGTTGGATGTTGAAATTTCAAGGTTAAACTGGTTGAGGAATGATGAGTATCCGCAGAAGGAAATGTGTTCTCGGAATGACATGTCTATAGAAGTGTTGGTATCCGTGAAAGTGTTGGTGATTGAGAATGTGAGGTGGAATTCGTGAAGTGAAGTTTGTCCGCATAAAGACTTGTGTACATGGCTAATTGTTATTGGCAGACCATGTAAGTGGATATTCCCAGCAGAAGTATTGGTGTGCAGGGATGAGGTGGAATCTGCATAATGAGATTTGTTCGTGGAAAGATATATAAACATGGCAGATTATGATTGGCAAACAAGGTAAGCAAGTATCTGCAGCGAAAGCGTTGGTGTCTGTGGATGTGAGGTGGAATCCATGAAATGAAGTTTGTCCGCGGAATGTAAACGTGGTAGATTGTTACTGATAGACTAGGTAAGCGGATATCCACAAAGGAAGCGTTGGTATCCATGGATGAAGTGGAATCCGCAAAATGTGGTTTGTCCGTAGAACGATATGTGAATGTGGAAGATTGTTGTAACGACCCGACTTTTTCATTTCCTTTAAAAATGCGTTAAATTTAAAACTTTTCATTTATAAACAACGGAAAACCTTTTGTTAGAAATATAATCAGAGTGCCCTGCGAAAGTCGGATCGTTAAAACTCTTTTCGTTCTACCCGCTATGAAAATCGTTATAAAATATTTTACCAAAATACAACGGAAGTCAAATAAAAAAACATAGCGGGTTTATCAAAACATAGCGGAAGCATAAATAATTCGTTTAAGGAAGAAATACTAAACAAAGCATTACACGTTAATTACAAGAGCATTACATGTTAATTACAAGCCACTATATCTTTTACTTCTCTTAGCCTAACCAGCCACAAGTTCCCGTGCGTGTAAATTCTTCATCCCTGCTTTTTTGATCTGTTCATCGTTTCCTCGTATATGTATCTACACCACAAGTAAAGACGTGAGCCTAATGGCCCAGTAAGGAAAAAAGTTTATGCATATGTTATGCCTCTCTTTAGTTCTTTTAGAATGGGTACCGCCCCAAACCAATCTTTTCTTTACGTTAGTTCTTTTATTCTTTACTCGTACATCGAGTGGAAGATTGAAGGACCCATATGGAATGATATAGTTGATCAGATCTAACCTCCTGTGGGCAACTAAGTTCCCGTTCCCGACAAGGTAGGGGCTTCGCCTAACTGCCAGACTAAATCCCCTACCCATCCATCCTCCAACTTCCTATTTCTTTTCTTTTCCTTCATTTTCTTTAACATTTATTTTCCTCACATAATGCATATGAGTACCAACCCAAGGTAACATTTTTTATTTGTTTCTATTATCATGATGCATGATGATACATTCTCCATACAACATTATGCATGATGCAGTATGACATAACATCAACCATAATTGGATTACGCATATAAAAGAAAGTAAATGACAATAATTGAATAACACATTTTCAGGGAAAGTAAATAACGATGTTGAACAATAAAGCGTGCAAGTGTAGTAGTGAATGGAAAAAACAAATGGCATGCTTGAACTTACAAAACACAACAGTAAACAATTTTATTCTAATCTAATTACACATGCTCATATTTAGGAAACTATACAAAGAATACAATAACATTACATTTCAGGACACACTAGCAGGATAGAGCAGTATGAAAACTATCACTACAGAAGGTAAGATAAAACATGTATTCACAGAGCAGAATTCTAGTCAATGAAACTCTTAGTTCGTTCACGTTTAATTCATTATTCTTTCATCTTCTCTATTATTCTCTAATAAAGTAAAGCATCAAATTGTAGAAGTTGCAGTAAAGGAAATTACAGTAAGGAAATTGCAGGAAAAGACAATATACAGAATATCACAAATGAATTCGACACTACTCAAATTAATTGATTACATGGTTAAACATGCTCGGATTGGTTATAGTTAATTAATTAATTAAACATGTTCAACGAAAGATTACGATTATTATTCTAGTTAGTTATCCTAATCAATTAACATGCTCACGAAATATTACAATTATTATTCTAGTTAGTTATTCTAATTAATTATCATGCTCAAGAAATAATTACAATTATTATCCTAGATTATTAAACATGCTTTTGTATTATGGTTACAAAACATACTCAAGGAAATAGTTATAATTAATAGTCTAATGGATTAAACATGCTTAGCTAGTTAATTAAACATGTTTAGTTACTTAAACATGCTTAGAATTTTAATTGATTAAACATGCTCAAGTTAGATTACGATTGTTACTGTAGTTAATTATCCTAATTATTTGCTTACCCTAGCAAGTTAAACATGCTTTTAGGTAGTTATCATAGTCAAGTTACATACTCAAGAAAGATTACGATTGTTACTCTAATTAGTTATCCTAGTTAATTAACATGCTCAAAGAAGATTACAATTATTGTTCTAGTTAGTTATCCTAGTTATAGTTAATGAACATGCTCAAGAAAGATTACGATACTCTAGTTAATTAATATGCTCTAATTAATTATTCTAGTTAATTAACATGCTCAACTTAAGAGGATAATAACTTCTAATTAACACCGAAATTCCAACAACAATAGCATAACAAAATAGCATTAATAGCAATAACTAGTTATCACACAATAATTTCCCAGAATATAAAGGAAAATCCTAGCACATTCATGATCATTCTACATTCCACATTCCATTCTACAAGCTTAACTCATTCATCCAAGCAGTAAACATTAACAACAAGTAAAGAGTTTAGCAAAGAAAATTACAGGGAACTAAACACAAAACTCACCCACACTACTTGTGGGTAGGGCCTCCACTGGCCAAGACACACCCAATCCTTACCCTAGTTGAAGAAACTAATCACGGACAACACAACAAATCCCAACTCCACAGACAGCAGCTCCAGTTCACCCTCAACTTCACGAGCAACAACTCCAACTTCACTCACGTATCTCATGGGGGAAATCACACAAACACACTCAGCCCATAGAACGCACGAGTAGCACTGGAGGACTCTCACTAACTCATAGATGACTTTTCTCTCTCGAAGGAACTCTCTCTCTCTCGCAGGAAGAAGGCTGGACTGAAATGCAGAGAAGAGAGGGGATGCATAAATTGGATGCCATACATGGAGGGGACAAACGTATTCTGAAAGGGGAGGGCAGGCATGGCTATAGGTGAGGTGGAGGGAGTGGTCTCAGCGTGGGATTGTCGACTGAGTGGGTTTTAATGGACCAAATGACAAGAATTCTATTATTTTAAACCCTAATTTCTCGCAGGCTTGGGATGTTTCGGACGCAAGGATTCATCCTAGTCTCGTCTGCATGCGTCCGAAGAATACTGTTCCTAAGGCAGAAATGCACTTCCAGACGAAGGATGGCGTCCTTGCCTTCGTTTGCATCATCTGAATCTATCATTCGGACGAAGAATGGCGTCCGCATTTAAGAATCTGCACTCATCCGATATGTCCATAAATTGGACAGATTCAAAATGCCCCTGTTCGTTTGCGTCCGCCTTCGTCCGCGTGTGTCTGAAAGTCGAGCATCAGGACGCAAAACCTCATCCTGCATCGTCCCAAAGTGCAGGGACGACATCCAATGCATTTGTGGACGACATTTCTTGTCCTCGAGTCGTCCGTATGCGTCCGAAACTTCATGACACAAGCAAAGTTAGGACGCGAAATCATGTCCTGAGTCGTCCCAAGACTCAGGGGCGACGTTCCATGCATTTGCGGATGACATTTCTCGTCCCCATGTCGTCCGCATGCGTTCGAATTTGTCCATAACAGTTTTTCCTTCACATTGTCCTACTTAACTTTCATCCCAACATATTTTTCCCATAAATATATGTCACAATTTAACACGTATAGATATGCAATGTAATATGTTAATCATCCCAACAATTTATTACATCGCGTATATGAGAAAAACGATATCAGGGTGTTACAATTGTGATTGGCAGACAATGTGATCAGATGTCCGCAGCAGAAGCGTTAAAATCTGTCGAAGTAAGGTGGATGGGTGAACATGGCGAATAGAGATTGGCGTACATTGCAGATGTCCGTAGCTAATATTTGCAGCTGAAGCGCACACGTCAACAAAGAAAGCACACGTGCCCACGACAACTATATGGGACACTTCATAACATGATTTTCATGAAATTTTTAGACTGCGAATATATTTTTGAAAGGAAAATATATTATTAGATTGTGGATATATTTTTGGATTGTGAAAAATGAAGGCTGTAGATTTGTAAAAAGGAAGGTTGAGACAAAACCCTAATCATTCATGCATTAAGAGCCATGAGAGTTTGCATTCTTCCTCTCAAACTCTCTTAAGGTACGTCTACTACAAATTAGGGTTTCGTAATGTGGATTCATTCATCGCTCATAAGATAGACTACGATGATGAACGAAATAATGACAAAAATCATGAGAGTTGAAACTAAGTTTTCGAAGTAGTGTAGTTGATAAATTTTTTTTTATTAACTCGATCTTTATCCAAACGAAGGAAAATAAACATGTTGGAAACAAATTAGAGCAATGATTATATCAGATTTTGAGTGAATAGACTTCACTAAGAATCCCAAGTAAGGGATATTTGCATGTATTTGACCTTAGGCTTACATCACAAAGTGTCAAGGTATTTTATTAATATGATGATTGTCTTACTTTTGATGCCCTACAGCTGTAGATTGAGGATGTGTTATGTAATATTTATTTTATGTTTATAGTATATTGACGATAAGATTACATAAATGTTGTTTGCATGCATTTGACCTTTGATTTACAACACAAAGTGCTAAGGTATTTATTTCTTTTGTTCTCTACTGCTCTGTTTATGCAGACGTTGATCGAGGATATGTTACCGTGATATTAGACGTTGATCGAAAATGTGTTTTTGATTTGCTAGATACTTAGATTTTGTTTACTAGAGTAAATACAGTGTCATAGGACGATGTAAGAACTTTAGAGATGTATTCTTGTTTGTAAAGTATTTGATAATAGGTCAAACTATTATTAGATGTTAGGTTTTGCATGTAAGATCATATGTATGTTTCATGTATCATAAAAAAATATTTTTATTAAGAAAGACGAAAAGACAAACTGAATAAACGTAAATAGTCGTTGTGGGCAGGATTTGAGTTGGCTATCATGCATGAAGTGGACCTAATGGTGTCACTCTTTCCCCTAAACTATATTACCCACAACTGGACAGTAAGTGGAAAAAAAAAGAAGGAAAGAATGATGACTAAAAAAGACATGTTTTTACAAACTTCATCTCATGCTTATGGCATATATGCATTACTTATTGAGTGTTAGACTAATAGATAAACTTTATGATATAGGTAAAGAAACTTCTATGATATACTTGTTGACGAAAATATATGAATGATGCAGTTGAAAAAGTACTCTGATGGGCAAACTTGCAGCGTTATTGGAGTGATATTGACCCATGGATGAAGATTTGAGAAAAGCAAATTGAAAAAGAAAGACATTTTATTAAATTATTTATTTTTTAATGTTTAAATTTAAGTTAAGATATTTTTACAAAGATTTATGTTTATTTTGTTGTGCTTTAATTATGTTTGAATTTTTAAATTAAACTTTTTTTTATAAAAGACTTTTGTTGCTTATTTTTTCAAGCTAAGATTCAATTTTCATTTATTTATGGAATGATTTAAAAAAATGGCAAGAAAAAAAATTTATGCTACAGATCGTTACAAAAGCAATCATAGTTTTAGCCTCACGCAAGAACCGTGAATTCCAATGCTTCAGACGTTTAGGTTGGGGACATATCACTTCTTAGTGCACTAATCAGAAGATAATGGTAATGCGAGGAGATATCGTAGAGATAATGCGAGGAGATATTGTAGAGACTGAATGTGAAGATGACATTGAAAAACTTGTAAAGAATGAGCATTCTAATGAGGAGATTATTTTCCACAATATGATCCTTTGCTATTGAGCATTAAAGGGGCTTTTACCAGCCAAGTCGGAGAGGAAGTTGACCAAAGAGATAGCGTATTCCAATCATGTTGTTTGATCAATGATAAAGTATGCTCTCTCATCATCGATAGTGGTAGCTATGTTAATGCTGCTTTGATTTTTTTGGTTGACAGACTAAAGTTACTGACTACCGAACAACAAAGGCATATGAATTAAGGTGGTTAGACAACATCGGAGGAATAAGAGTAAATAAACAAGTGATGTTCTCATTCACTATAGGAAACTACTACTGGGATAAGATTACATGCAATGTTATATCTATGGAGTGATACCACTATTTACTCATTCGATTATGGAAGGTGAAATGTGAAGTTATCTCCAATGTCACATCGTCATCTGTATCTGGTCTAGAGTCTAGAGAGAAAGAGAAAGGAAAGTGGGCTACTCGTTAACTACCAAGACACCATTAGAGGAGCAATCAAATTTGAGGTCAAATCTTTTTTAACCCTAGGAGGATAATGTGTCACGAGCCCTACTCTGGTCCATTATTTTATTTTAATTAAATTTTAATTATTTATTTAGAACTTTGACTTATTTATAGTATTATCATTATGTGTTGGCTATTTAATATAGGGTTTGAGTTTTATTGGAAGAAATTAAAGTTTGATTATTAAATAAAATATTACATATTTCACTCTAGTAGATTCTTGAGGTTCACCTCTCAGATAGTTACCTTATTATTCAAGAGTGATAAGCTTGAGTGTAAAAATTTAATGGAAACTCCATCTAACCTTTTAGAGTTAATAAGAGAATGAGTTTCGATATTTCACCATCTTTCTTGTTTCATTCTTTTAATTTCGTCATTTCGTTGTTTCTACGCATTGGATTCATGAAATTGATCTTTTGAGACTTAAAATAGCTCTAATCATTGTGAAGAAGTCTTCTTGATTTTTGATATCAAATATTCACTTCAAATGCTCTGAACAAAACACAAATCCTTAAACATAGACTACCCACGCCTAGTCGCTTCAACAGATTCAACATTCATTCACATTTTCTGATCGACCACCAATTAAGTTTTGGTCAATCGGATTTGATCCAAAAGCTACTTTCTTCGAAACTGTGTTTTCCCATCGTCGGCCTCTCTACTGCCAAAATGCACAATTCTAAAACTCTACCTTTGAAGTGTCAATTATTACACTAATTAATGAAATAAACCTAAATATCATGAGATAAAATTATAATATAAAATTAGAGAATAAAACTTACATTACTCTACATAAAATACTAAACCAACAAATAAGCAACTCAGTCTTCAACATATAAGCAGTGCATTAATCTAACTTAGATGGACTTTTTACAAAGCTACGGAAAGCTGAAAAGTCTTTACCAATGACTTTTATCTCCTTTTTGTGGGATATCCAAAGCAACATGTTCTTCCACATGACTCAGTGCACTAAAATGAAGCTGTCAGGTTCATGGCAAATAAAAGCATATATAATTAATTTCTCAACCATTAACACCCAAACCAACAAGTTGAGAAGTAAAAAAATGTGAGAAAGTGACAAGGACCAGCTGCTTAGTTAAAACAAGATTAATTTCCGGCAAACGGTTTCCATAAGAATGTCATTGAGAACTCTACCATGGAGAACTCATTTGGATACAAATTGCTTAAGAACCACAACATGCCGATCTTTGTACAGCTTGAGCAGCCCCACCTCCCTGGTCTGGCTGGTTAATCTTGATTGTTTGAGGCTGCCAGATCCAATAACAGTCAATTCAGCATGATTGATAAGAAATGAAAAAAAAAATCAAAGCGGAAGTCGTAGCTTCGATAAATATGGAAAAAATGTGAGAAAATTGTCAATTCCAATTTCCACACAAACGTGTAAAAATAAATAAATTAACAAACACTCATTTTCAATATCATATTTATTGACACAGAAAACTCATGCTTTCTTTATGACCGGGAAAACTCTACCTCTGCTTTTGAGTCAGTATCTGCAAGTCTTTGTTTAATGTCCCTGGCTATGGAGAAGAAAACCTCTTCCACGTTTAAATTAGTCTTAGCACTCTGTGAAACAAAATGCATTCAGCATTGAGAATGACCAACGTCTAGATCAACAGCATGATATTAACTAAATACTCACAGTCTCAAAGAATTTGATGCCATATTCATCCGCCAGAGCTTGGCCTTTTGAGGTAGGAACAGCCTGAAGATAGGAATCTAATTTCAACCACAATATAATTGCATACAACTGTGAAAAAATAATCAAGGGCAGGCCCATGTATGGCATCACATATGTGAAGAAAGAGCATATACCCTTTTGCTCTCATCCATGTCTGCTTTGTTACCCACCAATATCTTGTTCACATTGTCTGAAGCATGCTGCTCAATGTTACGAATCCAGTTCCTAATGTCTGAAGGAAGAAATCAGCTTCTTACTCCATAGGAGTGGAAAAGTTAAAAAAGATATTTAATTGGTAGATTATTTTCAGTCCACACGAAGGAAGCTCCTTAACACATCCTGATGTAATGATAAGAGCACTGTGAAAATCTTCTACACTATAGTGACAAAGAATCCACCCAGTTTGGAAGAAATTAAACATCACAACATATTCAAGGTTGAAATCATAAAACCAACGTATAGAAAGTAATTACTGTTAAAAGAGGACTCGTCAGTGACATCGTAGACAAGCAAAATGCCCATGGCTCCACGATAATAAGCTGCAAAGATAATAATTTCAGAGTAAACTACCTAAGGATCAAACATAATCAAGTAAAGAGTAAGACATATCAAGTTTATTCCTTTTAAAAGATGCTAAACATAAATCAGTGCAACCTAATGCATCCATCTTTTGTAAATACCAAATTGATATTGTTGAAAAACCAAAGTAAACCACCGTAAGTTTGCTAAATAGTGTATATAAGATTATTTCAAAAGAGTGAGCTAATCATTCATGAGAAAGGTTATTTGCATGTTGACTAAACATAAATCAGTTCAACCTACTGCAACCATCTTTTGTAAATAACAAACTGATAAACAACCAAAGCAAACCACCGTAAGATTGCTAAATAATGTATAAAAGATTATTTCAAAGGCGTCAGCTAATCATTCATGAGAAAGGTTATTCAAGTATTGACTGGTGACAATCCCCATGCTTAAGTGAAAGGAAGAAAAATCTTGGACAATGTTTTGATTGCAAGGACTTTGTGTAAATACTTGTTGGACAGAATGGGATCAAGCAATAAGTGGATTGGTGGCAAGTTTTACATTTTAACACCAAAGTATTCTATCTTAATCAAATGGAGTTCTCTAGTTTTCTATAAGCTCCTGAGGACTGTGACAAGGTGAACCACTAACACCTCAACTTTTAATATTTGTCATAAAAACATTAAGGAGGGTCGCTTTCATAGCTCATTGTGAGAACTTGGTCACTGGAAGCATGTTGTTGTTTGCACATGATTCTATTTTATTTTGAAATGTCAAGACTCATCTTGTATTTTCTTTTAAGTAAAAATTGTTGTTCTTCGAATGAGGGTTGCATATTAACCTAGTTAAATATGAGATTATGAAAATTCGGAAGGTGTCACACATCAATGCTTTGCCAATTGCAAAGTTGGCAATCTTCTAAACCCTAATCTCGTTCTTTCCCTCAGGCAAACAAGCAAAGTATATTTCAGATCTAATCATTGAACTATTTGAAAAGGAAGTTGCTAGATGAAGAAAAGCTTAGTCCTTACTAAAAAGATACAACGCCAATGATTTCTGAAAAAAGGCTTATTCCTATCTTCTAATTCTAATATGCCAATGCATTTCTTGTTGAATCAAATTCATTCTGGCTTCTGTGGAGCAAGTTGGAGTTGATTATGAGAGTAGAATGTAACAAAAAAAAAAGTTCCTATTTGGAAGAGTGTATGTATCCCACTCTCCCTGGGAAGTTTGTGATGAAATGTCATAGGAAATGAATTAGGAGGTGGTGAAGAAAAGTAATTTACTTCTCTAGAATTGTTGATGGCACACTAGGCATTATAGATGGAACAGTCTTAGTTTTCTATAGAAATGTTTTCACTATTTTTATGCTCTTTCGAGTGACAAGGATGCAAAAGTGACCGAACGTTAAGATCTCAATGGCGGGAGGGGATTGGGTGGAAAATCTCCTTCGTTAATCCATTAAATGATTGGGTATAGAGAGGTCTATGTTCTCGTTGCTAGAGTGTAGAAAAACCCATTGCGGCGATGACAATCAAGATAAAATCATTTGCAAGCTTTCAAAAAGTTTTCCTATAATTCATTCAAGAAGGAGATGAATAAACAGTCTTGTTTGTTCCATTTACAGACATTGAGAAGACTAAAGATCCCCCTAGTAGAGCCTTTTTCATATCGACGGCATCTAGAAATTATATGCCACCAAAACATACTACTTACTATCAAGCGAGAACATATTCTAACCGTAATTTTAGTATTTATTTTATAAGTGTTCATGGAGAAAAGGATATTCAAAATATCCATTACACCTATCAAGCATTTCAAATTGTCCTAGAGCTATTCAAGATAAAACATAAGTGGAAGTTCAGATACAAGATTAAGAGACTATCTAAAACTGCCGACAATTTGACCTTTGAGCAGTATTTGGAGTATTTGACAGCCTCAACAATCTCATATCAAAAAAGTGTGTTTCATAAAGATTGTAACCGATTTTTCCAACTTTCGAAAATAGTGTCTTGCATTCAAATTAAAGATCATTTACTATGTTAAATGGTCCCCGAACAGATAGCTATATTTCTACTTAAAGTTCAACCTCTCTCAATCAAAGTTAAAGACAACTAACTTGAAAATAAGACTTTGAAGTAAAACAAGTTTGCTTAATTGATGGATCTAATGCTTAAAAGTTTTTTATATTTTATGTTTGTTTAAATTATGTCAAAATGTATTTGATTTAAAAACAAATTTTTGAGTCACTAGCTATATTTTGTGCTTGTTCTAGTCGAGCGTGAGTCTTTATGAGGGCATTTTGATAAGTTGTCTTTAAGACATTTGCCCTAACTTTATGGGATATTTAAGCTCCATTAGGAGATGTTTGCAAGGGAGTGTTGTGTTATCGATTGCTTGTTCTTCCGTTGCATTTTGCTCACTTCCTTCCCTGTGAAGTGAAATCCTAACAAGGCTCTAAAAACTCATCAAATATCAAATTGGAGTGCCGCTTTCTTTGAAGGTAGCCTTTGTAGTAGAAAGGTTTAACTAAGCAACTTTCTGACTATTTTGCACTCCTTCAACCATATATTCGCTGTCACTTTGATTTTGCCCACGACATTTAGAAAGTATTATCTTAATCCATATTCTGCTATTGCGTCAAAAAATCGTATCCAAATTCGTTCATTTGATCCCTTTTTATTCATTTTGAAATCATCTTCTAAAACTATATTATCACCATATCCAATCTTAGAATACCTTGTACCTATTCGGCCATAACTTCCTTTCCAGAACGAATTTGCTTCCAAATTTTGAAGACTTTTGCATCACGCATTGCTCTCTGCTGTGTCAAAATTTCGTGTTAAAATTCGTCCATTTGATCGATTTTAATGCTCATTGAAGTCAGTCCCAGAATCTGTGATTTCAAACCCAGTATTTGCATCCCTTGGTGATTTTGGTTTTGCATCAGAAATGCTTTTCTTCAATGGACAATTTCAAAAGAAAGGGTTTTGCATTTTCAATCGTTACAAAGCATGAACCATGGCAGAAGAGAACACAACCGTCATTTCACTCTATAACTTTTTACTCTTTAAGCATGAATATGGAGATGATTTGTATGTTGAAAAATGTGGAAACCTTGATGTCAAAAAGGGCCAGTAGGGTAATTCAAGTCTTTGGGCAAGGAGATTTTGAGTACAACGGTGTCTCAAGGCTCATTATCTTTTTTTAGACCACTCGGAATAACATTATCTTTTTTTTCTAAAGACGACCTAGATGAGGAGAGTATGAAGAATTATTTCTGTCATAACTTTTATTTGTTGCAGCTATAGGTCAACTGAAAATATTTTTTTAAGAATGATGCAGAGCAAGCTTTTTCCTTGGCTCACCTTCTATTACAGAAATTATAACTACTTGCTACATGAAACAATAAAACAACTATATCTGACATTATAAAGAGTTGCCAACATAACCGTAATGTCAAATTTACTAAGAACAAATTAGGTAACAGAACACAAACCAGTTGTGATAGTTCTAAAACGCTCCTGGCCAGCAGTATCCCAAATTTGCAACTTGATTCTCTTCCCATCTAGCTCTATGGTCCGAATCTTGAAATCAATCCTGTCGACAAAAGTTCAACATCCTAAGATTTATCACTCTAAGATAGTTGTGAATTACTATGTGTATATCATAAAGTAGTCCAGAAATCACTAACCCAATGGTCGTAATAAAACTCGTAGTAAATGAACCGTCAGAAAAACGCAACAAAAGGCAACTCTTCCCCACACCTGCAAAAAAGTATCATGAGAGAGACTATAAAAAACTTCATACGAAGCCACGCTAATTTCTACAAATTACACAATCATACGGAGCAACGAGATCAAATTTCGATTAAAGGAAAGCAGAACAAATTCACGTACCACTATCGCCGATCAGGAGGAGCTTTATAAGATAATCATAATCGGCTCGAGCTCTTGCGGGTGGAGCGGCCATTCTTAACAATCACGATGAGAGAGGTAAACCCTAACATGACAAATACCAACATCAAAAAATGAATCGACATCTGAAAAATAAAAATGACGAACAAAATCGGCAAGAAAATAAATTGCAGAATTTGAAGAGAGTAATGTAAATGAATCACCGAAGAATAACATGTACCAGATCGGGAAGAAGAAGCTTGAGAGATCTACGAATATGAGAGAGAAATGAGGAGGAAAAATGTCCCTCGTTACGTCAGCACCGGAGGGTCGTTAAAATGAACCCGATGAAAAATCTACTGAGGGCGAGTACATGTAGTTGAATGCAGAAGAGCGATCACCAACCGTCTGATTTTAACCTCTTGCGATGATCAATAATCAATTACTTTTTAGTGGACAAAAAATAGTTTTTTTAAGGAAAATTAACACCGCAGACCCTATTTCGCGATCAATGATAAGTCAAACTTTGTAAAAAAAAATTTCACAACTAAAACACTGAACTATTGAAAATTCTCGTCGAAGATCTCGCAGTCACGAATCCCATCCAATACCGTCGAGTTTAACGCCTCGATTTCATCTCTATCAAGGATCGTCGAACGGAGACAGAGGACGTCAAGTTCTGTCCGTCCTGGCGGATCAAAGAAGAGGGACAATGGTGAGCGAGGGCGGACGATGGATAGTTGGCCGTTGGATCGCGCATTGTACGACCAGGATAGCATGGATGGACGGACGACGAAATGACGGACGCATATCCCTAGCCGTTGGATCCAGTGAGGGACGTCCCTCGTATGGATTGACGGGCAGAATTGAATCTGGAGGCTTCTAGAGGGGACGAACGGACGTCCTTCCCTAGCCGTTGGAACGAGCGAGGGACGTCCCTCCTCTGGATCGACAGCCAGGATTGCATCTGGCGTCGTCTAGAGGCGACGAACGGACGACCATCCCTGGCCGTTGGATCGAGCGACAAACGTCCCTCGTCTGGATCGACAGCCAGGATTGACTCTGAATTAACTGTCATGTGCAAGGCACACGTAATTTTAAAATGCGTGAATTCCCTCAATTAAGACGGACGTCCCTCACCATTAAACGGACGTCCGTCAGCCAATACTACATCGCTCTGCCCAAGATGGAAGCCTCTTGCCGTTAGACGGCGTCGTTTAGGCCATGACAGACATCCGTCTTAATACGACGGACGTCCGTACCTCTCGGATTTCATTAAAATCTACCTTTAAAAGGCGTTGTTTAGCCCATCACAGACGACCATCTTAATACGGCGGACGTCCGTCCCTCTCGGATTTCACACCCTTGCCCTAGATAATAAGTTCGTTTCTTCTACCTTATATCATAATCGAACACAATAAGTCTGTCCCGCCCTAGATATTTGAGAGAGAAATTTTGTCTTCCCCTGACCAACTCCCTCAACACAATCGAACAAACAGAGTGTTGCACATCACATGGGGTCAAGGGGTGTTGCTTCATCTATGGTTGAAGAATCCATTGACTGCGGAATGAAGGTGGATCCTATTCTTATTTTGGTAGTAGAAACCAATGATAATCGGTGGTTCTATCACAAAATTGGTATAGAAGTGCAATCAATCTTGGCATCTTTGGACTTAGAGCTGCGTTCAATATGTGACTCAAATGATGATGATGATTGGGCAGAAAGTATGCATCTCTAAGTAGAATGTTCATCCTCGGAGTTCTGTCTAGGTAAGAAGTACAGTTCGTTGAAGGATATTAGAGATGAAGTGGTTGATTATGCATTGAAAAATGGGCACGGGATCAAGTTTGTCAAAAGTGAACGTCATCGGTTGACTGCTGTGTGCAACGATGGATGCAGTTGGTGGCTTCACGCTTCAAAGATGAAAGGTGAGCTGACCTTTCAAATTAAGAGCTATAATGAGCCACACATATGTACACGACAAATGGAAAGCCGACACACTTCCTACAAATGGGTGGCAACCCAATATTTAGATAGATTCAAAAGTCAACCCACGTGGGACCTACCTTCTATTATTGAGATTGTGAGGAAGAACTCTAATGTCAATATTACCACGAGTCTTGCTAGAAGGGCTAGGAATCTAGCACTGAACCTGAACGAAGGGGATGGTGACGAATAGTACAAGCAACTATGGTCCTACGCAAAAGAGATTCGAAGATTCAATCTCGGCAGCACATTGTTGTTGGTGGTAGATATTCCTGAGCTTACACCCCGTTCAAGTCCAATATTTAAAAGGCTGTACATGTGTTTGGATGCGTGCAAGTGAGGTCTGATGGAGTTTGGTAGACCCATCATTTGCCTGGATGACTGTCACCTAAAGGGGTCGTGCCCAGACCAATTGCTCACAGCCGTCAGCATTGACGCCAATTATGGAATTTATGCAGTTGCTGTGGCACTTGTTGAATCAAAATGTAGAGACTCATGGACCTAGTTTTTGTGCTGCTTGCTTTTGAACATAGACAGTGACATATGCAGGGGATGGACATTTATTTCAGACCGACATAAGGGGTTGGTGCATGCTATTGAACAATATGCGCCAGCAGCTGAGCATCGTTTCTGCCTTAGACACTTGTATGCCAATTTCAAAGAACAATTTCCAAGCATGCAATACAAAGATATCATGTGGAAGACAGCTAGGGTCACAACATCATCGCAATATTAGAAGGAGATGAATAAACTACTTGCTCTCTATGTAACGACCCGGTTTTTATTTACTTTAAAAATCGTGTAAATTTAAAACTTTTCTTCTTATAAAAACATGAAAGTATTTATCTTTTATAAAACCCGGTCATTAAAACCATTTACTTAAAACATTTATCAATTGTAGCAAAAATAATAAAATCATTTTCTGAAAACGCAGCGAAATTAAAACAAGCAATAAAGAATATTAAATAATTTACAAAACCCTTTTTACAAATAATTTTCATTTAACTCTTTAGCCCAGCTAGCCACAAGATTCTAACCATTGGGACCATGTCCACCAAGCCTCTATTTATTGTTCTGCCTTTGGTATTCAACTCAAGTCTCAACCAATGGGGGACTAATCCACCCAAAGCCTCTAACCATAGGGACCATGTCCACCAAGCCTTTATTTATTGTTATGCTTTTGGTATTCAACTCAAGTCTCAACCAATGTGCGACTAATCCACCCAAAGCCTCTAACCATGGGGACCATGTCCACCAAGCCTCTATTTATTGTTATGCTTTTGGTATTCAACTCAAGTCTCAACCAATGTGCGACTAATCCACCCAAAGCCTCTAACCATGGGGACCATGTCCACCAAGCCTCTATTTATTTTTCTGCCTTTGGTATTCAACTCAAGCCTCAACCAACGGGGGCCTAATCCACCCAAAGCCTCTAACCATGGGGACAATGTCCACCAAACCTCTATTTATGAGTTTGAGTTCAACACCAAAGCCTTAACCGTCTAACATTGGGATGTAACTCAACCATTGGGGGACGAATCCACCCAAAGCCTCTAACCATGGGGACAATATCCATCAAACCTCTATTTATGAGTTACATGCCAAAGCCTCAACTAGTTACCATTGGAAACATAACCCAACCATTGGGGGACTAATCCACCCAAAGCCTCTAACCATGGGGACCATGTCCACCAAGCCTCTATTTATGGGTTACGTGCCAAAGCCTTAAACTATGGGGAGCGCGTCAACTAAACCTTTAACCATGTGGGAACAATCCGCCCAAGTCTCTCTAACCATTGGGGAACAATCCACCCAAGCCTTTATCTTTTTCTTTACTTTACTCTATTGTTTAACCATTGGGGAACAATCCACCCAAGCCTTTATCTTTATCTTTACTTTATCTTGAAAGGCGTTGGAAATGTCTAAACTTGACGAGGAGGAGCAGCCAACTCAACCTCACATTTCCAAATGACCCCGTTGTATGTTTATTGTTGTCTTAATCTTGAAAGGCGTTGGAAATGTCTAAACTTGACGAGGAGGAGTAGTCAACTCAACCTCACATTTCCAGACGACCCCGTTTATGTTTGTTGTGTGTCTTAATCTTGAAAGGCGTTGGAGATGTCTAAACTTGACGAGGAGGAGCGACTAACTCAACCTCACATCCTCAGACGACCCCGTTTATGTTTATCTTTATCTTGAAAGTGTTGGAGATGTCTAAACTTGACGAGGAGGGGCGGCTAACCCAACCTCACATCTCGTCACACCCATTTACGTTCATTTCTTTACGTTTCACAACCATCTCGTTTCTTCTTTGTTTCCTTCTTGTTATTTTGTAATCGTTTTGTTTCTTCTTTGTTTCCTCCTTGTTATTTTGTAATCGTTTTGTTTCTTCTTTGTTTCCTCCTTGTTATTTTGTAATCGTTTTGTTTCTTCTTTGTTTCCTCCTTGTTATTTTGTAATCGTTTTGTTTCTTCTTTGTTTCCTTTTCAAAAATATGTATGGAAACCATTTTCGTATCTTTTGAAAACTATGATGCATGATGCTCGTGAATACATACATTTTCTACTAGAGGAATTTAATAGCGCAACCAACATACAATTCATAGAACATGCTTATAAAAACTGTAAACAATTAAACATGCTATTTAAAGCTGTAAACATCGAAACATGCTATTTAAAACTGTAAACACCGAAACATGCTATTTAAAACTGTAAACACTGAAACATGTATCTCCTATTCTTGCGATGTATGGCCATAAGGACCAAAGCACATGTGTATCACTTACTTGGCGTTCCTAGCGCGATTCAGAAATTAACACTATCATTCTTCTCTTTTATACCTTCAAAATACTTATAATTTATTTATTAATAATTTTATCAATCATAAATCCTAACTTTTATATCATTATTCTGTTAGTTCATTTCACATTTTTCGTCCAATTATTTTCATCGACTAATTAACTAATAATTATTGACCACCGAATTTTCATAAACATTAACGCTTAATAATTCTCATTATTCAATTTAGTTACTTAGCAACCATGCAGTAATAATTCCAATATCTTAACATGTGCAACGAGATAACAACAACCCACAACAGTTGCTCATTCCATCAATGTGGCCTGATAATAGAGAGAATTCACCTCACAATACAATTCATTATCTTTTAATGAAAATCCATTGGGACCAACAAGCATTTATTTAACTTTATTACCCAAAATCATACCTCATATTAATATCCAATAAGACATTAAACATCAACATCCATCAACCAAACCAATTTCAACATATCAACGTTTTCCATTACTAAAAACATGATTCTTTTCTTCATTTATTCACTTAGCAGAATTTTACAGTCCAAACATCATCAAGGTCACTTATCGAAATAATATAGCGAAATCCAAACAGTGAACATTATTCAACGACAGTAACCACGGAGCATAACTATTCACAGCTGTCCAAACAACGATCAACTTAGCACATCTATTCACCCATGGTATCAAATTAGAAAGGCAGTAGATAATAAATCCAAAACAAACAATTAACCACTAATCTGAAATCAATCACAGTGGCATATTTTCAACAATTACACGAACTCCACCGCAAGACATTTCCAACCTATTCATGCCTTTGAATTTGACCAACACTAACCAAAGTAACAGAATGTGTATTAACCAACAACAGCAGCAATGAATTCCAGAATATCCAACAGATAACAACAACCCAACACAACTAACATAACCTAACCATGGCCACAGAATTTCATTCGCACAACCAGTAAAAACACAAAATGTAATCACACACTTCACAGCTCTCTGTCAAAAACAACCAACCATGAACAAGACCACTTTCAACAGAGCAATTTTCTACCTTTTCTACATCTTGCCAATCGACAGAAAGTAATCATCAGCAAGATACAAATCTTCAGAATTGTATACACTAGCATTACAGACTCATAAAACCCAAAATGAAGGAACCTCACCTTCACGGCCGGCAGAAGAAAACACCTAGTCCAGGAGCTCTAACAATCGGCCATTTTCTCCATCTCTAGCACTTCTTCACGGTCCCATTCCTTCTCTTCACAGCCAACTTCCTGCCATTGATTTATAGACAGCAGGAAGAGGAACACCAGTGACGCCAAGCTAACGGGAAGATCACACAATTCGAAGGAGGTGGTCCAATGACCAAACTCCACGCTGGAAAGTTGCTATCGTTTCGGGAGAAGGAGAAACAAACCGATTCATCTGTGGACCAACAGCCTCGGACCTGAACCGCTCCCCTGCTCTAGCCATTCACCGATCACGCCTGTGCCAACGCCAATTCGAACCTGTCGAACAACAATTGCCAAGGGGAGAAGGAAATCGTCCAAACTTACCTCCACTGACGGTTCGCAGCTCCAATTCTGACTCTGAAGGCCAAGGCACCCGAGCCCTAGCTCGCTGGTATGCCAGTGATTGCTGCAGCAGCTTGTGCCATCGTCGGCCGTTTCTCGTTCGCTGAACGTCGCCACAAACTCTCGTCGCTCATCGTCGTCTTCCTGATTGCCTCTCTCACAGTTTCTCTCAGCTCGCCTTCGCTCTCTCTCTCCCCCTATTTCTCTCGGGTCTGTCTCCCTTCTCTTCTCATCTCTTTCTTCTTCAATTAAATTAAAACCATCCAATTTTAAAAAAAACCACCACAATTTCTCCAGCCAACTAAACCAAGGTACCGAGCCAACTGGTTCACTAATCCTTTTTTCCCTTTTTTAAATTTTCTTTTATTTTAATTACTTATAATTCCATTTAATTAATTCCTCATTTCACCTTTTAAATAATTCCTCAATTTCTCTTCCTTTTAAATAATTAAATTCTTCATTTAATTATTTTCATCTCAATTCCAATTTTCTTTTCTCCGAATATTGCATGATGATAATTATTGGTCCAATTAAAATTCTTCAATTCGGCTTCCAAAATGCTTCCAAAATGATTATCCAATAATTGATATAATTATCTCCCAACAATTATTTTTTTAAACTTATTTTCATGAGAATATATTCCATAATAAAATTTCACCAAATAATCCAATTATACCCCAATCAATTTTCTTATCAAATAAACCTCTAATTATCTTTAATTAATTATGTGACGAAAATCGAGGTATTACACTCGATCAGTCAGCACATGCATATCTGCAGAAAATTAACCCGAGGTGTTGGTCGAAACATGTTTTCAGTTCCGTCCCAAAGTACGACATGGACCTCAATAATTTGAGCGAGTGCTACAATGTCTGCCTCTTACCAGCCTGGGACAAACTGATCATCACTATGTTCGAGATGATTAGAACGGGCATAATGACTAGGATCGTTAAGAAACATAACCAGATGGTTGAATCAATGGATTTATTGTGTCATAAGACCACAAAGAAGCTTGCCAATTTGCAACATGCAGCTTGGAATTGGTGTCCAACATCTACAGGAGCTAATCGGTTTTGGGTTAGTGATGGTAATGAATGGTACATAGTCGATCTGGACACGCACACCTGTAACTGTTACCGGTGGGAGCTGATTGAAATCTCATGCGTGCATGTCATCCCGTGCATCAATTTTTATGAGGATGTACTCCCTCTTTGGCTGACCTGTCAGTGGCCACCACATGTGGCCTGAAACAAACCAGCTGCCAATTCTGTTCCCGTCGATTAAGAGACTCTCAGGTCAGCCTAAAAAACGAAGGGTGCGGGATGCGAACGAGCCCTGTAGCGGCACGGTACTCAGCAGGTGACATGTTCCCATGACATGTAGTCATTGTCTCGGTGTGGGCCACAATGTCCGCTCTTGTCAAGGTGGAGGCTCATTAGCTAGCATGGCAAGTGGTAGTGGCAGAGCAGAATGCTCACACGACACCTTCATGGCTTTTACTATTGTCGCCGATACGTAGGTGCTTAGATTGTTATGCTTTCATTCGTTGTTCTCACTATGTGTGTTTTGTCTGACATTATATTGCTTTTGTGTTTTGCAGGAGTCCATCGCCCCACACTCGCATCCTTAACCATGGGTCTTCTCTGAGTGTTGTTATGTATTTGTTTGTATTCTATTTGTATATTTGTAATACCCCGAGTATTATTGCGTTAGTATCTTATTTGTACATATGTAATACACTGAATTTCAATGTGTTGGAAATGTTATATGCGTTGGAATTGAATCTATGAATCTGCCTTATTTCCTGCAGCGTAATGGACGTTCGTCATAGCATAACAGATGTCCATCTGGAGGTTCTACTCTGTCTTATTGGTATAATGGATGTCTGTCGTAGCATAACGGACGTTCGTCGCCGACCAATTTACGGCCCTCGACCTGTTTGGGGCGTCCCTCGGCCAAAACCAACAACCAATTTACACCAACAGCAGAAATCACAACCAACAAAACCCAATAGCAGAAATCACAACCAACAAAACCCAACAGTAGAAATCACAACAACAAACTTTACAAAAAAAAATTCAATTGAGCCATTTATTTAATGTTCTTACAATTCTTGCACTTCTTGCACCTCTTGCAATTCTTGAATATGTTACAGGTGGTGTCTCTTTTGTAGCTGGTGCCTCTTTTGTAGTTGGTGCCTATCCTCGTACATGTCCTCCTGACTGTGCGGCTCATGGAGATGGAAGCCCTGCTGTGCACACTTGGCAATCACAGAACACCCTAAAGGCCGGGAGACTTGAAATATGTCATGTTGGCTGCAATTGGGAGACCAAATTAGTTTGTCACTTCATTCAAAGCGCAAAGTTAAAAAACATACCACTTTTTGTCCGTCGGTACCATGACAATTGCAATTGCCTCCAGCATCAGCAATTGGTATGCATATTGGGTGTGCACGTCAATCGATGACATGAAACAATTCAACTCCAAGTGGCACTGCATGAGGAAGAAATATTACTCTGTGTATGATATGGGGAAGAAATATTGCATGAATGAATACAAGTGTCTTACATGGATCTAACCAAAAGTCAACAACCCCTCTCTTATTTGAACCTCTGTGGTGTCCTCCTCACTTGTCATCGTGCATTGCATGTTAAGAACGCGATTTATTTATATATTTAGTTGTTTTCAATAACAATATATTATAAATTGGTTAAACATTCTCACCCAGTCCGGAGCTCTATTTTGCTTTGGCATGAGAAGGGTTGTTATTGAATAAATATTTTCACCCTGCAAATTGACAACACGACGCACAACATACATTTTCAAATCACAACTGAGAATAATTTTCATATCACATTGCTTCTTACCTTAGAGCCATAAAGTAGAGCACACGTCTCCTTGTTGTTCTTCGTATTTACCTGTGCAACCTGCCATGAATTCGTCCATCAATTTCACAGGCTGCAATGGAAAATCGGTGTAAGTGTAAATTCTACACATTGTACAAAACCAAATAGAAGACATACCACTTACACTGTTATCTTTTGACCCGTTGTAAGACCCATCACTAGAGGACCCGAGGCCAAAATCTTTTGAACTTTGACAAGGGTTAGAGGAGGGGACGGTTGCCTGATGATAGAAGACTTGCACAATTGTAACACATTTTTAATCAACAGTACTAATGCATATAAGGAAAGTGCATGTAAGCTCAAAGACATACTGGCATTCGTCTGGACCGGCATCGGAAGATGCAGGAGAAGCTGATGGAGGAGCTGGTTGGGCTACTGGAGGAACGGTTGCCATATGTGTCTGTACTTCTTTCATTTGTAGTACAGTGGCTTGAAGCTCGCCAAGTTGGCTCTCCTGTTTATCCAACTTTGCGGCAAGCCACTGCCACCTCTACTCACTAATGAGTACGGAGGGCAAGGACTGGGGAGGGGGAGGTGCATCGTCTGCCGTAGGACGCACAAAATTGTCATCCACCTCCACGTGATATGCCAGTTGCGCATCTGATGTCCATGGAATTAGTGCAATGGACATGGAAGGAGGAGATGCAGCTGACGGCGGAGGTGGAGCTGACGTGGAAGGTGGAGGTGCAGCTGACATGGAAGGACGAGGTGCAGGAGATGCAGCTGCCACCTCTCCTCTGAATACCCATTCCCCTTGTACTTTGTGCATCCCCATCCAAGCCAATGTCACTTGATTGTACACGTCAAGTGATTTTTCATTGGTTCGTTGCTCCATGTGAGGGACAGCCAACCTGCTGCTATCAATAATGCGTTGAATGAGCCAATTATACAGGAGATTCTTCCTTGCACTATTCAAGTTTGCCTTCATTTGTTGCATAATAACGTATGCAAGGTTGAACCTCTTCCCATTATAGAACTTCTCCATCACGTAGAGATCCATGGCGGTGACAATGTCTCTATGTCCATCACGAGACACAACTATGTGGGTGATCATGTTATGGATGACTCTTGCTTTAGCATCGAGGTCCTTTGATTTAGGCTGGAAGGAAGATTCAACGGTTGTAGGATTGTGAACCAATCACTTTAGCAATGCAAGATCTTCTCCTTGTTTAAAAAAAATCGGGGTCCTTCAACAAATGGAAATACTCCTCCAATGGCTCCTCCGTGGAACATCCAATAAGCTCATTCAACTGTCCTACAGTTATCCTAATCTGTTTTCCATACAGAAAAGTCTTCAACTCTCTGTCATTGGATATGTCCAACTCCAAATTTGTATACAACTTCTCACAGTAATAACCCCCCATCGCGCACAATTTAACCAAACCAATTCGCTTAAACATGTCCTTCAATCCAAAATCAGCGAACGAATTGAAATCTACCTTCCTAGATATGATTATGGCACTGGGTACAATGTCATTATCGTACCGTTCTTTGGAGTAGGCCGAGCTGAACAACCTGGGTTTGGAGGACTCTACAGACACTCGCACAGGACCTGCGGGCATTGGGGGAAGTTCGAGTTCGTCGGGGATTCTCTCTGCAATATCTAGGGCTAGGACGCCCATCGCGATTATAAGGTAGGTTTTCGTTGTCCGTCAAGAGGAAAACGTTGTCATTTAGCGTTCAGAGAATTAAATCTGAGAGGGACGGACGTCCGTCGTATTAAGATGGACGTCCGTGATGGCCTAAACGATGCCATCTAAAGGCAGATTTTAATGAAATCCGAGAGATACGGACGTACATCACATTAAGATGGACGTCCGTTATGGCCTAAACGACACCGTCTAATGGCAAAAGGCGTTCATCTTGGGCAGAATGACGTAGTATTAGCCGACGGACATCCGTTTAATGGTGAGGGACGTCCGTCTTAATTGAGGAAATTTGCGCGTTTTAAAATCACATGTGCCTTGCACATGACAGTTAATTCGGAGTTAGTCCTGGCCGTCGATCCAAACGAGGGACGTCCGTCACTCAATCCAACTGCCAGGGATGGGCGTCCGTCCATCGCCTCTGGACGATGCCAGATGCAATCCTGGCCATCGATCCAGAGGAGGGACATCCCTCGCTCAATCCAACGGCCAAGGAAAGACGTCCGTCCGTCTCCTCTAGAACCTCCAGATTCAATCTTGGCCGTTTATCCAGACGAGGGACATCCCTCACTCGATCCAACGGCCAGGGATATGCGTCCGTTCGTCCATACTATCCTGGCCGTACAATGCGTAATCCAACAACCAGCAATCCATCCTCCGCCCTCGCCCGCCATCATCCATCTTCTTCGATTTGCTAGGATGGACAGAACTTGACGTCCTTCGTCTCCATTCGACGGTCCTTAACAGAGACGAAATCGAGGCGTTAAACTCGACGTTACTGGACATGAATCACGACTACGAGGTCTCCGGCGAGAATTTCCTATAGTTTAGGGTTTTAGTTGTTAAAAAAAATTCTCCAATGTTTGACTTGTCAATGATCACGAACTATAGGGTCTGCAATGTTAATTTTCCTTTTTTTTACCAAATAACCCTTCAACCATGCTTAGAGTGACCAACTAAATTTTAAATTATTTTTATTGATAAATTAATGGGAAAATGACAAATCAACCATCGTCCTTTACTGTTGGTGACAAACCAACTACTATCATTTTTTTCCTAACAAATTAACCATTAAACTATGGAAAAATGCCAAATCCAATATTGCTGTCACGTTTGCTGTTAAACGTCATGATATGGCGCTGCGGCGGTTAACGGCTGTGGCTCCATAGTTTTTAAAACCTAATCGAAGAATTGTGATGAACCGCGGCGGTTCATCTTGGAACCGCAGCGGTGTGTCAATACACCTGGCGGTTTTGGAATGAAGCCGCCGCGGTGTATTGACACACCACTGGGCATCACCCTAAATCGCAGCGGTGTATTGAGACACCGCTACGGCGTCATCTTAAATCACAGCAGTTTGTTGTGCCTCAGTCTTTGATCCTCTGTCGTTATACATACTCGATCGAGGGCTTCGGCCCCTTCACCAAAAAACAAATAACGAAAACCTTGGCTCGGCGAACAACAAGCTTAGACCTTCGATACCAATGTATTCCCGAGCAAAGAAAATATCGGCAAAAAGAAAGGGTGGTTCGTCGCAATCGATATCAGAGGCAGAAACGACGGAGACTGCCGGTCCAGCAACGGTGCAAGAAGGAGCACCCTCCACGGTCCTTTTTGTCCAAACCACTGAGGTGCAAGCTGTCCAAACTGCGGCGGTGCAACACGTAGAAATCGCGGAGGCTGGAGAAACCGTGGAAGAATCTCAATCTCAACCTCAACCTGAGCCTGAAACTGGAGGGTCAGTGGTCCAATTCTAACCCATTACAGCGGGTTTCCAGTTCCAACCCATTACAGCGGTTTCCAGTCCCAACTATTCAGGACAGAGTACGCCAAAGAATGGTATGAAGATAATATAAAACACCATTCAATTATTATTTCGAAAAGAGTAGAGAGGATTGTTAGACTCTTTTACGTAAATTTGGAACTGTCCACCCAGCCATTGGAGGTGCGAACGTATTTGTTGGGACGAGAGTTAAGGTTGACTCCCAACTATCTGAATTTAATGCTTAGATGTGTATTGGAGGGGCCAAACGATCAGTATTATCACGTGTCTCGGGTTCCACCTTTCATCAGTCGAGGAGAAGGGCTAGCAGTGCTTAGATTGTTGTACCGGGATCCCGAGATTGCCGAGTACAAGACGCCAAAGGGCAGGGAGCTGAATGCCATAGCCCGAGTGATCCACCTCATCATGATGTACACAATTTTGCCTCGAGATGGATATCGAGACCATGTTCGCTACATGGATCTCTATTTGCTGGAGAATGTATTCACTAGGAAAAGGTGGATATCGGATATGTCATCCTGAGTCACATGCACGAGGTGCTCAACAACCTGGCCAAAAATTTGTCTTTCAACTGGCTCATCCAGAGGATTGCTGAGCAGTATTGTTGGGAGAAATGTGCCCAACAAGCAAATGTAATAGAACAATTTTATAATAAATGAATAAATTTATATTAATTAATATTATGTTAACATTTTAGATTATGTTTTATAAAATTCATAGAAAATTCCTTTGTTATTTATGCTAACTTTATATTGACATATATATTATATATATGTGGGATAAAATATAAAGAGTAATAACCAGAATATGTCCATGACTTATATTTGAAGTATGGAATCTTCAAATAGTTCATAGTCATAAACATAGTTTATCTCATTAAGAATGTATAGTCATATCCCGACTAAATATGTAGTGACATAAGATAAATATGTTTTATATAATATGATTATATAGGACTGGACCAGATAAAATTATATTATTCTGATAATTTCTATTAAATATAGAACAATTAATTTTATCATAATGATGGTCATATATGTATGATCTTAATTCGTTGTATTTAATAAACTCCTATTTTATTTTGATTTATTCTTTGATTTACTCAGTAAAGTTTTGTACGAGTTACAATTCGTATACCTTGTATATTGGGAGTAAATTAAAATGAATAGCTGGGAATATTAATATCGATACAATGAAATCCATTTATATAGATTCCCTTGTTTGTTAGTTCAATGATCGAATAATTAGCGCGCAATTCATAATTGTTATGAATTAATTATTCAATTAAGAACTAATGGTAGTCAAGGATAAAGAAGCAATATGAGAGGTTAACGGATTACAAACCTAGCTTTATTGCGAATCTAAATGGAGGGTTAATACATATGTAATGACTATATCAATGGACATTACTTTAAGTAAATATACTCTATAGTTTTGAGAGTGCAACTCTAAGTATTTAGTAGAATTATTTTAGAGTTAATAATTATGTTAATTAATATAAAGAGTTTATATTAATTAACGAAATATTATTGGAGCTTAAAACTATAGGTCCATCGGTCCCTTCGTCACCTTCTACCATTATTCGAATAATAGAAAAATGAACAAAGAAGATTAAATAATTAATTATGAATTAATTATTTAATACACTCAATAATAAGCTTATTATTATTTTTTCATTTGATGAAATAATTGAATTATTGATTATTCAATTGATTAAGACAAAATAACAAAAGTTAACTGAAGCCAATCCTTCATCCAGTTCCTGTCAAAGTTAATATATTTGTTATATTTCATTAAATGAAATAATTGAATTATTGATTATTCAATTAATTAACAAATATAAAGTTATTTTTAGAAATAGTTTTAAAAATGGATTTTGTCAAATTTGAATTAGTGTCAAATTTGATTTAATGTCATGACCTTTTGTTTTCCATAACATTTTTGTTATAAATGTATTACAACTTAAATGTGCCAAGTGTTGAGTTATGGTGACAAGACTTTTGATTTCCATAACATTTTTATAAATATATGAAATCAATGATAACTTTAATGAGGAATTTGTAGTGTTTTTTCTCTAAATGTCATAATGGCCATTATGGAGAAATACCACTATAAATAGAGGTCCAACCTCATTAGATGATGGTTGGAAGAAATTGAAGAAAAAGTTGAAGTTGAGGTTGAAATCTTTGAGATTTAGAAATCCATTTTGAGAGCAAAATTTGTGTCTTCCGTGTTGGCTTTAGAAAAATGTTTTCTAAATCCAAATAGATCGTCTCATGTGTTGAGAATACGATCTATCATAAATTGAGTGTGATCTCGTTTCGTTCATCACGCCCACACGTGCTTATTCGAGGTGAGGAGGATTGGCGGAGAAGATCGAAGGTTGATTTTGTACCTGTGTGAAGTAAGCTACAAAGGTAACATTCTTTATCTTTTAGATTAGATCTAAATAGAGATTTTAAATACATATTATTATTAATATATTATAACAACGATCCGGTTTTATGTTCATGTTAAAATTATTTTTCATGATACATAGGTTACGCACGTTACCGTTGTTATGAACATCGGCAATTCCGCCGTGCGAGGGAACCTAAAAACCAACATAACCCTATTACGGGTCAAACGAAGAGGAAAAAAATCTGATGTTTGGATTCATTTTACTATGGTAGAAAGCACTGATACGAACAACCTTAGTGCAAAATGTAATTATTGGTCTCAGACATATGCATGTCATCCAACAAAGAATGAGACTTCAAGCTTGAAAAAGCATATTAGTTCTTGTAAAAAATTGTTGGCAAGTGTAGATGTGAAGCAAAAGACTTTAAGCTTCCAAAATGTAGATAAAACGGGATCAACTTCCACACTTGCATCTTTTAGTAGTGCAACTGGCCAAGAACTACTGACAAAAATGGTTGTTATTGATGAAGTGTCTTTCAAGTTTGTTGAATCATAGGGTTTTAGAGCTTATTCTAATTATTTAGAACCAAAATTTGTTGTACCCTCTAGAACTACGATTGCACGAGATGTTATTGAAATGTATGAGAAAGAGAAAGCAAAGTTGAAAGAATATTTTAAGAACATATCTCAACGCGTATGCTTGACTACAGATACATGGACTTCAATTCAAAATTTGAATTATATGGTTTTAACTGCGCATTTTGTTGATTGTGATTGGAATTTGCATAAGAAGATTACCATTTTTTGTTTGATTGCAAATCATAAAAGTGAATCCATTGGTAAAGAAGTAGAGAGATGTCTATTTGAATGGGGGATTGAAAATGTTTTGACAATTACAGTGGATAACGCTTCTTCCAATGATGTGACCATTTCTTATTTGGTTAAAAGTATACGAAATTGGAATGGTTTAGTTTTGAATGGTGAATATATGCATATGCAATGTTTTGCGCATATTTTGAATTTGATGGTATGTGATGGTTTGAAAGACCATCACGAATCTATTACAAGAGTACTTCGAGCTGTGAAGTATGTTCGATCTTCTCCTGCAAGACTACAAAATTTTCAGAAATGTGTGCAAAATGTTAAAATTGGGTGCAAAAGTAATGTTTCTCTCGATGTGCCTACAAGATGGAATTCCACATATTTGATATTAGAAAGTACAGAAAAATTTGAAAAAGCTTTTGAGAAATTGAAAGAAACAGATGTTCATTATCTCGCTGATTTGGGTGGAGAAAGTCCTCCCACAAAAGAAGATGGGATAATATTCGAGAACTTGTCAAATTTTTGAAGATTTTTTATGATACGACTATAAATGTTTTAGCCTCCTTGCATGTTACTTCAAATATATATGTTTATAAAGTATGCAACCTGAAAATGGTTATCCAAGAGTATGTTGAATGTGATAATCCATTCTTAAGGCGAATGACTATTGGAATGCAAGACAAATTTGATAAATATTGGGGAAGTTGCGATAGAATGAATGTCTTGATGTATGTTGCAGTTGTTTTAGATTCTCGATATAAAATAAAGTATTTGAAACATTGTCTTTCCATGGTAATGGATTATGATAAGACAAATGATTTGTTAACCCAAGTACAACTAGTGCTTCAAAAATTATATCTCGAGTATAGAGGTGATTCGGGATTGGAAAATTCAGAAGACAATTATAGTACTACAAGTGTACCAACAACATCTACAATCTTGAGACAAAAGAGCAGTTTGAGCCACAACAAGCTACATGAGATGTTTTATAGTCGCCCCAAAGAATAAGATGTTTCAACTACTCGGTCAAAACTTGATCAATATTTGTATGAAGCATTAGAAAAATTTTCAGACAAACAAGACATTCCCATATGGTGGAAATTGAATTCATTGAAATTTCCAATTCTAAGCAACTTGGCAAGAGATATATTGGCTATTCCTATTTCTACTGTTGCATCAGAGTCAGCTTTTAGTAGTGGAGGACGGGTACTTGATTCATTTCGCAGTTCTCTGTCCCCAAAGACTGTCGAGGTGCTTATTTGCACTCAAAGCTGGATAAGATCTTCGAAATATGAATCAATCAACTTTAATGATGGTCTGGATGAACCAGGTATCTTTTATATTGATAGTATTTTTCCTCTATATATGTTTTGTTAATTACTATGTTTTATAAATTTGTTTTCAATTTATATTTTTCAGAGATTATACAAATTAATGACGCTGATGAAGTGAATTAATCTGAAATTTATAGTGATGACTAATGACAACGTATAAAAAGGTATTTATATTTTTATTCATTTTGAACCATATTATCATCATTTCTTTTTGCTTGTGATGTTGTATCATTCCAATATTCAACTGATTAATGTTTTTGACATGCAGGGACTTGGAAATAAATAGCTCAGTTGAGTATTTATATTTTAATTCATTTTTATTTTTTTATAATTATCGTTTGTCAACTAATTACTTTAACTCGTATTGTATAATATTCATACTTTGGCAGTTTATATTCCGAAATTTGAAGATACTGGACATTGGACTTGGAGTCTTGGACAATGGACAATGAAATTGGACACAAGAATATTTTTTGGTTCATTAATCTAAAATTTTATAACTTTTTTTATTTCTAAATGTTTTTTTTTGTTTTGTAACTTTACTTTTTCAGTTTTTAGATTTTTTGTTATTTTATATATTTGTTAGTTTATTTATTGTTGTTTTGTTTATACTACATTAATGTTGTGTGTATAGTGTAATTATTTAGGATTTTTTTTTGCATTTTTTATTTTTATAAAATTTTATTATAATATTTAAAAAAAATATTCATTACCGAACCGGAACTGGTTCGCTACCCGGCTCCCATGGGACCGGTTACGGTTTTGGATTTCCAAACCCGGAACCAACCAGTTCGGTGCGGTTCCGCTTCGGAACAAGACCGTGAACACCCCTACTTTCCATCTTTCTTGAGTAAGTGTGAACGTTATTATAGAATTTTATTTGAAACGTCATTTCACCTTGCATTTTTCAGGCGTGCAGTCGCCACGTGAATCCTTCCTAGCAGGTAGCCTTCAACCGATGTGCGTCACTGTAGGTGAATTTTATCCCGTACCCATTTTTCAAAGATGATCGACAATTTATTCTCTAATTTTATTCAGTGAACTATACTTTTTGCCAAGCCTCATACCAGCGAAGCTGCATTCTGCTTGTGGTGGGCGTCTAGACCTACTCTCGGCCATGTCTTCATCACTACTGGATTGACATAATGAACGAAGATCCTCCTCATCCTCCTCGTGTGGAGTTGCTGAGACGGAGTGCAACATTATTGCATCTTCATCTCCAATTCTACGTACTTGATTCGCAAAAATGTGGTTGTGGGCCCCACTTCAACTTGACGGTTAATAACAGATTCCTCAACACTCCAAGACGTCATTTGCTTTTCAACAAATTCTTCAACTTCGCCAAAATGCGGTTCACTTTAGCTCTCAGAATTCTCTAGGGTTTTCTAATCGCTAACAAATTGTCTGAGAAAATCGTGAGGAGTCCTCGGATTATTTATACGATTCGAAGTAAACCGCATCGGTTTAGGGAGATGCCGCAGTGGTGTGTCAATACACCACAGCGGCTTCATACCAAACTACTGTGGTGTATTGACACACCGCTGCGATTCCTAGATGAACCGCCGCAGTTCATCACAATTCTTCACTTATATTTTAAAAACTATGGAGCCGCGGCAGTTTGTATATGAACCGCCGCGGTGCCATGTCATTACGTTTAACGGCAAACGTGACAACGATGTTGGATTTGACATTTTTCCATAGTTAAGTGGTTAATTTGTTATGAAAAAACGATAGTGGTTGGTTTGTCACCAACAGTGAAGGATGATGGTTGATTTATCATTTTCCCTAAATTAATTTTAAACTATAATTTTTTAATAAATTAATTTTTATAGGGCATCTGCATTTACGTTCAAAGCATCTATGATCAAAATTGGTTTCGAAATTGAGCACCACATTCCTGTCCAAGAGTTTGCGGCCTTGGGATCGAGCGTCTACATTTATGTCCAAGCATTTGCGGCCAAAATTAGTCTCAAAATTAAGTGTCTGCATTCATGTTCGAGCGCTTGTGGCCTCAAGATCAAACGTTCACAACCAAAATTAGTTTCAAAAGCGATGTTTGCGCTCATGTCCTCGCAATCGTAGCTGAAATTGGAGATCATAAGCTTGGAGGCGAACCGAAGACACTCAAAAAAATGATTGATTTTATTAAAAAATAGTAGTTGAAGGATTAGTTCCTTAACAAAAAATAGTTTGAGCGTACGAACCCAACAATTATTCTTTTTTTTTTACACGTTTTAATCATTTATATTTCTTATATATTTTAGGGAAAATGATAAATCAACCCTCATACTTTATAATCAATGACAAATTAACCATTAAAGTATTTTTGTTAACAATTTAACCATTAAATTATAAAAACTTGACGAAGTAAACATCGTGATTATATTTTTCGCTAAATAGCATTGTTGTTGAAAGTATGACACTGTGAGGTGCACATGCATATTTGAAGTTGGAAACATCTTATTGTGAGATGCAAAGCATAGTTTCAATATATCAAAGACACCCCACATATAGAAAAATGGAGGCTAAGTCCACAACACCCAACTAATTATCTCTATTGTGTATTGGCAAGTTGCGTCTCAAGTTGACAGAAAAGTCGAAAGCTAACCCCGTTGACTGCATACTCAACGTCCCACTCCCTCGATTTTCAGGTCAATTTTTTCAGACCTGTGCACGTATAACATTTACCCAGTTGGCGACCAAAGAATTTTCTGTTCAAAAATTGAGGCTTACAACTTGGCCATTATATTTTCGTCAATCCTATTTTCACCCATTTTAATACAAATGTATCTGTTGAATACTAGCAGCATATTATTATAAAAATGGTGATTATGATCTCCCTTCATATATGTAGAATATAAATTTGAAGTTATTCTAAAACATCGTATAACAATTATATATAATCACGAATAACATGTGGAGTTGGCGTGAATATTACTTCTCAATTTATTCTAATATTGAATTGAAATATATATTTTTTAATTATTTGTCGTATCTTAAATTATTATTAAATAATAGAACTGTTTTTTATTGGTGAATTTACATTTGAATTGTTAATTAATGAAATAATTATAAATAAATAATACCCAAAAAAAGACGCATCAAATTAAAGTGGACAGATTGTCTACCAAAAGACATTGAGCGAATAAATGGGAATTCGATGCTCCTTTGCTTTAGAGTGAGGTTGCTTCAACGCTACCTCGTCTTTTTACTGCACTTTTCTGTAGATTCAACCACGACTCTCTTGCAACCAATCGCAGAATGCCACCTCTATGGTCCCCACTGCATCATCCATCAACGGTGGAGATTTATTCGGACTGAATTTAACGTTTCGATTTAAGTTAAACAGCCCGGCAGTTAAATGTCAAGGGTGGGACCGGGAAGGGCGAATCCATGGTTGACGCGTCGACGAATGTGACGGTTGGGTCCACGTTGTATCGGCTCCTGTCCGAATATGCGGAGAGCATTAAGCTTTTGTCCGGTTAACTAACGGCGTTGAAACGTTAGTATCATTTTTTGTTCACTTTCTCCCTCTTCCTTTAAATGGTAGAAAAGGAAACAGAGCGGGAACGCGTCTCCTCGCTTCTACTACTCTGAGCGACTTCATTCTTCAGATTCGAGCTCTTTACCATTTCTCTACAGTTTCTCAGGTTTAGCGTCTGAGTTGCAGGTTTTCTTTTTCTCCGCTTCAGACGTGTACTTTTGTTCTAAGTTTTCTACCACATATCCATGTTCTTAAGTTTTTATCGGGGATTTATGGGAGTTTACGGGTTTAAGATGGATGTAGAGCATTTTCCTGTGAGCCGATGGTGTGGTTGACAGATCCAAAGAGGCTTTTGGATCTCTAAAGATATTTTTTCCCTTACAGTGTTTATCGTCGGTTTAAATGCTTCGAGGATACGTTTTCCAAGTTTTTGGTTGTGTGAACGCTAACTGATTGACTCTGTTTATGTGTTCTGTTTGAAAAGAAAATTCTATTTTCGAATGAAAGTTGTAAGTTATGGCCCTTGTCCATATTGTTGGCGTCTTGATCCATGGTTTGATCTGTTGATCGCGCCATTTATGTCTTGGTCTCTAATGATCTCATTATTTATCTTTTAGGTGTTTAAGAAATGTTTGTGTTGCGTTATTTATTTTTCTCGGTGTTGCTACTGAGTTAAGGCGATTTAAAGTTCTAAATGAACAGACCGATCAGCCGGCATTTATCAAAGTTTTCAATTGCGTTGTTCTTTTTTCATAATGAATTCTTAGCCCCATTGGGGGGCTCTAAGATGGAATTGCTGCATCCTTTGGAGATCCATTTAAACTCAACAACTCATGCTAAATTATTTTTAGTTCGTATTCAGTATAGTTACTGGTGACCAAGGATATTTCAGTTTTCATCGTTTCCTTTGGGAGTGGATTGCTTTGACATCATTGTACCTTCTAGGTTCCTCTCATGGCCCCGCCCATTGATAAATCAGACAAAGCTGATAACCATGGCCATAACTTTCCTCATCCACCCCTGAATGAGAGAATACTTTCATCAATGACCAGGAGGTCTGTTGCTGCACACCCTTGGCATGATCTTGAGATAGGTATGATATTTTATTTCAAGCTTTGCATTTACTCAATCTTGCAAGATAATGTAAATTAATGATATATTATTAATTGATTGTGGTTCAATGCAGGACCTGGAGCGCCTGCAGTTTTCAACACTGTAAGCATGCTTCACAGTATATTTTTTTATCTGTAGTGTATCTTGGCATGTGTTGTTTAAGGTATTGGTGCTCCTCCAGGACAGACAATAGTCCATCTTTCATGAGCAAAATTCTCATGATGCAGCCATATGCTGGTTCACATTCTACTTGTTGTGTAAACTATACACTTCGGACTTAATGCTTAAGATTTTGTTTAAGAAATATAAAGTTGGCAAAATTTTGCTCATGAATGCCTTCCTTGGGAATTCTGTAGTACCGTATCTTATCAAATTAAGAAAGAGCTAATAAATTCTTATAGGCAAATAAGAGCCAATAAATTCTTATAGGCAAATAAGAGCCATGGTTTTGGATACAATGCCACATGCTCTGCACATTCAAGTTTTACCTCATCTCGGGCTTTATCCTCATTATATGTAATTGGGAAAACAAATCTTTTCTCTTTTGTCATATCGTAGGTGGCTGATTGTTGTTTAATTGACCTGTTTATAGGAGCTCTGGAAATGCATATGTTTATCATGATAAGAAGAACAAACTAAGATATGCTGTGTATAGGGAGTTTTTGAAATGCATATGTTTATCATGATAAGAAGAGTGTAGTATAATATATTATGTACTGTGACATTAAATGAAGTACATAATTTTCAGTTATTCACGATGTGTTGCATGGTCGATTGTGGTATTGATATTTATGTAATTTTAAGAATCTAATCGTATCTTGTTATTTTATTTATTTCTGATAGAGGGTTCCAAAACCAATCTCAACAAACCTTTTACACAATCTTTCTGGATGTCATCTCTGTCATGAATTATGTTGCACCTAGCATTCTTACTTGATTTTTTTTGTTCTCCATTATCATTATTCAGGTAGTTGAGATAGGAAAAGGTAGCAAAGTGAAGTACGAACTTGACAAAAAAACTGGTCTAATCAAGGTAGTTATAAAGCCTTTTCTTTAGGATATACTTCATTTATTTCATTAATTGGCTGCCAAATGTGTGCATTTTTTAAGGTCGACCGCATACTCTACTCGTCAGTTGTGTATCCACATAACTATGGTTTCATTCCTCGTACTCTCTGCGAGGACAATGACCCCATGGATGTCCTAGTTATAATGCAGGTATTTGCATTTTATGTTTACTGTGTCCATTTTTTTAACTGATTAGATTCATAATCTTATCTATGATCCTGAAGTCGTGTGGTGTAAGTTGTAAGTATAGCCGTTTATTGGTGGTTGTGAATATTTTGACTCATGCTTTCTATTAAGATTTGTCCTGATCTAGTACTAATGAAGTTGTATGTTGAATATTCACCACTGCCCACAGGAACCAGTTCTACCAGGATGCTTTCTCCGGGCTAAAGCTATCGGTCTCATGCCTATGATTGACCAGGTAAACATTTTTTAAACGAACCCTGGTTGTCTTTGCATTTCAGAGGTTTTGATTCAATCGTATACAGGGTGAAAAAGACGACAAGATAATTGCTGTATGTGCTGATGACCCTGAGTACAGGCACTACAATGATATTAAAGAGCTCCCACCACACCGCTTGGCTGAGATTAGGCGCTTCTTTGAAGACTGTATCCTTCTTTTGCTTGATTTTGACTCTTGGAATTCTCATCATTATATATTTAGCAGGTGAGATGAATATAATAGAATTATCCTTGACAAATACATAGATAAGAAAAATGAGAACAAAGAGGTTGCCGTGAATGATTTTCTGCCAGCATCTGCTGCCTTTGAAGCAATCCAATACTCAATGTAAGAAATATCATAGTCATAGCTTTGGAGATTATATTATTTTAAACTACTCATACACGCACTAAATCTCCGGAGATTTATTTTTATTTTGATCAGGGATCTGTATGCAAACTACATAGTCGAGAGCTTGAGGCGCTAGTTCTTCAGTATCTCTCCTGCCTGAGATTTTCGTATCTAATAACTTGGTGTAGTAATTTATGTGTGTGCATACCGTCAACATAACACTTGAAGTTCAAATTGGTTTCCTATGATTTGAATTTTATTTTCAATTGCAATGATGATGACGAAACAAGAAAGTTGTATATGGATTGTCCCCGGTTACTTTTGTCTGTTTTTGAAAGGAGAATGCAGTGCTTCCCTCCCACATTCCCTGTTAAGAATCTTAACGGACTTGACCAGGGAAGCCTTTCCTCTCCTTGAACCATATATTTCTTGTTTTCAATTATTTTTGATAAATAAAAAATAAATTTTAAAAATATGTACTTGTGATTAAACTAACAACATTTAACCATTGGATTAAACATATATATAACTATGATCGAGAATTTAAGGAGAGACAATAATAAAGAAAATGGAGGGTTGTAATTCAAAATAAAATTTTAATATGGTAGTATTATGTGATTCGTTGGGTTTGAAAAAGAAAATAGAAAATCATGATTAAAATAAATATTTTAATGTAATGTTAGCCCGTGAGCCGTTGAATTTAAAAATAAAATGAATTATCCAAATTGAAAGTTACATTTTTAATTTATTGTCAAACCATACCCCTTTTCAAAAATCCTATCCCTTCAATTTTTGAGTTATATAATGTTTGGGTAATTATCAAAATAGCTCCTAAGGTATGAGCTGTTTTTAATTGATATGTTGAACTTTTATTTTTATTATCTAATATTTTAATGTTTGAGATGTCAGCAAAAAACACTTTCACCGTTAGATGGTTTGTTAAATGTGTCACGTATTTTGCATGCACGTATAAAATAATTGATGCACATCTAAAGTAGCTTTGAGTTCGAAACTTGAGAAACGAACTTTGAGTTCCTCAGAAGATTAACTTCGACGACAAATCAATGCCTTAGACTACCCTTCAAAATCGACAGTTGCAAGGAAGAGGAGTTCCACAACTATCTTCATATTTATCACCAATTTAACTTATCACCTTTTGATATAGACTCGAAGGCTAAATACATGCAAACATATCTTACTTCAAACTTTAGCACAACTGCCACAGTTTTCTCAACTTTTCTACATTGGAAAGGAGAAGTAGGTAGAACGATTTTCGTGGCGAAAGAGATTAAATCTTGTCGTTCTAAGGAGGATGTATTCACAATAAACAGCGATTGTTGCATGTACAAAGGTATCTGCAGCAAGAACAAACATCCGCAAAATAAACGACATCGCTTTGAGCTAAGGAATCTATCTGTGGGAGTATAGACGTCGACAGAGAGCTAAATGCCCACTGATATTATGACATGTGTAACAGCAAAAAGGAATGCTTCTGCGGTAGCTAGGCAAGGTGATGAATGTTGTTGTTTTGTTAAAAGATTGTTCATTGAATACTAGAATCGCAGGAGTATAGGTGTCCGCAAAAAGCTGAGTGTCTATTGATATTGTGACATGTGTAACTGCAATATGGAACGCATCCACAGTGGATAAGTTGAAAGATAAAACGTTGTCGTTCAAATTTGGATATTTGCATAAATGGGTGTATGTGGAAGAAGAATAAAAGAAAAAAGAATGTTGTCATTCAGATTTGGTATTCACTAGAAATGGGTGTTCGCGAATGGAAACGCATCTGCGGAATTGAAGAAAGAGGCCTGAACACCGTCATTAGATTGTGGAACGTACGAAATTGAGAGAAACCGCGAAAATGTATGTATCCGCGACTGGACTATTGATATTGAAATGGCCTTAGATCAGTGTCGCGTGGTCGTCTCGTAAATAAAATCCGGTCGACCGAGAGCCGTAGAGTCACCTTAAATGATGATGAATAGTTGTCAAGTTTGGAGGATTAAGCCTAGTAAATCTAATCTCTAGATTTCTAAGATGTTGAGACGTGTGGTAAAGCGGGTAACTTGATGTCCAAGTTCTTAATACCTCACAGCTCTTGTTTGTATATTTTAGGTGAGAGACTTCAGTTGAAATTTATTTTCATGCTAAGGAACCCGCAGAGTGTTTTTTCTAGCTCAGTATCTGAAGCTAAGGTACGTTCTCGGGTGTAAGGATTAGCAATGTATTTCTAGTAAATTGATAAGGAATAATGATTATGTGCTGCTGATAAATTGAAATTTTGAAATAGACCATAGTTTCTGTGAGTTGTGATTAAAGAATGAAGATGAGAATTAACAAAATCATTGGTTATTATGCATTCGAAGAGTTGATATGAGGATGCATATTATGTTATGAAGATGATAACTAGCACAAACTGAACAGTTTAAGTATGGGAACTACTGTGTATTTTGGATGTTTAAGTTGAAGTTATGTGTTTGTTTAGGTTAATTACAGTAAGGAGGTACTCACAGTAGGTGTTATGCACGGGACAAAAATCACTAGGTAAGTGATGATGCATGTGCGTCGCCGTTTAGCCTACATCATCAAGATATTAGGATGGTTTGATTGCTATATTGATAACTGTGACTTTTTTTAGTATAAATTGTGTTGAAGATTTATTGTGACAATATTAGATTGTTGAGGGTGATATTTGATTACTGTTAGGTGATGTACTAACTGTTGTTGAGACTGTAGAACTGAGTAGTATATTGTTGTTTTATGCATGAGTTTTCATTAAGAAATATTAAGAATGAACAACTAAAGAAAAAATACATAATGGGTCGTTGTGAACGGGGTTGTGTTGGACTGTCCTGAGAGGTTAACCAAATAGTATCTGCTCACCCTAGGGTTTGAGTTAGACTATTTTGAGAGGTGGACCAAATTGTGTCTATTCATTTCTAGAGGGCCCCAACAACCAAAGGTTCAGTGAAAATAATTGGAAAGTTATAAAGGTCATGTTTTCTCAACAACATATGGCATACACATCATGTTTGTGTTAAGTTACATTACTCATTATTTACTGAATATTGTTAAAAAAAATATAAATGATTAAATTATTTCTCAACCCACAAACTTAAGTTTTTGGGATTGTTGATAATTTCTCATGGTATCAGAGCTAGAGATTTCAAGTTCGAATCTCGGCAAATTTTAAAATTAATCTCATTAAAAAAAATACCCCACATGTAAGGACCAATAAAAAAAATTGGCCTATATGTGAAGGGGAATGTTAAGAAAAATATAAATGATTAAATTATTTGCAGTCACTTATCCTTTCGAAGCCAACTATCTGTGGACAACCACACTTCCGCGGACACAAACACATCTGCGGTCACCAACACTTCCGTAGATACACTTTATGCATTGTCACTCATCCTTTCGAAACCAAGTATCCGCAGACATCCACACTTCCGCACCGCAGACACAAACATATTCACAATCACTAGCACTTTTGCAAATACACCAAACTTTTCTAATCCAAAACATAATTGATAGCAATCAATTCCTTCAACACCAAATCACCCCAAATTCATCATTAATTCAACAAAACATAAATAAAAAACAAATATATAAAGTTTTTGAGTGTTACAGTTGATTTGTTAACAATGTACTTTTAGTTCAATGTTTGTAATGGTTTTAAAACAATTGTCATAGTTGAAGAAACTTTTTCATTAGTATAATTTGATAATACATTTTTGTGTGGTTAATTTGATAAAACATTTTTCTTTAGTTAATTTAACAATAAATTGTCTTCCGGCTAATTTGAGAATTCATGTTTGTTTCGTTAGTTTGATAGTACAAGTTTGTTTTGTTATTTATGTACACAATATGCTAAACACATATTTTCATCAAAGAATGAAAATAAGCAGCATACTGTCACGCATCATAGGGGATCCGAGACGGAAAGACGAACAATCTGGCTCAAAAGAATCGAATCGTCTAACCCATTTTTTAATCCAAAATTTTATAAGCAGCGGCATTTAGTAAAAATTAAACTTTCAAGTCATGCCAAAGATAGAGGTCCAAATGTGACTTACAATTCACATGAAATTATTAAGTCTAAATTAAGAATAAGAAAGGAAAATAAAACAGAAATAGAAACTAATTACGAACTTCACTAAAAATGTCTAAGTCTCTCTAAAAGGAATTAAAAATAACTTAGACGAGAAAAACTTCCAATTTCTACTCCTCTGATGATAATTGGAAACTAATTTGATTATTTCATAAAAAGTGAAAGTGAATAAGAGATGTGTCAAACAACTCATTAGGGATTTAATTTTATATTTAACTTATATGTCATATAATTTTAACATGTTTTCTCAGTTAATTAATTTAATAAGTCAATATATAAAAGAAATGATGACAACCAGTAAATTAAATAATAAAATTTAAATAAAGGCAATACTCATACGATCGTAAACAGCCAAAGAGACCCTGATCATGTTTAGGGATTTGAAACCCAAGGACACTGCACATACAACTGTCATATTACCCATTTTAACATTATAAGTAAATAAATGTAACGATAAATGTAACTGAACTTAATATTAAAATTAACACATTCAATTTAAATTAGTACTTACATTTAGAAATTTAAGTGCGTTAAATATAAAATAACATCTGCCTCAAATTTGGGTCAACAAATACCAAAGCCCAACCGAAAATGATCTAATGAAACCCAACAACAACAAGTTCGATAACTATTAGGTTTTGAAATCTAATCTTAATAATTTACTAAAGATTAAGATGCGAAATTTAAAATTAATAATTAAAATTTTAGGCTAAACGAGTATAATCCAAAGGTTGAAGACCCAATACAATGCAATACGACCCTAGAACGACTCTAGAATGATCGGTCAAATTTGGGTAAAAATTTTAATTCGACCTGAAACGAAGTCGGGCTCGGCTCGAAACAATGCAGGGACTAGACCCAACACTATATATGGGCCAGACCCAAAACATGGTCAAGGCCCATGATTCATCCTGTCCATGGACAGAATGGCCCATGAACCATTATGGTCTGCGGATAGAACATTTCTGTCCATGGTCAAAATTTGGTCGCGACCTGTTCGCCGCCACTCCCGTTGATTCCACAGAATTGCTAGTTGACAGGGATCAAGGTTTTGGTCGAAACTCTCCCAGGCGACTTCCGAGCCACGAGTCTAAACCTTCAGCGATTCGGTCGGAATTCCATCCCAACCACTGGCATAACACACAGCAATTCATAATTTATCCAAAAACGGGCTATTCTAATTTCTAGTACCCAACCAAACAACTCAGTATTCTCAACGGTATTTCAACAATTTGACAGAAATTATAGAGGAGAAATCTACCTGGACTTACACCACCCTAACGATAACACGGACAACTTCCAAACGAAAAAGAACGCAATATTATAACGGCTGAACCCATCCATGGAGTTTTGAATAACGGAGAAGAAGAAATAAAGAAGTAAAAACCCTTCCGTCCGTCACCTCCCAATTCCTAAAACCCCAACATCTCCATTCGAAGAAGACGACGAACACCTTCACAAACATTACCAACTGAGACAATCTCCTCCTTTACTCTCTCATGGGAAGACTCCAAATCCGGCCCCCTAAAAACAACAACACATTCCTCTCCCAATCCCTCCGTTGCCAATCACTTGACGACGATGACAACGAAGCCCTGACCCCAGAACAAGCCCATGAGGACAAATGGGGGGCCAAAGCGGTCAATATTTTGTGATGAGGTAGTGCCCACTTGTAATACGATATTAGAGCCACATTCCAATTTTGATGTGGCCAACGAATGGGCGTCGTGGGGGTGAGTGTGGACTGTCTTATAAGTGGGCACACATCCATGCCTGTAAAACGCATTTTAGTCGAGCAAATGAGACCCTGATCCGAGAACAAACCCGTGAGGGCTAATGGGAGTCCAAAGTGTATTTTGTGACGTGATAGTGCCCACTTATAACACATTATCCGGCTCATTCTCTCTGGAAATATGAATTCTCTCAAGCCGCCGTGACGATAGGCAAGCACCACATTTGCGCTGGATATCACGAGGAGAAGGGCTTCGATTATAGGGTGTGGGAATGGCAGAGGGCATGTAATGTTGTTCGATGAAGAGAGCAGGTTTTCTCCAGCGTATATTTATGGGAATTAATTTGAAAGGATCAAGGGAAGGGGAGCCCCGTACTTAAGGAAGAAAAGAAGGCAGAGGAGGTGGTTGAAAAGGATGAAAAAGTGGGAAATTTGGGACTCCTAGAGTTGGTTGATAGTGTGGCTTCGGATGGTGGTCCGGTTCTTCATAGGAATATCAATGCCAGCCCCCCGAGGTTTAATTGAAAACCCGAGCTCACTTGTTTTGTTAGTTCAGATTTAGGCTGCGTAATTGAATGTGTTTTTGAAAATTCTTTGTACCTTTTCTTAATCTGCCATGGCTTATTGCTAGTGTTAATGTCCTTCAATTGACTTGAATAAGGCTATTTTGGCCTGGCTTTCCTGCTCAGGGATTGGATTGGTGTTCGTGTTATGGATAATCAGAAAAGGAGCTAGCTTTTCGTCTTGGGCATCCTAACATCTAGAAAAACTTGTAGCTTTTAATGGAATTGAATTCACTTTCCTGTTTTTCCTGTGATGACATGAAATTTCACTAGAATGTGTTGAAATGACACTATTGGTATTCGTAAGATTTGGTGATAGTTATTAGCTGCTGCGTCGGCTCAATTTATAGAAATAAGAGTGGTAGGATTTCAGGACAAACTCTACCATCTAAGTGATTGTAGTAGAATGGTAATGTAAAGAGTAAATATGGTCATGCACTCATAAAGTGAAGGGGAAGTTTCATAATCATTCATCAGAGCCACGAGGATGTTCTCCACAGACATTAGAAACAAAGAGTACAAGTGATCTTAATTCCTACCAAACCTTTCAAGCTTCACCATTAACAGAGAAAAGATTAAATTACATACAGAGAAATTCGACACCTAAAAGATTGAACTTTAGGCCTTCTTAGGAGATTTGGTCGCCTTTGATGGAGACTTGGGCTCTTTCAGCGCCTTATCAGACTTCTTTGGCAGTAGAACTGGGTTAATGTTGGGAAGAACTCCACCATGGGCGATGGTCACACCCGCTAGAAGCTTTCCAAGTTCTTCATCATTCCTCACCGCTAAAAGAACGTGCCTTGGAATGATCCTATTCTTCTTGTTGTCTCTTGCAGCATTGCCAGCAAGTTCCAAAACCTGTTACCATAGTTCAGAAACACCATCCTTAATCCAAGTCTTATAAATCTAAGACAAGATGAGTTCTCAAAGGCCTTGAAAAGGAAACCTACAAAGAAATTTTTGAGAAATTTCATTTTTATTGAAGATCCAATTTAATCAGTCTGGATCCGGAATTTGCCAAAAAATTCAACTCGTAGTGAAATTAAAGTCAAATCATGCAAAATCTGAGCGATTCCATTCTATCAGAGCATACATCTCATATTAATCAACACAAGGTAATCAACTTGATCTAAATGATACAGCACAACGGTAAAACAATGTCAGATCAACAAGGATGTAATGAAATAGCGGTAATAATTGTAAGCTAACGCCTACATTCCTACATAATGACGACAAACCATTGAGAAATAAGCTCGTCACACTTTTAACCTCAAATGAAAATATCACTTAAGAGACCCTAGAACGATAGAACTATTGAGCTGGAAAAGAGAATCAAAATTACCTCAGCGGCGAGATATTCGAGAACAGCGGCAAGGTAAACAGGAGCGCCAGTTCCGACTCTCTGAGAATACCGGCCTTTCTTCAAGTACCTTCCAATTCTTCCAACGGGAAATTGCAGACCAGCTTTGACGGAACGGGAAACGGGTTTCTTTTTCAGACCGCCTCCTCCCTTCCTCCCTCCGGCACCCTTCTTCAACTTTCCTCCACCTTCCATTTCTCAATAACAAAGAAAATGAAAATTACTAGAAATGAAACCCTAATCAAAACTGGACTGTTTTAGACGGAGCTTCAAATCAGTGGTGATACTTATATCGGACTTGCACAGGACCAGATAGCACTGAGAACTTCGCCTCCGATCGAAGAATGCACACCGTTAGATTTCAATATAATCGACGGTAATAAATTACTTTGATGGGAATCCAAAGGATATAAAATCAGCCAATAGGATAACGGAAAAGTTAATATAAAATTAAAGGATAAATAAACTCAATATTTCCTTCAACTTAAACTTCAATTTTTTTTTCTTTTTTAACAAAATAAACCTTGAATTTTAGATTTTATTCAACTTAAATTTTAAATTTTTTTTAATAAAATAAATCTTGAACTTTGCACCGTAAACAAAATAAACCTTGAATCAATTTTTTTTGTTTTACTCGATTTAGTTCTAATTTACTTTCAGTTTTAAATTTTATAGGTTTAAACTCGATTTGAGTCAGTTTGAAACGATTTTTGGTCAGTTTTAGTTTATTTAGGCTCAATTTTGGCCAATTTTATTCGATTTTTATTAATTTTTAAAATTAAAATTAAAAAATATATAAAAATTATAATATCGGTTCAATTTGGTTACGATTGGAGTAGAATCGAACAAAGGTCAAATTTGTTTAAAATTAAAAGTCTGAGGTTTATTTTGTTCAACAAAATTTATGAGTTAAGTTAAACAAATCTTAAAATTCAAGATTTATTTTGTTTAAAATAAAATAAGTTAAATGAAGTTCCAAAATTTATGATTTATTTTGTACTTTACCCTTAATACAAAGATTACTCATTTTCTTATATAGTTATTTATGAGGCATGATTATTATTAAGAAGAGTTCTTTTTGGGCAAATATCTGTGTTTTGTAAGGTACATAAACTCTCTTTTATATTCTTTGTAAGAAACTTTGGAATATTATTGAAATTGAAAAGCATATGGGATGGACCTTAGTTCACAAAGTAATCATGAAAAATAATAATATAACTATATAAAGTATTGTGCATCAAATCCAAAAGTCTAACTTCATTTAAATATTCTTTTATAGACCTAAGTTTAAACAGCTCTACTTATGCATTATCTTAAACATTTCTATAATACACTTAAATACTAAATAGATGAAATGATATTTTGAATGTTTTTACCTCCTTCAACAACTACAACATGTGTTAGAAATTTTCTCTCCCACATGTGTTTGAGATGATTTTGTATTTAAAACCTCATTCGTGTTTCACTTATATGTACTCTATAAAAGGAGTCAAGCATGTTACTTTATCTTTTAAGCTCAATCAATATTGGTAGTTATGTTAGAAATTTTATATTTTATAAAGTTTAAATTTTATAAAGTTTAATGGTGTTACGATTCAGAGGTGGGTTTAATAGAATCTTCAGGTCAAGTGATCTAATTTTTGGAGAGAACCCGATCGCCTAACACAAGGCTAAGGAGAAGCAGAAGTCTTATAACGAAAATAAGCCTAAAACCCAAATGACATAGGTTGAGATTTACAAAGTGATCAACTAGAGACATGATAGTATAAATAAAGAAACGTATTGTGCAGGAATTAAATCAAACAACACCAAAACTACAAATCCCAAATGTACTCAGTACGAAGGGATCAGACCGACGAATCTCCACACATCCAGGAAAAGATTGATACACCCATCAAAGGTATACTGGCAATGCCCCATGGCAACATGTGCAGATCTCATGCACCAAACTTACGCCTAAACTTGAAAAAAATAAAGTCTAGGGGGTGAGTGAAAAACTCAATAGAGGAATCTATATTAAATGCAATGCATGCTAAAAAAATGTTATTTTTTTCATCTTTTTGAAAATCATTTTAATGTTTTTCATTGTCGTCCATGAATTTTAAATTATTTAAAACTTCTTTATCATTTTATTTAAACTGGCTCATGCCCCTCGATGCGGCGTCATCATAACCCGCAGTATACATAGAAAGTCGTATTAGAAAATATGTCAACACCATTTTTTTTGCAAAAACATCATCAATAAAAAAGGATGGTTACTCAAAGATCAATTTGACACTCATAAGAGAATAGGTGGCTATCCGTCTATAGCAACACCTCATGAGGCAGAGGAAAATAGCAATGATGGCGATCTGGAGATCTAGTGCATCACCCAAGTTGTCGGCAAGCTAAAGCTCTGCGACAACATAACTCATACGATCAAATAAAAATGGATAAAGTTGCTCGCGGCGGATTGCTTCTCAAACTATAGGTTCCAAACTGACGAGAGTTGCCAACGAGCGAAGCTACGAGTCGTCACGCCACCCGTCAAATGGAATAGTATTAGAATAGGCAAAACTCAGCAACTAACAATCTTCAATCTGTGTGACTAAAACCATGATCAAATTATGGGGCTCGAAACCCAAGGACACGTTATCACCGTTGTAACGACCCAATTTTTCTTACTTTTGAAATCGCGTGAAATTTAAAACTTTTTCATTTAGAAAAACATCGGAATATTTTTTTTTTATTAAAACCATTTAAAAGACGATACTAAAATTCTTTTCTTAAAACCCTTTGTAAAACACAGCGGAAGACTACATGAATAAAACACATTACGAATTAAAAACATATATTAAATCATTTACATAAACTTTTTTTCTTTTATAATTCGAATACTTTACAAAACTCTTTCCAAAACATTTTCCTTTCTCTTGCCCATTAGTCTAGCCAGCCACAAGATCTGCGAGTGCAAATCTTTCATCAACTACTCTTTAACTTGTTCTCGTGCGTGTACCTACATCATGAGACAAATAGTGAGTCTAACGCTAAGTAAGGAATAAAAATGCAGTATGATGCATGCATATGTCTAATTATGTCACAAAGAAATCCACCAAATCCGTCTTTTACTCATAATCTCATATCATTAAATTCATACATCAATCAACCACGATATGAACAGATGGCTCCGGAGTTTTTGTAATACCTCGAAAATATTTCTCGTTTTGTGGATGTAGTAAATCTGGAAACGTAATATCTATATATGAATGTTATATAACGGGATGTGTTAAATTATGCTGAGAAACTACAGAATTAATGTTGGAAAATAAATGAAGTGTAAGAAAATTAAAGAAAAATGCATAACAGGAGATTTCAGACGTTAGGCGGATGTGGAATTGCGCCCGAAATCACATTGAACTTTGCCCTTGGACTTGGGGATGATATGGGACGCTATTCTGTGTCCCAAACTCCTTTCAGACGCCATGGACGAAGGTTGAGGACGTGTTTTCTCGTCCGAAATAGATTTCGGAAGACACGCGGACGATACGGACGACAACGGACGTTTCCAATTTGAATCTGTCCAATTCTTGGACAATTTCAGATGAATGTGAACGAGACACGGATGCTTCCTCGCGTCCGAAAAGTCAAAATGTGTCAAGAAACCCATTTAAATCTTATGCTTCTTTCCTTTGTATTTCCATTTTCAAAATGTGTCAGGGAGTGTTCTACCTGGCTCCAGGAGGTTGGACCTCTCTCTGATGGAAGAGGGATCGACTCCATGCGCCAGTATGTGTTTCCTGCACACTTGGCGAGTTATCTCTTCTCGCCTTTATCTTTTATGTCCTCTATAAGTGCTGCTGAAGGAGAGCTACAACTGGCAACCATCAAAATGAGTGCTACGTTTTTAGAAGAAGGTAAGGTTGAGTTGTGTTGGGTGTTAAACAAAATGAATTTTCTGCAAAGTGGGATTAAAGAATTTTCCAACGTAGTTTCTGCTGGGGCTTTGGATTTCGATAGAAAACTAGGTAAGAATTATGAATGATGTAGTTGGCCAGCAAATGACCTTACATCGTGGGGTTTTTTTGAATTATTTGACTCCTAATATGTTGGATTCTTACTCTGTGAATTATGAAATATTGGGCATGACTTTGTTTTCCGTTATTCTTTAATTCTCTGTTGAACTATTGGATTTCACAATTTGTGAGAGAAGGCATAGAACTGTTGATCCTGTTATGTCGTTGGTATGGAAATTAATCAGAATTATCCATGTGTAAAGATGATTATTGTTGCAAGAGATATTATAGGTTCTAATATCTCTATGAGAAATTTTATTCCTGATTAAGAGGTGATGCTTCTTGTTACTGGTTTGCACGGATAATGTCTATGTTTTAAGTGCTTAATCAATAAACCAGTAGTTATAGTTCATTAAACTTTTCATATTATGCGTTGTGTTAAGTCAGTTCACTGTTGGTATGATATGCTAAAATCTTGCTATACATGTGTTAATACTGTGGATAATTCTTGTACAGAGCATGGCTATGCGACTAGTTCTGTTACTTGTAATGGTTGTGATGTTCGTTTCAATATATATATCTTGACATACATTCATCACTTTAGGACCTATGAATCTGTCTACATGTTGCATGACATAATAAATATATGTAAATAGGCGTGTGGGGGTTCGGGTGAAGTGGTGACTTTCCATACGGTAGTATAAGTTGTGATAGGGGTTAGCTACGTGGAATTTAGGGTTCACTTTTCCTCCGTTCTGAAATCTCCAACGTTCTTCAACAAAAGAGTGAATACCGGCATGTGGAACACCCCGACGGCTATATCTCCTTAGTGGAGTGACTGGTTCTTCCTCATGGCCCTAGGGTGTATGTCACTCCTGGCTTTCAGAAAGGATACAACTCCTTTATGTAATGTATTGTATGATCATGCATAGCATTGCGTAGCATTTCATTCTGATTCTTGTTGGGCTTTAGGCTTATTGTTTTCCCCCGTGATGTAGGTGACGTGTTTGCTGATAATGAACAAATCGAGGAAGATGTATTTCAGGATGATACCTTGGGTTATCAGCCGCTTTGATCTGTTGGTTGGGGCTCTAGCTCATCACAGTTGCTATTTTGGGTTTTGAAAACTGGTATTTTGGTAGTGTAATAGTTAGACTGTCCTGTTTTGGTTTGTAAAAGGTAATTGGACTATTCTTATAAACTTTTGTGTGTAAATAATGAACTGGATTTTGCAAACTGTTTCTATTTCATTCTGCTCAATTTACTCTGATATGGTGTTTTGAACTTACATTGATTATCAGACATAAATGAAAAACATTTTATGACGGATTTTTAAATGTAAACAACTAAAATTAAAAAACCATGTCGTTACAGTTTCTGTACGAAGGAAAAGGTCGACCGTAAAATAAACAGATTACTTTGAAGGTCGATTGCACGATCGACCGCGGAGAAGGCAGATTCTCAACGGTTTGTTTCCAACAGGCAAAACTCCAACGACTAGTGAAAAGGTCAACCTAAGGGCAAAATGTCGACCATTAGAGCAATGTCTATATATTGAAGACACTCCAAAGCTCAAGAAAACGAACTAGAGAAGTAGCGAAGCGCTGACAAAATTTCTACTTGACTTCTTGATCAATTTGTGAGCAATTGTAATCGAACTCTCCCTACCCATAAACTTGCGAGTTATTATTGGGAGAGTTCGGATCTAGTTTTTTGAGCTTTACATTTTCAAATATTATTGTGCTAAATTGTAAATGGTGATTCCCTAAGAATTCATTACTCTAGGATAACGCCCTGAAACAGTCAACAGTTCGATTGAACGCCCGAAAGTTCAATCAACGAGTGACTCCCCATAATAGCCAAATATAAGGTGACGCCCTAAGAATTAGGCTTTGTAAACAGTTTTATTGGCACCCGTAAGCCATTTGTTTAGTGGATCTCCAAGTGGCATCTTGGGGCGTGGACGTAGGCGAGTTTGCCGAACCGCGTAAACAATATCGTGTGTACAATCTCTATCACTTACTCTTTAATTTATGCATTTATTGTGATTGCTCATTTAATCGTATTCGATAAATCACTTAGGGATTTAGAGAATTTAAATATCTCACAAAAATATTAGAATGCTATATTCACTTCTCTCTCTCTCTCTCTCTCTCTCTCTCTCTCTCTCTCTCTCTCTCTCTCTCTTTCTCTCTCTATAGGCGTATATCGATTTTTCAGCTTCGTCTCCAATTGCACGTACCTTATTTGCCAAAACTGTGAGCGTGAGCCCAACTTCAACTTGGCAGTTGATAACGGATTCCTCGACACTTCTAGACGCCATTTGGTATTCAACAAATGCTTCAATTTAGCTAAAATGCAGCACACTTTAACTCTCAGAAATCTCTAGGGTTCGCTAATCGCTAACAAAATCACTGAGAAAATCTCGATTAGTGTAGTATGAATTTATACAAGACAGACGAGTCACGATGATCCGCCGCGGATCATCCTCATTTTGTCGCGGAACGAAGTCATTTTGACACGAATCGTGACACATTCTGCAATGGACCGTCAATATTAGAATGTTATTTTTAAAAATATTGTTCCGTAGTGGAACGAAATCAATACATTTTCGTTCTGCCGAGGAATAAAATCAATACGTTTAACGGCAAACGTGACACCGATACGACAACTTTTTTTCATAGTTTAATAGTTAATTTGTTAGCAAATATACTTTAATTGAGTAGACAAAATGAAATGAAATATATGATTTTTTTATATTTATAAACAAATCCATTTAAATACAACTCCATTGATATAAAAAAAATAAAATGAAATGAAAATTCAATTAATTGCTATCTTTGTTCAAAGATGTAATACATAAAATAATGTCACCTCATATTTTCCTTTAAATTTTGATAATTGAGTAGACAAAATGAAATAATGAATAGATTCATCTGTCATTAACAAAATAACTATTGTACTATAAGTTCAATACAAATAACCACTAAATAATTTTTACTAACAAAAAAACAAAAGAATATGATTTTTTATTAAAAAATAATGTCTTTGAAATTACACAAATTATTTGAAAGAAATAAAAAAAATCATATATTATATATATATTTTTTCCGTGATCGATTATGTGAAAGAAATAAAATATTGGCAATGTCAATTGTCAATTTCTAATTGTTGACATTCATGAGTAGAACGATAACTCTAAATTCATTCTCAAGGCTTAACTTCCAACTGATTATACTCAGATCTCCATTTAATTCGAGTAACCAAATTACTAGTCATGTTTTCAATTCAATGATTCTAAACATGAGAGGATAACCATTTACGTTACTCGAAGTCCATGCCTACGACATTCATGCTAGATCCATGCTTGAAACAATAACCCTTACGGGAACTTCATCTATAGAATTAAAGCAAACAAAATGTCATGCTTTCTACCAATTAATAAAAGCAACAGATTATCATCCGATTACAAAATCCTTTAGAGTTTCATGCATGCTGTCAACCCATAAAACAACATATTACAGAACTCTAACAATTTAACAAACTCGGCGTTAATCTCCAGCAATCAACAGTCCTAGTCTCAACAGTCCTAGTCTAGATTGTCATATTGTACTACATATCATCCATTATTCATGCCCAATACAAATTCCAAGTATTGACAGAACAACTAAAAGTAAACAGATTTGGAATCCAAACAATGTCATTCACACAAAACAATTCACAGCATATCAAATCATTCAAAACCCGTAACGTAGCACCTCCTTTGGCCAACCATAATTCTAATTCTTACCTAAATGCTCAGCTTAGTACCCAGCAGTAAACCAAGCAATTCAAACAGAATAGCAGCCTCAATCAATAAATATGGATCCACTACCCTTCCAAACTCTTTATAGTTCCTAAACAATATGACAATAAAAGGTTTATTCTACATTCAAAATCAATTCATCCTAAATCAGTAGTCCATATCCAATCCAATATCCCAAGAGAAATTCCTTACCTTTTTCTTCAATTCACGGATGTTCAGCAAACCTCAACAGAGTATCACCACACACACACCACTCTTCACAACCGGGAAAATCTCCCACAACTCAGTCACGCTCTCAGACTCCAAATGAGGTACAGAGGAAAGACTTACCTAATATAGACGATGGAGAGGAGCTCCCTACAGTAGGGGTTAAGCTGAAACTGCAAGAGACAGAGCTGATTAATATATGAAATTACATAGATTGAATAGTGAACGTGAGCCCCACTTCAACTTGGCAGTTAATAATGGATTCCTCAACACTTCCAGACGCCATTTGGTATTCAACAAATGCTTCAATTTAGCCAAAATGCAATACACTTTAACTCTCAGAAATCTCTAGGGTTCGCTAATCGCTGACAAAATCACTGAGAAAATCGCGATGAGTGTAGTATGAATTTATACAAGGCAGACGAGTCACGATGATCCGCGACAGATCATCCTCATTCTATCGTGGAATGTAGTCATTCTGACACGAATCGTAACACATTCTGCAGCGGACCGTCAATATTAGAACGTTATTTTTAAAAATATTGTTTCGCAGTGGAATGAAATCAATATATTTTCGTTCTGCCGAGGAACGAAATCAAAACGTTTAACGGCAAAAGTGACACCGATGTGACGACTTTTTTTCATAGTTCAATAGTTAATTTGTTAGCAAAAATACTTTAGTTGAGTTGACAAAATGAAATGAAATATATGATTTTTTTATATTTATAAACAAATCCATTTAAATACAAGTCCATTGATATAAAAAAATTTAAATGAAATGAAAATTCAATTAATTGCTATCTTTGTTCAAAGATGTAATAGATAAAATAATGTCACGTCATATATTCCATTAAATTTTGATAATTGAGTAGACAAAATGAAATAATGAACAGATTCATATGTATGAAATAATGAATAGATTCATATGTCATTAGCAAAATAATTACTGTACTATAAGATAATCACTAAATAATTTTTACTAATAAAAAAACAAAAGAATATGATTTTTTTATTAAAAGATATTGTCTTTGAAATTAGAGAAAATGACAAATCAACCACCGTAGTTTCAAGTCAATGACAAGTCAACCACTGTGATATAGATTTTAACAAATTAACCACTAACATACGTGTAAATGACAAATCAATCATCGCAGTTACGTTCGTCACTGTGGTATAGATTTTAACAAGTTAACCACTAACATACGTGTAAATAACAAATCAACCATCGCAGTTACGTTCGCCGTTAAAACGTAGTCGGGACGCCGCCGGGGTGTCCTAGGACGCCTCGGCCGTGTCCTGGGACGCCGCCGCAGCATCCTAGGATGCCGCCTAGGTGTCCTAGGACGCCGCCGCGGTGTCCCGGGAAACCCCGGCGGCATCTTGCATAGTTTAGGGTTAAAAATGTTCGATCGCAAATTTGAGGGCTCAGACGATGGATTTAGGGATCGAAACAGGGGGGTCATAGGGTAAACCCAATGATAAATGTAGATCTCTGAGAGAGCTTCGATTTGATACCTTATGCGTCCAATTCTGACACTCGTAGCGAAAGTTATGGTCGTTTGAAGTTGAAGAGGTCGAAAATCTAATAAAAACTGTGATTTCGAAGGAGACCGCAGGGGTGTCCTAGAATTCGGCAGGACACCGCAGGGGTGTCCTGACAACGCCCCAGCGGTGTCCGCACGACACCCCTGCTGTCTCCTTCGAAATCACAGTTTTTATTAGATTTTGGACCTCTTTAACTTCAAACGACCATAACTTTCGCTACGAGTGTCAGAATTGGACGCATAAGGTATTAAATCGAAGCTCTCTCAGAGATCTACAATTTGTCATTGGGTACACCCAATGACCGCCTGTTTCGACCCCTAAATCGATCGTTTAAGCTCTCAAATCTGTGATTGAATATTTTTAACCCTAACCTATGCAAGACGCCGCCGGGGTTTCCCGGGACACCGCGGCGGCGTCCTAGGACACAGGGGCGACGTCCCGGGAAATCCCGGCGGCGTCCCGACTACGTTTTAATGGAAAATATGACTGAGATGGTTGATTTGTCATTTATACATACGTTAATGATTAACTTGTTAAAATCTATACAATAGTGGTTGACTTATCATTGACTTAAAACCACGAGAGTTGATTTGTCATTTTCCCTTGAAATTACATAGATTATGTGAAAGAAATAAAAAAAAAATCATATATTATATATTTTTTTCGTGCTCGACCTAATTTGAGCTCCGAGTTTAACAGATCCTCTTCATCTTCTTCATCTCGCTTTGAATCAGCAGGTTGAATGTGGACGCGATTTGTATTCTGTTGTGGTCATTGATCATTTCTAGCTTTCGCTTTACCAAAGGGATAAGGTTCCCAAGAGCAATTATAAAAGCATTTCATGCTCGTCTATCTTCTACTCTCTGGTGATATTTTCTTCAGTCCCTCGCCATCGTATTGTCTTGAATGTCTCGATATTGTGACGAACATGATAATCTCAGTTAACCTTTGGATTTTTCTGTGTTCTGTTTGTTCGTAGAATCCTCTTTCCGGATTCTTCCAGTTTTGTGATATTGACGAGGAGGCGGGGTTCATCGAATGTTCAGTTCCTGATTCAGTCTGACTACGTGCTTTGGAGGTTTTTTTTCGATCTACATTGCTTAAGTTGTTTATTCATTTTGAGATTAGCTTTAATTTAACATATTATTTGTCAGATCTATGCCGCTAATAATTTTAAGTGCGAGTTCCTTCAGTTTATTTTTATGCTTCGGAAAATGCATAATCTTTCATCATTATATCAGATCGTGGCAGTAAAGTTGATTGAAAACAAATTATATACGGAAATGTTATGCAATTTAATCTGCTCAAGCTCTTTATAAGATAGAAACTTCGATTCATTGATCTGTACAGTTCAATGATACTTCCATATTCCATTTTTCATTAGTAATTTAAATGAATCAAGCATCTTTTTACCTTAGTTCGCGGTTCTCTGCTCAAGGGAATTGCTTAGTTACTTGTGGCTAAGCTATGTAATTGTCTGGTCTGGATTGACATTAATCATCAGAGTGCATATCTGATCGGTATCTAATGGATGAAGTGGATGATAGAAATGTGAAAAAGGACCTTCAGCTGCATCAAAGAAAGTTATGTAAGACATGTTCTGCCGAAGATACTTCCTTTCCATGCCCTGATAATGTGTTGCCTACTAAATTTCTATTCGATGAGGAAGAGTTACCTGAATCAACCACGCAATCTGTTCATCAAAGCTGTCCAAAATCATTGTCTTTGCCTGTAAGCATCAATTTTTTTACAACTGTTACAGAAGACATTATGCCAATAGAACTCCTTTTGATGCTTCTATTATTTCATATGGGAATTTGATTTGATGATTGGATAGCCTGCTGTACTTGTTCCTTGTTAATGGGATCAATGTTATCTTTAGTTTCTAGAAGCACATTTGTTTATCTCTTGTTTCAAACCCCAGATTCCCATGAAGCTGGTGTCTGCAATGAAAGGTAGCAGAGCAGAACAGGGTAGAACATTTGAGAAACTGTCAGTAAAATGGGCCTCGGATGTATATGATCCGCCACAGACATCATTGTCGCATACAATGAATAACAAGAAACAAAAGAAAAAACTCAAGAACAAGAAGAAAGGAAAGAAAGCTCAAACACAGAACAACAACAATCGGCAACGGAGAGGTGGTGAAACCAAAACACAGATTGAAAAAGTCGGTGGAAACTCAGGAAAGTGTGATAAAGCAGTGGCATTTGATGAATTCAAGAAATATAAGGTAGGTAGGTCAGACACCTACTGTGGTAGTAGAAGTGCATTAGTCAGTTGCTAAGGGATTTGAGCGTATGAAGCTGTTCTTGCGTCTTCATCTATGATATATGCACAGTATTTTTCTCTACATATAGCTCTACTTCTTGTATATATATATGCTCGAGGTTGACCAAAAGCATTACGCATGTTTGTTTGTTTTGGCGTTGATCATTTGTCCTGATCATAATTGCAATGGAGTGTACTTAATGAAATTATCAAGAGCTTTTTAGCAGATGAGATTATATTTGAAGTTTAGACCTGGCTAGGCAATGTTGAGGCATACAACATAGCTGGAATTGGATGAGATTGAATGCAATCAACCTGGGCCCTATCCGGCTGGCACCACAGCTTCAAGTCAATTCGAATCAAGCTGAACCTATTTTGGGCCGTTTAGTATATCTGGGCCTGCACTCGTAAAGACAAGTCTCCACTAACATTTTATCTTACTTGAAACATAATTGCGAATGCAAATATTTCTCACTACTCCTAAACAATCAACACCTTTTTCCCATTTTGATTAATTAATACGACACCGTACTAATCTCGAGAACACGTGGGTTTTTATGATTGGCCTAAATTTCCATTATACGAACTTCTCGTACAGAATTATTAACACGTTATAAATACTCACCTACACGATATAAGGCTCTGAGTAACCGCCTTTACGCAGACCCGGCGTCCTTGCCATCGGAGTAGCAGATTCTCTTTGCTTTCGTTTCTCCTTTTTCTTCGCCGATCAACTTCCTCCTGCTACCACCGGAAAAGAAATGGCGAGCCTCCTACTTGTTTTACTATCTGTTATCAAATCCAATTTTGATTTTTCCAGTTTATCTGGTCGAAATCTGGAATCAATTTTAGGAATCTTCTAGTAGAAATGGTCTAACCTTACTTCAGGTTCCCGATGCTCACAGTTTCTTGTTTTACCGAAGCCAAGCGGAATTTTATCATCGCTGTTCTCTTTTTTCCCCAATTTTGGAGTTTGATCTACTTATTTAATTACTGATGTTGTTTTGGGTGGATTTGCTGGAATCTATATAGATTTATAGCTTATAAGCAGTCTGTGGTCTGCTTGCAGTTCAGATTCATTTTTTTTTTGTTCGTGTCAAGTCAAATTTTTATGTGTCCATAAAAATAAATTGGAGTAGCATATCGTTTCGGATTGTTAAAATTTAGCGCTGCCTTAGTCTGGGAAACGCAAAATTTTTAAACATAATTTTATTTTGGCGGATCTGTTGCGATTCACGTTTGGGATCAGATTTTTATTAAGTTCGCTTCTGAATAGCTATTCGTTATCATATCTTTTCCAGCTCCGGAAGTAGCGGTTGGATCAATTTATAGTTTTTTTTACTTTATTAACGAAAACACTAGTAACATGCAAGGATCTCGATTGTTAATTACATTAATTTATATCTAATAGATGTGAACTTGAAGCTGATTTCTTCACTTCAAAATCGAATCTGTATCTGATTGGCTAGGAGTAGTTGATTGGTTATATTCCAGGGACCATTTAGGAAATTATACATGGACTTTAGAACTTAGGTTGTTTGTTCATTCAAGTGGACACTAGAGTTCTAGATCTTTCTAAAACATGTATTTCATTAATGTCAGACAATTCAATTGTATATGTAAAATTTTGAGTGTACAAGTTATTTTTGTTAAAAGAAAACATGGACTTGGTTGAGGGATTTGTCCTTGTTTTGTGTGTGTTACCAGGCCAACGCAGCATCAGGAATGGCTGTGAATGATGAATGCAAGTTAAAATTTCTTGAGCTTAAAGCAAAGAGAACCTACCGTTTCATTGTTTACAAGATTGAGGAAAAGCAAAAGCAAGTTGTGGTGGAGAAGGTTGGTGAGCCAGCACAAAGTTATGAGGATTTTACTGCATGCCTTCCTGCCAATGAATGCCGCTATGCTGTCTATGATTTTGATTATCTTACTCCTGAAAATGTTCCTAAGAGTAGGATTTTCTTCATCGCATGGTAAATACTATTTTCATTCTTTCTAACCATGCTTCAAACCCTTCTGTTTAGTGTTATTATCTTTTACTGGTGTGATGGATGTGAAGGTCGCCTGATACGTCAAGGGTGAGAAGCAAGATGATATATGCAAGTTCCAAAGACAGGTTTAAGAGGGAGTTGGACGGAATTCAAGTAGAGCTGCAAGCAACTGATCCCACTGAGATGGGTCTTGATGTTTTCAGAAGCCGTGCCAATTAAACTCTAATTGGACTTTCATCTTGAGTGAAATGTTTATAGTTTGTGGGATGGCGAACTTGAATTATGGTGCGGATTATTTTGCTTCAGAGTCTTCTATTCGTCCTGAATAAGTATGGTGGTTTCTAGTATATTATGTGATTTGTTTTATCCAAATAGACATGTGTGTTGATTGGCTTCCTATGGCCAGATGGTATTATACGCTACAATATGAATTTGTATTTGCGGGGATTTAGCTGCTAATTGCAATATTTTACTTATTTGGCGATTGAAAATTTATTTGGAAATGAAAAAGAAAACGTTGTGGCACTGTGTAATGACTCTCACCTACTGGCTTCTTGGCTTATTTGTTCTGATTAGAATCATTTATGAAAGATTACTTATACCGTGTTCTTTTGGATTTTCTTAGTGCAAATTATAGAAAGCTAATCATCTCTAGTAGAGAGCATCGTAAAAGGATCCTATATCAGACTGTTTTGCCTAATGAACATAAGGTATCGTACCTCTCTTTTTTTCTGTCCAAGTGCATGATCTGAAGAAATTTGTAAGGTTTAATCTACTCTGATATCTATAGATCAATTGCGTTTTACAAGATATATTACATACTGCTATCATCAAAGTCAGTGGGAATTTGAAACACTCCAACTTTGACATGTTACACGAGATTACATTGTTTTATGAAATTATTAGATAATTTCTCTAAGTGTTTTTAACGTACTAGCTTGTGGCATGTGATGTTGATGTTGATGTCCGGACACAGGCTATCATGTAGATGTCAAGTCTTCTTCCTCATGTTCATGGGTAATTCCCATTAAATAGTAATTGCTTCCCACTGAAAGGGAAAAAGAAACATCCTGGTTGTTTGCTCATGATGGCTTCTTTTACGTTCAGGACGAGTTGTGAAATTTTCTACGGTCGTTATAGGTAAATACCAGACCTTCTTCCAAAGTTTAGGTTAATGTTTTAAATTTCCTTTGTTTTTTTCTGTCTATTTTTAAGTCAAACAACACTTGTCAACCCTAACAGTCTGGTGAGGGCGACGGCCAAACTTAGGACCTCGATCAGGTGAAGATAGATTTGTGTTACGTGCAAAAAGAGTGATTACCCACATGAATTTCTCAAAATTTTGAACTTATAGTAGTGTATATATATTGTTGACTAAATGAAATGGGAGAAGATACTGCAAAAGTCCCTAGCAAGTAGCAAGCAAATTCAGTGAATACTCACAATGGTAGTAATTTTATTTATATTTTATTATACATAATTGAAAATATAGACAACTCCATTAATCAAGTCGAGTTGGGCTCATGAAATTGTACTGCAAAAGCTCTTGCCTAAGCCGAGTTAGGTCGAGGGATATTTGTCGTATGAATTACTAGCGGGGTGCCAAACCTTACCAAAGATTAGGAGTGGTCAAGGTTCAAGTTTGGTGTAAAAGTCAACGAAAATATTGGTCTTGCTCATCCTTCAAGAGCATGGATTATCCATAACTTCTTTATTTTCTCATCTTCCCCCACCTAATATCCTCTTTGCCCTATTGTTTCAGATTAGGTTTCTTCTTCTGTCTGTCTTTGACTCTCTCTCCCTCATCTCTCCAAAGCCCTCTTTTCTAGGGAGAGAAATCAAATGGTTCACTTTCTCTTTACCCCCTTTCTCTCCCGCTTAATCTCTTGAGTACTGGTGTGTTGGTTTTTAGGTTCTCTCACACGGCAAAATTACTGATCTTCACAAAAATGGTAACATGTCTAACCTATATATTATGAAAAACAATGTAGTATAAACATAAAATGAATCGTTGTTATAGTATATTAATAATCATATGTGTTCAAATATGTTATTTGAGATTTAATCTAAAATATTAAGAAATTATACTTTTGTAGTAAACTTCACACGGGTACAAAATCGAAGAGATTTGATAATGATTTCCTTAAGTTTTGAAACCTTCAATCTTCTCCGTCAATCTTTCTCAACTCGAATAAATGTGTGTGGGTGTGATAAACGCAATAAGAACACACTCAATTTATGATAGATTGTATTCTCAACACATGAGACAATCTATTTGGATTTAGAAAATGATTCTCTAAAACTAATACAGAAGACTCACAAATTTGCTCTCAAAATAGATTTATATAATCTCAAAGATTTCCACCATCATATGTTAATAAGGTTAAACTTCTATTTATAGTGGAATAATTTCATAATGGTTATTATAACATTTAAAGAAAACCATTACAAAATTTAATCTCTCATGTAAGTTGGAATTAATTTCATAATGTCATATTCATAATAAAACCATTATGGAAATCAAAATAACTTATCACCATAGCTCAACACTTAACACCACAACATTAACTCAAATTTGCTATAATCCATTTTGAAAAATCGTTTTCAAAAGTTACTTTTATGTTTTTTAATTAATTGAATATCAATAATTCAATTATTTCATTTAAGAAAATGTTACAAATATATTAACTATGATAACTTTTGACATTGTGTCTACTGAATAATCAATAATTCAGTTATTCCATCTAATGGAAAATAATAAACTTATTTGTTGACTGTATTAAATAATTAATTATTTAATCTTCTTTGTATATTTTTCTATTATTCGAATAATGATAGAAGATGAAGAAATAACCGATCGACTTATAGTTTTAAGCTACAATAATTTTTTTGTTAATTAATATAAACTCTTTATATTAATTAATATAATTATTAGTTCTAAAGTAATTCTACTAAATACTTAAAATTGCATTATTAAAACCATAGAGTATTGATATAGTCATTACATATGTATTAACCCTTCATTTAGATTATTAATAGAGCTGAGTTTGTAATCTGTTAATCTCTCATATTATGCCTTTATCCTTATCTACCATTCGTTTTTTATTAAATAATTAATTCATAACGATTATGAATTGCGCGCTAATTATTCGATCTCTGAACTAACAAACAAAGGAATTTATGGAAATGAATTTCATTGTATCAGTGTTAACATTCTCAACTATTTATTTTAATTCACTTCCTATATGACCATCATTAATTAAATACAATGAATTAAGATTGTATATATATATATTATCATTATTATGATAAAATTAATTGTTCTAGATTTAACAGAAATTTGATCTATGGGAAGACAACGACTCTCACTGATTACTACTGGTTCACCATTTTTTTTCATACGGTCATGTATATGATCTACTCAATTTTATTCATTTCCACGGTATTATCTTATCACATTTATTTAATTATTTGTTTTAATCTTTACATTGTGCCGTGACATTTACATATCATTTATTAATTAACTTAATAATTAAAATAAATTATAAATATGTAAAATAAGATATCATTATATCATAAGATAAGATTAAAATATATAACTAAAAAATAAATCTAACGTCATCTTAATTTTGATATAGAGGCAAAATATTTCATAAATTATCTCATATCTTGCACATAAAACAGGTAGAATAATTTTTAAAAATTAAATATTGTAAATTTTTTAATTTATATTTTTAACGATCTATCCATTATCATTTATTTATCTATTTAATTAAACTCTTGATCGACATCATTTGGATGCTAATTTGCCCATTTTAAGAGTTGATTAATTTATTAAAATCTTTGTTGATGGTAACAATTAGATCCTTCCATCACATTCTCTACTTTGTATCTCAATGATTGTGTTCATTTAATGTAGTTCTGCAGCTGGGTTCGCAATTTAGGGTCATTTTGTGATGGATCAGTAAGGATTTAATCTGCAGCTTTAAAAATGTGAAATGCGTTATGTAGCTCAGATAGCTGAATAGATTAGGTCTGTCGAAAGGGTTAGAGCAGCTTTTGCATATGGTTGCGCAACTGAGAAGATGGTAAATTATTGAGAATCTAGAATATCTTAAGGATCATGCATGCATGCATCTTTCTAGAGACACAGGTTCTTGAAGCCTTTATAGAATCCGATGAGAATTTTATGCCGATTCCAATTCAAGTTCGAGATAAACATGTCTATGAAAACCTTAAAATGGGTCAAGAGATCTGATGTGTCTTACATGTAAATGGTATTTCAAATGGAGATATAGTATACAATAACCTTAAAATATGTCAGGGTGAAATTGGCCAGGAGTAGAGCTACTTTCTTGTGCCCTCTGCAGATGCAGATTTAGTGAATAGTTGCTTAGCTGCATGAAAATAATAATTGAAATTGTCATTTTTGTAAACAGATAACCAGGCATTAATGGCAATGAAAATGTGCAGCATCAAGGCACTTCAATCTATCGTAATCAGACTTACAAATGCCACTGATAGACCAAGTTGGTTTAATTAGCAACACAAGACTCATTCAAGAACAGACAACATGCAAATAAGTAAATGAATAAATAAAAGGAAGTTACCTCTAAACTTCGAACTTGCTCTTGATACTGGCTCAACATGCTCTTTAACTGTTGAACTTCCCTTGCCTTCTCCTCCTGCTCCAAATTGCGCTCGTGTTGTATGGCGACTGCTTTTTTCAAAATTTGGTTGTCATTTATTAAGCTTTGCAAGTGCTGCTTGAGAGATGCATTCCTTAACTGCAACATCGGAAAAAGGGTATTATGAACTTCTTTACTTTTGTTATCAGAGTAGACCAAGTGGATGAAAGTACAATATGTGGTGGGAAAGTATACAGTTCACTATACCTGCTCTGTTACCCTAGTATGCGTAGTTATACTTTGTTCAAAGGCTTCCAAAATCCTTGCAGCACGTAATCTAGCATCCTCAAGATTGGTTGCATTCATCATCTCCTGCACAAATATATCCACCCATTTCGAGCCATCGCTCATATTTTCATTATCTAGGATGGCATCACTGTTAGTCACTTCTTCAACTCTCTCGTGTGACATTTCACTGCCTGGTCAATAGATAAAGACATCCTTAAAAAATAAGAAAAGATTTTAATTCGTAAGGACATCCTCAATAGTTTCTAGGGAACTACATTTACGGATCAGCCTAATTCAAAACAGACTAGAAATTATTAATCACGATCAACGGCTTACTTGTAGCCCCATTCTCATTAGGAGGAACAGAGCAATAACTGGTTGTCGGGGGGTTGAAACTTTGTACATTATTTCTTGCATTAGCATCATCAAAGGAAAGCATGCGCAGAGCTTGGGTTGCATCTTCGATTTTGTTGTTGTGATTTTTTAAAATGGTTTCCACCAGCTAAACACAGAAAAAAGAGAGCTGATAATTAACATTTAAGAGGCTTTACACCAGTCTTCACCAGTCAGTTTATGAATAATCTTGATATAATCTATCCATCAAGAGAGAATTAGAAACCCGCCAAAACGAAGCACTGTCGTCAGAGAGCCAGTAAACTAGGAAATATCTACATTTCATCGCATTTTGAATGAATCTACATCAAACATATGGTTAGGATTGAGGAACCATCAATTGGACAAGAAAGATAAGGCAAGAAAAAGTGAAATCTGGTTATGCTTAACATAATCCAAATATGATAACCCTATTCAACAATCTAAGATGTCATTAACAAAATGCAAATTCACGAGCAAAATAAAAGAATATAAAGGGGAAACAAACCTCAGCATCCAAGGAAGGAAACATTTGGAGCAAAAATGAGAAAGAATCTTCTGATCCAGATCCGAGGTCGGATTGAATCGGCGATCCGATAGTACACCTGGTCCTCTTAGCGGAAGAACGGGCCGTCGGAGAAGTAGATCCGAAGAGTTCTTCGAATCCCACCCGCTTACCGCAAACTCCAGCAGACATCGCCTCCAAAACTCCCGACTAGACTTCTCCGAAGAAATCCCTAGGAATCTTTCTCAAACTTTACCCAATCAATCTCCTAAAAAACATAAAGTAAAAGTAAAGTAAAAGATCTGAAGCCGGAGGAAGGAATTTCATGACACTGTAGCTCGCATTTTTACTCAATAATTTCAGTAAAAAAGAGGCAACGCTCCACCATTGGATCTGTAAGGAGTCCAGGGGTTCGAAGCGGATGTTAGCTTTTGAAGTTCGATAGGGATTTGGAATCTGAGACGTTTCAACCATGGCAGCTAACAGTGACTGTATATGTAGATAATTATCAAAGGTTGAAAAGTACACTTTTTTCTAGCGGAAGGGAAGGAAAAAGGAATTAGAAACAGACCCAGACCAAGTGCTTGCTTCAGTATTGATTCCCTTTGGGGGTCTAAATAAACCAACCATCCCACCCAAACCGAACTGAACCGTCAGTTCGGTTCGTTCCATTTTCAACAGCTGAAAGACTTCTTTCTCCACCTCCATTGTTTCCCCCACGCAGAACTCCAGCCCACGAGACCCAAAGAATCACATCTGAATCTTCAACTCTTCGTCTTCTTCATCTCTGTAAACTGTTTCAACTACTTCCTCTGCAACACAAAATAAACAACTCAAAACCTTCCCAGCTTCTTCATCACTCAGTCAATTTTCCAATTTCAAGTTCGGGAAATGGGTGGCTCTTAGTTGGCGAATCCTTTTCCTCCTGGCTAGCCTCACGGGGAACATGAGTGACCACCGTGCATAATCACGCGTGGATATGACTTGCTATCACATGGTAGCGGAAATATTATATATCCTTGTAAATATATACATAATGCCCTGACTAAGATCCAGTGCCAATGCCCCGAAAAGCATTCGTTGCGAAGCTACAACCAGAAGCTCAAGCACTGCTGTGCCCCAAATCTAGTCACAAAGCCTAGAACCCAATGTATCATTAAGGTACTATTGCGTGCCACACTGGCTCGATGTCCTGGATTCCAGAAAATGCTAACCTGCAGCCTTTAACGTCATGGCTGCTGAAAATTAGTGCCATGACCACCAAAGGTGATGTCGTGGCATCCGTAACTTATTTCTCAAATTGAGAGTGACACACCAGGCTAGTGTTGCAACGTCCTTTACAAACAAAGACTCCATCGGTGCCACGTCAATTATCCAGAGTTGCGACACCAATCTTGAAAAGTAATGATTTTTCAAGAAACTTGTAATTTAAAATATATATATATATATATATATATATATATTTATATGCATGGTTCTCAAAACATTAATCACCATTCATCCCGCACAATTTGTAATCACCAAATTGTAGTAAAAAATGTTAGATTATTTTAACAAGTGATTTATGTTAATTAAATGATATTGATTTAATATTAATGTGTTTAATGTGATGGTTGTTAAACATAAAAGAAATTAATTTAATTGGGTTTTAATTTCCTCTCCTTGACCTTATTAAAATATATAAAGTATGAGTGAAGATGTATGAATGAATAGACATAATTAAAAGGGTATTTAAGTAAAATCCTTTGTAGGGTTGTCTATTCTATTCTTAATAGAAAAACTGTAAGTTGTTTTATAGAAAAGAGATAATCAAAAGATTAGATTTACCTAACCAAACTTAAAGGCTCTCTTGATCATCAAAGAGGCAATAACAAAGAAAGGATCAAGACGACAAAAGATTCGATATCAGAATCATCAACAAAAAACTTTTATCATGGATCAAAGTTGGTATTTCAGAATTCTTTATTCGAAATTATAGAAAACGAATTGGTTAAATCAACAACGTTAAATATGGGACGTAAGGATTGTAAGTATTGAATATAGAAAATACTAACAATTGGTATCATAGCAAGGTTGTTAAAACGTATTGATTTACAATGTATAATTGATTGGATTTCGTTTGAAACAAAAGTTAGGGTTTTCGTAATTTTATGAATATAATGAAAGGATTTTGTTTGAAACGAAAAATTAGGGTTTCGTAAATAAAACGTATTGATTTACCATGTATAATTGATTGGATTTCGTTTGAAACAAAAGTTAGGGTTTTCGTAAATTTTATGAATATAATAAAAGGATTTTGTTTAAAACGAAAATTAGGGTTTTGTAAATTTTTATGTACATAGAGAATCGATCGATGAAAGAATTGATCGATTACTCAAAAATTTTGGAGAAAATTGATTCTGGAAGAATCTGTGAAAGTTTCGTTCTCGGACGCTTGGGGTCGCTTGTGGACAGGAACGTTTACAATCTGTAATTTTTATGTCACATTAAGGACGTCCATTATTGCATAAGGGACGTCCGTCATCACCTATTTACAACTTAAGGACGTCCGTCATGGATCAAGGAAGCCCAAAGAACATTTGCAGATTGTATAATACATTCTAAATGTATTATGAATGTTATAAATTAAAGTTTACTCAATTAAATATTGTTGTATAGAAACTTAGTAGTCATCAAAGTGACTTAGTTTGAAATGATCAATATTAAATTATGTGATTTTATACTTTCAATTATTGTAATGTTATTAAAAGGAAATTATTGATTATAAACTAGTAGGTCACCCAAAGGTGAACCAATGTTTATAATTAATAATATTAAAGTGACATATTTATATATTTGATTAATATGTTCAAATATCCAAAGATATGAAACATGTTGCATTAAATATGTTTATGAGTTTATTGAAGTTTATGTTATAACACCAATTATTGTTTATTTCTTTAAGAATTACCCAAATGTGAACTTAAAGAAGTAAAATTATGTTTATCTGAATCTTACTATGTTACTTAAAACATTAATGTGTGAGCATGTATTGTATTTTGCAGCTTCTTTTAATTTGTTCGCCTCGGGCAATGCTTTACTCAAAGTTCAATGGTCTGAATTATACTGATTGGTGTGAACAAATCCAGTTTCATCTGGGAGTATTGGATTTAGACTTGACATTGATTTGTGATAGACCACCAGCTATTAATGAGACCAATACGAAAGCTGACAAGTCCTATAGTGAGACTTAAGAGCGGTCTAATAAGTTGTGTTTGAGATTGATGAAGATGACGATGACTGAAAATGTTAAGTCATCGATGCCAAAGACGAATGATACAAAGGACTTCATGTCGAAAATTAAATAATACTCTTAATCGGACATTACAGATAAGTCCATTGTGGGGAGCTTGATGAGTGAGTTGACAACCAAGAAATTTGATTGGTTGAACCCATTCATGATCATGTAACAAGCATGACCAGTTTGGCAGCAAAGTTGAAAACGTTGGGTATGGATGTGAGTGAATCATTCTTGGTTTAATTTATCATCAACTCTCTTCCTCTTGAGTTTGACCAGTTTCAGGTGAATTATAACATCATTAAAGAAAAATGGGACTTTCAAGAAATTAAAGCCATGTTGGTTTAAGAAGAAGGGAGGTTGAAGAAAATGAAAAACCATACCGTTAATCTAACATTTTAGAAGGAAGTCGATAGTAGCAAAGGAAAGCCAAGTAGAAAGAACCAAAAGAAGGGAAAAGATCTATTAAATGTTAAGGAAGGACAATTCCGAAAAGAGCTTAAATGCTACTTCTGTAACAAAGCTAGACATATCAAGAAAGATTGTCCGAAAAGGAAAGCTTGGTTCGAAAAGAAAGTACTTCATTTGTTTCAGTATGTTTTGAATCAAATATTATTGAAGTACCTAATAATACTTGGTGATTAGATTCTGGAGCTACTACTCATGTGTCACATGTTACGCAGGGATTTCTTTCTATCCAGCCCATAAACGAGACCGAAAAGTTCTTGTATATGGCGAACAGAATGAAGACACAAATAGAAAGAATTGGGACGTATAGATTGATCATAGACACTGATTATCATCTGGATCTAGAATAGTGTCTCTATGTTCCTGAACGTGTTAGAAATTTAGTTTCTGTTGCAAAGTCGAACGATGTAGGTTTTAATTTTAAGATTGGTAATGGTGTTTTTTCATTATACAAACAAAAATACTATTATGGTTGTGGTATTTTGAAAGATGGTTTGTATTGCTTCAATCTTAATATTAAATATATTGAATCTCTGTTTAATGTTGATCATGCGATTAGAATTAAACGTAATGTAACAAATGAAAGTTCTGCTTTCTTATGGCATCAACGTCTAGGTCATATGTAATACCCCGACTTTTAAGTGCAGTAATTATCGGGGTATTACCAAGGACGTATTTGTTAGATTAAAATTTATGAGAATTTTATTGGATAATAATTAATATTTCTTAAGAGAGTAATTAATTGAAGATAAAATGAAAACTTGTGTAATTTAAATAAATGATCATTTAATTAATTAAAAGGAATGTTAGTTTAATTAATTAAATTATAGTGTTGGTTAAATACTTTAAAGATGAATTAAAATGAAAGAAGAGATGAGAAGATTTATGGGATTAATGGAAAGATAAACTGAACCGGTTCATTAAGAGAAACTAGTTTGAACCGGTTGAGTGAAGAAAAAGAATGGCATCTGGCCATTCTTCGCAGGTGAAGACGAGAGAGAGACGGAACCCAAGCGAGGGAGTGACCGAGAGAACGAGGGAGAGGGAGACAACGAAGAGGACGGAACCGCGACGTCTGGCAACCAGGTGACGTCGGCCGGCGAGCTACTGCAATGGCGGTGTGTGAGCGGCGCAGACGTCTAGGGCTCAGAATTGGGACTTCCTCGGGAGTGGCTTCCGACAAAGATTTGAGGTAAGATTGATTGGGTTTTCCTCCTCCCTTGCAATTCTGGATTTGTTGTTGTCTGGAGGGTCGATTCGGAGGACGAATCACCGTTTTCCCCTTCGGAAGTGCCTTCCTTGCGATGGCCAGGGGACTTCGGCTGAGTGTGTTGGTGAACCGAACCGATCTGTCTGGTTTGGTTGGGATTGTTCTCTGCTATGCAGACAACCTTTCCAGCGTGGAATCAGAGTGGGGAGCACACTCTGTAAGCTGGACAAAGACGTTGTCGGGAGATTTGTTAGAAGAAGGGGCAGTAGAGTGGGGAGATAAAATTCACAGAGGAGCTGTGTTCTGTCGAGAAATTGGAAAAGCCGAGTGCAGGGGTTGAATTGGAGCTCTCTAGAGCGGCTGGAAGCTTGCTCTCGGGTGAGCTCTGGCCGAGAGCTTCTAGTGAGCTTCTTCTCCATTTTGTTGATTTTTTTAATGTCTGCTCTCTATCCGTTATGGGTGCTCTTTGTTCTTTGTGTAATGCTCTGTTATTGATCGATAAAATGGATAAATAATCTCTGTGGTTGGAAGATGTTAGTGTTTAGTTTGAAGTTATGCACTGTTGGGTAGGGGTGGGCATTTCGGGTTTCGAGTTTGGTTCCGGACCCATGGGAACCGAATAATCGGTTCTCGGTTCCGAACCGGCGGTATCGAACCCGGAACCGATGGGAACCGGACCCAGAACCGGAACCGGGGTCGGTTCCGGGTCCGGAACCATCGGTTCTCGGTTCCCCTCAATAGCAATAGGTGACCCCAACGCTGTAATTCAAACGTAAAAACCTTATCAAATGATTGATTATTAGACCAAAAACCTACATATAGCATCAGTAATACAATTCATGGAAAACTTCAATGCTGTACAATTGCAAATCTATAGTTTCTTTATAGATTTGCAATAAAGAAACTTACATGAAAAACATGAGGGAGAAAGCAGTAAACATCACCATAAAAAACCTTTGTTCAACTACAAACTCTTGATCGTTACAACCTGCAATAATAATCAATAAAAAAAATGGTTTGAAATGGTGAAAGTTGTTGCTAACTAGGGCTAACGCATGAGGGGAAAATGTTGAAAATGGTTTAAAATCTGTAAAAGAATTACAGATTTGCAATCTTTGCAAATCTGTAAAAGCATTACAGATTTGCAATGTGTTATGGATTGCAAATCTGTAAAACGAATTACAGATTTGCAATCTTTGCAAATCTGTAAAAGCATTACAAATTGCAAATCTGTAAAGATTGCAAATCTGTAAAAGAATTGAAGAGAAATCAAATAGATTGTAAACAGAGGAGAAATCAAACAGAGGAGCAGAATCGAAGTCGCACAGCTTCGCAGTCGTCCTCACAGCTTCGCAGTGCTCGTCGCAGGCTCGCAGCTTCTCTGTCGTCAACTCGTCGTCGCAGCTTCTCTCCTTCGTAGTCGTCGTCGTCGCAGAGAGAATGGGTTACGGGGTTAGGGTTAATGGGTTAGAAAGTAAGGACTAATCGGGGTTAGGGCAAAGTAAATGATAATCGGTTCTCGGTTCTTCTCCTAAATACCCGAGAACCAGAACCGATAAGTTACCAAAGAACCAAGAACCGATTATCACAGATTTGTGGAACCGAGTACCAGAACCGAACCTGGAACCGACCTCGGTTCTGGGTTCGGTTCTCGGTTCCCGTCGGTTCTGCCCACCCCTACTGTTGGGTGTGAGGGGTTCTGCATCTTGGGATTTTATTTGGACAAAAACTAGATATTTCCATGTTGTCTGTTGGGTTGTGGAAATGTTCTTGGTTGCTATTGGTTGTAAGTAGTTAAACCCTGTTGTGGATGATGCACTCTGTTTGGTTGTTGTCTGCCTGTTTGGATTATGTTACGTGGTTGGGCTTGTAAAGAGGATGATGAATAAAGACTAAAAATATGCATAATGATGAAGTCATTAAGTTGTGATTGTGAGAATTATTAAGTGCTAAAGTTATAGAATCCGATGAGGAATTGTTAATGAGTAATTGTTTTGATTATGAAGGTGTTGAAAAGAGAGAAAATACAACAATTAAGTATGAGCACGCAATAAAGAACTAAGGTAAGGAACATGGGTGTGTCTTGGCCATTTGGAGGCCCTACACCACAAGTGTGTGTGTGTGCATTGTTTTCTAGCGATTTGGTTCATAGTGATTCTGTTTTGTTGGCTGTAATTTATTGTTTCTTCCATGGTTTATACCAATTGCTTTTCTTAATCTACATGTGTGCTATAACTAGACCAATGATCCGTGAAGATAGATCATAGTGTTATTATTCTCGGTTTTGGTTAGGAGCGATGAATGCTCTAGATAATTAATATCAAATTGCTTAGCATGTTTCTCGTTATAATAACATGTCAAGCATGACTCTAAATGTGATTCGTTAAGTAGTTTTCCGTATATGACTTTATAATATGTTTACTTCCTGTTTATTTAGACTGGCATGCATAGATAGTTTAGTTTAATATATTGAAATCTAGTTATAATGTTATTGTCTCTTGGTACTGGTTAGGAATTGCAGTTCTCTTTGTTTGATAGAAATGTGACTGATAAATGATGAACGATAACGTTGAAGTTGGGAATAAGGTGATGAAGTAAAGAATGACACGTCACGTACGTATGATCATGAATGAATTAAGGATTTACCTTCGATTTGTATAATTTATTAAATTCAAAAGCTATAGTTTCATGTATAATTTATTATGTTATTCATTGTAGCTTCGTAGTTGTTAATGCCCACTCCATCTCCGTTAATCAAACATGTTAATTATTACTTAAATGTATTACTTAGCTAAGTATGTTTAATTAAACCCAGCATGTTAGCTTAGCTAGGTCCAACATGTTTAAATGTCACCTAATGATGTATGAGCATGTTAACTAGCATAACTAAATTAGTTAATCTGAGTATGATAATCGGACTAGAGTAATTAACTTAATTAGAAATTGAGCATGTTAATCGAATCGCCTAACTAATTAATAATTATTAATTACTTCTTGAGCATGCCAATCTATTTAGGAATATTTAATCATCTAGAGAGTATGTTAATTGATTATTTTAGCATGTTTAATGGCTATTATTTAATTGAACATGTTAATTAATTTATGCCTTACTTTAATATGCACGTTGCTTGTGATCCGTTGTATCTACTTTATTATTGTGATTTATATATTCAAGCATGTTCCCCGTTGTTCAATTGGTTCTATAATTGCTTCATTCATATGTTGTACGTTATTGGGTGTTTCATTCCTTTTATTTGTGCTTTTAATTCAGTTACTGTCTTCTATATGCGCACTTCAATTCCTATTAAAGTTATGTTATATACATTGTACGTCATGTTAGGTTGAGATCATGTTAATAGAAACCCAGTAGGGGGTACCCCCTTGGGGTGGTACCCACATGCACGAGTGAGGAAAATGCTAAGAACAAGAATGTTTGGGATGAACGGGATACGCCCATCACCGAAGAAACCCTTTTGGCGGGACACATCGGGAGGGAAGAAACCCTGAAGGCGGGATACGCCGGAAGGGGAGGACTCTTGAAGGCAGGATACGCCAGAAAGGAGACGAAAAAGGGAGTTGAATGGTGGATGGGTAGCGGAACTAGTCTGCGGCTAGGCGAAGCCCCTAATCTTGATGGGAACGGAGACCTAGTTGCAAGTAAAGGGTTAGGTCTGGTCCACTATTCCATCCCCTAAGATCCCTCCAATCTCCAACTCGATGTACGAGTAAAGAACGAACGAAGAACGAACGTAATGAAAATAATTGGTTTGGATGGCCCTCATTCCAAGAAGAATTAAAGATAGATGCATAATTGTTTTCCCTCATTTCCTTACTAAGCCTTTAGACTTACAGTTACTTGTGGTGTAGGTACAACGACGAACAGATAATAAGTAGATGATAAACACATAATGAAGTAGAGATGAAAGATTTGCACGCGCGAGACTCGGGCTGAACAGGCAAAGAAAAAGATGAGTAAACGGTTGTAAATCAACGATGTTTAATTGTCAAGTTTTATTTGTTAAACGTAGTGTTTAAATTGTTTAGTATTTCCTTCTTGAATGATTTCTTTACGTTTCTGCAAGATTTTAAAATAAATAGTTTTATTTTATTATTTACGCTTCCGCACAATTTATCAAAGGACTTTTCATAACGAGTTTCAAGAAAAGAGTCAGTAGAGATCCTGTTAGACGCACTCTAATACGTTTTGTTCTGAAAAGAAAAATTTCAAATTTTACGCATTTTAACGTTGTATGAAAAATTGGGTTGTTACATCATATATCTAAAGAAAGGATGTTGAGGTTAATGAAAAATAATATTTTACCTCAATTAGATTTTAATGACTGGGACGTGTGTATAGATTACATTAAAGGAAATCAAACTAAACATACATCAAAGTATCCTGCCATCAGAAGTAGTAAACTTTTAGAATTGATATACACTGACATATGTGATCCATTCGACACTCCTTCATGGAGTGGTGAAAAGTATTTTAACACCTTTATAGATGACTTCTCACGATATGGTTATTTGTATCTGCTGCGTGAAAAGTCTCAAGCGATGAACGTTATAGAAGTGTTCATCAATGAGGTGGAAAGATAGTTAGATAGAAAAGTAAAGATGGTGAGTTCTAATAGAGGTGGTGAATATTATGAAAAATTCTATGAAAATAGACAACATAAAGGTCCATTTGCAAGGTTTCTCGAAAGTCGAGGCATTTGTGCACAGTATACAATGTCAAGAACACCACAACAAAATGGTGTAGCTGAATGGCAGAATCATACTCTTATCGAAATGGTTATGAGTATGATGAATTATAGTAATGTCCCTTGATCGTTGTGGATGCACGGTTTAAAGACCGCTGCATATCTGTTGAAAAAGGTTCCTAGTAAGGTAGTTCCTTAGACACCTTATGAACTGTAGATGGGAAGGAAACCTAGTTTGAGACATATCCATGTTTGGGATTGTCCAGCAGAAGTAAGGATTTATAATCCACATGAAAAGAAGCTCGATGCAAGAACCATCAGTGGTTACTTCATCGACTATCCAGAAAAGTCAAAAGGGTACATATTTTATTGTCCATATCATAGTACAAGAATAGTTAAGTCTGGAAATGCTCGATTCATTGAGAATGACAAGTTCAGTGGGAGTGATGAATCATGAAAAGTGAATATTCAAGAGAATAGGGTGGAGGAAACAACATCTCGAATTTCTCATCAAGTTGTTGTTTCTTTTGTTTTATCACAATCTAACAACATACTGGAACAACATATGAATATTCAAACTATGCAAGATGAACATATCAATGATGAGCCTATTAATGATGGTCAAGTTATAAGTGAACAATCACAAGAAACAGAATTGTGAAGGTCTGTAAGGCAGAAAAGACCAGCAATTTCTGATGATTATGTGATTTATTCACTAGAAGAAGAATGTAACTTGAGTAACGATAAAGATCCAGACTCATTCAATCAAGCCATGAAATGTAATAATTCTAAAAAGTGGTTGAATGCTATGAAAGAATAGTTGAAATCGATAGATGATAATAAAGTCTGGGAACTTATAGAGTTACCTGAAGGTTTAAAACGAGTCGGTTGTAAGTGGGTTTTCAAAACCTGACGTGACTCGAAAGGTAACAACGAAAGCTATAAGGCCAGACTTGTCGCCAAAGGTTATACTTAGAAAGATGGTATTGATCAACTCCTCGAGTTGAGTCTTTAATTCGCGTAACTCAGCGGGTGCCATTCGATACAGATTCTTTGAGATTGGCTCCATGCCATGATGCAAGTCTATTAAAAATTCGATCTCTCTATTAGGTGACAATCCAGGGAGATCGTCTACGAAAACTCCCGAAAAGTCCCGTACTACCATAACATCCTCAACCTTTGTCTCCGACTTGACAACGGTATTCATAATATTTACAAGGAATCCTTCACGTCCATGATTCATCAGTTGATCTGCCTTGAGTGCAGAAATGACCACCAACTTGCCTTTTTCCTTGATTCCCCGGAAGATGTGATGTTTACCGTCAAGAGGATAGAAGCGGACCTCCCGTCTTGCACAATTAACAATTGTCTGGTTCTGGGTTAACCAGTCTATACTCAAAATAATATCAAACCCTTTTATGTCCATAACTATGAGATCAACATGGAATTTTCGACCGTTTATTTGCACTGCATAAGCTTCCAAAGCACCGCCAGCAATCATAAAATCTCCAGAAGGTACGAGTACCCTATACCCATTTTTAGAAATACTAGAGGGACAATTTGCCTTTGAGAAAAATTTAGTTGAAATGAATGAAGGAGTAGCCCCAGTATCAAATAAAGTGTAAGCGGCCACATTATTAACATATTTAGTACCTAAGGTAATCAAGGAAAATTATTTATTTAAGTATGAAATTCCTAAGGATATGGGGAACATTTTAATTTCATATAAAAGTAAAATAACAATTTTGTATACCTGATATAATTGCCGGTAGTCTTCTTCTTCCTTGTTTTTGTACAGGGAAAACATACCTGGAGCTACACCGCCAGATCCACTAGCTATAGATGGGCAAAATCGCACATGTCCAATTTTCCCGCATTTGAAGCATCCTCCCATACTAACCTGCACTGTCCTTGATGATACTTTTGACATATCGGACACAGTTTGGGTGGAGTAGTAGTGGTTTCGATCATGGGTCGTTTGTCATGCCCTAGTTGTATTTCGTTTCCCGGTGGCCTCTTCACTCCACGGTTTGTTGGTGGAGCACCACATTGTTGAAAACTTGAATTATATCGTCCAACCCATTGACTAAAGTCCTTTTGTCTAGTTGCAATGGTTTCCACATCCTCAGCATCGAGCGCCCTAGCAACGATTTGTGCATAAAGAACGACCTGTCAGTCTAACTCCCTTTAATATTTCCACCTTAAGTCCTTGGACGAAATGTTGGACCTTGTGCCCATTATTATCCACCAGATGTGGAGCAAACCTTGATAATGACTCGAACTTTTGTATGTATTCTAATACGGTCCCTGTCTGGTATAGCCTCATAAACTCCATTAGTTTTTGATTCTGGATTGTGACGTTGAAGTATTTATCGTTAAACAATTCCTTAAAGTCCTTCCATGAAAGAGTCCTGGTATCTAGCGTTGGTTTCACAGATTCACACCAAAACTGGGCATCGCAGGTTAACAAATATGTAGCATATCTTACCTTCTCGTTTTAATGTATTGCAGCATACTTGAACATCTTTTCCAAAGAGCGTATCCATTCATCCGCTCCCATGATATTAGAAATGTTATCCTCGAAGGTAAAGGGTTTCAACCGCTAGAATCTTTCCCAGCCAATTGTTGCAGGTACCACAATAGCATGATGATTCCCATTCCTGTTGCCGTTTCCTCGTTCCATGAAATTTCCCATGAATTGGGTTTGTTGTTCCATAAATCGAGATTGATGTTCAATAGCCTCACCGATACGATCTAGAGCTTCATCTCTTTCATTAGGAATTGATATATTGTTTCTTACTCTTCTTGCCATTTCTACATTTTATTAGGGAATAGTAAATTAGAGGACTATAATAAAACTTAAAGCAAAATTAAACTTACAATTAGAGGAGTATTGCACGATGAGTCTTGTGTTATCAACAGTCTACAGAATCGAGTTTGACCTGGTTATGCTCTGATACCAATTGTAACGCCCCGTTTATTTAAAACCGTTTTTCTCTTTAAAATTTGTGGTATAAAAATTTTTGCTTAATTTATTCAAAATGTGTTAATTAATTTCATTTGACAACATATCAAAGTTATTCAAACGGAAGTAGATATTGATATTTCAAAACAAGTTTAGGTTTTACAATAAAGATCCATGATTACAAAACATTTATTTAAAATATTCATTATACTGTGAGCCATAATCAATCAGGTTGAACCCGGCTGATAACCCAAGGGATCATTCTAAAATATCTCCTCCTCTGCTGGTACATCAATATTTTCATCACCTACATCAACAAGACTTAACTAATGAGCCTAGTGCTCAGTAAGTGATATAAAATAAAACATAAATATGTTATGCATCTTTGAAATCCTTTTTCGTTTTTCATTTTCGTTTCTTTTCCTTTTCTTTTATTTCTCCATTTTCATTTCACATTTCTTTTCTGTTTACGATTAAGAATAGCCCAGAAATAATATTGGGCTTACCTTGAATCTTTCATTTTTTATTTCACATTTGTTTTCTGTTTACGATCCCAGAATACCTCGGAAAGAACCTCGTGCTTACCCTGGTTCTCATAACCTTGGTCCCACAATGCCCCGGAAAGAATATTGGGTTCACCCTGGTCTTTATAACTTTAATCTTAGAATGCCCCGGAAAAAATCTCGGGTTCATCCTAGTTTTCATAACTTTGATCCCAGAACGCTCTAGAAAGAACCTCGGGCTCACCCTAGTCTTTATAACATTGGTCTCAGAATACCCTGGAAAGAACCTCAGACTCACTCTGGACCTCACATCCTTGTTCCCATATGATTATGTTTACGTTTCCTCTCTTATCTATTTCCTTTTCAAAAACTCATGCATAAAAATCATTTTCATATCGTTTTAAAAACCATGATGCATGATGTTCACGAATACATACATTTCTATAATCTCTAAACATACTCATCTATAAAACATGTCATTAAAAAAACCTAATTCTAATAAACAGTCAGCAAGCAGCAGTACAATTTGTGAACATGCTCAATATCTGCCTATTCTATCAATGTGGTAACCATGCTCAATAAAGCGGTAACAATCAGCAAACAAAGCCCTAACTTTTGTGATGTAGGGTCTGAAGACTAAAACACAGTAAGTATCAACTTATCTGTAGTCCTTAGTGCGTTTTTATCCTTTTCCTCGTTAATACCTTCACCATAATATTTACTAATTAAAATCCATTATTTATTATCTCATTTCTTTTTATTAATCGTGGATAGTACTGATCATAAATATTCTCAGGAAAGAATGCTCTTAGCGATTCTCCTTAGACAGAATATCCTTTCCAAGTAAGTTTCAAGGAAAGACTGGGTGGTCACAACGATCCTTATTAAATATCAGTCTCTTTGGACAAAACTTACTTACACAGTATAATTACACCATTAATATTATTTCCAATTAATATCTTTACAATAATATTATGATAATAATGCTAGTATATTTTTAAATTACTATTTCTAACATAATATGATGATAATAACGATAATATTAACTAATATTTATCCACTAAATTTTATCACTAATTATTAGTTAATATTTCTACAATGATAATAACAATAATATGAACCAACATTTACCACTAAATTTTATCACTAAACTTAAAAGGGGCAGAATCGCTACCAGAATCCAAGAGGCGTCCCTGCGATTTCTTCCACACTTTCTCCTTTTTCTTCCTCTCTTCATTTTCTTCGCAGGATTTCCTTTAGAAAATCTCCTCACTTTTCTTCCTCCTCTCACTGCTTCTCTCTTTCTCCTTGGTGTGTTTCTTCCTTTAGAGGACTCTGTCTATTTATATGCAGAGCCTTGTCTTTCAGTCACTGAAGACAAGAGAGATAAGTCTTCAACAAAACATGGAAAATAAACATAAAGCGCATGTTTTCTGGAAAAGCATATTCTCTGTCATTCACGTGGGAGCGGTTGCATAAACACGAAGCGCATGTTTTCTGGAAAAACATATTCTCTGTCATTTACGTGGGAGCAGTCGCATGCCTTGTGACCAGACCAGTGATTGCGACCGGTCCTACATCAAATTGCATGCAACCGGAGTAACTGCAGTCTAACTTTTGCCAAATCACGTGGGTCCGATCGCATACCATGCGACTGGAACCACAACAAACGCAATGCGACCGGACCAACATCGTTCGCTGCAATTTCTTCCATTTCCAATATGTCACCATTCCACTTTTAATTTCCTTTATTTCCTTTTTGACTTTGCAACTCAAACCTCTTCCAAATAATTCCAAAAATTCCAGAATCAATTTTAACAATTTTTCCAACGTTTATATACCCGAATTTATATCCAAATAATTTCTTATTATTTTTACTTAATTTCATCACGGGAAAATCAGGTATTACAACTTAAAATAAAATCATTCCAAAATTTCTAAAATTCAATAACAATAATATTTTGAGTCCGATAATAATTCGGGGTATTACATAGGTACTTCAATAAGATTTGATTCAAAACATACTTAAATATAATATGTATTTTTCTTTTCGAACCAATCTTTTCTTTTCAAACAATCATTCTTGAAGTACCCAATCTTGTTACAGAAGTAGCATTTGTGGTCCTTATTGATTTTCCACTCTTTCACATTTAATGAGGTTTTTCCCTTCTTTTCATTATTCTTACTTGGTATAGACTTACTGCTATTAGCTTCATAACGAAATGTCAGATGGGCAGTTGTTCTTTTATTTTCTTTAATCTCCATATTTATTGAACTAACATGTCTTTAATTTCTTGAAGGTTCCATTTTTCCTTAAGGGTATTATAGTTCACTTGAAACTGACCAAACTCAAGAGGAAGTGAGTTTATGATAAACTGAACCAAGAAATATTCACTCACATCCATATCCATCGATTTCAATTTTGCTGCCAAATTTTCCATGTCTGTTATATGATCATGAATGAGTTGTGACTAGTTAAACTTCTTGGTCGTTAGCTCACTCATTAAGTTCCCTACAATGGACTTGTTAGCTATGTCTGATTGAGATTATTCCTTGATTTTCAACATGAACTCCCATGCACTGTTCGTTTTAGGCATTGATGACTTAACATTTTCAGTCATCCTCATCCTCATCAAGTTCAAGCTTAGCCTATTAGACCGATCCCAAGTCTTATAAAGAGACTTGTCTGCTTCTGTACTAGTCTTATTTATGGTTGCAGGCTTTTTGGAAACTATTGCAAAGTCCAAATCCATTACATCTAGTTGGAATTGAACTTGTTCAGACCAATCCGCATAGTTAAGCCCATTGAACTTAATTAATGCATTGCCTGAAGCGAACAAATTGGTAGATGCTACAAATTTATACAAGCTCACACATTAATGCTTTAAATAAACATAAATGGATTCAAATAAATACCAAATTATTTATTCAAGTTCATCTTTGGGTAATACTTAAAGAAATAACTTTGATTGTACCAATGCTAACATGCATATACTTTAATAGACAGTTAACCATACTTCAGTTAATATACTTGTTACCTTTGGATACACAATCACATTCACATTCACTAAATACGTAAATAAGTTTCTCTTATGCTACTAATTATAAGCAATTGTCCACCTTTAAGTGACCTCCTAGCATCATAATTAATAATTTCAAATGTTCAACTTAAACTTTTATGTCAATTCAATAGCATCATATAACACTAAATGACTGAGAATTACATAATTAAATATTTAAATACCTTTTCAAAACTAGGTTACTTTGGTGACTTGCAAGTTTTCATTTAACGTAAATGAATATTTGAGCAAACTATTAAAATAAAAATAAACAATTCAAACATAAATTTTTTTAGAATAATAAATTTTTCTTTCTATCGTAACAGTGAATCAATATGTTATAAATCAGGCTCTGGTACAAACTATTAGTAAATTTTATCCATTTATAACAACTATTAATTCAACCAATCTTTGATAAAAAGAAATGGATGAATATACTAACCTTGATCCACGATTGCAGTGTACTAAAATATATTAGCTAATTTTCTCCTCTTGATAGCTGCTTCTTTTATTCTTCTCCTTTTGATGGTGTCGAGAAAAAAAAAAAAGAAAAAACCCTCTTACTTATAATGACGATGAAAGGTTGTTTACATACATATCATTTCATACGTGTCTCTTCATATGTATCCCTTCATTATAATAATCATCTATCTAATTAATAAAGAATTTAGAACCCCAATTGACTTGTTTCCTTAAGCACAATGGCCATCACATTGTGCCAACTTATATTAGAGTTAATTTATTTAATTTACATGGGCCCCAAATAAATGATCAAACAAGAAGTTCCACCTTTCCTTTTTATTTTCCAAATTTGGAGAATAGTTTTGTATTATTTTCGAGATCAACTTTTAATATTATTAAAACGGGGGGAGGTGGGGGACCTGTAAGCAAGTGACAGGTCTCAGTGCGAAAGCCCACCAAGCATTTCGGCCTGTCGAGAAGTCGACGCCGTGTATGACTTTGAACACCAAACGAATATATAACCGTCCGATCTTTTAGGATCGGACGGCTGGAAAACTCTACCGTTCGAACATTCTGGAATTCTAACCTCACGCTATATATATTCACCTCATCACCTTACTTGCCATTACGCTAGAAGCCCTAGTTTTTACGGCTCCAGCATTGTTTCTATCTCATTTCTTTCTGCCATTTCTGTTAAGCTCGTTTAGTAATGGCCGGTAAGGGAGAAGGTCCGGCCATCGGAATCGATCTTGGTACCACTTACTCTTGCGTCGGTGTGTGGCAGCATGACCGCGTTGAAATCATTGCCAACGACCAGGGTAACAGAACAACACCCTCCTATGTTGGTTTCACGGATTCCGAGCGTCTGATCGGTGATGCGGCCAAGAATCAGGTGGCAATGAACCCCATCAACACCGTCTTTGGTAAGATTTAGTGGATTCATTAACTTCATGGCTAGATCTCATATAGATCCATGTTTACTGCTTTAATAGATTTGTTAGATCTGGTTGTAGGATCTTACTCGTTTTGTTATATTCTTATATCTGATGTTTTAAAATGCTCTCTTAAGGATTAGAACTAACTTGTATTCATATTAATTGTCCTCTGGTTTTGCAGATCTTACATTTATACACAATGTTGTTATGATATCATTAGTTAGAGGCTTAATTATCTTTCTTTTTATTTGTTTGATTTACGTACTCTTCTTCTGTAATTGCCTTCCTCATACAGCTTGGATGTCATCGTGATAATGCACATATTTTTCTTGTTATTATAGAATAGTTCATCTGGGATCGATTATTAACATGCGTTGCACTCCCTTTTTATGATTTTAAGATCATGCCAAGAAATTTTATTAAAATCAATTAAGTTGCAATAATTGATTGTATGGCAGATGTACATAACTGGTAGTTTGACTGGATTGTTTGGGATTGTTTTAAGCGATGGAACTGTTGTAAATCTACACAATTTGCCTGTTCAATTTATCATAATTTGAATTGAATTTATTTCTACCATTCAGATGCAAAGAGGTTGATTGATTCATAACGCTTTAATGTTTTGAATTGATTTTATTTCAACCATTCAGATGCAAAGAGGTTGTTTGATTTATAACGCGCTAATGTTTTGAATTGATTTTATTTCAACCATTCAGATGCAAAGAGGTTGATTGGTAGAAGATTTAGTGATGCCCCAGTTCAAAGTGACGTGAAGTTGTGGCCATTCAAGGTCATAGCTGGGCCTGGTGATAAACCCATGATCGTAGTCAACTACAAAGGAGAAGAGAAGCAGTTTGCTGCTGAAGAAATCTCTTCTATGGTCCTCATTAAGATGCGTGAGATTGCAGAGGCTTACCTTGGTTCTACTATTAAGAATGCAGTTGTCACGGTCCCTGCTTACTTCAATGATTCTCAGCGTCAGGCTACCAAGGATGCTGGTGTCATTGCTGGTCTCAATGTCATGCGAATTATCAACGAGCCCACAGCAGCTGCTATTGCTTATGGTCTTGACAAGAAGGCTACAAGCGTTGGTGAGAAGAATGTCTTGATCTTCGACCTTGGGGGTGGTACTTTTGATGTATCCCTTCTTACCATTGAAGAGGGTATCTTTGAGGTGAAGGCCACTGCTGGTGACACCCATCTTGGTGGTGAAGATTTTGATAATAGAATGGTTAACCACTTCGTTCAAGAGTTCAAGAGGAAGAACAAAAAGGACATTAGTGGCAACCCTAGGGCTCTTAGGAGACTGAGGACATCATGTGAGAGAGCCAAGAGGACCCTATCTTCTACTGCTCAGACCACCATTGAAATTGACTCCTTGTACGAAGGAATTGATTTCTACTCTACCATTACCCGTGCCAGGTTTGAGGAGTTGAACATGGATCTCTTTAGGAAGTGTATGGAACCTGTTGAGAAATGTTTGAGGGACGCAAAGATGGACAAGAGCACTGTCCATGATGTTGTTCTTGTTGGTGGTTCTACCAGAATTCCCAAGGTTCAACAGCTTTTGCAGGATTTCTTCAATGGCAAGGAGCTCTGCAAGAGCATCAATCCCGATGAAGCTGTTGCATATGGTGCAGCTGTTCAAGCTGCTATCTTGAGTGGTGAGGGCAATGAGAAGGTTCAGGATCTCCTTCTATTGGATGTTACACCACTCTCCCTCGGTTTGGAAACAGCCGGAGGTGTCATGACCGTTCTAATCCCAAGGAACACAACTATTCCCACAAAGAAAGAGCAAGTTTTCTCCACCTACTCAGATAACCAGCCTGGTGTGTTGATCCAAGTGTACGAAGGTGAAAGAACTAGAACTCGTGACAACAACTTGCTCGGTAAGTTTGAGTTGTCTGGAATTCCGCCAGCCCCAAGAGGTGTACCCCAAATCACAGTGTGCTTTGACATTGACGCCAACGGTATCTTGAATGTGTCCGCCGAAGACAAGACCACTGGTCAAAAGAACAAGATCACCATTACTAATGACAAGGGAAGGCTTTCAAAGGAGGAGATTGAAAAGATGGTGCAGGAAGCAGAAAAGTACAAGTCAGAAGATGAGGAGCACAAAAAGAAGGTTGAATCCAAGAATGCTTTGGAAAACTACGCATACAACATGAGAAACACGGTTAAGGATGAGAAGATTGGCGCCAAGCTTTCTCCAGAAGACAAGAAGAAGATCGAGGATGCCATTGAGCAAGCCATCCACTGGCTCGACAGCAATCAACTGGCAGAAGCTGATGAATTCGACGACAAGATGAAGGAATTGGAGAGCGTGTGCAACCCCATAATTGCAAAAATGTATCAGGGTGCGGGTGGTGACATGGGAGCTGGTATGGATGATGGTCCTCCCGCAGGCGGGAGCGGTGCGGGACCCAAGATTGAGGAAGTTGATTAAAGCTCCAGTTCCAGCATGCATCCATTTATTTTTGTTGGACTTCTCTAATATTGGGCTTCTTTTGGGAGATACTGTTTGGGTTTGAAGTCATTTTGATTGATTTTTGATTCAAGCCCCACCACCCTGCATTTTGATTTTAATATTTTGGAAATGGAAGATCTGAACTTTCTTGTGCCGTCTTATTTTAGTCATGAATATGCGGTTTGGCCAATTACAGACTCTCGACCGCCTCATGTTTGAGAATGATTGTCTCATTTGGGAGTCTAATAAATTATTCAATGAGACCTGCATCTACGATTCCATGTATTTAAAAGTAAACTATTCCTTCTCCAGTTCTCGTTTCTAAACACAATCAAAGAAAATCAAGACAGAAGTGGAAGACATTGGAGCGGACACGAAACCCCACAATACGTTATTCCTCGACCCTGGTACCAAAAAAGAAGTAAAAGAACAGTACAAGGATATTAGAATTCATATAAAGGTTCAATTTTTCAAAATGGTTGCATCAAAAAATCCAACCATCCACAGAGCCAAACATTGCAAAGCCAAATGTGACCCATAACAGTATGTGCGTGGTACATGTTAGTACTTGACATGGAATTCGACAAACCCTAAAAGACATCACACAAATACAGATGCCCATCTCAAGTTAACATAAGATCACTCCCTCCAAAATGCGGCCGAAGGCAAACACGGACTTCATGTTCTTCCGGACCGGCACGAAGTTTAGGAACCATAATTTCAAGAGCACACCCAGGGCCATCGTAATAGGCTTCTATATTAGCATCTTCCGGAATTCTAGTGCCCAGAGGGATTTCCCTCACAAACTCTCCAGGAGGGCAGTGCTCGGCAGACGGATCTGTGAGCTTGAATGTTCTGTCGTGCCGCTTTATGAAGGGCATGCAAGATGTGCTTAGACAAGATACTTTTATCACACCATGGGTGAGAGTGTTTCTCCAGGACACTTTCACACTCTGAAGATCCACAAAAGGTAAGCTGATGATGATTAGATACCCTTCTTCATCTTCATATATTGTCTTCGCAGCCGTTACGGGTCCATAAACATTTTTCATTACCCCGCTGAAGTCGTTCAGCCAGTGGGGGTCGATCGAGTGGACTTCGATATCAGAAATTCGATCGAGGGGAGGATTGACAGCCAAGTAACAATCATCATCGCCATTGTGTGAGAAGAAATCCTTCCTCCTTTTGCTGCTCACAGGCGATAAATCCATACCATCGCCGTTTCCGTGGTTTGACAGATGAGTTGGCAAGTTAAGGCCAGACCCGTTGAGCAATTTCTTCGAATGGGAATTCGAAGCGGTTTTGATAAGTGGGGGCCTCTCAAGTTCGAATTCTGTGCTTGGAAGGTTCCTCCACGTACCAAAATCCCCTGCTTCGGATGGTATTGTGAAATTCAAGTCCCGACCAGTGAGTTCCATCCACCTCTTCTTTTCTTCTTCGTCAAGGCCTGTTAGATTAGGCGATGAAACAATTTCAATCCCATGGACGCATTGGGGATTTGATAGACCCCTATAATGTTTCCTTTGCATTTTGTGAGATCGAACAAAGCCCTTCGCAACGCTAAACGGAAAGGAAGGCTCGCCTTGTCGAGAATGGCCGTTCATGTAACTCCTAAGCTGCATTTTACCCAAAGCATTCTCGGGCCTCTCCTTAAAAACCCACATGTACATATTCTCCATGTCGTGCTGAACGATGAAAACATCAAGATTAAGATCGGACTTATCAAACCCAGAGACTCCATTGACCTCCCTCGAGTTCTTTGTTTTTGATTTCTCGTTCAATGCAGGCTTGAAGTAATAGCTGAAGAAAAACCAAGCCCCCCAAATGGTATCGACTCTCTTTGCGCATTTCCTACCGACTTTAGGGACGGTTAGAAAAGTCTCTGTCTCGTATACTTGTGAGCCTAGGCCTACGTCTAAAATGTCGCAGGGGTCAGAGCTCCATGGCTGCTGAGGTGGGCTGCGCTCTGCGGAGAGTGGCAAGTTGATATCGGGTGGCCGAGAAAGTATAATTTGCAAATCCAATTCATCGTGTGATGAAGCACTTGAATCCATGGACAAAAGCGTGGAAGGGTGATGATTCTCCAGTGAAAGGGCAGTGAGAAGAGAATCTCCCATTTCAGCTCATCTCCTCGGTCGTGAGTTTGGTTGCTGGCGGGTTGAATATTGCCATTTCGAAAAACAATTTGGGAAAATAACCTTATAAACACCTCGATGATATCAATCCCCGCTGTATCTCCCCTCCATCAGAACTCTAGATTTATGAATCAGATAACAAAATCCTCAAACACCCATATTAAAAATCAAGAAAATTCAACAAGATTCAATACCTTTAATCTCGTCAAAAAAGGGAAAAAAAAAGAAGTTGAAATTCAAAAGACGAAGATAAGGGGCAAACAAAAATCTCGTATATCCTAGTTTTTGAAGTTTGAAGCGTTAAGTAAAAACTATATCTAACTCCAGCTCTAAAATCTCCAAGAACCCTCCAAACACAGATGGGAAAAATCGAATCCAACCCATTGAATCCATCTTAACCATCTCTAATGGCAACCCTTTTTTTTTTCCAACAAAGAAAAAAATTCAAAAAGAGAAGTAAATAGCTACAGAAAAACCCCCCCAATGAATCAGGAAGAAGGAAAATCGAAGTGGATCTTTAAAGAGAGTACCTTTTGGGATAAGCATCGGTGAATCGAGAAGAAGAGGGACCTCCATAGACGACGATTAGGCTAATCTCCATCATATCATCGACAACCATTTCTCTAACTACCACAAATTTTTAATTTTTGGGTTGGGTTGGTTTTTCCTTGAAAAATAAATTTGTGAGAGATAAAAAGAGCGGCTAAGATACACGAGGTAGAAGCTCAATCGGGTTCTTCTATCGTCTCATTATAAAGAGGGCCATTGATCAACAGCCAAAACCTTCCCCGGATAACATCCAATCCAAACGTCGATGCGCCGTTTCCTAACGGCGACGGTGCACTCTTGGAAGTATTGTCGTAATATGTTTCGGATTTTACCTCCGTACTCTCTCTCAAGTTTGTGTGAAAAATTCAAACTTTCAGTTTTGGGTTGATAATTTTCCACAAAAAAGTTAAGATAACTAGCAAAATCTTCTCAAAAGCAACACCTTTTTGGGAAACTTCACAGCGTTAAGAGTCGTAATATTATTGAATTCTAACACCCACTGCAGACGCGGAGATGCAAGCAGCGAAGTTTCTGTCTTCGTTTCACCCAAATTTTCTGTTAAATTTTTCTGTAATTTCGATCCGTCGAAGTTGGAAAACTCTAAAGGAAAAATTCGATTAACTTCATGGTTGAACCTTGCATTATCAGGTTTATTGTTCTCTTAAGACTTCTTTTTAGTCTACTCAAAGTTTATCTTATTTATGCATTGTGTTTGGTGCTGTTGGAGCAGCGGCAGCCATTATTGAGCTCTGTATGAATTGAAGTGCAGTAGGAAACACTGAATCTGACAGCTTAGGAAACTACACCCCACCACCTTATAATCAACGTCTAAGAATACTTGTTGACTACGTTCATTTCCATTTAGTTTTGAAGAACCCAATCTGTTTAATTGTCTCTTTCCTCGTTCTTTCCCCTTTCAAATCCGATCTTCACTTGGAGATGTTCGTGGGTCAAACTGGTCGGATTTGCAGTGAATTTTCATACAAAAGCAATTCCATCCGTTTGAAAATTAAACAGCTACTCAAATCAGCAAACCCAATTTATTATCAAAAAAAAAAAACATATTTATAAAATAAAAAATTACTACCACTAAACATTTAGATCTAATAAGTACTAGGATATTCTAATTATTGAGTTAATAATAAGAAATACTTATCAGATGAGGTTTGAAATAGGAAGAAACGGAGTGTTGCCTACCACACTCCACTGAGTAATAATGGAGGGAGGTACCATCTTCTCGAGGGGTCTAACATCATCAATTATTAATCATATTATCTTAATCATCAATTAAAAAATATAACTAAATATTTGGATTGAAATATTAAACAAAATGGAAAGTGGGGATCTTCTTTACTTGATTATAATCGCATAACAAGTTCTCTGCATCTTTTACATCCATTATTAATCACCCTTTAAAAATGCACACGTTATCATGTTTAATCATGATCGCTTTTTTAATCCCATTCGTACTTCATTTTTCTTTGTATTAATCCAAATTAAATGTTTTATAACTTGTCATTTTCTGCCAAACCGAAGCTAAAATATGTTTTCTATTAGGCTAAACCACAATATAACTGGCGAACAACTAATATTCTAAACAATTATTGCTTATTAAATTATCTGAAAAATTAACAATGTAATTTAAAACTTTAATATTATTTATTCAATTAAACTAATATGTAATCCATTGTGATATTATATACTACTTGTTCAATATTTTACCTGTTGCATACAATACAAGTAAAATGTTAATTACTATGAATGTATTAAAATTATAAATCAACACCCTTTTTTTGTATAGAATAAATAATAATTTTTAAAATAAAATAAGCAATAACTTAATTATTTGTTCTTTATTTTAATTTTTTTCATCACTAACAATGTGCCATGTGGAACACGTGCAACAAATTTGAAATATAAAAACAATGGCAAAAGGGAGTCGATATCTGTGACCTGCTTTGTTGAACCAATAATTAATACTCTGGCTTCCAACAAAGCTGTCACTAGGTCGGCTCAGTTCGACCATGGTTTAGGCTCAAGCTTGAACCACTCCAGACATTAGGCAAAGTGTAAGAATTCGAGCTTGTCCAGGAAGTGTTGTCCATGGCCACCCATACTGTTAAGTTAGATTGTTTTCCATTTATGACAATTCCTTTTTATTTTTTTTCTTTCTATTTTAGGTAAATGACTCCTCACCATCATAGCATGTTTATTCCTACCATAGTGAGAATGATCTAGATTGCTCTTTAAGAGGAGAGGCATGACTATGACTGCACGTAGACCCCCCTACCCAATGTAATTTGCTGAAAATCAATGATAAAACTTTTTATATACAAACTATACTCACTATGCTCAATGACATTCTTTTCGATTAATCTCGCTGGCTCGTTAGACACAACTCGTTCTAACGTCGTGGGAAATTGGTGCCGTTGGCACACTTCGTAGGTTGACTCGTTGTTCCCCCTAACAACCGGTGACGCACGGTTCATCTTAAGTCTCTTGAAAGTAGGACCGTGACAGTTGGTATTAGAGCCCAGTTGGCTCAAATCGCAAGAAACCATGCTGAAAAAGAATTCGTCGAAGAAAGAGAGCTCGTCAATGGACCAACTCGAATGGCTAATCGGGTTGGAAGAGGAGATGAAGTACCTCCAAAAGATACCTAATAACGTTCGTTTCCTGGATGAATGAATAAAGGAAATGGTTGAATTTCCTAATGAGATAGCTGCTATCCACAACAGGATAGACTCCATCCCGATCCAAGAGCTGCTAGATCGAGTGGAGAACCTCGAGTCCTGAAGAGAAAAGGGAAAATGGGTAGATAGTGGAGAAAGTTGCACGAATGCTATGGTTGGGGTCCTGGAGCGTGTCAAAGAGATCGACCATGCTCATACTCAACTATCCAGCACCCTGACTGTCTTGACGAAAGACTTCAAAGTGATGCTCGAATCCCTAAAAGCTGAGATTGCCGAAATGAACATCAAATTGAATGTCACTATGAGAACTATGAGAAACCAAGAACAAGCTTCAAGCTCGATTGAACATAGTCGGGTGAAAATCCTCAAACCAAAATCCTTTGGGGGAGCTCGCAATGCCAGGGAAATTGAAAATTTCATCTTTGACATGGAACAATATTTCAAAGCAGCTAAAATTGATGAAGAGTCAAATGTGACTTTGGTCACGATGCATATTACTGAAGATGCAAAACTCTGGTGGAGGTCAAAATATAATAACATTTGCAATGGTGATTGTCATTGATACTTGGGAAAAGCTCAAAAAGCAGCTGAAGGATCAGTTCTTTCCCAAAAATGTTGAGTTCAATGCACGCTGATCATTCTGAGAACTAAAACAGACTAGCAACATTCATGAATACATTAAGACGTTCTCAGGCCTCATGCTGGATATTCGAGACATGTCAGAAAAAGACAAGATCTTCACCTTCATTGAAGGACTGAAACCTTGGGCCAGAACAAAGTTATATGAACAGAGAGTACAGACCCTTTCGAGTGCTCTCGCTGCAGCTAAAAGACTGTTGATTATACTAACGAAAATCCTAGCCAGAAGAAGAATACTCCGAGCACCTCAAGTAATACAAGAGGCTCGAAGCCGACTACAACCACTACTGAAAGAAAGCCATTTGTCCCAAGACAAAGCCAATAAACATGGAAAGGGGCTAGTAATCAATGACTACAGAATAGACCTATGTCCTGCTTCCTATGCAAGGGACTGCACCGAGTTGCAGAATGCCCTCGTAGGTCAGCATTAACAGCATTACAACCCTTGATCCATAACAACAACCCAATTGAAGGGGTTGCCGAAGAAAAACCTGTGGAAGTGGCTGAAGTAAGGACAATGACCTTCTTATCAGTAGTTCAACAACAGATGGCAGAGTTGAAAAGGACCTCAGATAAAGGCATCATGTATGTGGAAAGCCTTATCAATATTAGGGCTACCAAAAGCACTATGATTGACTCGGGAGCCACACATAACTTTATCACAGAAAGGAAGCTCGCTGCTTAGGCCTAAAGCTGGAAAAGAATGCTAGCAAGATGAAAACGGTGAATGCAAAAGTAGTGCAAGTAGTTGGGGTGGTAAAAAGAGCTAAGCTAAAACTCAACACGTGGTCGGGACCAATTGACTTCATTGTGGCACAAATGGATGATTTTGATACTATATTAGGGATGGAATTCTTGATGGAACACAAAGTCATCCCCATCCCATCGGTTAAGTGCATAGTAATTACCAGGAACAACCCAACAGTAGTTCCCGCTATTCTCAAGCAACCAAGTGCTAGCAACATAAAGATGATCCCTGCAATGTAATTCAAAAAGGATTGAAGAATCAAGAACCTACATATATCCTTGTCCCTTCGATCATGGATGAAGGCAAAGAAGAAATAGTGCCATCTGAAATCATGGAAGTTCTTGAAGAGTACAATAATACTATGCCAGAATGCTTGCCAAAATCATTACCCCCGCGCAGAGACATTGATCATCAAATCTAATTGACCCCAGGGACTAAACCTCCTGCAAAAGCGCCTTACAGAATGGCTCCACCAGAACTAGCGGAATTGATGAAGCAATTAGATGAACTACTTGAGGCAGGGTTCATCAGACTAGCAAAGGCACCCTTTGGAGCACCTGTGTTGTTCCAAAAGAAGAAAAATGGTAGCTTACGGTTATGTATTGACTATCGGGCCCTGAACAAAGTCACTGTTCGGAACAAGTATCTCATCCTACTCATCACATATCTTTTTGATCAACTATACAAGGCCAAATATTTCACAAAGCTTGACTTGCGCTCAGGTTATTATCAAGTTAGGATTGCAGAAGGCGATGAGCAAAAGACGACTTGTGTGACCCGATACAGAGCTTTTGAATTCTTGGTGATGCCCTTTGGACTGACAAATGCTCCCACGACTTTTTGTACGCTAATGAACCAAGTATTCCATGAAAAATTTGTGGTGGTATACTTGGACAACATCGTGGTATACAACGAGAGCATTGAAAAACATCAAGTTCATCTTTGTCTAGTCTTCGAGAAGCTGAGACAAAACTGTAGGATCGAAATTTACCTAAGAGGGGGGTGGGGGGTGAATTAGGTTTATTAATTTTTTCGTGCGATATTAGATTTTCTAACCAATATTTAATTTATCACAATAAGGAATTCAATTAAAGCAATGCTAACACTAAGATAAGAAGAAGGGTTAGAAAATTCGACACCGAGTTGTTAACGCGGTTCGGCCAAGCACGCCTACGTCCGCGCTCCAAGGTTCACCCTTGAAGATGTATTCTACAAACCGCATCCGGTTACAAATGATTGATCTTGCACGAGTGTCAATCGTACCGTTACAACAAACTGATTTGTAGGGGGTTACCCTTTTCACTCGGATATAATTTTCTCACGAAAATTCTCAAGCTCTCACACTTACAACAATCCTCACAACAATCAATTAATCTCACTCAAATACTTTGAAGGATGTGTTTACCACTCAAATTCGTGCACAATGATTGAGTCAAAAATTCGGCAGAGCTTCGCTTCGTATTCCTTGAGGTGTGTTCTTCTTCGCATTCCAGGTATTTATAATTTTCCCAGTGCGGTCGTCCTAAATGCCTTTAGGATCGTCCGTAGTCGAACGTTGAAAATAGCCGTTGCAAAGTTGTGTGTTTGCAGACTCCAAATTCACGCCCGCCCAGTCCGCGTCTATCGTCCCCGTCGAAATAAGAAAAGACAGATTCATATCGGACGCTAATATCTTGCGTCCGCCTCATCCGCTTCACATCGTCCGCGTCATCTCGAAATGGACAGATTCATATCGGACGTTAATATTTTTCGTCCGCCTCGTCCGCTTCACATCGTCCGCGTCATCTCGAAATGGACAGATTCATATCGGACGCTAATATTTTGCGTCCACATAGTATCGTCTGCGTCATCTCGAAATGGACAGATTCATATCGGACGCTAATATCTTGCGTCCGCCTCGTCCGCTAAAACACTGTCCGCTGAAGGGGATGGAGAATGGCGTCCTCAGTCTATACTGAGGACGCAGATTTCTCTTGCAAAGACTTAGAAAAACATATTAAACCTTCCCAATACCCTTGATCAAGGGTATTTCCAACTTAAACATCAAATATGATAATTATAAGTTCAACGAATAAACAACTTTTACACTTTAACTAAATTGCTCATCATGAAAATATAAGTACGCCTAACACACTTAGACTAACAAAAACCAGTTATATGTAAAAAAGGAAAAATGCTCTTTCACTCATAAAAGTATTGGGTTCTTTGACCACATTTTTTAACAAGGATAGCTTCGCATGAATGTTGATGAGATCAAGGCAATCCAAGAATGGAGAAACCCCACTTCATTTACAGAGTTGCGTTTTTTTCTTGGTCTCGCAAATTATTATAGGCTGTTTGTGGAAGGATTCTCTAAGAAGGCAGCACCTCTCACCGAACTATTAAAGAAAGAAGTTCTTTGGGAGTGGAACCAAGAATGCAAACTGCCTTTGCTAATTTAAAAGAAGCTATGATGCAAAGTCCAGTTTTGGCTCTAGCAAATGTGACTTTGCCATTTGAAGTCGAAACTGATGCATCTAACTTCGCACTCAAGGGAGTCTTACTACAAAATGGCCATCCTGTCGCTTATGAAGGCCCAAGCTAAAAGAAGCTGAAAGAAGGTACATAGCCTCAGAGAAAGAAATGTTGGTCGTAGTACACTGCCTTCGTGTATGGAGACAGTACCTGCTTGGGTCAAAGTTTATAGTAAAGACCGACAACAGCACAATTTGTCATTTCTTTGAACAACCAAAGCTGACCTCCAAATAGGCGCGGTGGCACCAACTTATCTCATAATTCAATTTTCATTTTGAGCACAAGTCGGATCAATCAAATCGGGTAGCTAACGCCCTCAGTCGAAAAGCAGAGTGTGCTAGTCTTTGCTATTTGTCTAAACTTCAAACGAGTAGAATTATTGGGTCTATGAGAAATCGCATTCGAGATTATCTATAAGACGACCCTGCTGCTCGGGCCGTCATGCAATTAGTAAACAAAAAGAAGACTCGACAATTCTGGATCGAGGAAGACTTGTTGTTAACCAAGGGGAACCGCCTTTATGTGCCCCGGAGTAATGATCTACGCTAAACCTATTGAGGGAATGCCACGACACCTTGTGGGCTGGTCATGCGAGATGACAAAGAACTTATGCCCTATTAAAGAGGGGATATTATTGGCCTCACATGAAAGACGACGTGATGCAATATACCAAGACTTGTTTGGTATGTCAGCAAGACAAGGTGGAAAGAGACAAAGTGGCGGGTTTGCTAGAACCATTACCTGTGCCAACGAGACCTTGGGAAAGCATATCTCTAGACTTCATCTCTAATCTGCCATCCACAGGCGACTTTGAAGCAATCTTGGTGGTCATCGACCGCTTTTCCAAATATGCAACTTTTATTGCTACCCCAAAGTATTGTTTTGCTCAAACAACGACGCAGCTCTTCTTCAAACATGTTGTCAAATTATGGGGTATACCTTTAAGCATCATTAGTGATAGAGACACGAGATTCACCGGATCCTTTTGGGTGGAATTGTTCAAGTTGCTAGGATCAAGTATGAATGTCTCTTCCACCCTCAAACCGATGGACAGACAGAACGCGTCAACAGCTTACTCGAGGAATACTTGCGGCATTTTATCAATACTAATTAGAAGAATTGGCCGAGTCTCCTAGATGTGGCCAATTCTGTTTCAATTGCCAGAAGAGTTATTCGACTAGATTGAGCCCGTTTGAGATAGTCTCCGGAAGACAACCAACGATGCCCCACACACTCGACCAACCATATTCTATGAAGTGTCCAAAGGCGTACAAGTTCTCCAAAGAATGGAGGCAAAATAATGAAATAGCTCGGACATATTTAGAAGGAGCCTCCAAGCATATGAAGAAGTGGGCAGATCAAAAGCAGCGAGCATTGGAATTCAAAGCTGGAGACCTGGTGTTGATAAAGTTATTACCTGAACAACTCCGATTCAGAGGTAAGAGAGACAAGCGACTTGTCCGGAAATACGAAGGTCCAGTCTAAGTCATTGAAAAGATCAAGCGGGCATCTTACAGAGTTAATCTACTTGCGTGGCTTAAAATCCACTCGGTAATCCATATTAGCAACCTGAAGCCATACCATCCAGACTATGAAGACCAGAAAAGGAACAATATCACAAGACATGACATCGCCCTCAACTATAGGAAGAAGAAGAAAGTTGAAGAAATTCTAACAGATCGGAGCGTCAAGACAGGTGGCGGCCTACACACTTAGTACCTGGTCAGATGGGAGGGACTTGGAGATGATGAAGTCACTTGGGAGAAAGAAGAGAACTTGAAGAATGCCACACAGAAGATTGGAGAATTCAAACTGAAGTTAAGTTGACGAGAACATCAACTGTAATGACCTGATTTTTATTTACTTTAAAATCGCGTGAAATTTAAAACCTTTTCTCTTTATAAATCAGAGTATTCTTTTTCTATAAAAACCTCATCATTAAAACTCTTTCCTTAAAGCATTTATCAATTGTAGGAGAAGTAATAAATCCATTTTATAAAAACGCAGCGGAATCCAAAACAACACATTAAAGAATAATTTACAAACCCTTGTTACAAATAAATTCCCTTTTTAAATTCTTTAGCCCAACCAGCCACAAGATTCGCCCGTGCAAATCCTTCATCAACTGCTACGCAGCTATAATTTTACTCTCGTACATATACCTACATTATGGGGAAAACAATGAGCCTAATGCCCAGCAAGAATCAGAATTAATGCAATGCAAATGATGCATGACCACACGATTCATTACAGAAGAGAGCCGTATCTCTTCTGAAAGTCAGGGTGAAATACTCCTAGGGTCATGTGACTGAACCATTTCACTATGATGGAGACATATATCCATCGGGGGTGTTCCACATGCCGGTATCCTCACTTTTGTTAGAGACGTTGGGGGTTTCAGAACGGGGTAAAGATAAACCCAGCTTCCACGTAGCCAACTCTAAACTACCACTCCCTACTGTTAGCCTTTTTTTTAGGCTTAGTTTTATTTTGATGATGACCAAATGGTTTAATGTAATGAAAATAATAAGTTGGTTAGTTGTGTTTTTATCGATAATGTATTCAATATTTTATTCATTATATTTATACTCAAATTTATCAAAAATACCCATATTGAGGGTATTAAAATGTGCTAACATGTTTATCTAAGTACATGTAGTGAATACATATCGTTTCGGGACTTAGGAAAATCAAGAAGGGGAAAAAGGAGCAAAAGGTCGACAAAACAACACAAAAGGTCGACCTCGATGGGCACCCATGAAGGAAAGGGTCGACCTCACGGTCGACCTAACTGTGAAGCAGAAAAAAACAGCTTGCCGAAAATTTCTGCACTGAAAGAAACGGTCGACCGCTTTGACAAAAGGTCGACTGCAGCAGTTGGAAACTCATTTTTCTCAACCGTCTTCAAAAGTCCATTGGAGGTCCATCAATGAAGGTGCGGTCGACCGCAAAATGGACAGATTGCTCTAGAAGTTCTGCACGAAGGAAAGGGTCGACCGCACGGTCGACCGTAAAATGGACAGATTGCTCCAGAATTTCTACATGAAGGAAAAGGTCGACCACACGGTCGACCGCACCATAGGTATTTTCCCAACGATCAAATTTCAACGAGAAGAATTGCAACGGCTAGTTAAAAGGGTCGACCGTTTGGGCATAAGATCGACCGTTTGCGTAGTGTCTATAAAAGTGAGATCACTCCAAGCTCTCCATAACGAACCGAGAATCGTGGCGAAGCCCTGCCGAATTTAATACGCGATTCTAATCATTGTGAGCTTTTAATATTGTTGTATATCCAATTCTCCCCAACCCATAAACTTGAGAGTTATATTTGGGAGAATTAGGATTAGTTAGATTATGCTTTAATTTCCATATTCGAGATTTGCGCTTGATTGTAAAGGGTGATTCCCTTAGAATTCATCACACTTGGGTGACACCCCGCAATAGTCAAATATTGGGTGACGCCCCGCAATAGTGAAGTTTAGGGTGACGTCCTATAAAAGTCAAAGTTTGACGACCTTAGAATTAGTCAAGGTTGACGCCCCGTTTAATAGTCAATTTGTAAACGGTTTTATTGGCACCCGTAAGCCAATTATTTAGTATATCTCCAAGTGAAACTTGGAGCGCGGACGTAGGCGAGTTTGCCGAACCGCGTAAACAAATATTGTGTGCATTTTTCTAACCCTTACTCTTTAATTTATGCATTTAATGTGATTGCATATTTAATCGTATTCGATAAATCACTTAGGGATTTATCGAATTTAAATATCGCACGAAATTATTAGAAACGCTATATTCACCCCCCCCCCCTCTATAGGCGTATATCGATCCCACAATTGGTATCAGAGCAGGTGATTTAAATTTTTGTGTGATATTTTGTTGATTGTGCACATTGCTATAAATTGTTGAATTTCATTGTTGAAATTTACTTGAATATCATTGATTGGTAGTCATATATATATATATATCCACATTATGGACTCCAACATGTATGAATTAGGTCAATGCACATCTATACCTCCACACTTTGATGGTTGTAATTATTTGTATTGGAAGTGTAGAATGCAAATATTTATACAATCTATTGATTTCTTTTTATGGAAAATCATTGAAAATGGAATATCTCTTCCTAGACCAACTTGTGAATTCAATGATTTAGATAAACGGAATTGGAACTTAAATGCTAAAGCAATGAATATTTTGTATAGTGCAATGAATATTCTGTATAGTGCCGTGAATAAAAATGAATTTGATAGAGTTCAATCATGTGTTAGTGCTTATGATATTTGGAAATCTCTTGAGCTAACACATATAGGCACAAATCAAAAGATTGGAAGTGGAGAAAGCTCATCCTTCGAAAAAGAGGAGAAAGTGGCCAATACATGCTTCATGGCCAATGAAGATAAAATTGAGGTAACAAACTACTATAGCGATTCCGATTCTAATAATGATGATGATAGTGATTTAGTAAGTGAATTGCTAGATAGTTTGAATGAGCTTAAAGATAAATATAAAGTATTGAAAAAGGAGCATTGTAATTTGATCAAAAGACATGCTAATTTAGATAAATCTTTTGAGGATCAAATTGTTGAATTGAAAAGCATGATTGATGATTCTAATGCTTCCTTTAAATCTCTTGAGCATGATTGTAGCAATTTGAAATTGTTGAACAATGAATTGAAATCTACTATCATTTCACATGAAAATGAAATTGATTCATTAAATTGCAAAAATTGTAATTTGATTTCTATTAATGAATGTCATAAGCATGAGATTTTTAATTTGAGAATTATGAATGATACATTGAATGGTTGTATCAAATCACATGAAAATGATATTAGCCTTTTGGATGCTAAAATTGAATTGCTTGAGGTTGATATATGTGAATTGAAAGTAAAGAATAATGATTTGAACTCTATTTTGCTTAAATTCACAAATGGGAGCAAAAATTTAAATATGCTCTTAAATTCGCAAAGAGTCACTTTTGATAAAGCCGGAATTGGCTATGAAGCCTTTGCAAAGAAAAAGAATTACACTTATCGATTTGTTAGTTCATCTATTTGTAATTCTTGCAATTGTGTTGGACATAAATCTTTTTGTTGTCCTTTAAAATTGAATGCTAAATTGGATTCAAATGTTAAATCTAAATTTGTCTATCCTTTGCATTTGAACTCTAAATTTAAATCAAATGTTAGTTCAAAATTTGTTCATTCTTTGGATGTGAATTCTAGATTTAAGTCTAGTTTAAATCTTAAACCTAATTTGAATTCTAAATTTGTGTGGGTTCCAAAAGGAACAAAACCTATAACAAATGGACCCAAAATGGCTTGGGTACCAAAATTTGCAAAATGATTTTTGTTGTAGGATGGAGGTTCTCCCAAGGAACTTAAAAGGAGAATGGATACTTGAATGTCCAACACATGGAGAGAAACTTCAAGATTGCCTCCAATGCTTTAAAAATGGAAACTATATTGGAGGTACACAACTTTTTGTTTTGATTAAACTTGGTTGTGAAATTTGATTTGGATGATTATTTAGTCTTTGATTGGTTGAAAGTCCTTTTGAAATCAATTTTATGGTTTTTGATTAGGAATTGAATTGGATTAAATTGTTTTTTTTTCTTGATTTGATTTAACTTGGATTAGTAGATCATTTTCTTGAATTAATTGTTAGCTTTAATCTTTTTGCATATATAAGTTGAAATATGTTTTATTCACTCAATTAGTATTTTGATGAATGGTTTCAACAATTGATTTCTAAATTGCATATACTTGAAAGAATGTTAGATGTTCAATTTTGTTGATTTAGGATTGCATTAAGAAAAATTGATTGTCTTTGGAGTGAATAGATAGATATCATAGGTCTTAAATTTGATTATTTCTTCACTTGATATCTAGGAATTGATATGTCTTTACTCATTCAATCTATATTTTGATGGCTTGTATTCCAACAACTTAGTCTCTAAATTGAACATGCTAATGCAAATATTGGATTGTTGGATACTAAGTTAGATGATTGTTTGGAATAAATTGCTTTGTCTTTTTGAAAATATACTTCTTCTATGAATTAAAATTAGCTTGAGATAAGGGGAGAAGGATAGAAAATTTGTTAATTGTGGCTTTGTTGATTTTGTCTCTTGAATTGAATTTGAATAACGAAATAGGGGGAGAAAATAGAATTGTTGAGAGTTGATTAAATCATTGACTTGTTTCAAAATTGTTAAATTTCGACTTTGATGATTGTGCTTCTGCTATGCCTATAAATTGTGTTTATCATCAAATGGAAGAGAAACTTGTCTATCTTCAATTGATATTTTTGAGTTTGAAAATTGTATTCCAACAAGTGGACTTCTATTTTGAATATATTGAATTGCTTAGATTGTTGGACACTCAATTTTTTTTTTGACTTGCGTATTTCTCTATTGAACTAAAAATTAACTATTGATATAGGGAGAGAAAAATACAAATGTTTTAATTTTGCTAAGTTGGCTTCCACTCTTGATTTAAACTTTGAAAATCTCCATAAATTTTATTTTAATCATTGAGTTAAAGGGAAAAATTAAATTTGTTTGTGTTTTATTTTGAATTGTTAGTGAATAGGTTAGATTTGACAATTGACTTAAATTAAATTGACTAAAATTCTTCAATACATAGTTTTAAACTTATCTTAGATATTTTCGAATTTGGAATAGAAGATATTGATAGTGTGCTCATTTATTGAAATTTGTATTTTACAATTGGTATCTCTTGGTTAAATTTTGCATAATTCTTGTCTGGGATTATTTTTATTGCTTAAGATTTGGCTTTCCAACGATTAGTTTTCTAGTTTTATATATTTAATTGTTGGATATTAATTTTGATTTGTTGTTTTCCCCATTAGATTGATTTTGCTATAGATAAAAACGAGGGGACATAAATTATTTAGACAACAAATTTTTATCCTTGAAAATTTAGAACACTCTTGATTTGTTTTGTTTTTTTTAAGAGGAAGATACATGCTTTAAAGAGAATTTATTTGTTTCTAATTATAGAATTCCCCATAGATTGATATTGTTGATTGATTTAGGGGAAGAAATTGAGTTGATTTGATTTAACTTGTCTTTTCCCAAATGTTTTTGGTTTTGAGATTTATAAAGGGGAAGAAGACTTGTATTTGATTTTCAAATTGATATCAATCTTTCTCCATTGATTTGAAATCACTCAATAGGTATCAATAATTGATTTGTTTTAAACTTCTATAATGGGTATTTATCTTGAATTTTCATCCCCAATGTTTTAATTGTATGCAATGATTTAGGGGAAGAGGAATGGTTTTTACCTTGAATATCATTGAAAGATAGATTATATCAATTAGTATTTTTGAAATTAGATTTCATTTCATCAATTGGTATCAATAATGATTTTTGTTTTGAAACCTTTAAATTGGTATCAATCATTGTTTGAGTTTAAATTTTAACAATTATGTATCCGTTCAAAAATTTGGTATCATTGGACTTATTTTTTTTAATTGGTATTATGTATGAAACTATTTTTGTTTTGATATCAATGAAATCATATTTTCTCTACAATTGATATAATATTCTTTGGATTTTCATTTGGTATCATATTTAGATTTCCCAAACTACTTGGTTATGTGCAAAATGATAGAGGGAGTAAAATTTTGTTTGCGCTTACAAAATGTGAATTCATCCATAGATTGTTTTTCAATTGATATATTTCTAATTAAACTTGGATGGTTCGCTTGAGTTTTTAAATTTTCTCCTATTTGCTAGTTAATAAAGTTATAGGGGGAGAAATTTATTAATTTGTTTTATTATTGCTCTAAGGGGGAGAGCAAATATTTTAAATGTGTGGTATATCCCCTTTTTAAGTGGTTGTTGTGATTAACATAGGGAGAGAGATAATTGAATTGATTTTGATTTAACACATTGGTATCTCTATTAGAAATCTCTTTTCAATTTATAATTGGTATCAATACTTTGTAAAATGATTTTATTTTAACTTTGGATCTACAATTGGTATAAATCTATGAAAAACTTGTTTTGGCTTAAAATTGTGAATTATCAATCGGTATCTATTGTTAATTTCTTAACTCTTAAATTGGTATCCCTTGTAGAAATTAAAAATTTGTTTACAATTCTTAATATTTTACTGGATTCTAGTTCTTACATTTGGTATTCATTTCTTGAATCTCATTCTTTTTGGTATCTGTTGTTTGGACTTAAATACATAATACCCTTCCATATGTTTAGGCTTCATGAGCAAAAAGAGGGAAAGTATTTTTGAATGAATATTTGCTTGTGGTGGTTTTTCAAATTGAATTTGAATGCTAATTCACTCCATGTATTTTGTATGCTTAATGGAAGATGAGGGAGAAAATTTCTATTAGAATTCCTTGTGATTGTGGTTATTTACAATTGGTATCTTTCTTTTAACCACAAATTGAAATTGAATCTATGTTTCTCTCCATGGTTTGCTTTTTGGTTAGATTCATTGATTAATGGGAGATAGTTTTAACTTATTGATAATTGCTCTAGGAATAATTAAATTATATATTGAATAGTCTTGATGATTTATGCTTGATTCTCATCCTTATTTGATATGTGGATAGATTCTTTGATTAAGGGAGAGAAATTTGTTTTTGGTAGAATTAATTGTTGAAACTATTGTTGAGATTGTCTTTGGATTCTAATACATATTCCCTACATTTATTCATGTTGTTAATGTTTAAGGGGGAGAATTTCTTCGCTGAATCTTTTGATAACATTTATTGATTGTATTTGGACCCCCTAGAATTACTTTTTGATTATGACAAAAATGGGGAGAATGGTGTATAAGATGTGATATATTTTAGGAGGAGTTTAGTAGCATGTTGCATGAATTAATTGGTTGATAAATTGCATAACTTAATTGGATAAATCTAATATACAATATTTGATGCACATTCTTAGATTTTAGTATAACCAACTTATAGGATTTTGTCATCATCAAAAAGGGGGAGATTGTTAGCCTTTTTGTTAGGCTTAGTTTTATTTTGATAATGACCAAATGGTTTAATGTAATGAAAATAATAAATTGGTTAATTGTGTTTTTATTGATAATGTATTCAATATTTTATTCATTATATTTATACTTAAATTTATAAAAAATACCCATATTGAGGGTATTAAAACGTGCTAACATGTTTATCTAAGTCCATGTAGTGAATACATATCGTTTCGGGACTTAGGAAAATCAAGAAGGGGAAAAAGGAGCAAAAGGTCGACGAAACAACACAAAAAGTCGACCTCGATGGGCAGCCATGAAGGAAAGGGTCGACCGTGCAGTGAAGCAGAAAAAAAACAGCTTGCCGAAAATTTCTGCACTGAAAGAAACGATCGACCGCTTTGAAAAAAGGTCGACCGCAGCAGTTGGAAACTCATTTTTCTCAACCGTCTTCAAAAGTCCATTGGAGGTCCATCAATGAAGGAAAGGGTCGACCGCACGGTCGACCGCAAAATGGATAGATTGCTCTAGAAGTTCTGCACGAAGGAAAGGGTCGACTGCAAAATGGACAGATTGCTCCAGAATTTCTACATGAAGGAAAAGGTCGACCGCACGGTCGACCACACCATAGGTATTTTCCCAACGGTCAAATTTCAACGAGAAGAATTGCAACGGCTAGTTAAAAAGGTCGACCGTTTGGGCATAAGGTCGACCGTTTGCGCAGTGTCTATAAAAGTGAGATCACTCCAAGCTCTCCATAACGAACCGAGAATCGTGGCAAAGCCCTGCCGAATTTAATACACGATTCTAATCATTGTGAGCTTTTAATATTGTTGTATATCTAATTCTCCCCAACCCATAAACTTGAGAGTTATATTTGAGAGAATTAAGATTAGTTAGATTACGCTTTAATTTCCATATTCGATATTTGCGCTTGATTGTAAAGGGTGATTCCCTTAGAATTCATTACACTTGGGTGACACCACGCAATAGTCAAATATTGGGTGACGCCCCGCAATAGTCAAGTTTAGGGTGACGTCCTATAAAAGTCAAAGGTTGACGACCTTAAAATTAGTCAAGGGTGAGGCCCCGTTTAATAGTCAATTTGTAAACGGTTTTATTGGCACCCGTAAGACAATTATTTAGTATATCTCCAAGTGAAACTTGGAGCGCGGACGTAGGCGAGTTTGCCGATCCGCGTAAACAAATATTGTGTGCATTTCTCTAACCCTTACTCTTTAATTTACGCATTTAATGTGATTGCATATTTAATCGTATTCGATAAATCACTTAGGGATTTAGAGAATTTAAATATCGCACGAAATTATTAGAAACGCTATATTCACCCCCCCCCCCCTATAGGCGTATATCGATCCTACACCTACGTGGAAGGAATACTACCATATGGAAGTGTCACCGATCACTCGAACCCCTACGAGCCTATTTACATACATTAGGTATGACACGCAATATGTAAGCAATTTCATAAATCCTAGAGTGATGCATGAATGCTACAAAATAAATCATACAATAGAAACACAAACAATTTAACCACAATTGCAATTGGAAGTCCAATTAAAACCCAATGTATTAATTTTTCAAAATGCCTAGATTTAGAGTGAGCATTTAAATTGAGGCAATACAATCATCGAATTGTTCATTGATTGAATACGAGTAAGGTAAATGTGTGTCCATATTCAACTAAAGATAGGGTTCAATCTCATCTCTTTTCAACTGTTCCATGCAAATTTTCCAGATTTAAGTCAACTATTAAATTGTTGAATGTATCCATGATAGTCAATTTATCATTCAAAGTAACAGCAGTTCAAACTTCAAGGTCAAGTCCGACAAAATCTCTAGGCATAATTTAACTATATCAGCGTCTAGAAGGTCACTAAAATCCAGAATTTCAAAGGTTACCACTTACAACTACTCACCCATGACAACAACTACTCAGTTTAGAATCATATTGACAATACCTTCAAGTAATTTATAGTCCAAGTTTTCACACAATACACCAAGTTCGGGCTATCTTAATTCACAGTTAATCTCATCTTCTATCATCCATGCTCATTACTTAAAAACAAAGTCCAACATTGACAGTTCAAGTAAAAGTATAACAATTTCCAATTTCTAGCATGTTGAACAGAACGTGTCATTCAAGCAAAACATTTCACAACATATCAAAATTACCCAAAACCCGTAATGTAGGGTCTCCTTAGGCCAAAACAAATCCAAATTCTTACCTCTTGTTGTGCAGAAGTCTAGACTGAAATTTTCAAATTGTTCAATCTTCCAATATTTCCTTTACCACCTCACGGGAAACACAATCCTCACAGCAAATTCTTCAAAGTCATACACCTCACTGAACTCACCAAGTACTTCACCCTCACAATTATATATCACTCACCTCTTCACAGTTGTAAGAGTGAAGAATACAGAGGACTTACCTTGTCAGCAACAGAGTTATTCAAGCTGCAGCCCACGTTCACATCATATAAACAGAGAAAGGGAGAGTGCAGGGATAAGGCTGAGGACAATCACCCACACCAAGGAGAGGTGGTACAATGATGGACAACCACATGGAAAGCCTTCCACACCTCAGGGACGACTGGACGTGCTGCAGGGAGGCTGGAGGAGAGAGGATCTTCGTGTAAAACACGAAATCGGAAGAGAGAGAGTGTGAAATATAAATGAGTTTTCGCAGATTTTTCGACTTTTCGAACGATACCAGTCGTCTGCGGCAGATTTTGGATGGGACCAACGCGTCCGAAAACGCATAAAATCGAATACAGATTCACTTCAACGACGTCCGCGCTGTTTGCTCCCGTTTTCAGATGAGACAAAGGCGTCCGAAAATGCATAGAATTTGTACAGATTCATTGCAGACGCGAATTCCTTCGTCCGCTTAGTCCACAAGTCATCCGAATTGTCTCATATTTGTACATATTCATTGCGAACGCGAATCTCTTTGTCCGCTTCGTCCGCAATTCGTCTGAAACACACTGTACACATTTTCTCTTAAGTTTCACACTTAGATTATTTTCCAATATTAACCCTATAATTTTCAAGCATAATTTAATGTGTATCGTCACGTAACATGACATAATTATCACCCAATAACTCCCCCAAATTATAATCTAACAATTCCTTCCTCTATAATACCCCGATAATTATTCGACTAATTCGAACACTCTCAATTACTTTTCCAATTCATCTTTTTAAACTCCAATATAACAGGTCGGGGTATTACATCAACTTAGTTGGGAGATAATGCAAGAATTCGGGCTTGTCCAGTACATGTTGTCTATGGCCGCCCATACTATTAAGTTAGATTGTTTTCTATTTATGACAATTCCTTTGTATTTTTTTTTTTTTTCTATTTTGGGCAAGTAACTCCTCACCACCATAACATGTTTATTCATATCATGGTGAGAATGGTATAGATTGCTCTTTAGGGGGAGAGGCATGACTGCACGTAGACCCTCCTACCCAATGTAATTTGCTGACAATCAATGATAAATCTTTTTACATACAAACTATACTCACTATGTTCAATGACGCTCTTTTCGATTAATCTCGCTGACTCGTTAGACACAAAGCTTGTTTTAACATTGTGGGCAATTGGTGCCGTTGACACACTTCGTAGGCTGACTCGTTGTTCCCCCTAACAATGAGTGCCGCACAGTCCATCTTAAATCTCTTGAAAGTAGGACCGCAACACAAAGCCTGCCCTCTAGCTCATTTGTCTTCAAATGAGTTGAAACAAAACATTGCTGGGTCACTAAGTATTCACTCCGGCCATTGTTAATGGCAGATGATCAATCTCATCTGCAAATCAACGTTCTCTCAACTGCTGACCTGCAAATAAAACTCTGGTCTTGTAATGTGCAGAAAATTCCAAAACAAAGTTCAAACTGTGCATAACTGACCGAGTTTATGAAGTTCGTTCGGAGTAATAATATAATAGACGAGGTAGACTAGAGGTCGCTAGTAGTAACCTTCAACTTATGCTAAAAACTGAATAAACCTTGAACTCAGAAAACAAGAATAACACTTGAAGTCTCCAATGGATGAAAATACAGGGAAAGAAAAAACAGCCTGCAATTGAGCTTCTTAAAACTTCAGAACACACACACAAAAGAAGTTATGCGAATGGGTACTCACTGCAGGGGCAAGTGCATATGCTGTCAGGCATAGGTTTATTGGTCAGAAAATACAACATCAATATCCCTGCTTTCTTCCTTCGATGGAAAGACTATAATCCTAATCCATTTAGCAATTATTCCTCGGCGTCTTTTTTCTTCTTCTTCTTTTTCTTCTCACTTCTATCAGCTTCGCCACCATTAGCAATTCCTACAACATCACCACTTTCCTTGTTTTTGCTTTTCTTCTTCTCCGACTTCTCAGTTCCGGTGGTGCCACCATTTTCAGCTTCCTTGTCTTTCTTCTTTTTCTTCTTCTCCTCCAACTTCTCTGCATCAGGGGAATCAGATCCGCCTTTATCTTTGTGTTCTTTCGTCTTCACTGTGTCTGCTTTTTCCTCGTTTGTTTCTTCAATAACATTCTCCCTATCCTTTTTCTTCTTCTTTTTCTCTTTCTTCTCCACTTCATCCACTTTTTGTTTCTTAGAAGGAACAATTTCGGCATCTTCTTCTGCTGTGCGTTTGTGCCCCACCCCATCTTTATCCCTCTCATCTTTTTTTCCTTTTTCTTTCTTCACTACAACAGTTTCCTCCACTTGAGCTGGTTCAGAAGCAGCAGCAAGGCTTGCCACAATAGAATCCCCACCTGGGGGTAAAACCAAATTTCTCATCCATTCTTGGGGAGTATTCTCATTTGGCTTTCCATGCTTAGTCAATTTCCCTTCTGCAACCAGTTTCTTCTTAAGAGAAGCTCGTGGACCCAAACCCCACTTCCTTGGGTAAGTATCACGATCCATCACTACCCTTTTAATCTTTGCCACAACACCATGATCACAAGTTGCCATCACAGCCGTCGTCATCTCTGCGATCCCTAAGGCGATTGCCTCACCCTTAGTTGTCATTAGAACAACTTCCTCCCCAGCCTCAATATCATTTTCAAACCTCAATAACCCAGGAATCATTAACTTCGCTCCATAACAAATGGCATTCACAGCAGAATCCTTTACAACCAATCTTTTATAACTCGTCAAGATCACTTCCAGAGGCATAATTATCCTACGCAAGTAACTCTCATCTCTGAAATTATCATACACCCATTGAGCATCTATCACATCATGCATTGTGACCATATTGTCTTTCTCTCCCATAATTCCAGACCTAACTCTTCTTAGCTCCTGCATATGCCCTCCAACGCCTAGAATTAGACCCAAATGAACACAAAGCGTCCTCACATAAGTTCCTGCCTCGCATGAAATCCAAAAAATGACCAAATGCTTATCTGCATCGTACTCAAGGAGCTTACTTTCATAAATAGTCCTAATCCTAAGCTGTCTTTTCACAGCAGAAATCAAGGGAGGCCTCTGAAACACAGCCCCAGTAAGCGTCTCAAGAGCCCTAGCCACCTTAGCCACATCCGGCACAGAAGAATGCAAACGAGCAACACAAACATATTCTTTTCCAGCACCTTGCTGCGATTTTACTAGCCTAGTGGCTCTGTCGATGCACACAATCAAGTTTCCAGTGACTTTAGGGTCCAGAGTACCACTATGACCAGTTTTCTCGACCCTAAGTATACGTTTAATCCAGGCCACAACCTCATGCGAAGAGGGATTTGCAGGTTTATCGAGATTAAGAATACCGTACCTGATATACTCTGCGAGAGGGCGTTTGAGAGGGGAATAACCCGAAGGAAGAGGAGTGTAATGTCCGGTGCGAACGTTGAGGCGATCGTAGTTCTTCAGAAGTATCGGCCATTGAGAAGTATCAACGGTAGGAGTGAAGCTCTGAGGCTTAATCATGAAATCAATTGAGTCCAGTGTTGGCTCTGAACTCGCATGATTTACTGATTTCGGGGAAAACGGAGGTTCTCCGTCTTTGGAGCGATGCTTCTTCTTCTTCTTTTCCGAACGCGAGACCTGTATGTTGGACATGCTTGGCCCTGGTTCTAAGGGTTTTGGCTGGAAATGGGAGCGGAGAGAAGATGTGCAGTTTCTAGGGTTTTAGCGGTAAGCGAAGGCGAGGTCTTTTGGGCTTGAATAAACCCTAGTTGAGCCCAGTTGAGAGAAGATGTACCCTATCTTATGCAACATAGATAAGTATTGGCATGACTCGACTGAGAGCATGATGAAAGAACATGGAGCGTCTCCACCCTCAGTAGCTCAAAAGGAGTGAAAATTCAACTGCACAACTCTTTGTTTCTTTTATAGTCTACCATAGAAGATTTCAAAACTATTTTTGAATTTTATTAGAACTTTGAATATGAAGCAGAAGAAACGGAAGAACTACTTCGTTATTAAGAATTGTTGAAAATACAAACTATGGTCAACTCTTTATATAGAGGCTATCTTATTCTTTCAATACAATCAAACTAAAAAACTAAAAATAACCAACTAACTATTTGCAGCTACTGAGCTTTCACAATAACCATAACTTGTAGTCTTAATATTCCCCTTCGAGATGGAGGATGTATGTCAATCATTTACATCTTGCTAATGAAATCATGGAAAAGACCAGGGTAAAGTGGTTTTGTTAAAATGTTAGCAATTTGATGTGAAGATGAAACATGTAATGTCTTAAAATGTTGTAGTTGAATTTGTTGTCGAACAATATAGCAGTCGATCTCTATGTGCTTTGTACATTCATGAAAAACAGGATTAGCAGCAATATGTAGAGCTGATTGATTGTCACAAAAAACTATCGGACCATTGATATCTAATAAAAAATCCGCCAAAAGAGCTCGCAACCAAATAAGTTCACATGTGACGTGAGTCATAGCTCTATATTCAACCTCCACAGTAGATTTAGAAACCGTTTGTTGTTTCTTGAACTTCCATGAAATCAGCGAGTTTCCAAGAAAAACACAAAAACCAGTAATTGATTGTCTTGAATCTGGACACGTTCCCAATTAAAATAACTAAAAGCTTTGAGTTGCTTACTGGAGGAAACCAAATAGAATAAACCTTGACTTGGACAACCCTTTATATATCGTAAAATCGGAAAAGCTGCTTGTAGATAAGATGATGTGGCTTGAGATAAAAATTGATGTGTGTATGTGTATGATACATTACCATCTCTACAAATTAAATTAGTGTCTTTTAGGATTTCTAAATAGTCTGTTCGTATTCTGTTACTGTCTTTTAGTATTCTGTTGTTGTTTTTATTTAAAGGAGTAGTTGTAAAGGGTTTTCACTAGTGGGAGAGCTAGTAGACCTCTCGAACGTCTGTCACTTGTAGATATCTAGCAGACCTCTCGAACGTCTACGCTATCGTGTATTCGTTTCTGTTTTTATTGTTATCCAAAGTTTGGTTTTTATCATTGGTATCAGAGCAATTTCTCTACTTCTTTGTGATTTCTCAAAGCAATTTCTTTTAGAAAGGGAAACTGTTGACGGAAGTGTTACAGGATCAGAAGTGGAAACTTCAAAATCTATAAAAAAAATCCAGAAGCTTACCAAGTTACTATTAACAGTCAAGACTCATGGCTGAGAAAAGAGGTTAAGGGAAAGAAGGGGTTGGAGAAGAAAGATTAAGCCGCGAAATCAAAATGGAGCTGGGAAATCTAGTCGGCCATGAAGAATTTCGGACAGAACTGGGAAGTCTTCAGGATGAGCTTTCTCAAGGATTGGGATCATTGAAGGCGGACTTCAAGTAGCTTCAATCCTTGAAGGCGGATATGGCATCAATTATGAAATCTTTGGCGTTGATGCAGATTGAACGTGAAGAGCTCCGCACCGATTACCCGCACGACGAAGCCCGCGTTGGAGAGTCACACATTGAGTTTCGTTCAAGCTTGCAGCACAGCAAACCTAGGGCGAGTGGAGATGGAGTTTGGCCGAGAATCGATTTGTCCATTTGAGCCGAAGTTGAAGCGTCGTAGGTGGGTGAGGCTTCTCGGGTTGCTGAAGAGGGTTCTCGGGTTGCTGAAGAGTTGCTGGTTCACAAAGGAAGAAGGCTAGGCTAGGAGATTTGGTTTGACAATGGGAAAAGACATATGGGCCAGGAGACTTTGATGGAGAAAAAAACAACCCATAATAGGGCTATCCAAAGTGGGCTGCCAACCTGGCAAGACTTGGTTTATCGCGAGCAAAATGGCAAGAACCGTGTAGTGGACAAGGATTCATTTTTTTGCCATAATTCGGAGGAGGTACTTGGAGTTTTAGCCGGGGATGGCAGACTTAAAATTTTGGACATGACAATGTTCGATAATGGCGACCTAGATGATTGGGTATTTACAGTTGAGCGCTTTTTTGCTCTACATCAATTTTCAGAAGCTGAAAAAATTGATGTCGTGGTTGTACACTTCGAGGGAGAGACTCTTACTTGGTATCAATGGGAGGACGGACGACAGCCCTTTTGGAGTTGGAGGGATATAAGGGATCGCCTATTAAATAGATTTCACTCTTCACATGAAGGTTCTTTATCATAACGACTTTTGGCATTACGGCAAGAGGGAACAGTGAGAGAGTATACATTGCAGTTCGAGAAATTGGCTGCTCCTTTTCGAGACATTCCCAATCACTTATTAGAGGCCCAATTTATGAATGGTTTGCGAACAAAAATTCGAGCAGAATTAATGGTATTTAGACCAACCGGATTGAGACAAATCATGTAGACAACTCAACAAATTGAAGACAAGATAGCCATGTATTTAAATGATGATGAACTCAAGGATTAAAGAGAAATGATCACAAAAATTATGTACCTTGAGAACAAGATGCATCTTTGGGAAGAGAGTATTGATAGTTACGACATCTACAAATTAAATTAATGTCTTTTAGGATTTCTAAAAAATATATTCGTATTCCGTTACTTATCTTTTAATATTCCGTTTGTTGTTTTTCTTTGAAGGAGTAGTTGTAAGGGGTTGTGGGGGGTATCAGAAAATTTAGGAATTCACTAGTGGGAGAGCTAGCAGACCTCTCGAACATTTGCACTATCGTGTATTCGTTTCTATTTTTATTGTTATCCAAAGTTTGGTTTCTATCAGTGTAATCACAACAAAAGTGATGTCTGGACGTGTAATTGTCAGATACATAAGTTTGCCAATTAGCTTCCTATAAACCGTAGCATCAGGTAGAAGAACACCACTATCAAGAGACAGATTACAATTAACATCTATGGGTGTTGGAGCTGGTTTACAACCAAGATAACTTGTTTCTTCTAATAATTTCAAGGCATAATTCTTTTGATTTACCGAAATGCCTTTATTATTTCGGGGCAATTTCAAGACCCAAAAAATAATGAAGATTGCCCTGATCCTTCAATTTGAACTTGTTGTTTAGTGATTGTTTGAGCAGATTCATATCAGTGGCGGAAGTGCCAGCCATTATGATATCATCCACATACACCAAAATTGCAATAAATGAGTCTAAGGTAAAACGCAAAAATAATGAGCTGTCGAAAGCAGATTGATGAAAACCATAAGACTGTAGCTCACTTGAAAACTTGCTAAACCATTGTCTTGAGACTTGTTTCAAGCCATATAATGATTTGTGTAGTTTACAAAGTAGAGTAGAAGAATTTTCCCCTTATTTCGATGCATTATTTACCTGATATCCAGGAGGTAAGGACATGTATACCTCTTCATGTAAATCTCCATGTAAAAATACATTGTTGACATCTAATTGAATTAAATGCCACCCATGAATATAAGCTAAGGCTAACAGTATTTTGACAGTAACCAACTTGCAACAAGAGAAAAAATATCAAAATAATCAATGTCTTCTTGTTGTGTAAATCCTTTGGCTACTAACCGAGCCTCATACTGTAATACCTCGAAAATACTTTTCCCTCTTTGATGATGTAATAATTTTGGATAATCTCAATACACAAATATTACGACAAATTATGCAACAGTGAACGTAAGTTGTGCGTGAAAAGTTAAAGGTCAATGTTGGAAAATGAACTAAATATGAAAAACTTGGGCAAAATGTACAAAAGTTGGGTTACAGACACCAACGGATCACTGCGGACAACACAGGGCAGCGTCCGAATGAATTTGTCCTAAATTCTGGACACTTCGGACGATGCGGAAGATGGAAGATGAGAATGAATGATGTCTGAATGAATCTGTCCTAAATTCTAGACAATTCAGACGATGCGGACGACACATGCGGACGTCATGTCGCATCCGCAAGGTACCTGCGGACGGTACGAACACAGGCTGGGGACTCATTTTCTCGTCCCAAATCGACTTTCGGACGATGCAGACGAGTACTGAGGACGACTCGACTTGTCCGCAACATCGGGGATTTCCTAGAAACCCATTTAAATCACACTCTCTTTCTTCCGATTTCATAAAATACTCGCCAAAATTCTCTCTCCAGCCTCTCCCCTCTACCTCCCGCTACGATGTCTAGTCTTCCCTGTGATGGTGGAAGCTTTTCCACGTGGAATCACCTAGTTGGACCACTTCTTCTTGAGTTGGGCGAATGGCAGCTTATCCTCTTCCCTGCTGCAGTCTTTTCTCTTCCCTTCATCTATATAGGTGAGTCTCTTGTGTTCTTTTAGTTACTTTGGCAACTGGGAGTGTGTGGGAGTGTATTTGGTGAGTGGTGAGCTAAGTGCAGTGAATGGTGAGCTAAGTGCAGAATTGGGTGATATTGGTGTTACCATGGCTGTCCATCCATGAAGGTAAAGATTTATCATTTGGAATGGTTGGGTTTCTGATTTAAATTAAGTTTATAATGGACATTGAATCTAGATGCTACATTTACTTAGGCAAATTTTGGGAGTTTTGGAAGTTTAAGAAAGGTAGAGGAGATATATATGCATCATTGTTGATTGCTTGCAATTTCTGCTGTGTTGGTTTGCTGTGGACTGTTGAATACTAAGCAAGAAAGGTAGAGGAGATATATATGCATCATTGTTGATTGCTTGCAATTTCTGCTGTGTTGGTTTGCTGTGGACTGTTGAATACTAAGCTGAAAACTGAGGTAAGAATTTGGAATATTGTTTTGGCCAAAGGAAGGCCCTACATTACGGGTTGTAATTGTTTTAGATTGTTGGAATTGCTTTAAATTGCTAAATTTCTGTTGGTCCTGTTGAATTGTGTTGATTTGCCATAGAGAACATCATCTTCTTATTGCTATCTACGTTTTGTTATTCTCAAGTGTGGATAGTGAGAAATGTTAAATTGAATTACATGAAGTTTGGATTTGAATAGGACTGCTACCATATTGTTTAAACTGTCATGAGTATTGTAAAGTATGGAATTGGGCTATACAGTCAACATAATGTTCTATGTATTGTTTAAATTGCTGTGAGAAATTTGAAAACATGGAAATCGAGTCCTATTATTGAGATATAGTCTCTGTAACAAGTTAAATTCTGCATATTGGAAACTGCCTGCTATTCATTTCTTGGAGATATTTTACTGTTAAGTATAAGAAGCTGTCCATATGCTCACTGTGATTATCATCGAGTTTAACATACACTTATCCTGTCAATTGGCTTGATTTGAATATGGAGAAATGCTATGACGGATAGTTGGATCCTGTTGTGGTTTCTGAAATGCTAAAAGAGAATGTGTTAACTTGTTATCAAATGTTCAATCTGTCATTGGGTGTAATATTCTATCTATAAAAAGGAATTAGCTAGAGAAATGTTTGACATAAATAGAATTGATTATGTTGTAGGAAGTTAATGAGCATAGAGATATTGGTAGTGTTATATTGTTAGAAATGGTTAAGTGTCTAAGTTGAACTTGGGTTAAGGATTTTAGTAAGTAGCAAATGAAAATGTGTTAAGATAGATGAGTTGTGATTTTAATGATAAATGTTATGAATTGTGAAGGTATAAAAAGGAGAAAGACAACGTTAATTTCTGAACTGCACTATGGACGCCAGGTAAGTTGATACTTACTTAGTTTTGGTCTTCGGACTCTACATCGCAAGAGTTAGGATTGCATGTTGTGTATTCTTTTTAATGATATGTTTATTAGACATGGTACGATCATATAGGACTGTAGGTATTCATAGGCATGTTGTATGTCATACTTAATATATGTAAATAGGCGTGTGGGGGTTCGGGTGATCGGTGACACTTCCATATGGTAGTATTCCTCCCACGTAGGGAGTGGTAAGTTTAGAGTTAGCTGTGTGGAAGCTGGGTTCACCTTTAACCTGTTCTGAAACCCCCAACATCTTTAACAAAAGTGAGGATACCAGCATGTAGAACACCCCCGATAGATATATCTCCCCATCGGAGTGAAATGGTTCAGCCACATGACTCTAGGAGTATCCACCCAGACTTCCAAAAGAGATACGGTTCTCTTCTGTTATACATTGTGTGATCATGCATCATATTTGCCTTTCGTTTTCTTATATCACTTACTGAGCAATAGACTCATTAGTTTAGGTCTTGTGATGTAGGTATCGTACGAGAAACAGGTGAACAGGTCAAAGACAGTTGATGAAGGATTTGCACGGGTGGATCTTGTGGCTGGCTGGGCTAAAGAGTTTTAAAAGGAAATGGTTGGTAAAATAGTTTGTAAATTATTTAATATTCTTTAATGTTTTGTTTTAATTCCACTGCGTTTTTTAAAAGAATTTTATTGCTTCTTCTACAAAAATGTTTTTAAGTAAGGAGTTTTAACGATCGGTTTTTATAAGAAAAGTTTCACTCTGATTTTATAAATGAAAAAGTTTTAAATTTCACGCGATTTTAAAGTAAATAAAAACCGGGTCGTTACACATACCTTTCAATGGAACCATTAACATTGTATTTGATTTTGTCAACCCATTTACAGCCAACTGCATGTTTACCGACTAGAAGATTGATTATTGACCAAGTTGAATTACTCACAAGTGTTTTCAATTCTTCTTGCATTACATCTTGCCATTCAGGGAACTTCTCAGCTTGTTTAAAAGATTTTGGTTCACAGTGAGTGGAGACAGCAAGAGAAAAAACTTTAAAATGTGATGATAATAGATGATACGATAAGAAATTAGAAATGAGATATTTTGATGTTGAAACAAAAGGAGAAGATGATTGATCAAAATTTGTCAAGTAAAAGTGATAATCACTTAGATAAGAGTAGGGGTGTGCAAACCGAACCTGCACGAAAGAACTGGACCAAAACCGATGGTTTTGGTACCAGTTCGGTGCGGGTTTACCTGGTATAGGACCAAATTCAGTTCTGTTTGAGCATAACCGAATTTCACGGTCCGGTTCTCTGTTCTCGGTACCGTAGAACCGGTACAGACCGTAGAACCGAGAAGGGGATTAAATTTAGGGTACCTTGTGTCCCTGATGACCCCGCAGCTGCACCCGCGTCCTAAGCTACAGTCCCGACTCCCGAGCTCCAGTCACTGCCCTCGTCTCCCCTCCTGCGCCAGCCCTCCAGAGTCCCGAGCTCCAGTCCCGACTCCATCTCCCGCTGCTTTCTCAAGTCTCAAGCCCCGAGCTCCAGCCCCGAGCTCCAGCCCCGAGCTCCAATCCCAGCTTCGTCTCCGGCACCGGCCCTTCCGGCTTCCATCGCTAGCTCGGTCAGTATTCTGTTATGTTCTGATTTATGTGGTGTTGGTCATGTGAATTTAGAATTGTCCCTGTTGATTGTTGATGAATCTATTGACGAATCTGTTGATTGTTGGTGTTCATTTGGCTAGTATTATGAATTTGTTTGGGTTGATTGTTGAAAATGTAGAAATTGTTGAATCTGTTAAATTGTTGGTGCTGAATTCTGATTTCTGTAGTGTTGGTCCTGTTAGTGTTGATGGTTTCTGTTCTGATTTCTGTTTTGTTTGTTTTTCTGTTCTCATTGTTTTGATAGTTTTATGTACTAATATTTCTGTCTGTAGTGTTTAATGTGTTAGTGTTGAACTGTTGATGGTTTTTGTTTTGTGATGGTTTTTGTTCTGTTAGTTTTTCTGTTATGTTAGTGTTCATTTAGCTTAGTAATGTGATTCTGAAATGTTATGGTTGTTTTATTTATACTAGGTCAATGTTGTGTGTATAGTGTAATTATTTAGGTTTTTTTTTTTTTGCATTTTTTATTTTTATAAAATTTTGTTATAATATTTATATATATATTTGGTATCGAACTGGAACCAGTATCGAATTTTTGGTTCGATGCCGAACTCCCATGGGACCGGTTCAGTGCGGTTCCACTTCGGAATCAGACCGAACCGGACCGTGAACACCCCTAGATAAGAGGGTTGTTTAGTTACTTTGGAAGTGCGAATTGAATGTCTAGAAGAAAGATATTCTGTACTTGATGAGGGAAATGAAGGAACTGAATGAAGTAGTATATTATCTGAATATGTCGGAAAAACAGAATTTGAATTTTTCTGCATATTAGTGCAAGGAAAAACTTGTTCGTGAAAAACAACATTTCTTGATATGACAATTTTATTCAATTGGAGATCAAGAGTCTTATAACCTTTGTGACCAATTAGATATCTAAGAAAAATGGAAGCACGAGTCCGAGGTGTAAATTTGTCTCGGCAACTCGATAATGTAGACACAAAGCATAAACAACCAAAGGCTTTTAAATGATTGTATAGAGGAGCTTTATGAAACAATTTCTCAAAAGGAGATTTATTGGACAAGATTGGTGAAGACAATCTGTTAATTAAGTATACTGATGTTAGTATACATTCTTCCTAAAATTCTAAAGGGAGATTTGATTGAAAAAAAAGCGCAGGAGTTACGTTTAGTATATATTGATGTTTTCTCTCAACTATTGAATTTTGTTGAGGAGTTTCAAACACAAGATTTGCAATGAATGATTCCTTTGTTGTTATAGATATCAATGAGTGAGAATTTTGGTGCATTATCGGAACGAATTCCTTGAACTGTAACATGAAATTGAGTTTCAATTAATTGAATGAATTTTGGAATCATGGAGGATGCTTGATGCAAAATAGGACCATTCTATTATTTATCAAGCCTCAAAAAATATCATGAAGATCAAGCATAGGTGGAAGTCAAGAGCAATGAAAGAGAAATAGAAAGACTTTCTAAAAAACTGTCTTCTTTTTTACCTCCGAGGCGTATTTGATTATTTTGGAAATCAAGGCGACATCTTTTCAAGAAGTGTTCTTCATGAAGATTGTAACCCACTTCCTAAGCTTTCTAACGCATGTTAGATCATTTAATTCATAGTTCAGTTGCTATGGTAAAAGCCCAAAGAATAGAGAGCAAAAGTTTAAGGAAAGTCCGAGTTTCCAAACTTGGAGATCAAGAAATTCAAGATATGGGAGACATCCAAGTAGACGATTTCAACATGAAAAGAAGCCCAAGAGTAAGCCCATGAAGACAAGCTTGGAGGACAAGAAAGAGAAAGATATTCTCTCTAAAAATATCCACTTATCTAGAATATCTAGATTCACTTATCTAGGATATCTAGATCCATGTACCTAGGTTATCTTTTATTTAAATTTCTAATTTATGTTTTCAATCGGCTATATAAAGCCATCACCGCTAATGTTTTAGAAGAGGAGAATTGAATACAAATTAAAGCTTTGCTTTGATTCGGAAATTGGAGTCATCATTTTTTTCTTTCTTTGGTGAGTTATATCCAAAGGCCTTTAGTGAGTCATATACAAAGATTCTCTTGTGTGAGTTGTATCATGAGAGAACCTTGCATCTGCATCCTTATCCAAGGAGGTGAGAAGTGGTGCATTCATCCACAGTTCATCCATCGGCAGCTTAAATTTGCCGGCTTTCATATTCCAAGATTCCATTCCAGGATTTGAAACGATAAAGGACATCCGTTGCTTCACAAATAAAGGTGCTGCCTTTATTTTGAGGACGACTGTGCCTATATTCCTTGCTCACTTTACAGGTTAGATCTAAGCCCCTCTCGTGCGTGCATCAATGCTTCAGATTTGTTTTTTAAAAGATAAACTCAGGTAGCTCTAGTGCAATCATCCACAATAGTAAGAAAATACTTATATCCATCATAAGTTAAAATATGAAATGTGTTAGCTTTTTTGTTAGGCTAAGTTTTATTTTGATGATGACTAAAATGTTGTCAAATTTAATAAATCTAATAAGTTATATTTTGTATTTTCTTGATATTATTCTTATCGTTTTATAATAATATTTATATCAATGTTTATTGGAAATACCCTCAAAATGGGTCTTATTAACATGCTAACAAGTTTACTTGAGTCCATGTAGTATTGCATATCTTTTAGAGACTTAATATAGTTCAGGGATTATTGTGGAGTGAAGGTGTGGACGACTGTGGACGAAGGAAGAGGGCTAAAACTGATATTTGGAGTTTTCGGACACACGCGGACGAGCGAGGTCGAAGGCCAACGTCCGAATTCTCAATTAGGATGAGTGAGGACGCAGGGATTGTGTCCCAATGTAATGCCTCATTAATTTAAAACATTTTTATTATTTGAAAATACGTCATAAAAATTTTTCGCTTAATTTAATTAACATTTCAAATTCATTTTTAAAAAGAAAGGAAATCAAAGTAAACATTGCGGAATAAAATGGGAATTTAAATCATAGATTTCAAATGTTCGTAACAAAAGTCCCAAAGTTCATATTACAATATTTAAAATAGTCAAACACTAATAGTAGAAATTACTAAAATACCCTTCACTCAAAATACTAACAACTCCTAAAACACGTGATTTGCACCCAACAGGTCAAATCGGCTGATAACACGATAGATCATTCTGGAATGCTTCTTCCTCAACCAGTACATATTCTTCATTAAAATCATCACCTACATTACGGGGAAAACAATGAGCCTAACGCCCCGCAAGAATTAGAATTAATGCAATGCGAATGATGCATGTACATACAATGCATTACAGAAGAGAACCGTTTCTCTTCTGGAGGTTAAGGTGGAATACTCCCTAGAGTCATGTGGGCTAACTAGTCACTCCGACGAGGAGATATATCTATCGGGGGTGTTACCACAAATGGGTATCCTCACTTTTGTTGAAGACGTTGGGGGTTTCAGAACGGGTTAATTGTGAACCCTAGAATTCACGTAGCTAACTTCTAAACCTACCATTCCCTACGTGGGAGGAATCTATCGTATGGAAAGCCACCAATTCACCCGAACCTCCACATGCCTATTTACGTATTTTAGGATGACATACATAATGTAACTAATTCATAATTCCTAGGATGATGCATGAATACCACAAAATCAAACAAAGAAGTGTTATACAATAGAGCACAACCAAATAATCACAATTTCATAGGGAAATTCATTTTAAGGCACAATATCGACTTATTGAACTATTCAGATTCTAAGTGAGCATTCAAAATTAATCAAGTAAAATTTCAAGTTAATTGTTTAATTCGTACGAGTAAGGCAATACATATTTAGGCCCACCTAAGGCAGGGTTCAATCTCCTTTATTGTCAACTATTAAAAGCATAACAAACTTTCTCAGATTAACAGAACTTGTCAATTAAGCAACCCCTTCACAGCAATGCCAACTTAACTTCTAACACTTTCTCCAATGTAACTTAATGATGCCATAATTTCCACTAAGAAAAGGGTTCGGTATTGACAGGTTACTTTATTCTTAGCAACTTAGCAGTATTTGGTACAATATTTAACCATCATTCATGTCTCACCATTACTAAAAGAATATTGAAATCAGCATTCAGTATGCTTTCATAATCCAGTATATAACATCTCTATTTGATTTACTTAACATGCTTCACATTCTAACAATAAAATCAATAAACAAGAAAGGACCCATAATGTAGGGCCATTTATCGGCCAAACCATTCTCAGTTCTTACCTCAGTGTTCACTTCAATATCCAGCAGTACAACCAATAGCAAAAACGTGTCCTTAATCTCTAATCCTTCAGACAGTTCCTAAACAAAACAACATCAACATTCCAACCAATTCAGTTCAAATCGGAGTCCATAATCAATGCAACTTATCTCAAACAATTCCTTACCTCTGCTTCAATCCACGGTGATCAGGAAGAGTTTCCAACAAAGCAACGCATAACACTCTTCACTCCACTTCCCACTATTTTCAAGTTTCCCTTCTTCACCAAGCACACTCTTTTCTTCACTAATTTCACCAACTCATACACTCATATTACACTCTCACATCCTACTCACGTTTTGCAATCAGGAATACAGGGGACAAAACCCACCTCTTATAGACAGAGAGGAGAGAAGGAGAATTGAGTGGTGGCAGAAGATAAGCTGGAGAATCTGCCCATCACACAATCCAATGGAGGGGAGGGGAGAGACCCACGTGGAAGACTTCTTCAACTATGGGGGAGACCCTGTCGTTGCAGAAAGAGGCCAGGGGGAGAAGATTTCATCGTGTCAGTCACAAAATCGGTAGAGAGAGAGGAGATTTAAATAGATATTCACAGATTTTGAACTTTTCGGACGAGACCAGTCGTTCGAATTCGTTTTCGGACGATACCAACACGTCCGAAAACGCATAAAATTTGATACATATTCAAATTGACAACGCCCGTGTCGTTCGCGCCAGTTTTCGGACGAAAAAGAGGCGTTTGAAAACACATAAAAATTGGTACAAGTTCAAATTGACAACGTTCGAGTCGTCTGCGCCAGTTTTTGGACGATACCAATGCGTCCGAAAACGCATAACACACGTTTTTCTTAACTTTCACACTTAGATAAATTATCCAAATCAACCCCATGCTTCCCAAGTATAATTTAACGCGTATTATCATGTAACATAATGTACATATGCATTAATTATCCAATTTAATACATCGACAACGGAAAAATATATTTTCAGGGTATTACACCCAATCTCCAGTCCAGTGTTTTCGGACGATACCAAATGAAGGCGGACGATAGCGAACATAGAAGTTTTGAATTTGTACAATTCTGGTGACTTTTTCGGATGATAGCGGACAAGGACTCTACGTCCGAAAAGTCCAAATTTTGCCAACGGACAGATTTCCATTGGACGAATTTCAACGACTATTTTCTTCAACAGTCAGATGCGGACCACCGAATACTTTTAGGATGGTCCGAAAAGTCCACTGCCTATATATAGAAGATCACTTCAAGCTCTAAAAAAAATGGAGAATCATGGTGAAACCCTGACAAATTTTATACGTGATTCTAACCCACTGTGAGTTGTTATTGTAAATCTAACTCTCTCTATTTCAAACTTGCGAATTATATTGGGAGAATTCGGATTAGAGTTTTAGAGCTTTAAATTTCGTATTCTATATTTGCTCTAAATTGTAAAGGGTGATTCCCTAAGAATTCATCACATTAGGGTGACCCCTTGAAACAGTCAACGGCTCCATTGAACGCCCGAAAATTCAATCAACGGGTGACTCCCTGCAATAGTCAAATTAAGGGTAACGCCCCGCAATAGTCAAATTTAGGGTGACTCCCCGTAATAGTCAAATTTAGGGTGACGCCCCGCAATAGTCAAAGGGTGACGCCCTTAGAATTAGTCTTTGTAAACAGTTTTATTGGCACCCGTAAGCCAATTGTTTAGTGGATCTCAAAGTGAAATTTTAGAGCGCGGACGTAGGTGAGTTTGCCGAACCGTATAAACAAATATTGTACACTCTCTCTCTAACCCTCTCTTTACTTTGTTGCACAACTTTGTTATTGTTTATTTTAATTATATGCATTAAATCACTTAGAGTTGTTAAAATTTAAATATCGCACGAAAATACTAGAACGCTATATTCACACCCCCCCCCCAATAGGCGTATATCGATCCTACAATTGGTATCAAAGTGGGTATTTAAATTTTTGTGCGATATTATGCATATTGTATAGTTTTGTTTGTTTGTGAAAATTTCTCGTTAGCAATTATTTGTTGAATTTGCTTGAGATTCTTGATTTGAATTATTCAACAACCTTCTTAACATATACTATATATATGCACATTATGAATTTCAATATGTTTGTCGAAGGTCAATGCACATCTACACCTCCTTTATTTGATGATTGCAATTATTTGTCTTGGAAGTGTAGGATAAAAGTATTTGTACAATCTATTGATTACACTATTTGGAAAATCATTGAAAAAGAAATAACAACTCCAAGACCATATTGTGAGTTCGATGATGTAGATAAACATAATTGGAATTTAAATGCCAAAGCAATAAATATTTTGTATAGTGCCTTAAGTGAAAATGAATTTGATAGAATATGAACATGTGTTAGTACTTATGATATTTAGAAATCTCTTGAGTTAACATATGTAGGCACAACTAAATTGGATGGAGGAAAAGAAAGTTCATCCTCCGAAAAAGGAGAGAAAGTGGTCATCTCATACCTTATGGCCAAGGGAGAAATGAGGTAACAAACTATTATAGCAATTCTGATTCAGATAATGATACATTTAATGAATTGCTAGAAAGTTTTAATGAGTTAAAAGATAAATATAAATTGTTGAAAAATGAGAAAAATAATTTGATCAAAAAGCATACTATTTAGAATAAATCTCTTGATGATCAAATTGTAGAATTAAAGAGCATGGTTGAGGATTCTAATGCTACCATTAAATCTCTTGAGCATGAAAGTATTGATTTGAAACTATTGAATGATGGATTGAATATCTCTATCAAATCATGTGACGATGAAATTAGCTCATTGAATGCTAAGTCTAAATCTATTTTTGATGCTAATGCTAAATTAAATCTCTTGAGTTTGATGTTTGTGAATTGAAAGCTAAGAATGATGATTTAAACTCTATAGTATTTAAATTCATAAATTTGAGCAAAAATTTAAATATGCTCTTAAGCAAGCAAAGAGTTACATTTGGAAAAGCCAAAATTGGCTATGAACCCTTTGCAAAGAAAAAGAATTACAATAATTTATTTATTAGCTCTTCTACTTTTAATTCTTGCAATTGTGTTGGACATAAATCTTTTTGTTGTCCATTAAAATTGAATGCAAATGTAAAATCAAATGTTAATTCTAAATTTGTTTATCGTTTGATTTTAAGTTCTAAATTTAAATCCAATTTGAATTCTAAATTTGTGTGAGTTCCTAAAGGAACCAAACCCTTAACCAATGGACCCAAAATGGTTTGGGTACCAAAGAATTCGAATTGATTATGTTGTAGGTTGGAGATTCTCCCAATAAGCAAAAAGGGCTTGGATACTTGAATATTCAATACAAAAAGGGAGATGCTTCAAAAATTGCCTGCAATGTGGTAAAGTGGAAATAAGCTTATGTGGAGGTACACGATCACTTAATTAAATTTGTTTGTGTTTTGATTTGAATTGAAGTAAATAGATTAGATTTGACAATTGACTTAATTTGTTTTTCTATTTTTGATTGAAATTGAATTGACTCAAATTCTTCAATACATAGCTTGGACATTATTTTTGATATTCTTGACATTAGATTAACATTGAGATTGATTTTTGTTGGTTGAAACTCTTTTTGTGAAATCATTTATATGGATAGAGACTTTGAATTAAATTGATAGACATCATAGGTTGTAAATTTAAAAATGAAATAGATGGAGAAAATAGAATTGTAGAGAGTTGATTTAAATCATTTATTTGTTTTATAAAACTGTTTAAAGTTTGTATTTTGTTGAATTGCTTCTGCTTAGGCATAAACTTTGATAATTCTCATTTGGATTGATTTTGTCTCTTGATAAAAAAGGAGAGATATTTGTATAGATATAATTGTTTCAAATTTTGGATAATTTCTCACAGATTGAAATTGTTAATTGATTTAGGGGGAGAAAAATACAATTGTTTTAATTTTGATGATTTTGCTTCCGCTATGATTTAAACTTTGATAATCCTCATTGATTTTATTTCGACCATGAATTTAGGGGGATAACATAAAATTATTTTTGATTTTGATAATTTGAACCATTTCCCCAAATGATTTGATTTATTGATTTAAAGGGGGAAGAAGTTTTGTAGTTGATTCTCTAATTGATATCAATATTTCTCTTTGGTTTAAAATCTCTCAATTGATATCAATAATTGCTTTTGTTTTAAACTTCTACAATTTGTATCTATCTTGAATTTAAATCCTCTATGTTTTGATTATGTGCAATGATTTAGGGGGAGAGAAATGAGTTTAACTTGCATATCTTTGAAAGATAGATTATATCAATTTGTATTTTTGATATTGGTTTTTAATACCACAATTGGTTAAATTTCTACAAATTGGTATCATTGAACTTATTTTCTTTTCAATTGGTATCATTTATGAAACTATTTTTATTTTGGTATCAATGAAATTATTTTTCTCTACAATTGGCTTATCCTTTTAATGATTTTATCTTGTATTCTTTAAATCTCCAACTATTTGATTTTGTGCATAATGATTGGGGGAGAAAATTTAGTTGTGTTTTAAAGCTTGAATCCATCCATGGAATTTTGACAATTGGTATATATTCTGTTTTAAACTTGGATGATTCATAACTTTTAGGTCTTTCCCTCATATTTGCTTGGTGATAATTTGAAAGGGGGAGAAAATTTTTTTAAAGATGTCTTATTATTACTCTAAGGGGGAGAGCAAACGTATTTTTTTTAAATTGGATTATATCTCCAATGGATTGCTTTTGTGATTAACATAGGGGGAGAGATAAGTGAATTGATTTTGATGAAAAATTTTGGTATCTCTCATAGATTTTTGTATTGGATTTCCTTTGAATGTACAATTGGTATCATTTTTTTGGAATAATTGGTTTGATCTTTTTGAATTTACAATTGGTACCATTCTTAGCAAAATTGATTTGAACTTCAACTTTAGATTTACAATTGATATTAATCTTTGAAAAACTTGTTTTGCTTCAAAATGTGAATTATCAATTGGTATCATTTGTTAATTTTTTAATTCTTAAATTTGTATCACTTGTTAGAAATTGAAAATTTGTTTATAATTCTTGGTCTTAAATTGCTATCTATTTCTTGGATTATAATGTTAATTCTCTCAAATGAAATTGTATGCTTAATGTAAAAGGGAGAGAATATGTAACGACCCGATTTTTCTTTTCTTTTAAAAATATACGATAAATTTAAAATTTTTATAATAATAACTTAAATTGCTATTAAATGAAATCAGAGTCTTCTTCTAAAAACCAAACCGTCAAATTCTCTCTTATAATCGTTACTTAAACCATGAATATATATGAGTATAAATCATTTTCCTTGAAAACGTAGCGGAAGCTTAAATAAACCATTTTAGAAATAACTAAATTACATTTATAATTACAAAACTAATTGCTCTTTGGTCTTTTGCTCTTTACCATTAAGTCTTTAACCTTTAGCTTTGAACTTTGCCAACCACGTTGCTCGACCGTGTAAATTCCTCATCAACCGCTTCTCTTTTAAATAAAGCATATTATCACGAACACCTACACCACAAGTAAACACTGTAAGCCTAAAAAGGCTTAGTAAGGAATTGGAAAACAAACAAAACACAACAAATGCCTCTAACTGGTTATGTCGGAAAGGAATCCATCCAACCGTTCTTTACTCATTATTATATCTTATAACTCGTGGATCGAGTTGGGAGATTAGAGAACCCTAGCAGGCAATGGGGGGAAGCTCGGCATCTAACACCCTAGAGTAGACAAGCTTTTCAATCCCATGGGCGGGAAGTTCTTACATTTGGTTTACCGATTCTACCGATTAGATCCGAACCATTAACCCGGTCGCTAATTCCCTTACGTACTTTATTAATCATTTTCTTCTCACATCATGAATACCAACTCGGCCGTGGTATTTCCTAAGGGTTTCTAAGACCATGAACCCTTAACTTAGTGACTCTAGCAAGCAATCTATGCAAATAAACACCCAAGATGCCATAGGATTCATCTATACAAACAATCACGAAATCAATCTCTACAAACCATCGTTGAACTACAATCCAATTTATCAAGAACTGAACTATGGCAACCATCACGGAAATACAATCACGCTTCAACAACTAAACTAACGAACATCGAATTATGTGGAAGCTAATGGAAGAATAACAACATTCTATTAAATCAAACTACGGAACAACAATGAAGTAATAGCAAATATTAAGCAATTAAAACGTGTTGAACATGCTTCTAAATTGACAGAAAAGAACCACGAAACAGCAGCAATTCATCAGTGAATTTAATCAATTAAAACGTTCTATACATGCTTCAAAAATTGATGGAAAACAGCCACAGAACAGCGATGATCAGCAATGAATTTATACCATTTAAACATGCTTAAGTTATTCAACAAGAACCTTCAATGAAAGTGAATTAGACTAACTATTTTCATACCAATCAAGAGTATAACGATTTAATCCTATCCAGTCCCAAACTCCAAACGGAGTTGCATGCTATAAAAACAATCCTCAACTAATTACAAGAACTCAATAAGAGTATATGGAATTCAATGTTAAAGGCAAACGCAACTAAGAAAACAAGCAAGAACACATACAAAATCTCAAACCTATACTTGTGGGTAGGGCTTTAGTTGCCAAAACCTACAATTTCTTACCATTTGACGAACCTAAAACTGGGATGGACAACACCAGCTCTGACAGTTTCACGGTAGCAGCTCCATCTTCAGCCTCCAGCACAGAGAGCTCCCCCACCCGAGAGCTCACCTTTCTCTTCCCCTCTCCCCTTTTCAACCTTGAAATCTGCCATTTATCAAAACAAACACCCGACAGCTTTTTCAATTGTCAACCACCACAGTCTCCTCATTAATTCCTTACTATCGGCAGGGGACAACCAGCTAGAAAATTCATGCCACTCTGTCTAACCCGAACCTGAAGTTGAACCCACTCAAATTTGGGGTCGCGTTTCACCGTTCGAACCCGTTGGCAAACTCGCTGCCCATAGCGAGTTTGCCACTGCCAAATCAAGTTGCATCCCGTCGAACGCTAAGTTCCAAGCACTCTAGCCAATGCCAGATCATTAGAACAGAAAAAGGAAGAAAAATCGACCAACATACCTCCAGTTCGTCGCTGGAAAACACCACGGCAGGAGCTCCGAGGCTGGAAGACATCGCCGGCCGAAATGGATCCCGAACCCTAGAATCCCGCAACCCGCATTGAACTGCCTTGTCTGAACGTCGAACGGCTCGCTCGTCTCCTCTAATCCTGATCTGCTCGCTCGTCGTCTTGCCAGAATCCAAGAGCTCTCTCTCTCCTTCGATCGCCCATCTCTCTTTCTCCCCTATCTCCCTTTTTTTTTTTTCATTTTCGTTGCTGCAAAAGAAATGGCCATTTGGCCATTTATATTATTATTATTATTATTTAAATCTTTTAATAATTAAATTTAATCTAATATATTCAATTAACTTTAAAATACATTTTCATTACTTTAAATCCCTAATAATTTAACCCCTCTCTTATTTTTTTCATTCAATAAGTCTTTAATCTAAAAGGATTATAAATAATTCTCACATCATAATTTAATTCGCCATATTACCATATATATATATATATATATATAGCAAATTCTATTTAATTTCAATAAATGAAATTTTTACAAAAGCGTCATTCGTAATATAATTTCGATAAATGTTATCTTGTATTATAACGTATTTATTTTTCACGAAATTTATAGTATTCATAGGGATGGTAAAATAACGGGATTTGTCCTTAGTAATATCCCGATGAATATCCAATTAATTTGATTACTCTTTATTATTATTATTATTATTTTTAAGTGGACTTATTATATTATAGAAAATCGGGATATTACAGAATATCTTTGATAGATTTATCTTGATTGTGGTGTACTTCATTTGGTATCTTATTTTAAACCACTCATTGAATTTAAATTCTTAACTCCCTCCATTGTTTGAATTATGGATAGATTCCTTGAATAAGTGGGTGAATTTCTTTTTAGAAGAATTTTTTTCGACGATTTTAATTTTGATGAGGTTGTTTAGGACTCCTATCCCTTAGGAATTTCTTTTTGATTATGACAAAAAGGAGGAGAGAAATATATAAGTTGATTATGGGGGAGTGACAATGTGTATGGAATAATAATTGGTATAACATGTATGCATGAAATTAAATGTAAAAATATTGTATAACCTAAAGGGGAGAGATCAAATATGCTATACTTAATGCACATGCTTAGGCTTTTAAGATAACCAACTTATTGGATTTTGTCCTCATAAAAAAGAAGGAGATTGTTAGACTTTTTGTTAGGCTAAGTTTTATTTTGATAATGACTAAAATGTTGTCAAATTTAATAAATCCAATAAGTTATATTTTGTATTTTCTGGATATTATCCTTATCATTTTATAATAATCTTTATATCCATGTCTATTGAAAATACCCTCAAAATGGGTATTATTAATGTGCTAAGAAGTTTACTTGAGTCCATGTAATGTTGCATATCTTTTAGAAACTCAATATAGTTCAGGGTTTCTTGTGGAGTGAAGGTGTGGACGACTGCGGACAAAGGAAGACGGCCAAAACTGATATTTGAAGTTTTTGTACGCACGTGGACAAGCAAGGTCAAAGGCCAATGTTTGAATTCTCAATTAAGACGAGTGAGGACGCGGGGATTGCGTCCTATTCTGCAGTCCGGTGTTTTCAGACGATACCGGACTAAGGCGGACAATAGCAGACATAGAAGTTTTGAATTTGTACAATTTTGGTGACTTTTTTGGACGATAGCGGACGAGGACTCTGCGTCCGAAAAGTCCAGATTTTGCCAACGGATAGACAGATTTCCAACAGACGGATTTCAACGACTATTTTCTTTAATTGTCAGATGCAGACGACCGAATACTTTTATGATGGTCCGAAAAGTCCACTGCCTATATATAGAAAATCATTCCAAGCTCTAAAAAAACAAAGAGAATCGTGGCGAAGCCCAAACAAATACTAGGATAGAATTTAAATATCGCACAAAAATACTATGACGCTATATTCACCCCCTCCCTCTCCCTCTCCCTCTCCCTCTCCCTCTGTAGGCGTATATCGATCCTACAAAATGGATCCTACAAAATGGACCCCATATATCACAATGAATTAGAATAAAAGGTGATTCAGAGAGAGAATTATGAGAAACAAATGGTAATTTCTTTTGTTTTGTCATAGGATAGATTGAATATTTTGAGTTTGCATAAGATTTAACAAATGAAATCTATAAATTGTCTTTAATAAACTTTATTATTGAATCAGAAGGATGACCAAGTCTAAAATGCCATAAAGAGACAATAGAATAGTTGATATTGAAACAATGAGGGGTAGCAGAAGAATCTGGAAAATTGGATTTAGAATTGTCTTTGAGGAGAGATATGTTCTCTGGAAAAGTTTGGCACAAAATGTAGATGTTTCCACTTCTTTCACTCATCCCAATCATTTTGCTCAATGTAAGGTCCTGAATGTAACATTGTTTCGAAAGAAAGAAATGGAACTATTTAGAAAAGAGGACAATGCACTAACAGAAATCAAATTAAATCGAAAAGTGGGTACATACAGAACATTTGAAAGAAAATTTTTTGGAGCAATTTGAATTGACTCTATGCATTTTATAGGAATCATTGAGTTATTAAGAAGGGTGACAAATTGATTTGATACAGGAAAGGAGTTTGTGAAACTATCAATATTATGGCAGACATGATGAGTTGCACCGGTGTCTAAAATCCATTTTGAAACTTGAACAATTTGGCTAGAATTTGAATAGGAAGTTGAAAATGTACCATTGAAATTTGAAACTAAAGGTAAACAAGTTGAGTCATTGCTGAATGAAAAAGAGCTTTGCTGAAGTTGAGATCTTAAAAGAGCAATCAATTGCTAACATTGATCTGCTGTGAGATTATCAATGGGTGGAGTTTTTGCTGGTGCAGCAAAAGAATGCTGTGTTTTATTATTATTGTTGCTAGTTTGATTGACCAAAATTTTGCTAGTTTGATATCCATGCAATTTGTAGCATTTTTTAACAGTGTGACCCAATAATTTGCAGTGGGTACAATGTGGTCGTTCATTTTTATGCTTGTTGAAAGAAGAAGGTCCACATGAATGAAATGTCATGGGAGGATTTTGATCACTTGAAAAATTAAACCCACTAACTGCTCTTTGTCTTTCTTCTTGAATTACCAATGGGAAAACTTTGCTGGTAGCTAGTATAGGCTCATCATCAAAATCTGTGCTCTAATTTGGGAATACGAAACATTTAAACCCATTAAAAATTGCAGTACATATTCTTGCTGTTGCTATGCAAGTAAAGGCTTCATTACTCCGCAATAACAGTTAAGAATGAGTTTAAATTCCTATAATTCATCCCAGAGAGTCTTGATTTGAGTATAATAAGTACTAATGTCCATAGATCCTTGAGATAAAGACCAAAGCAATTTTCAAAGTTGATATGTTCTTGGGCCATTGCTGATGCAAAATTAAATCCATCAAAAGATATCAAGTCAAAGATCAAGGAAATTTTTCAAATCGATCGAGAATCACAACAAAAAGATCTTGAAGGCAGAATTAAAGGGAGGAAAGATACCAAAAATATCATATTCCTTGAAGATAAAGCAAGCTAAAGACTTTAGAAGATTTCTTAGAAGATTTTATAAGATTTTTATAAGATTTCTTATAAGATTTTAGAAGATTTCTTAGAAGATTTATAGAAGATTTCTTATCTTTTTTAGTTTCTTATTTTTTTTAGGTTTCCTATTTTCTTTAAGTTTCCTAATTTATGTTCGCAAATGGATATATAAAGCCACATAGTCTTATTGTTTAAGGAGTTGAATTGAATACAAATTAAAGCTTTGCTTTGATTCAGAAATTGGAGTCATCATTTTTCTTTCTTTAGTGAGTTATATCCAAAGGTCTTTGGTAAGTCATATCTAAAGATCCTCTTATGTGAGTTATATCACGAGAGAACCTTGCATCCGCATCCTTATCCAAGGAGGTGAGAAGTGGTGTATTCATTCACAGTTCATCCATCGGTAGCATAAAGTTGCCAACTTTCATATTCCAAGATTCCATTCCGGGATTTGGGACAAGAAAGAACATTCGTTGCTTCACAAATAAAGGTGCAACCTTTATTCTGAGGACGACAGCGCCTATATTCCTCTCCCACTTTATAAGTTAGATCTAAACCCCTTTTGTGCGCCCATCAATTGCTTTGTTGAAATCATTCTACAAGATCATTCCATACATTTTTTTTGCAGAGTCATGATATAATAAGCTATCGACTATATCTCTGTTTACAGAGTTGAGAATTCAAGAAGTGACCATGCTATTGCAACGCAACCAATTATTGAATTTAACATCAAACGAAAAAGGACGATTGATGGTACCATCCACAAAAAATCAAATTTATTCTTTACGTTTAACGCCATGATCATTGCTCTCCTTCATGTATTGAAATTTGAGTTGTGAAGAAGATAAGATATAAGAACTAAACCTGGATGATCTGAATTGTGTAGAAAATAAGGATCTCCTGGATCATCCATTATTGACTTCGCAGTAGATACAGATTCTGACAATGATGAATTTTCAGTTGCAGATTTTTGAGCTGATGAAGAACCTTCAGAAGCAGAAGAGGATTTTGTAGAAGGAGATAGTGCGTGAGTTGTTTTGTTGGAATTTTTACTTCGAGGTATGAATTCATGCGAAAGTAAAAAAGTGCTCTGATACCATATTAGAACTTTGAATATGAAGAAGAAGAAACTGAAGAACTACTTCATTATTCAGAATTGTTGAAAATATAAACTATGGTCAGCTCTTTGTATAGAGGTTGCTTTATTCTTTCAATATAATCAAACTAAAAAACAGAAAATAACCAACTAACTATTTGCAGCTGCTAAGCTTCCACAATAACCGTAACTTGTAATCTTAATAAATTTAAATAACACCATGACCGACTACATTCGTGGGTCAAATTAAACATTGGTGCCACCAATCTTTAGTGAGATAACGTAAAAATAAAAATCCAATAATAAAAACAGTTCGTTGAAATTAAACGCTTTATTACTAATAATTGTTATATTAAATTTTAAAGTAAATAGAAAAGCACATCACTAAATAAAATAAAGATTCAGGTGAGTTAATTATATTCAATAATGATAACAAGTATCGTGTCCAAATATGAAATTGGACAACACATCTTGTAAAAAAAAAAATAAGTATGTTTTGGAATGGATGTGTCAGCAAAATACCTATAAAACATTTGTATAGTATATGGTGTATATATAAATCTCCTCAGAGTTGGTAGTCTGACCCAAAGGTTGCAATCTCTTTTGATTAGATGACAAGTTTGACACAATTGGTGTCAATTTTTTGCTAGTTAAGTGGGCAGATTTGTTGATCTTAGCGTCAAAAAGCCTTGAAATAGTAAGATTTTCATAATTTAACACGTCTTTACTTTTATCACTTAAATATTAATTAAAGAATTAGTAAAAAAAGGGTGCAAAGAATCATTAGTGTTACCAAAATTATAATTTTAGTAATAGTTATTCGAGAAAGAAATATGATATATTTTGAGTTAAAATATCTAAATAATGCCCTTTTTTTTTTTGTTTAATATAAAAATAATAATTTAAAATTCTTTTATTTTGTGTACTCATTGAAATTTGATGCTTTTGGTTTTTTCTTATTATTACCACTTTTTTGGAGTACTAGCCACCCCAGCAAACCAGCCCAGCCACACCTAGAGGTGTCTAATGGGCGGGCTGGCTCGGCTCGGGCCCGATAGACGGGCCGAGCCGAGCCCGAGCACCCGGGCTCGCGAGCTCGGCGAGCCTGGCTTGCAAGCCTGCCTGGCGGGCTGGCTCGCGAGCCTGGCGGGCTGGCCCGGCTAGCCAGCAGGCGAGCCAGCCCTCCAGATCTTCAGTGAGCCCGAGCTCACGAGTCACCACGACGACGGGGACACCTCTGGCCTGAGCTGACGAGTCGCGACGACGGGGACGGAGCTCGCGACGACGGGGACAGAGCTCGCGACGACGGGGACAGAGCTCGCGTGAAGGACCGGGCTCGCGACGACGAGGACAGAGTCGCGACGACGAGGACTGCGTCAATGGCGATCGCCGGCAAGACAGAGCTCGCCGACTCTGTCCCGACGTCGCGAACTCCCGACGGCTCGAACTCCCGACGTCGCGACTCGCGACTCTGTCCCGACGCAGAGAAGCCTTCGCCGCTTCTCTGTGAGATTTCTCATAGAGAAGCAACGTTGCTTCTCTGTGAGAACTTCTCACAGAGAAGCAACGGTCTTCAGACCGTTTCTTGCAACGGTCTGAAGACCGTTGGCGAGGGGCGATGGCAACGGTCTCTAGACCGTTGCCTGGAGCGCACTGGAGGCGAGCTCCCTCCCTGAGGGCTCAGCCAACTTGGCAGTGCCAAATGCCAACGGTTGGAAAATTTTCCAACGGTTGGAAAATTTTTTTCTATACATACTCCTCATTATCTCTCAAATTTTTCATCCCAACTTTCTCACATTCTCTCAATCTTTTCACAAATTTTTCTCTTTTTCTCTCAATATCTCCTTCTCAATTGCTTAATCTCTCCATCATTCTCCCAATTTCAAAGGTATATTTTATTTTTATAATTTTAATTTTTTTAATTTAATGTGTATTACAAAACAACTAATTTTTTTTTTTGCAATTTTTGTAGGACTCGTATTCGGGGAGGAGGTGATCACAATTCACAACAATTGCATACTATTGTTGCGTAATTGGTGTGCGGTATCATTTTATTTATTAATTGTTTCGTAGTAGTCAATTTTTTTAATTATGGATCCTCGTGATTTTTTGATTGACACTTTTAATGACACTAACGATGATATTGAAGAAATTAGGGAAGATAATCTCACAATTGCAATTGATCAATCATCGGCACATGCATCCACATCGTCACCTAGAAAAAAAAGAAGTAAAACATCGGAGGTATGGAATAATTTTGAAATAAAAGATATTAAAATTGGTGGAAAAATAGAAAGTAGAGCACAATGTAAATATTGTATTAAACATTATGTATACGTATCTGGTAGTTCTACTAGCACACTTGGTAGGCATTATGAAAAATGTCACGCTAACAAGCAAGTGAAAGACCCTACACAAACACTCATAAATGCTAGTGGCAGTGGCAATTTTATGTATTCACATAATAAAATGAGAGAAGGAATAGCAAAATATATATCACAATCTGAAGCACCTTTATCTATGTTTGATAGCGAGTTATTTGAAAATTTTATGAAAGAGTATATTAATCCTAGTTTTAGACGAGTCCCTAGAAGTACGACGCGAAGTGATATTATTAAAATGTATAATCATATGAAAAATGAATTAATTGAGTTTTTTTCAAATGCTCCATCTATGTCTATTTGTATTACTTCTGATTTATGGAGTGCACCTAATGCTTTAGGATATATTGTCGTAACTTCTCATTTTATTGATGACTCTTGGCAATTAAATAAAAGAATATTAGGATTTCGTAGTTGTGAATATCCACATAGTGGCGTTACCATTTATAGATATATTGTTGGAATTTTGCAAGAATATGCTATTAGAGATAGAATTTTTAGTATTACGCTAGATAATGCTGCTGCTAACGATGTTGCAATTTTTGAATTTAAAAGGTTATTTCAATTAGATACGGCTCATAATACTCTTTTTCATATGAGATGTGTTTGTCATATTTTAAATTTAGTTGTTCGAGATGGCATGTCACATATTTCGCTACATATTGAATCTATTCGATCTGCAATTTCTTTTATTACTTCATCTAATACGCGACAACAAGAATATAAAGAATATTGTAAAATTGCTCAACTTAAACCAAGAAAATTAAAAACCGATGTAGATACAAGGTGGAATTCGACTTATTTAATGTTAGAAAATGCTAAGCCATATTGGTTAGTTATTTGTGCTTATATTAGTGAAAAAACAAAATGTATTACTCTTGATCATAATAGTTGCGATATTGCTAATTTATTTCTTGATTTTTTAAAACCATTTTATGAAGCTACAAATAAATGTTTGGGAATTTATTATCCCACTACTCATCTTGTTCTCCCAATTTTTATAAAATTAACGGATACTTTTCAAATATTTAAACAAAGAAACGAATTTTGTGCATTAATTGAAAAAATGAAAAAAAAATTTAAAAAATATTGGCTTAACATACCTCATATTTTTTGTTTTGCATGCATAATGCATCCTAGATTTAAATTAGATGGAGTGCGTATAATGCTTAATAGAATTTCTTCTAATTTAGGTATTTCTTCTTCAATTAATGGTGCTCAATTAAGAAATGAAATTGATAATTTATTTTCTTCTTATGAAATTAAATATTCTAATAATCGTTCAATTCCTTCATATGATATGCATGCTAGTTCTAGTAGTGGTGCTTGTGGTGGAGATCCACAAGATTTTATGTATGATATATTTAAGCAAATAGATAGCAATGTTCATTCTTATAATTCACAAAGAAATGAACTCGATATTTATCTTAACACCTACCATAACATTTCTTGCCCCGAGGATTTTGATATTTTGGCTTGGTGGAAAGTCAACTCTATTTCATTTCCTATTCTTTCTAGAATGGCACGTGATCTACTAACACCTCCGGTCTCTACAGTAGCATCGGAGTCTGCTTTTAGTGCAGGTGGACGTGTGTACGATGATAAACGAGGAAGACTTGCACCAGAAATCGTTGAGGCACTCATTTGTATGAAGGATTGGAACGATGCTGTGACGAGAGATCAACAACGAGAAGATGACATAGTTGAAGAATTCAAAAATTTGGATGTCGAAGACTAAATTTTTATTTAAATTTGAAATTTTCATTTTCATTTTCATATATTTTCTTTATCTTGTAAGTTGTGATTTGAAATTGCAATTTATATTTGAAATTGTAATTTTCATTTTCATTTTGAAATTGTAATAAAAATATTTATTCAATTCAATAAAAATATTTATTCAATTAAATTATTAATTATAGTATTTTTACATTATAATAAATTATTCTAATAATAAATGATACCGCACACCAATTACGAAACAATAGTATACAACAATAGTATGCAATAGTATGCAACAATAGTATTTATCAATTACGAAACATTATATAAGATATTATTATTTATGTATATTTTGCTCGTTAGGCTCGGCTCGTTAAGGCTCGTTAGGCTTGCTCGGCTCGTTAAGACTCGGCTCGTTAGGCTCGGCAGGCTCGTTAGGCTCGGCTCGTTAAGCTCGGCAGGCTCAACGAGCCAGATTTTTTTAGGCTCGGCCAGCTCGGCTCGGCTCGTTAGCCACCTCTAGCCACACCCAATGACACTGACAAACCCTACTACATTGACCCTGCTCAGTGCTCACTATGCACTAGTCACAAGCCTACAAGCCCCTGGGCAAACTCAGCCCTCTGACTATCCAACCCCTGGGCAATCTCAACTCACTGACTATGCCCCCTGGGCAAGCTCAACCCATAGTACAGCCCACCTCACCAACAAATTGAACCGCCCATTACCCGACTGACCCAGCACAGTAAACTAGCCCAACAACCCGGCCAAGCCTAGAAAAAAGCTACCGACAAGCTCAGGCCCAAGCACACCAGCCTACACAAATTAGGCAAGCAGCCAACCCACTAGGATGAGCCCACCTTTTGAAAGCAGAAAAGCCTAGCCCAGATTTTTGACCCACTCACCCAGCAAAGCCAACTGACTAATCACCAAACCGACCATAATAACGGATAACCCCACCCATTGCCCAACAAATGCGACCGAGATCATGGTACACAAGTGCAGTCCACCAAAAGCGCATCGCACCAACACACGGACGAAGCTCACCAGCCAACTGGTCTAACCCATCCCACCAAACATGCCAACTGATCTAACCCAGCACACAAAACATTACCCAATCCACTTAGCATATATATTTATCTCAAGCTCAAGATATTATATTATCACCTTCTGGAAAAACCATTGATAATATGGCGCATATAGCTAAATTAACAGAATCAATCAATTGTTGTATTGAATTACAAATAAAGAGAAATTGAGGATATTGTATACAAACTCCTAATAAATTTCAAGGCAAAAGTTATTCTATAAACGTTGTATTCATGTCTATTCAAAATGCGAATCATATCATTCATTTTTATGTCAATGGGAGTAAAATGCAATAAATATATTTTTTCTTGAAATACCGACAAATAGAAGTTTAACTCCTGAAGATGCATTTCATGAGGTTTCTTCAAATTTGATTGATTTATTTATCCTTTTTTTTACATGCGGACGAAGAAAATTTCCATTTGAGCAGCAATCAATGCAAAATTACTATATCTATTTTTACTTTTCATGATAAATTAGTTAAATTTAAAAAATATACTCGTGAGATAAAATGGGTGTTACAATCTATTATAATAACGAATCATTAGTTTAACTAAATAACTAAATAAAATAGAAATTTTTCTCTTCATCTTAGGTTGGCGGATCTTCTCCGGTGAAAGATCTTTTATGTGGATAACACACGTTCCATTAACCGAACTTAATTCTAATTGTTTCCTCTAATGTCCAAGCTAGAGTCTTGCCCATAAAGCAAAGCAGCCACTTCATATCTCATCAATTCAAGGCCACCAGTTTTCAAAGTCTTATTCAGTAGGGGTGTGCAGAACCGGCTCGGTACCGAAGAACCGGACCGGAACCAGCCTTTCGGTACCAGGACCGGTACATGTATATGTAGCACCGGACCGGACCCTATCCGGTGCTATAGGGACCGGTTCTACCCGGTACCGGTCCACGGTACCCGGTACCATTGAACCGGTACCGGGTAGAACCGGGATTTCAGATTTAGATCTGAAATCCCGTCCCCTCCCCCTGGCCCCTCCTCAGTCCTCCCTCCCCTGCCCAGCCCGAGAGTCGACCTCGACCGAGCATCTGCCAGCGACCGCCGAGGCGCCAAATAGCGAGCTCCGTCAATCGTCAGCCAGCCTCTGCCAACGTCCCAGCGACCGCCGACCAGCGAGATCCAAGTCCGAGCTCCGTCCATCGACCGTCGCCAGCGTCCAGCGAGCTCCGAGCTCCATCCATCGACCGTCGCTCCATCCATCGACCGTCGCCAGTCCGTCCATCGACCGTCGCTCCGAGCTCCAGCTCCATCCATCGCTCCACTCGGCAGTCGGCACTCTCCAGCGAGCTCCGAGCTCCATCCATCGACGGTGCCACTCTGCTAGCTCCGAGCTCCGTCCGTCGTCCGAGCTTCGACTCTGTCCATCGCCACTGCCGCTGCCAGCTCCGACCTCTGTCCATCGCCACTGCCACTGCCACTGCCAGCTTGGTTAGCACTCTAATCTACTCTGTAGTCTGTTATGTGTAGTGTTTTGATGCTGAATGATCTGTTTTGGGCCTTTGGCAATAGTTGAAACAATTGATGAATGATGAATGAATTCTGTTCTGCTTAGTGTTTTGTTGAATTATTTGTTCTGGCAATGGTTGAAAGTTAAAACAACTCATAAATGAATTCTGTTCTGTTTAGTGTTTTGCATATTGGTAGTTGGTACATGTCAGTTCAGTGTTTATTGTTTTTCATATTGGTAGTTGGTGACTGTTATATTCATTATTCTCAGTGTATTGCTTGTGTTTATTTATTTATTTCAGAGGTTATTTTCTGACTGTTATGTGATTCTGATATGTATTTTGAAATTGTGTAAAATGTAGATAATGGATAGCTTTAATGATGAAACAATAGAGAGTGTTAATGTTAATCCAGTTACTGGTCAAACGACGAGGAAAAAATCAGATGTTTGGAATCATTTTACTATGGTTGAAAGCACTGATACAAACAATCCTAGAGCAAGATGTAATTATTGTGCTCAGACTTATGCTTGTCATCATACAAAGAATGGAACTTCAAGTTTGAAAAAGCATATTAATTCTTGTAAAAAGTTATTGGCAAGTATAGATACGAAGCAAAAGACTTTAAGTTTCAAAACTGTCGATAATATGGGATCAACTTCCACACCTGCATCATTTAGTAGTGCAACTTGCCGAGAACTTCTAGCAAAAATGATTATTGTTGAAGAAATGCCTTTTAAGTTTGTTGAATTAGAGGGTTTTCGAGTTTATTCTAAATATTTACAACCAAAATTTGTTGTACCCTCTAGATCTACGATTGCACGAGATATTATTGGCATTTATGAGAAAGAGAAGTCAAAGTTGAAAGATTATTTTAAGAACGCATCTCAACGCGTTTGTTTGACTACAGATACATGGACTTCTATTCAAAATTTGAATTATATGGTTTTAACTGCGCACTTTGTTGATTGTGATTTTATTTTGCAAAAGAAGATCATCAATTTTTGTTTGATTGCAAATCATAAGGGTGAAACCATTGGAAAAGAAATAGAGAGATGTTTATTTGAATGGGGGATCGAAAATGTTTTCATAATTACAGTAGATAATGCATCTTCTAATAACGTAGCCCTTTCTTATTTGGTGAAGAGAATTCGAGCTTGGAATGGTCTAGTTTTGAATGGTGAATGTCTGCATGTGCGCTGTTTTGCCCATATTTTGAATTTGATAGTATGTGATGGTTTAAAAGACCATTACGAAAGTATTATGAGAGTACGTCGAGCAGTGAAGTATGTTTGATCTTCTCCTGCTAGACTACAAAAATTTCAGAAATGTGTTGAACAAGCTAAAATTGTGTGCAAAAGTAGTGTCTCTCTCGATGTGGCTACAAGATGGAATTCCACGTATTTGATGTTAGCCAGCGCAGAAAAATTTGAAAAAGCTTTTGAGAGATTGATAGAAACAGATGATTATTATCTCGCTGATTTGGGTGGAGAAAGTCCTCCCACAACAGAAGATTGGGCTAATGTTCGAGAACTTGTAAATTTTTTACAGGTTTTTTATGATATGACCTTAAATGTTTCAGCCTCATTGCATGTTACTTCAAATACATATGTTTGTGAAGTATGCAATTTGAAAATGGTTATTCAAGAGTATGTTGAATGTGATAATCCATTATTGAGGCGAATGGCTATTGGAATGGAAAGCAAATTTGATAAATATTGGGGAAGCTGCGATAAAATGAATATGTTGATGTATGTTGCAGTTGTTTTAGATCCTCGACATAAAATAGAGTATTTGAAACATTGTCTTTCCCTTGTAATGGATTCTGATAAGACAGATTATTTGTTAAGCCAAGTACAACTTGTGATTAAAAATTTATATCTCGAGTATAAAGGTGATGCGGGATTGGAAAATACAGAAGACAACTATAATAGTTCAAGTGTACCAACCACAACTGCAAGCTTACCACAAAAGAGCAATTTGAGCCACAATAAGATACATGGGTTGTTTCATAGTCGCCCAAAACAACCAAATGTTTCAACTACGCGATCATAAATTGAAAAATATTTGTATGAAGAATTGGAAAACAATGCAGACAAACTAGACATTCTGATGTGGTGGAAAGTAAATTCATTCAAATACTCAATTCTAAGCAATGTGGCAAGAGATATATTGGCCATTCCTATTTCTACTGTTGCATCGGAGTCAGCTTTTAGTAGTGGAGGAAGATTACTTGATCAATTTCGCAGTTCTTTGTCCCCAAAGACGGTCGAAGCGCTTATCTTCACTCAAAGCTGGATTCGATCCTCGAAATATGAATCAATCAACATCAATGATGATACGAATGAGCCAGGTATCTTTCATATTTATAGTGTTTTCTTTTTTCTTTGTTTTATTTATTACTATTTTTTCTAAATTTGTTTTCAATTTATATTTTTCAGATATTATACAAATTAATGACGTTGATGATGAAGTGAATTAGTATGGAATTAATAGTGATCTCAGTGGTATGCTTTATTCACTCCTTAGCATTATCATTTATAGTTTATCATATATCTTTGATGTGTAAAAGTCATGATTCTCTTCTATTTTGTAGGATGCAACCTGTTGACTGTTTTGTAAGTTTCTCATTTTAAGTTATATATAATTACTGTTTTGAAGTTGCAATGTAATGTACAAGCTAACTTGTCAATGTTTATGACAATTTTGTAAATTTTTTTGCGAGAATACTTTTACTCAGGACTTGAGCAATGTGTTTATGCCATGGAGCCTGGAGGCATGGAGCTTGGGAATTGGGATAAGAGAGACAAAGCAGCAGCCAGCCCTGCCCAGCCGGTCCCGCCTCCCTTCACGCGCCCCCGGCTTGAACCGTCGTCATATGTGGATTGATTAAACTAGTTTTTATTTAGTTTGTTTCATTAAATTTCTAATAATTTTAATTACTTGTTCATCTATTTTTATTTAGTTTGTTTCATTAAATTTCTAGTAATTTTAATTTTGAAAAAACTATTACATTATATTATTTTTAATATTTAAAAAATTAGAAAACTAAACCGGTCCCGGACCAGAACCGGTACCGGAAATCCCAGTCTAGAACCGAACCGGAACCAGTTCAGAATCGGTTCCGGTACCGGTCTTCACACACTTGGCACCGGTACCGACCGGTCCGGGACCGGACCGGTTGGAACCGGACCGGACCGGTCCCATGCACACCCCTATTATTCAGCATACAGCATACAGCATACAGACACAGCCAGAGGCCCACATTATGGACAGGCACCCACTCTACTCACTCTCGCTAGACACACCCCATTTAAACAAAGCCCATCTAACAAGACTAGCTCAAATCAGTCGACCAACTCCCTCCAGACCAGCCAACCCCATGTGACAACCCACTCCTATCTCCCTATCCCACGCCATCTCAACCCACCAACCTAGCCTACTGATCCAGATCCCGACTGAGTAGTTGACTCGGCTCTAGCTTACAGGACCGACTAGCCCCCACCGGCATGAACCCCACAACTAGCACATCGTCGTAGAAGAATGCCCAAGCCTCCATCTTTTTTTTCAAGCTCTACGTGATGCAAGTCAAAAATTTTAAAATCCCAGTAATCCAATTACCTTGCCGGGACGGTAATCCTACCATAGCCCAACAGATCTCACCAAAGTACTGATCCACCCAAATCTCAGCTCACTAAAACATTCACTAAGACCACCAGCTAGACAATCCAGTGATCCAGCCCAGCTTACTTAACGCATAATCCACTGATTATGCCCATTCCACTGACTTTGAAACTAGCCCACCTACCCATCCCAACCTCCTTGGCTAGCCTGGTGCGCGGGATGTGAGCTGGGCTAGGTGGTTGGCTGGCCTGGGTCATGGAACTTTTGGGTTTCGCCATTGGGTTAGTTTGGAGGTTTGCTGGTGTATTTTGCTAGGTAAGTCGGACGTTGGGGCCTAGGTGTTACATCCTTAATTTACATGATGATGGATTGGCGCACTGAGCATGGTGGACCGTGGTGCCGCATTGGGCATGCAAAGAGATAAACAGGCCATGAGGACCAAATCCGAGGAGAGCTGGGCTTCTCCAAAGTTAGCAGACAGCTAGGCCAAATGGGCGCAGCTGGCGCAATGACTGTGGACCGCGACGGGCAGCGGGCCACACGGACCTGATGGGCGCAGTGCGTGCAATGACAGTTGACCCCGCTGGGTAGCGAGCCACACGGACCAACTGGGCCAAACACAAGACAGTCACTGTGGCCACATGGGGCAGCGGGCCTCACAGTGAATAGGCGCGACTGGGGGAATGCCTAGGCAGCAGGCCGCTCGGGGCAGCGGGCCATGCGGGCCAAGTAAGCCCAACGGGCTGAAGTGCAGATAAGGTGGCAGTGCGCCACATTGACTATCAGCAGCAGGGGCGCTGACTGTTAAGCGAACGGGAGCAGCGAACAGTCATGAAGGTCGACAGTCGGCTGATTGTCGAGGTGCCCAATGGGCACATCCAGCGAACCGCGTGGGCGCTGACGCGAGAAGGTGCGACGGTTGGCGCATCGAGAAGGCGGGGAGCGCATCTAGTAGCAATCGAACTGGCGCTGGGCGCCAGCGTTGACACCAGGCGGGCCAAGCGACGCGACTGTCAGGCAAACAGGCGCGTCGGGCACAGGGGGCACGCCAACTGTCCAGTTTTGGGCAGCGAAGAGTTTTAACCTCTTAATTGTATAGTTTGTGCATATACCACTTATACTATATATTAGGGTCTTGAGTCACCAGCCAAGGGAGAACATCCAAGTCTATAACGATGTAGCCTCCTTGTGCTTTGTGGTGTCCAAGAAGAGAGTGTTCCGGTTTTATATTTATTAATATAAAAAGGTTGGGAGCTTGCTCCCGTAAAGTGCTGGTCTTCGTGAGGGAGTGATGTGGGAAATATTTTGAGTGGGTTTCGATGATCGATCCTTTCCGCAAGTAGGCTGGCCGAAGTCGGGCACTTCGGCGCTGCACATGGCTGAAATGGCACAAAGAATTTTGACCTGTGACACTAGGCTTGGCTGGTGACGTGGCGACTGCAAACTTTTCTCCCGCTTGTCGTACTGTAGCAAGCTCGTGTGTGTGTGCTGCATGGTGCCACCCACAATCGCCACCACCTCCGCCTCATATGGTGGTGTGCGATATCTATTTCATGCTTTAAGGGTGGAGAAAGAGTTAGAGTTGACGTGTTAGCGACTGTCCCACTCAAGAAGCCCAAAAAATGGCAAATTTACTTATATAATGCAAATAATAATAAAAGCTAACATGTCTACTTCATTCACTTTGTTTTAATAATCATGAAAAATGATAAACTAACCATCATCCCTTATTATTTTTGACAAATCAATCATCATTCTTTTTTTATTAACAAATTAATTACTGAACTATAAAAAATTATTGTCGTTAGTATCGCTGTTATATTTGTCGTTAACGCTTTAACGACGAACCGCAACAGTTTGTCATGAGACCGCAACGGTTTGTCGTGAAACCGCCACGGTTGTCATGACTCTCGGTTTGTCTAAAATCTTTGATTGTAAATTTGATGGCTTAAACGCGCGATTTTGGCCCCGAGTAATGTGGGTCACAAGATAAATTCAATGACGAGTCATAAATCTCTAAGAGAGCTTCAATTTAATATCTTATGGAGCCAATTCTGACACCCGCCAAAGTTATGGTCCTTTGAAGTTGAAGAGGTCAAAAGACTATACGAACCGCAGCGTAGACCAATTCTGACACTGCAGCGCTTTGTCATGAGATTGTTGTGGTTTGTCATGGGACCACTACAACTACGGCTTGACGATGAACCACAGCGGTCTTATGACAAACCGCCGCAGTTCGTCTACAAATGAAAAAAAAATCATTGTCTTCTTCTTTTCCGTATAAAAATCCAGACAAACTGTAATTTTTTCATGGACTGTAAAACAATTGTAAATCATCCGAAAACTACAAATATTAATATTCTTTTACAAAATCTTCTAAATTATAAAACCCGAAATCTTCTAAATCCATTCTTTTACAAAATTCAAAATCTTCTAAATCCATTCTCCATGAATATTAACTTTTTTCCACAGAAATTCTATTTTAAAATTACAAGTTCTTTCATTTTTTTTCCATGAGTAATTGTTCTTTTGCACTGTGATTTTGAAAAAGTTAACGTAATTTTCAGAAAGTTAATAGTGATACTCGTGACTACAATTTTTCAAAATTCAGTGATTAAATTGTTAGTAAAAAAAAGATGATGGTTAATTTGTCACTAACAATAAAAGATGATGATTGATTTGTTATTTTTCCTGATTATTATCTACAACACATAAATTCAATCAAAATAATAAAAGTTAATATATATTTGAGAGAAAAATGTCATTTTGCACTTTACTATATTACCCTTTCTTTATTCTTGCCTCAGCAATGATTTGGGGAAAACATTTTCCTAAAAACGAGCCAAATGCTAAGAAAGCCACACATGCTGTGTTCTATTTCTTTCTGCATTATTTAATTTTCAATGAATATCTAAAATAAATTGAAAAAAGTGGTCAACATTTCCCTGCTGCCTCTAATGGATGTTCTAGTCCCACACTGTGGATTAGTTTGTAGTGCCTTAGTGGGTTAGTTCAGAAGGGATTTTGTGGGGATCTTAGGCTGATGGCCAGCCAAGAGGCTCCTTTGATGCAGGGTGCACAGCTTGTTTCTACACATATTCTTGATAAGTTTTTGAACAAAATAACATACACCAAATTTGAGTTAATTTGAGTAGCTTCACAGTATTATAAGGTTGGTGTTGCATAATGCTTAGCAGTGAGCAATAGCATGATAGATAAAAGAGATTAGCTTTAAGATAGCAGAAGGCTGTAACTTTACTTCACAACATTACGTATTTTTCTCAGTTTCTTTCTTGAACGTTTTGCCAAGCTTTATAGAATTTGGACAACTTGTAAGCAAGCGAATAGTTCGGAAGGTAACTGTGTCTTACATGTTAGCTCTTCTTCATGGGTCCGTAGGAATTTGCCAGAATGAAGCAATCAACATTCTTGTTTCTGTTTTTTTGTCATCTTTGGGCTTGGCATGCATCACGCCGATACTCTCCGATTCCCAAGAGGTCCTTTAAACATTTTAAGCAAAAATCAGCTTACACACAGACAAACGTATGTGCAATTGAAATTTCAAACAAATCATTAAATGATGTAACGGGAGAATCCATTGTTACGATTTTAAAGAACAAACAAGATCAACTCCAATGATGCAACTTAACAGAATTCACCTTTCAAGAGAATTGTGAACGTATAATCACATAATACTGGCTAATTACTAACTAAGAAATGCAGATAAAATAGAATTCTAATTAGCAATGCAATCTTCCATGCCTTCATCTTCACCTTCTTTGTCTATTTAAAGCTCCTTTCTCACCAAACTAGATGGATAAAAGTATTTGAGTTACACCTAATATCCTGGCGAGGGCAAACACTCTCCACCTGTTATTCCAATTTGAAATTAAAAGCACCTAAGGATAAAAATTCTTTCATTTGTGGACGAGGCCATGCACATCTTTGAGGATTGTCGCCATGAAGAAGCATGACATCAACAAAAATCAAGATAGGATTTAGCTCTAGCATTACTTGTCAAAATACTAATTTGGCAATTTTATTGTAAGGAAAAGGTCATTAAGAGATTATATGAAACTATAATACTCAACATTAAGAGCAAGCTTCAATGTTTGATTTCCTCGCCAAATTATAACAAAAAACTATTTCCTTAGAATGTCATTTTTTATTTGAATTACGAATACAATTGGGGTAAAACTTCTGCAAATATGGATAAAATATTACTGGGTTTCTTTGTTTTGATTTGAGAGTGACTTACATTCTTGTAATAAATTGTAGCTATGTGATTGAATGAAGTAAACCCAAAAAAGAATTAAGAACGATAAGAATATTCCTTGGTTATGGAACCAGATAAAATGTTGAAAACATCAAAGTGTATCATCTAATAAGAAGAAAGCCTACTTGACTTGCTCTATTCTTCGCTCTTGTCTCCGCTGTACTGGGAACATCATGATTTGGTCTCATAAATTTTTTCTCTCGCCTTTCGCAGGATCCCCATCCATCTGAGAACCTACTACCCCTAAAAACAAGATAATAAATTCATATGAGAATTTTTTTCAACCATAACAGCTAGTTGATCTAGATTCAAAATATTAGAATTTCAAGATTATAAAGCGTACTGCATATGTGCACGAACTATAAATTCAGCACGGACAACATTACGGTTTTCATCAAATTCTATACTCTTTTCTTTTATTTCAAATGAGAGATTGAAGTAAAATGATATCTTCCTCCAACCTGCAGACAATGTTGCTAGTCAATCAATGATTCATCATCACTACTGAAAAAGCATTAGGGACATGCATTAAAAATATAGATCCATATTACCTGTTTTTTTAATGAATAGGTTTCCAGAAATCACAGTGTAATCAGATTTTTCCAAAATCTGTGCATTTAATAGACCAAAACACAAAATAAGATTCGGCTAAAATAGGATAAGCAAATGAATTTCTAAAGAACAATGACATCCTAGTACTAGCAGCCACCAATAGAATATTGCAGTGATCAAGTTAAAAAATGTAGGACATATATAGCGACCCTATCCACCACTTTTGCATGAGGTTTACATGTAAGAGTTAAAGGTAAACATAATGATTTCCTTAGCATAAATGCTAGTTCATTAGCATGGATCATACTTTCATGAACTGAATGGTTATTTCAGTATTGATGTAAAATTTGCTTACTATAACTAGTAGTAAAGATTTTTTTTTTCGAATAAGAAGTAAGAACGAAGATATGCAAAATTTTTTGCACAGCACATTAAATTCAACGTGGAAAGGAAAACAATTAACAAATCTAGATCAATGCACTATGAAACTTTCTTACCGCCATAGCTGCATTTTGGTAGTCCTTAAATAGAGAAACAGAAGGGAACCTCCCTGATAAGCTATGCTTTATGTTCTCCCCATCATCATGCCGCGGATAGCCCCCAGAATAGCACTCTGAACCAGCCATAATTTGTGGAGACATGTAAGCTTCAGGAGAAGAATATATCGGCGCAATTGGCATTCGAGGTGAAGTCTTGACTAACGCCAGAGGACTATTCTCACTCATTTCAGAAGGACAAGTCCTAGCGATCTTCCTCGGAGGCTGAAATACCCAGGGCTCATGCACCACTTCTCCTCCGGCTGGAGATCTAACTTCAGTCTTGGCCGACTGTGGTGTTACAGGATATTTGGGAAATCTAGGTTGCGAAGAGCGGCTAGAGGTAGGGGATTGAAAATTAGGGTAACTTATGGCTAATGGCTTGCGAGATTTTGAAGAAGAAACGGACGCAGAAGCGGCGGCTGAGTCTATCACAGCCCATAAGGCGGCATCATCGAGGTCTTTGTCATCGACGACGGGATACGTAACCGAAGAAGTCATTGGTAAGCTTGTGGTTTAGGAAGAAAGAAGCACAAGGTAGAGAGAGATTTCGAAGAGTGAGGGATTAGGGTTTCAGTGAAAGATTGAATTGCTCGGCAATTGGACGGCCGGTGCCGATCTGAGAGTCTGAACTCCGCTGTGAGTGGCATTTGAATTTGAAAATCCAGGAAGGCTAAACGACGTCGTAAGAGAGTATAAAATGCGGGAAACCCAAGTCTTCCGTGTATGAAAAGAATAATAAGACACGAGTTAATAAACTTGTCCCAGCTTGATCTGACTCAAAAAATTGGCGATATAATGTAAGTGCTAAAATTAAAATTAATGACTGTTTTTCTGAAAACTTGTAGCGGTGAATAGAGGAATGAGATTGATCGGGTCCATTTTGAATATTGGATTTCGAACTTTTTTGTGTTTCCTAATTACTAAACTAATTAATCCTATCCCTTTAATGAACTAGGGCTGAAAATCATTGTGGTTCAAATTGGGTAATCGAACATAACTGAGTTTGGTTCGGTTCGATTACATGTAAAAATGAAATTTGGAACCGAACAGAAAATAAATTTAATTTTCTATTCGATTTTCAGCTCTAATGAAAAAAAATCGAAGTAAAAATAAATCACTCAAACGTCACTTGTATATTCCGTGAAAATGTCAAATGTGGGCTTCCATTGAGAATACATGTGCTTTGGCGGTGGATATCTACAGCGGAAGCACACGTTTGACAACACTTTTGTGGATACTCACACTTTCGGAGACGCAAACACATTCGCAAATATATCTCATCTGTTAATATAACATCACATTCTTCTGCGGACACCAACACTTATGCGGATACAAATGCATCCACAGATATCAATATTCAATTATCACTTCTCATCCTTCCACGAACACCAATACTTTTGCAGACGCAAACACATCCACGGATACCCTCCATTATGTGGACATTTACAAGTCATCCTACGGACACCAACATATCCGCAAATACAATTAATCCATGCTCTTTAACCTTCAAGTTTCCACACCGACTAATATACTTAATAAAATTAAGTGCGAGTGACTAAGTGAGTGCGACTATTGGTGGAAGGGCGACATTGGTACAACCACTCCAAACTTCAACTCACTACTGTGCAACAAAGATTCGACTTACCAAGAGGTGATTTTCCTTATTGTCTCCATTGTTTTTTTATTCACATTCATTGTGTTCTAGATCTAAGGAGATTGAAACACTTACCTTAACTTATGATTGAAGAATTTAAAAATTAACTAATCTCAAACAATCACTTCTAGTTTTGTTTTTATGTTAGGATGAAAAATAATACTAGTACGAATGAAAGTGAGAAAAGAAGCAAAATCTGTGAAATATGAAATTACTTCACTAAAATAGAATCAATAGATCTGAATAACTCTCGGACGACTTGCAATTAAAGTGGGAAAGCGTATATTTGTCATCCAGTAAGGAATTAAACTTCAACTTTATACAAACATGTAAGTACTTGTAAGAAATTATTTGCTAATTTAGACCTTACACAAAAAATGTTATTGTTTCGTAAAAATGAGAGTAGGAGAAAATTTAGTTAGTTCTTTAGCTGTGAAATCATTTAGTATAGAAAGATGTCCATATAAGCTTGCTAGAATGATTGTTATTGATGAATTACCTTTTAGTGTTATTGAAGGAAAAAGTTTTGTAGATTTATTAAATGAATTAGAGCCAAAATTTATTGTTCCTGACCGCAAAACTATTGCGAATTATATTTTCAAGCTTTACATAAAGGAAAAGACTAAGTTGAAAGTTTTTTTTCTCAATTGTCTAGAAGAGTATGTTTAACCACTGATACATAAAATATCTATCCAAAATATAAATTATATAGTGGTGACTACTCATTTCATTAATGATGATGGTAAACTTTGCAAAAAAATATTATTAATTTTTGTATTATTTTTTATCATAGAGGAGAAACTATTACTATGATTACGAAAAAATGTTTATTTGATTGAGGAATAGAGAGAGTTTAGACTATTATAGTTGATAAGGGTTCTTTAATGAAATTGTTTTTAATAATTTAGTTAAGACAATTAGAAACTAGAAAGGATGAGCAAATGGATGAGAAAACTGAGTCAAATCAGTTAAAAACAAGCCAAAACTAGTTCAAATCGAACCCAAAACCGAAATTAAACTGAACCCAAAACTGAAATTACATCAAGTCAAAATCGATATGTAACCCGAAATCTGAACTGAAACTGAATCGAGGAAAACCAAAAATGGAGGTTCGATTTTTCTTCTAAGTCGGTTTGGTTTTGGTTTTGGTTTCATTTATCCAAAATCGAATAGATTCCACCCCTATAATGAACACTAAACATTATAATTATTTAAAGAAAATTGAAAAAATTAAATCAAATAAGATGTATTATTATTATACATCTTATTTGATTTAATTTATGTTTACACTTTAATTATATTTTTTATTTTTATTTTTCGACATATAAAACTGTGATAAATATTTTAATTATTTATAATTTATTATTTTAATTACACGTATCAAATTTCTCCTAAATTTATTATATTAATTACACCCAACTATTTTCAAATTCATCTTCTCAAAGTATATACCAACAGTTCGATTTCTATCATGAATACTCAGAGGGCTAATGAAAAATGGAGGATATTCTAGTATGAGATTCTGTTTCCTCATTGTTTTATGGACATTTTCTCTGTTTTTTTTTTCTTTTCATGATTTTGAAAGCTTGAAGGCAATCTGCTCAAATCGTCCAAACATTGTGTGAGATTCGTTCCCTTCGTCTCCGTCGATTGCAGCAGTGGAGTTGCAGGAAAGCTTGGTGGATTCGTTTTCATGGCGAATTTGATCTTTCTCAGCTTCGGAGAATTCAGAAAATACCTTCATGTGATCAACCGCCCATTCGAAATCCTCAACGCTGTCTATCGCCTTCTTCTCCATGGTTTTCCTCGCTCGGTTCATTTTAGAAGAGATCGCAGAGAGGAGACTCGGATCCAAGTAATCTTCCAGCTTATTTTCTGGAGTTTCTCTCTCTTGCGCTTCTTGTCTCCTCTGAAATTGGATCGACGTCGCGACAGATTGGGAAGAATAGGAACCTCGATTAATTTTCCTGCACAATAGTTCTCAAATTACACGAAGAATTCAATGAAACTTCTCAAAATACATCCAACAGATAGGTGTACGAAGAGAGAGTACAGATCGGAGACGGTTGAGATCTGCGGAGGCGAGTGATGCAAAGCAGGTCGAACGAGGCGCCTTTGGATCTCTTCTACACTTGCTAGAGGACTTGCACATTCATCATCTGCCATGGATTTCGGTAGGGAGAGATCTACACTCATTTCAACAAATTCACAACATTCACTTTGATGAAGTAAGATATCCCTCCTCTTCACAAATCATTCGTAATGTGATTGGGCCTCAAATATGTAAATATTAAGAAATCACTTTGAATGACTCCTAGTGGGTGGATGATAAAGAGGAGGCGAACAACCATCGTCAGCGGACAAGCCGAGATTAACAAGCAAAGCACATGAGATTCCTTCATAAGTTCAGAGTATTTATTAAATATTCAAGATTTGGCTGTAATTTTGAACAGGGGTGTTCAAATCTTGGTTCGATTTGGTTTTAATACGAAACAGAACGGAACCAGTCGATTTTGGTTTGGTAATAGCCAAACTGAAACTGAGATTTTGGTTTGGGGGAACCGAACTAGAATTTTGGTTTTGGTTCTGACTCAGTTCCAATTCAGTTTTGGTTTTATCCTTTATTTTTTATTTTTATTATTATTATTTTAAAGCAATGTACAATAAACAATATGCAACTTTCTTTTGCAAAACCAAACAATTGCGAGTGAGTGCGTGTGGCGTCCAGTGTTTGGGTTTTTTTTTAATACAAAAACCTGGTGTACATAATTGATAATATGTACAATAAACAATATATTTCATTCTTTTGCAAAACCAAACACTGGCGAGTGAAATAATACATATGCAGCAACCTGGTGTGTCCAGTGTCTTGTCCAAATCACTGCGTGTTGCGTCCAATGTTTGGTTTTTCTTGTCAAAAACCTGATGTACATAATTGCACATAAAATAATACATATGCAGCAAATAATATCTGTAGATCATTCACTCAAATCAAAACTAAACATTGACGTTGTCTAAGGTGTACTAGTAGCAGCAGCAATATTTCATCCAACATTTGCTAGTAACAAGCTGAAAGAATATAGCAATAAAAATAATCATCAACATACGTGATCATATTCACTGCAAATAATCAACAAACTCAAATTCTTGCCGGGTTTCATATGAATTGCCCAAATAATTGTTCAAATTCTGAATTATGTTAGAATTATGACTCATAATTATGAATTATGAATTATGAATTATGAATTCTGTTAGAATTATAGAGAAATAAGTTTTCACATCAAGCTATTTAATTTTTAAATTCGAAGTGCAAGTCAATTCCATAATTGTTTAATAGAAGACATTAATTAAGGGTAAATTTGAAGTGCAAGTCAATTCCATAGGCAAATTCGAAGTGCAAATTATTACTTACCGAGAAGAGAAAAATTACTTACCGAGAAGAGAAGAGAAAATTACTCCGAAGTAGATCAGCGAGCGTTGTGTCGAGCGACTACCGACTGCACTCAAAGATTTAAGCGTTAGAGTCTGGACTGCTAGAGATAAACTAAGACGAACGAAGACGAAACAACGAGATGAGGTGGAGCGGACTGCCTGCAGAGTGCAGAGCAGCAGAGGCACGAAAACAAAAACTGAGAGTGCAGAGGCACGAAAATGAAAACCCTAGGAGCCAAGGAATGAACAGGGACAGAACGGAACACTGAATGACTAAAACAAGAACAACCCTAAAGGCTAAATGCTCTTCAGTTTCAGTTTTGTCGGTTTTGAGAAAACAAAACCGAGAACCGAACCGCTAGAATCATTTTTTACCTACTTAATCCGAAATTCATTTTTTTTGTACAAAATCGAATTGGACCGACCTGGATCGACCGGTTCCGATTCAGTCCATCGGTTGCAGTTCGGTTTGCACATCCATAATCTTGAATATAAAATTAAATGAAAGGTAATTATTAATTTGGCCTTTGAAATTTGATAGTCTTTTTAACTGACACCCTAAACTTTAAATTTTAAAATTTTAAATCTAAAACCACAAAAATTAAGTCGTTATCAATCAACACCCTCTCCGTTACTTTACCGTTAAAAAATGTCAACTAAGCACATTTCCCTCCATTTTATTCTCTGCAAACCCTCCTCACAAAAACCTTCCAACTCAACATAAATTATTATTTACACAAATTATCTTCTTCTGAAAGGTTTCAGTGCATATACCATTTAACGTCCTCTCTCTCTCTCTCTGTTCAAATTCAGAACTGAGTTGTTCTTAAAATCTTTATCTTCTGTTTGCGAAGAGAATTTGACTACGCCACCAGAGAAGACTCTCAGATTCATAGTGAATTCCGTTGCAAGCTTCGGATTCGTACTGAAGACAACGGCGCCAGAATTTCATTGTGAGCTATATTTCCCTGTTCCTATCTATATTTCCCTCCATTTCCTCGGTTTTCACCCTCATCGTCTTTGTTTCATTTTTTATGGGGGTTTCCAAGAAGCTGCAAGTTGATATGAGCCTAGAATCCGATGGGAAAAAATGGGTAATTTCCAGAATTCTGTTGCGAGCTCCGTTGAAGCTGATTTACATGAAGCCCTCTAGGAAAGAGCAAGAGATTACTGAATACGAAGAGAGTAAGGTCTGTTAAATTCTGTAGGAGAAGGTCTCTGCAGCGTCGTCATGAATCTGTTCCGGTGTAGCCATTGAAAGGAGTCTCTCTGCTCTAAAGATCTGAAGAAGAAGAAGAAGAAGAAGATAGGACAAATCAAATAACAATATTTTTTTTATGTTGCATGTCTGAAAAACTATCCACGAATACAGAATTTGAATACGGAGAAGACTTTCGGATTCGTATTGATTTGATTTGTCCTCTAGCGCCAGCAAAGCGAAAAGCTTCGTTGAAGTGCAACTATGGCGGTTCCCGACTGTAACATATTAGGGTTCAAAGATTTCAAATTTGTAATCCAATTGAGAAATCAAAAATTGATTTCTCTTCGTGTTAGAAATTCAATGAATGTCTAACTCAAAACCCAAAATTTCAATAAAAACCAACTACGTGTTGGTGTTTCCAATAACGTCCTACTCTATAAATAGAGTCAAATGGAAGGAGAAGAAAACTCACCTCTCCTATGTTCGATTTCTTGTCTGGCTGAACCTTAGCCACCGTCGAACTCCGTCCCCTCCGGCCAAAACCTCTCCTGCCCAACCCCTTCCACCGATGAAGCTCGGTACTTCGTCTTCCTCGCGAAGAAGTTGTTGTCGTGAAGAAACAGCACTGCAACGCAGTGCTGCAGGCTAAGAAGAAGGAGAAATCGCGAAGAAGAAGAAGAAGAAGCGATCCATGAAGAAAAAGAAGGAACCGATAATTTTTAAGTAAACCGAACCAAACCCAGCTCAACCAAACTGAACTGGTCCAACCCAATCGAACCGAACCGGTCAAGCTCAACCAATCCGAACTAGTTAGATCAAACTAAACAGAATTGGTCTAACTTATTGGACCAAACCGACCCGAATTTATCTTCGATCCGTTTGAGGATTTTAACGGTAACGAATTTCTGCCCAATTCTCTTTCAAGGATTTATATTAATGTTTGAAGGAAATTAATCGATAAATCCTTTTGGTAGGCTAATTTATTCAAAGACTCGAAATTTCTCAAATCCTTTACGCTTTACGCTCTCAGAATTCAGGTAAGTAAAGATATTGGTTTTCAACGTTTTGGCTATTGACCCTACATCACAAAATTTATTATTTTGAAAATTTATTCTATTGTTTTTATTTTGATATTTTAACTGCATAAGCATGGTTAGATACTGACCTATGAGTAAATAAAGATAAAATTGATAAGTCATCTTGTATGTGTGTGAATCTGATGGAATTGACGGAAAATATGTTGTGATGGTCGATGAGATCTTATGAGGGTAGAAACCGTTGGTTCTCTGAAAACCTGAACGTATAACTATGAGATGGCTAATGAAAGCCTGAACGCATGAAACTTTGAGATGACTAATGAAAGTCTGAACGCATGAAACCCTGCAATAGTTAATGAAAGCTTGAAACTTGGTAATACTGGAAAATAAATTCCAACCAGTATGTAACTTTAAGCATGGAAATTTAGTAACGCATGAAAATTATTTAATTATGCATATACTTTTACTTACTGAGTTTATAAACTCACTACTTACTTTTGTGATGTAGGTGAGTTTTTAATAGAATAAGAATTTAGGCTGATCGAGAATATTCCAGAAGCAGATAAATATATAGATGATGATATAGTCGAATCAAATGAATGATTTTAAATGTTTAAATATCGTTTTAAATGAGCAAATACTGTTTGAAATTTTTAGAATAGTGTTAGAGATTTTATTTAAATTAGTACTTTCATTAATCAAATTATTGAATTATGTTTTGATCTTTAATATTGTGTTTATAGAAATTTTTAAATTTTAATTTTCCTAATAAATGTTCAATTTTTCTTCCGCTTTACTAAGAACTATGGGGATTTTAAGAAATTCATAAATTTGAAATTAGGGTTTTGACTAAACTAAATTGACCTAAATTTCAATCAATTTGGGGAAAATTTTAGGATTGTGAAATTTTCGGAAAGTAGAATTTGGGGTGTCTCACCGGCAGTTTTCACTCCTCCAGATTCCGAAGCTCGCAACGAAATTTTGGCACCGGGGTCTTCAGTACGAATCCAGAGCTCTCAACAGAATTCAGTACGAATCTGAGAGTCTTCTTTGGTCGGCGTCATCAAATTCACTTCGTAAACATAAGATAAATATTTCAAGAACACCAACCTTAGTTCTGAATCTTGAAGAGAGAGAGAGAGAGAGAGAGAGAGAGAGAGAGAGAGAGAGAGAGAGTCACCNGAGAGAGAGAGAGAGAGAGAGAGAGAGAGAGAGAGAGAGAGAGAGAGAGAGGATGTTAAATGGTATATGCACTGCAATATTTAAGAAGAAGATAATTTGTGTAAATAATGATTTATGCTGAGTTGGAAGTTTTTGGTGAGGTAGATTTGTAGAGAATAAAACGAAGGAGGGAAAGGTGCTGAGTTGGCATTTTTTAATGGTTGAGTAACGGAACAGGTGTTGGTTGATAACACCTCAATCTTTAAGGTATTAGATTTGAAAATTTAAAGTTTAGGGTGTCAGTTGTAAGGATGTGCAGAACTGGACTGAATCGAGGAATTGAACTGAAACCGGTCAATTGGTTCGGTTTGGATCAGTTTTGAATATTATAGAACCGAGTTTCTGTTCCTGTTTGCTAAAAACCGAAAATGATGGTTCGGTTTCAGTTTATATTTTGCAAAACAGATAAAACCTAACCAAACCGACATTTTTTTCCAAATTAATAAACAAACATGAAGCTGAAGTCTGAACTAACCCTACTGCGCTGCCCAACTCGCGAACTCGAAGACCAATTGCCTCCTCCAGGCCGCAACCCTCACTGTCACTCTGCTCCCTTCAGTTTCGCCCGTGCAAGCACTCGGTGGCCGGTGCTCAAACAGTTAGACTCCGTCGCTAGTCAGTACCTCTCTCCTCTTCACCATGGTAGATTCATTCCGCTCTTCAGTCTTCCAGACTTCCAATTCTCGTGTCCCGCCCCTCATCGTTGTGAGTGTTCAATCTTCTTCATTTTTTAGATCTCATGTCCTCTCTCTCGGCTCCTCGTCTCTTCATTCATCGTTTCGTCTTCTACAAGTGCGATGCAGTTGCAGCTCCTCATCGCTGCTCTGCTCTGATTTTTTGATTTAGAGTTTTTTTTTGTCGTTGCTCTGCTCTTCTCGTCTCTTTGCTACTCTAATTTTTTGATTTAGGGTTTTTTATTTTTTGGTTGTTCTTGACAGCCATTGAGATTACCCAATTTGTTACAATTGATATTTGAGAAGTTTTTTTATCTCAAGGTTTTGTAATGCATCTTAATATGTTAAATGTAGGTAACAAAATTGTGCGACTTGAGAATTGATGACAGTCTTTGTTCAGTTGGTTCGTTGGGTTCACCATGGAACTTATCTAGCTGTTGGAACTAGCACTGGCAAAGTTCAGGTTTGAAACAATTTAATGTATAATAATTTTAAGATTGCAATTAAGAAGAGCCGATCTCTTTATCAGAAGGGTGTTTAATCTTTTTGTACCTTCTGTAAAATTGAGCTAGATGGAAGAGATTTGTGGTGAAAAGCTTGTGATTGAGGAGAAAGGTGCTATGATAAGGACATAAGGTTGTATTCCCATAGAAAGTTAGATATTTTCTTGAACATAATTCTCTCATCATCTGCGTAAGTGTGAAAACAAGCTATTATTCAACTGTCTTGATGTTTATAGAGTTCATCTTTTTTGACTTCGGATAGCAGGGACAAAAGTATTCTTCAACTTCTTAGGAAGACTTTCATTATTTTGATATTTGAAAAAAACACAACATAAAAAAGGGTAAAACTAGAATTGAACCGAAACCAGAACCAAAATTCAGGTTCGGTTCCAGTTTTCCCTACAACTGGTTTCAGTTTTGAAATTTCAAAACCGAAACCAACTGGTTCAGTTCAGTTCCGTCAAAACCGACCGAACCATGCACACCCCTAATCAGTTAAAAAGACTTTCAAACTTCAGGGGTTAAATTGATAATTACCCTTAAATGAATTACTCGAACTAAAAATGACCTAAAACTGTAATTCATAATAGCTACAACTCAAATTCTAAATGTACTCAAATCTAAGTACTTTAGTTACCCATCTCAATTAATTTCTATTTTATTTTTTAGGAGTTTAATAAGTGTAGTATTATACTTCGTTAGTGTTTTATGTTTATAACACAAGTAAAAAAAAAAAGAAAACCTAGATAATTTGTCCAAATTTTAGAAATTTAAGAAAAAATCAATCTTAATATTTACATTCATATGGTTATGTTTTAAGATACAAAAATTTAGTACAAGGTTGACTTAATTAAGTTTTTTCCCAAAGTTTTAATAAACTATGCTAAATTGTAAAATGAATTATATCGATATACAACATTAAAACGATACTTATGCATTGTACGAGTTAACTAATTATGCTTACTCCAAGTTAAAGTCAATAAATTGAAATTCATGTAATATTTTTGCCTTGAAATATTGAAATCGTGTACAAAGTCCTTGCTAATTATAGCAAGACGATTCATCTTTATGACACGAGGAAAAAGTTTGAATTAATTAGGGTGACTATGTTGGAAGAACTTATTAATTGAGTCCAACTACTCATTGATAAAATTAAATTACAGCATTTTAATTAAGTTTAAATCAGACCCCTTTTGATGAAATCATAATATTTTAATCATTCAGCAAATAAATAATATTTTTAACAAATAAAAATTAAACAAGTAATTTTCTCTCATCAAAATGTTTTTAGGACTAATGGAAAATGGGTATTATTTTTTAAAAACTTTAACCTTCAAAACTCTCGTCACCCTCGTCCACTCACTTCTTCAATCTTCAATATTGTAGAACAACACATTACACGCCCTACATTAATAGACATTGTGATGAGCTTGATTGTCAGCAATGTTGTAGTTTTCTCAAGTGATTTGTAGCCGTTCACAGAAAATGAAATGATGAACAGTCCTCATTATCTATTTGGAAAGATGGATAATTTTCCTAATTATATGTTATCATGAGAGAGAGAGAGATGAATTATCACCTGTATCTTCAAGAATTTCGGGTTTTGCAGCTACGAATCCGACGAAGTTTGAGAGTAAAGAATTAATCAGCTTTCAGTTTCGAGACTTCTTGATCTTGCGGTGAAGTTCCAGTAAAATGGACGAAGAAATCATCCATTCAGCCACATCGTCTGATAGAAAAACGGGCATACTTCTCGTAGAATCATTTCTTTTAGGGGGAATTAGGGTTTTAGGTTTTCTTGGAGCTGGTGGGCAATTTTGAATAATTGGAATCTTACAAGCAAAAGAAGTTGGTGTTCTGAATCCTTCATCGTCGTCCTCAACCATGGCTTCTTCTTTTTCTTCATCTTCTTTTTCTTCTTCTTTAGACTGAACTTCAAACTGAACTTCAATCTGTTTCGATGATGTTAGTTCTCGATCAACGGGGTTATGTTCTTCCTGGATTTTCCTGGTGATCTGTTGATGAGGTTCTGCAACGTCGTCATACATGGCTGTCGGATGAGAATCATGTGGATTTCCTGACGTGGGTTTTATTTGTTTGTCAGAATTGATCTCGTGTTCATCATCTTTGAGGAAACCTGCCGCAGAAATTGACATCTGAATGAAAAAAGTGAGAAATTCCTTCGAAACTGGGGAGGAATAAGAGAGAGAGAGAGAAATAGAGCGGAAGGAAGAAGAAAAGTTAGAAATGAAGGATGAAATATGTTTATATTTTATGAATCTGGCCGTCGTAGTAATTTCCTGTGAGTTGTTGTGTTTATGAGAGGGACCTTTTACGTGCTTCTCACCTCGGATCTACCGCCATGACGGAGACATTAAATCCTCTCCCTCTACTCTCTATTCATCTCTCTTTCTCTCTCTTTAGTCTCTCAGCCCTTGTCAGTTTCTGCCTCGCCTACCAAGGAATGAAACTTTAAGACTAAAAATCTTTCATTTAATGCCATTCATTCCCTTTTCTGATCTCTGTGAACTTGAGTGTCACCAATGGATGCGACTTCCTACCTTCATCTTTAATACAAACCAAAAAATCCCTCATCTTCCACTCTCTGTTTATGGTCCACGACCCGAGAGCTTAAAAAATGCTCACTTGAAGATCACACTCGTAAACTTTCTTCCACAATTTAGATCATCAACCTCTCAGTCTTGACAGAGTTGTTGAGAGCCATTAATTTCCAGAGAATTAACGGGTATTCTCACTCTAGCCATAATAGACAGAGAGCACAAGCACGTACACTACGTGAATATTAATGCTTTCCATAAACTGATCCCCCATCGTCTTCTCATTTCGTTTATCTTCTTTTCTGTGACTCACACTTTATATAAATGAAGCAACTCTACTTTCTTTTTTGTGCTGATAAGCAGTGATTAAGGGCAACTTCTCCCCCTATGGGGATGTGAACAAACAGTGAACTGGAAGAGAGAACATCACAAAGAGATACGAGAGTCTCAGGGAGTGACACTATAGTTTTACTTAGTGCTTGCATGCTTCATTTAACAAATTTCTTAATGGTAAAAGTCGAAACTTAAGTTTGTGACGTTGAAAATTGGCAGTGTTTGTCAACTCAGGCTTCAAAATTTTGTCTTGATGAATCTTGCAATCACAAGACCTGTTTTGATCTCAAAGTACATTAGTGTGTTTTTCAACTACCTCAGTGTGTTTTTTGACTCCCTCAACGCTTTAGCCTCGAGTCATTGACTAGATAGTTCATTTTTAGGTGTAAATTAAGAACCCTAGATATTACCTTTCTTGAAGTGGCATAGGGAAATTAACAAAGCAAACTTTATAGTTTGGGATCAACGACACGTTAAACCTTAAATAAAATTTGTGGACAACTAAAATTTTGAACTATAAAAAAAAACGACGCAAACGTCATTATCACATTTTCTGTAAAAAAAAAAAGGTCGAGGCAAACGCCACATTCACGTTAACGTCAAGGACCTTTCAACGAGGACGTTTAAGGATCAACAATGGATTTCTTTCAATGACAAGGGATTTCCAAAGCTAATCTACGAGAAAGGGCGTCCTTAGGGTCATCGTAAGGCCGAGGGACATCCATGTTGGCCGCTGAATGAAGAGACGAATGTCCTTCAACAAGGATGGACATCCAAGATGGAAGGACGAAGGCTAGTGGATAAAGGGTCATGTCGTTGGATCGAGGGACAGACGTCTATCAACGAAGATAGTGTTGGTTTTTAAATTCATTCGCACGACGTAATTACTGATATTCATAACAACAGTAACGTGCGTAATCTATGAATCATAAAAAACAATTTTACATGAATATAAATAGATTATTGTAATAATACAATAATAATCATATATGTCACGCCCCTAAGAGAGCCCACGATAGAACGGGGAACGATCCGGCCCAAAAAGGAACCAAATCGTCCAACCCTCACTTAAATCCAACAAATAGTAGTGGAAATAGAGTTAAACTTACAAGCCAAATCCAAATAAAAGGTCCATCAGTGACTTTCAAATAACGTGAAATAATTAGTCTAAAATTTAAAAGACAACATCTAAATTTTAAATTAAATAAAAACTAAGGGCAAACCTTACTAAAATAAATAATTGTCTCTAGAAAGTAGAAAAATAATTGAACGGGGTGAACTTCTGAATTTCTACTCTTGAGGTGGAACCTGGGGACTAATTTGATTAATTCCTGAAAAAAATAAAGTCAATTGAGGTCAGTCGACTTAACTCAGTGGGGAATTATTTTATTTTCAACTTATGTGTCATATGAATTTAATAGATTTTTCAGTTGATTAAATTAACAGAATAACATATAAAAAGGTGCTGATGAGCAATAAATTGAATAACAAAAATTAACAAAAACGATACTCAGGCGATCGCAAGCCAAAAAGACCCTAATCAGGTTTAGAGTTTTGCGCCCAGGAATACGGCACATACAGCTGTCCCATTACTCTAGTTAACAATAAAAATAAATAAACGTAAATGAACTAAAAAGTAAAAGTGACGTGCTCGAATTTAATTAAATATTTACATTTTAGAAATTAAAGTACGTTAAATATAAAATAACCCCTACCTCAAATTATGAACCAACCGTATCAAGCCCAACTGAAAAGCCCAATTGTAGAAGACTTCCAAAAATCTTAAGTGTTGTAACCTATTCATAATAGTTTATTAAAATTTTGGATTTAGGTTTAAACTCATTATTATATATATATATATATATATTTCTAAAACTATAATCCAAATTGAGAACCTAACCATTTCAATAATTTTGTAATAACCCTAGAACAACTCTTTAGAGGTAAAAAAAAAATTTAAATTGAATCTAATAGAATACATGATCAATCCACGCTAGGATATATATTAAGCTCAATCCAACTCAATTAATGACTTATAGTTTGTATGGTCCCTAGTAGAAGGCCCATAATTTAAACAACTCATATCAACAATTGTCTTCTTCGTTCACAGGCGAGAATCGTTCGCTGTGAAAATGAGTTCCGATTAGGACTCTTTTAAATTTTTCCTCAAGCCCAAGTTTTGATCTTGGGCACTTAACATAATCGTCGGTGGAAGCAAAACTTTCACCAACTCTGTTGAGTCCAACGTTGGCCGAAAGGCCGAAGCTTCAAGTTAGAATTTTTCATCCCAATCATTCATAAAAATTTTACCCAATTCGTACTAAGACTTTGTCAACAAACTAACCAAATATCTAAACCCAACATCAACCAGTAACTCTCACATCAAAAAGAAATTGAAAGTGAGTTATATTTCTTACCTGTAGAATTTGTTTGCCAATATCAACTCGCCCAAGATTAATGTACCCGTAAGTATACAAAACTTAATCAACCAAGTAGATCAAATCTTCAACCTTTTAAAAGAAAAAAAATCATAGTTTATAATCTGTCTAATGATGTAATCCAACTAAATCAGAAAAAGAATCAACTTGCCAAAATTTCAGGTCTTTCATCGATTGAAGAATGCAAGAACTAAGTATACAATTTTCGCTGGAGGAATGAATAATACGGATCCTAACTGTTGAAATCTGAAGTCTTTTGTTCGCCGATCTACGTCCTCAACTTTGAGAGGAATTCCTCATCAGTAAATTACATAGAAGAGAGGAAATCAAGACTTAAAAACAATGGTTTACCTTGAATGGGGATTTTTGCAGATCGGAATCGGAATGTGTCCTTCACCCAAGCCGTTCGACGAAGAAGCAATGAAGAAGAGGAAGAAAGATCTTTGGAATGGGAGAGTGACCTCCATGGCTTCCCCCTTGGTTGTTGAAATAGGGGAAATTTCCCCAATTTTCTCGGCAACCAACATCAGATAAGGGGGAGTTTCAAATTGTTTTAAAAAATTACATATAATTTTTTTTTCCATTTGGGCTGGGCCAAAAAGCCCAACTGTTCCAATATATATTAAATAATCTTTAATTTTTTTAGATCTAATCTAAAAGATTAAGAAATTATATTTTTGTAGCTTACTTCACACGAGTACAAAATCAACCTTCGATCTTCTCCATTAATCCTCCTCAACTTGAATAAGCACGTGTGATTGTGAGGAATGCATCAATATAACATTCAATTTATGATAGATCCTATTATCAACACATAAGACGACCTATTTTGATTTAGAGAATGTTTTTCTAAAGTCAACACGAAAGATTCACAAATTTGTTCTCACAATAAATTATTCAATCTCAAATATTTCAACCACTCATGCTAATAAGATTGAACCTCTACTTACAGTGGAATAATTCCATAATGGTCATTTTGACATTTAGAGAAAATCACTACAAATATTAATCTCCCATTTAAGTTAGAATTGATTTCATACATTTATAACAAAAATGTTATGAAAATCAAAATATCTTGTCACTGTAGCTCAACATTTGCCATAATGACATTAACTCAAATTTCACAAAATCCATTTTAAAAATCATTTTCAAAAGTTACTTTATGTTTGTTAATTAATTAAATAATCAATACAAATATATTAACTATGACAACTTTTGTCACTGTGTCTTAATTAATTGAATAATCAATAATTCAATTATTCCATCTAACAAAAAATAATAATTTTATTATTGAATGTATTAACTAATTAATTCATAATTAATTATTTAATATTCTTTGTTCATTTTTCTATTATTTGAATAATGATAGAATGTAACGAAGATGACGAAGGGACAGATGAACATATAGTTTTAAGCTCCAATAATATTTCGTTAATTAATATAAACTCTTTGTATTAATTAACATAATTATTAACTCTAAAGTAATTCCACTAAATACTTAGAGTTGCACTCTAAAAAACTATAGAGTATATTTACTCAAAGTAATGTCTATTGATATAGTCATTACATATATATTAACCCTCCATTCAGATTCTTAATAGAATTATGTTTATAATCCGTTAACCTCTCATATTACGTCTTTATCATTGACTCCCATTGGTTCTTGATTTAATAATTAAGTCATAACGATTATGAATTGTGCACTAATTATTCGATCCCTGAAGTAACAAACAAGAGAATCTATAGAAATAGATTTCATTGTATCGATATTAACATTTTTAGCTATTTATTTTAATTCACTTCCAATATACAAGGTATACGAATAGTAGTTTGTACAAAACTTTACAAAGTAAATTAAAGAATAAATTAAAATGAAATATAAGTTTGTTAAATACAACGAATTAAGATCATACATATAAGAAAATTATTATGATAAAATTAATTATTCTATATTTAACAAAAATTATCAGAACAATATAATTTTATCTGGTCCAGTCCTATATAATCGTATTATATAAAACATATTTATTTTATGTTATCACATATATAGTCGGGATATGACTATACATTCTTAATGAGATAAACTATATTTATGACTATAAACTATTTGAAGTTTCCATACTTCAAATATAAGTTACAAACTTATTTTGATTATTACTCTTTATATTTTATCTCACACATATATAATATATATGTTAATATAAAGTTAGCATAATAATTAAGGAATTTTTTATGAATTTTATAAAACATAATCTAAAATGTTAACATAGTATCAATCAATATAAATTTATTCATATATTACAAAATTGTTCTATTACATTTACATGTTGGACACGTTACTCCCAACAGATAGACTCCCTCCACTTACGACGGACGTCCTTCGTCCCTCTACTTAAGAGAAACGTCTCTCGTCCCACAACGGACGTCCTTTCACTTATGACGTCGTTTAGCATTGAGGGAAATCTATGGATGTTAAGGGACGCTCATTAATGTTGAGAGACGACGTCGTTTAGTATTGAGAGACGTCTATATTTACAGAAAACGAGACTGTGAGTAGGGGTGTGCAAACCGAACTGGAACCGAAGAACCGAACTGAAACCGATCAATTTGGGTCAGTTTTGCATACCAAAAAACTGAGGTTCGGTTCTTTTTTGTGAGAACCGAGTGTTTGGGTTCGGTTATCAGTTTTGGTTTCTCAAAACCGAAAAACCGAAACCGAACCGCATAAATAAGTTTTTAGGGCTTTTTTTGGAGTTCCATGTTCGGTCATTTGTGCCTCCGCCTCTGGTTCTTTGTCACTTCATCTTCTTCGTTAGGTCTTTGGTCGGCGTCCACTCCCTTCTCTAGCAGTCCAGCACTTACATCTGTTGGTCTGTCATCGACGCTACCCTTGACAGTCGAAACTTTATTTCTGATGCTTCCATCTCTGGTGTGTTGCGATCATTTGCTACTGAATCTATTTCAATCAGGAACGACGCGGTTTCGCCCCAAATTTACAACACGGCTAGGGTATTTTGGGCACCTTCGAAGTATGAATTTGAGATCAGACAGAAAGAGACTCACATGGTACGCATCCATATTCGAACAGTCAGTTCGTTGAAATTTGATTTAACCGAGCTTAATATCATGTTCTGATCAACGATTATGTGGCTGTAAGTTATACTGGTGTTGTTAGGGTTGATACTTCAATACCTGTTGTATAGGTTGATTCTGAAAAGCTTGAGATTTCTTTTGTTTCTGTACAAAACTCTGATTTTGCATTTGTGAATGCCATTGAAGTGATCTCAGCTCTGAAGGACTTAGTACCTAATTTCTAGACAAAACTCCATTTTGGAGAGAAAAGAGAGAGAATAATTTCATTATTCTTAATTGTGGTTTTTTTTTATACAATTTTATTATAATATTTGAAAAAAAAATTAAAAGAGAAAAAATCAAAACCGAACTGAAATCGGAACCGAGATTTCCATTCGGTTCTGGTTCGGTTCTGATTTTTCCTACAATCGGTTTTGGTTTTGTAATTTCAAAACCGAAACGGACCAGTTCGGTTTGATTTCACATCAAAACCGAACTGAACTGAACCATGCACACCCATAACTGTGAGGTTTGTGTCATTCTTTTTCTATTGTTTGAGATTTTAGTTGTCAACAAAATTTTTTCAAAGTTTGGAGTGTTGGTGAATCCAAAATCATGGATTTGTTTTGTTAATTTTTTTTTTTTATAAACAAAAAGCAAATTGGAGTGTTAAGACCAAATTGGAATGCTAGTTAGGCCATCTGAAATGAGCCCAAAAAGGGCCTTTGATATGCCCAATTAAGCCTGTCAAATGATGGGTGGTATGCAATTGACAGTCCAAATAGCTAGCGCCGGTTGCGCTTTCATCGTTTTCTTCTTCACTTCTGTTTACGATGGGAATGGTGAAGGCTTCCGGGCCCATGTTCCAGATTTTACTGTTACGCAATACTAAGGATAGAGGAGCTGATAGGCGATCGAATCTTATTCATGCACCTCCATATCCTTCTGACATTACTTTCCCATTTATGTTTATCTTTGATTTCGATTTTATCTGGATTTCGACAAAATTTGCAGGTGAGTGTTTTCCGGAGTAGCATTTTCAGAAGGGTTTCAGTTCTGGTTCCTGGAATTGGGCGCTTCACTTTGAGGTTCGAGATCATTTTGCTAATCTGATTTCTCAGCTTTTGAGTTGTCATTTGACTTGAAGTTTCTTGAATACTGCTCGATTTCTGATTTGATTTGTCAACTAGTGTGGATTGATAGTAACCCCATCACGTCTATAAATAAATTTTGACATTGTACTTTTTCTGTTCCAAATTACTAAACTAGGCAATAGCTTCTCTATGGCTTTGTATTTCCTAGTTGCTGGTACTGAAATAAATTGAGCCATCTTGTTTTCTTGATTTCAGGAAAGATATTACTGGAAATCATAAGATGAAATCTTTCTATCAGGATATTGTCTTCCTTCAGATTATTTGTTTAAATTCTCATTGATTATACCTTATTTCTAAGCTCTAGCACGCCTTGTGTGCATTGCTGATTAATCATTTAGCATAATTCTTAAAAGTCTATTTGCATAATTCACAGATTTCCATGTGATTGACTGAACAATTAGTGGAAGTGCATATTAATGAAAACCTAATATATCTGATATAAATGGTTTGGTCGTTGGCTGAACGATGATCAAATATTTCGTGAGAGCGGGTATGTAGTGGTTTCCTTTCATAATTAACCTAATAATACTGTCTTTATAAACAATGTGGTTATTAGATGAAACTTGTCTGAGCACCCACTCTATACATCAGATCCTGCCTGATATTTGCGGTGTAAACTTAATATTCGTAATTGCAGTTTGTGGGTGGCTAGAGTTCTACATGGTAACCCAGTATCTTTGCTTTTTCTTGTTGGCTTTGTTATCCAATGTTTCTTCGTAAAATTGTAATTCTTCTTATCTATATATAAAGAAAAAGAAATGGAAGAGCAATTGAAAAATCATAGCTCATCTCAATTGTGCCCCCACGCATCATTGTAGTTTTTTACTGTATAATCATTGTAATTTTATTGTTTTTTGTAGGATTTTTAAGTTCTTGCCGAATGAATTCCAGCAAGTGAAAGGACTGGAGAGGGAATGTTTATAAATTCTTGCTCCGTTCATTGCCAGACATGGCATTTCTTTATATCGTGGAATGGGGTAAATAATCTACTTCTCTCTATCGCCTTCTTAAGTAGACAAAACCTTTTCCACATAATCCACATATAAAGGTGTGGAGTTCTCCGTTCTCCTACGAGAATATTATCTGTTTTGGGTTAGACCTCTCACAGATTTGTTTATAGAGTTAGCCAAAACGCGTTGTATTAGATAAGAAATAAAACTCTACTTATAAACTATCACTTTCCACTTTCTTTAGCGATATGAGATTATGCATATCCACTGATATGAGTTGGACCTTCACTATTAATAGAATTTTAGGCCGTCTTTGTTTCACATGATAGGCTGTCACAATCTCCCTTGTTGAGATTCCGACGTCCCGGTTGGCCATACTTCCAGTTGGAATTTGTTTCTGATACCATTTGGGGAGTTTATAGTCTTTTTAGTACAATATTGTTTGCTTTAAATCGGAACCTTCATGGATTTATTTTTGGAGTTAGCTCAAAACACGTTGTACTAGGCAGAGAAGAGAATTCTATTTATAAACTATTCACTTTCTACTCTCTTAAGCAACGTGGGATTGTGCACCCTAAAAGACATTCACTTTCTACCCTTCAACCTCATTCAATTACTCCCCTCACTGCTAGATCTGGTTGGTCAATTGTGAATACTTTAATGGTGTGGATTCTTCTTCAGCCTCAGTTTTATTATTTGATTGATCAGTTCAGTGCCATGGATTTAGCCTCATTCATGGGAAAGCAAAGGATCATTTGTGCTGATGTGTTATGGTTGTGAAACCTAAAAATAGGTCGGACAAAACAACGTTAAAGTGAGTTGAAACCTACCCAAGATTAACTAGAAGTGTTGTAGAAAAAAAGAGCACAAAAAAGAAACTTCCCACAATCATGGGAAGCACAATGAGTAGTCAATGCAATCGCAATCAGCCAAACTTTGTTCCAACAAGACAAGAGGAAGGCTTCTAAGACTGGGACAGTTGATAAATCAAACCCACTTCCTCTTTGACTATTTTATTATTTTTATGCACTCACGAGGTAGTAGAGGGACCTAAACCACATCCAACTCACTACAACACTCAAGTTCCATGCATCTCCCTCTTCTTTCTTCTAAATTTAATTGTTTTGATTATAGGTGTAATCTCATCTGTATCGGGTCAGGTTCCTTTTGTCCCTTGGTACACTGGATTGGACGAGTTCCTTTAATGAATAATTAATTATATATACTTGATGTTAAAATGCCTTTCTTAATTCTAATTTTCCTTTCTTTTTTTTTTTAAATTTATTTATAAAAAATTAAAAATAAGTGCCACCAGTTGTTGGCATTATTACTGCTCCACAACTTTATATTCAACCCCATCTGCTAAAGAACGCGTAGAGTTACTTGATTAACAATTATTATCATTTCCCTAGTGCTTTGCCTTGTCATTACCTCCTATTCTCCTACTTTCTAAAATGCAAATTGAATTTTTTAATCTACAATCAACATCAATTACTTTTGAAATTCGAAGTAATTAGCGAGAAGCTTCGGGTTTAATAAATTTCTTGACTAAGTATAGAAAAATCTTGGTTTAATGGAGACTATATGAACAGTCAATGGTGTTTTGCAAAACAATTAAGCAATTTTAAGGACTATACAGCTTTGTTGGTAGCCTATAACAACAGAGAAGAAGAGAAAGACGGGGAAGGAAGGAAGATGGTTGAATGAAAAATTTTGCCAACCTTACATTGATTTATACTTGTTTCTACGTTCTATATGATCTCAAATTTACAGTAGTGACCGCCATACTCTTCCCTCCAAAGATATGATGATGACAGAAACATCGTCGTGGTATTTCCTCCTCTCGCCTTGTGGGATTTCAAGCAGTTCATGGAAGTCCATACCTGCAATTTTATTTCACCAACAATTAATTATCTTTAAAATATGAAAATGGGTGTGGGTGTTTTGATTAGAACTAGATGTGACGGGCTAACCAGCTTTTCGAGCAGCTCTGAACAAGACGGCTTCGATGAGGTGCTGAGCCGGATCTCCTTCGGGAAATGCGGTGAGGAAGGCCTCGACCTCGGCGATGGCTTGTTCGTTGGTGAAGTATTGGAAGAGTCCATCGGAGGATAGTATTATGAATCTGTCTCTTGGCTTCAGTTTGTAGTGATAGAGCGATGGATTACAAGTTATGTAAGGGGAGTTTCCGATGTAGTCTATTCTGAACATCTCCAAAAGTGCATCGTTCCACTTTGGCTGCACCAAAAGATAAATTAAAAATTACTGGCCTGTACATCTCATTTATTGCAGCAGATACGCATATAAATGACGGTCTGATTATCTGTCTAACAATCCAACGTAATTTAGTGAAAATCATCGATTGTTTTCCAAGCTTTAACGGTTTTAATCTCTGAGTTTCGATACCTGTTTGAGAAACCCGGCTCCGAATGCTCTTGTGATCTTCAAATACCCTTTTACTCTGCCGTTCATTACTGCATCAGCATCATCCGGGTGTTCCTTCTTTATCCGCTTCACTTCCTGTAATCATTGATTTCCCTTTTAGTTTACGCAATTCCATTATCAGATCAGAGGAAAAAAAAAAAGAAATACTGTTTCAGAAAGATACTTCGTCAACGTCTGTGCTGTGATCCATTGTGAGCTGAATCGCAGTCAAGCCACACGATTCGAGTGATTCGATCGATCGTTGAGTTCCCTCGTTGATCCGTTCGAAATCTCTGTAAGGATTTCCAACTGAGAAATCGGGTTCTAGTTGCTGAGCTAGAACCGCTCGGCTATCTCCAACGTTCATCACGTAAACTTCTTCTCCCTTCATCAACATGACTAAAACACATGACCCCATCAAAGCTAGCTCTGGAAGAACCGTTACTTTCTCATCTGCAATCTCTAAATACTCATCCTCCGTCTTCCTCAATGCCTGAGACAGAGCATTCAGAACTTCAGATTTACTAATGGCCGATGATTCGTCCCACATTGATCGTTTCTCGTGCTCCAATCTTTCCCTTTCCCATTCACACTTACAAACTTTTGGATTGCCCTCGCCTTTCTCCTCCACTCCATTAATTTGATTCCTCTTCGTAATTCCGCTGGTTTTCCTGTTTGAATCGATTTCCGAATCCGGATTGCCATTACTCGATTGGGGCGTATAATTCTCTTCAACTGAATTTGAATTTGAATTTGAATTTGACGAATTCATCGATGTCGATGAAGTATCTGTGGATTCATTCTTATCATTCCAGAGCAATCTCTTGAGTTCCTTGCGAACTGAAGTATAGAGATTAGCGAGTAAATAATCAGGAGCATCTGGACCATTAAATCCGTCATAAATCCCGACAAAAACCCAGCCGTTCTCTTCAGAAATCACGACGTGAACTCGATCCTCGCCGGCTTTTCCTTGCGCCCACTGAAGCGTTTTACAGCCCATTAAGTAATCGCCCTCTTCATCGACATCCATTAAGCTCACATGGCTTCTCATATTGGTAGTATTTTGAGCAACAAAATTTTCGTTGTCCTTGTATGAATCTGATTCTTTAGCTGAACCGATTTCTGTCGTCGGCAGGATTGGAGGTTTTGGGCCGCCCCGAGATATTGTTTTTGATAAAGCTCTCTTCAAAATTCGAATTAAACTGCGCTTCTTTAATCTGGGTTTCGCTCCGAATCCATTATGAGAGAAACTCCTTTCTAGTTTATCGAGCCCCTTTGCAATCAAACCCGAATTTAACCCGCGATCGAGGGGCCCGGAAGTAAGGCTTCGTTCCATAGGACCCGAAAGAAACACTCTCTCGATCGGACCCGAACCCAGAACTCCGCCGGAATTGCCGGAAATTGAATAGCGAGGAACTGGTTGGAGAGGGATGGAAGCGAAGGAATTCGAACAGTCGAAAGCAGCAGCCCGATCGAACGTCGTACTGTAGGGATAAAGATCGGCGAGGGAGGTGGAAAGGGGTGTCGAGTTGTTGGCGCTAACAGAGGCGCCAGAGATTGATCTGAACGTCGTCATTGGAGGTATGTCATCCTCGGAGAAAACTTTGTGGGAAGACGATACACGATCCGGTTCGGGTCGTATGTAGCAGAAAGAATGACCGTAACCCTCGTCGAGCGGGTCCGGTAAGAACACAGAGCTTCCGACTTCATATCGCCTGGAAATATCTCCGTCTTCGGCGAAACAGTGGCCAATTCTCCCGATACGATTTCCCATCAAGTGTCAGAGAAAGAGATTATATTCTCCTTTATTTCTTCCAGTTTGATTGCACAAAGCATAATATACTCAGAGGGAAAGAGAAAGAGCGAGAGAGAGAACGAGTGAAGTTGGTTATAGCTCAAAAATGGGGCAGGGGAGATAGAGAATGAGGGAGAGGGAGAGGGAGAGGGAGAGGGAGAGAAAGGAAAGAGAGGGAAGCAGAGAGAGAGAGAGAGTGGAGTTGACTTGAGAGGGTGAGGTGGGCTTCGTTGTTCGCTGCTTTATTTTAAAAATGGTTAGTGCTTTCTTATATTTGTATTTATAGGGGCGTTGACAATGAGTTGGAGATGTTGAGCCGATGGCTATGCCTAGACTCTCTTTGATAACATCCCCATGAAGCTCAAGACCTTCAATTATTAAATAATTTGAAGGTTTTATTTATTTGTGAATTAAAAATAAGCCAATATTGAAAACTTTGATAGCTAATATTAACAAAACTTGGTATACCATACCATTCATCACAATTCATTTTCAATTACAAAGTCAAACATCAAATTATTATTATTATTATCAATTTACACATTTCCATTCTATCTTTCCTTGTATAAACAAATAAACGTGCTTGGGTGATTTTTAATTTTGGAATTATTTATTATTTGAATTTTCAAATACCCTTTTGTTCAATCTTTGAAAATTTCAACTGCACCGTTTGTTTGACTTCCATCATTTGATAAGGAGTAAACTACGTTTCCCTTCACTCTCGAATTTCGAGAAACAAAGGCCACTTTTCCAAATAAATGATTTTGGAAAGAAAAGTTAACACTGCGTACCCTATAATTTTCAATCAACTACAAGTTAAATGCTGATAATTTTTTACTAATAATTAAAATTTTAAACTATGAAAAATTCTTGTTGGCGATCTTGCAATCACATTTTCTGTCCAAATTCATTAACGTTAACGCTTCTGTTTTGTTGAAGGGAAGGACTGTCGAATGGAAACGAAGAACGTCAATTATCAGGGGGCGAGGGACGTCCCTCCTGCAGTTATTGGTCGTTGGAACAATTCTCGAGCAATGACGATGATTGTCAATGGCAATTGGATCGAGGAAAGACGTCCCTCGCTCAAAATTGACGACCATGATTGAATCTATAAATTTTCAAAGGCGATGGTGGACGACATTTTATGGCCGTTAGATCGAGCGAGGGACGTCCCTTATTGAGATTGACGGCCATGATTGAATTTGCTATTTTCCAATGACAATGGCGAACGAAAATCCATGGCCATTGGATCGAGCGAGGGACATCCCTCATAGAGATTGACAGCCAAGATTGAATCTGCCATTTTCCAAAGGCGTTCTAATAATTTCGTACGATATTTAAATTCTCTAACACCCTATATGATTTATTGCATATAACATATAATTTAATGCATAAATAAAGAGTTAAGGGTAAAGAGATGCACAAGATTTTGTTTATGCGGTTCGGCAACTCACCTACGTTCGTGCTCCAAGATTCCACTTGGAGATCACTCACTAGATTGACTTACGGGTGCCAACTAAATCGTTACAACAACTTATTCTTAGGGCGTTACTCTTTGACTATTCCAGGTCGTCAACCTTTGACTATTAATGGGGTGTCACCCTAAATTTAACTATCCCAGGGAGTCACTCTTTGATTGAACTTACGGGCGTTCAATCGAGTCGTTGAATGTTTCGGGATGTCACCCTCATATGACAAATTAGTAGGGAGTCACCCGTTACAATAACGTATAATTGTGTTAGAATTGAAAGCGCAACAAACTATTTTGAACTCTCCCAAAGAAAATCTCAAGTTTGGGATAGGGAGAGTTGGATTACAACACTCACAATAATAATATAGAATTGAGTATAGAATTTGGCAGAGTTTCACCTCAATTCTAGGTTTCGTATAGAGCTATGGAGTGCTTCTATCAATTTATAGAACTATCCATTTTCGGTAGACCCATTCCTTTCGGTCGACCGCTTCCAACCTTTGCAAATATTACCGTTGAAAATTCGACCATTGGAAGATAGTCGTTATGCAGAACTGCACTTTTTTGATCGCATAGCTCGACTGCTAGCTCGACAGCGTTGCGTCCGAAATAACTCAGAGTTCTCAGTTTTCTTCTTTCAGTCGCCAACCTCGTCCGAAATCTTCGACTGCATTAAGATTGCAAAAATTTCAAAAATGGCATATTCAAAACCTTCAGTTTTTCAGTCGAACAACTCATTTGCATCCTCGATCGCATTGCGTCCGAAAAACCACGTTTAACTTCAAAAGCAAAACTCCATATAAAATCGGTTGCCTGACTGGACCGTAGTTTCAACTGCATCACGTCCGAAAACCTTCAGATTGCACAGTGTAAGAAATCAGTCACTGAAATCTTCGTCCACTCGTTCGACCAAAATCTCGACAAACTTCTATACTGCATTTCGGTCGCCATCCCGGACCGGCACCTTGACCGCAGTGCGACCGAAAGACCAAAACCACCTTTAGTCGCTTCTCTTGTCCGCAGCACGTCCACAACACATCCTTCTTTATCCGTTTAAATGTTCTGAGTCCCACAATTATGTGCAAACACTATATGGACTTAAATAAACATGTTAGTACATTATAATACCCATTTTGAAAGTATTTTCAACAAATACGAGTATAAATATAATGAATAAAAACATTAAGCACATTATTAATACAATACAATAACCAACTTATTATTTTTACCAAAATAATCATCACCACGTTATCATCAAAATAAACTTAGCCTAACAAAAAGGCTAACAATCTCCCTCTTTTTGATGATGACAAAATCCTATAAGTTGGTTATACCTAAAACTAAGCATGTACATCTATTATTGCATATTAGTTTTCTCCCCTTTAAGTTATGCAATATATCAACATTAAATTTCATGCATACATGCTATACCATTTCATTATATCACAATAAGTTTCACTCCCCCAATATCAACTTATACATAACTCTCTCCCTTTTTGTCAAACTAAAAAGAAAATTCACAGGGAGGGGAGTCAAGATTCAATCAAAGTTAAAAGTCATTCCTAACAAAAACATTCTCCCTTTTTAAAAATTCTTCTCCTTTTTTTTTAAAGAATCTATACCAAAAGCAAACAATGGAGAGATATATACACTTTAAAAAAAATTGATGTGGTCAAAAGTAAGATACCAAATTAATACAACCACAATTAAAGTTCATTCAAAACAAATCATTAAGCATATTAACTCATTTGAGGAAAATTATCGTTAAAATCAAGTCAAAATAATTTTCTAAGAAAGAATACTAATTAATACAACCGATTGTAGATCAATTGTCAATTTCTAAAAATGATACCAATTGAAGAAATAAGAAATTAACTAATGATACCAATTGAAGATTCATAATTAAAACCAAAACAATTTTTCAAATTGTGATACCAATTGTAAATCAAAATGAAATCCAAAACTAGGTTCTATGAGAGATACTTAAGTGTAAAATCAAAATCAATCAAATTATCTCTCCCCCTATGTTGATCACAAAAAGACAATATTTTGGGATAATTCACAATTTAAAACTTTGCTCTCCCCCCTTAAAGCACTAATAAAATAACTTATAAATTTCTCCTCCCTTAAACTTATCAACAAACATATATGAGGGAATACCACAAAAATAAGAACCATCCACTTTCAAATACAAGAAGATACTAATTGTCAAAAATCTTTGGATGAGTTCAAGTTGAAAAACGAAACAAAGTTTCTCCTCTTATCTTTATGCACAAATTTAAATAGTTGAGGATAACAAAAAAGGATACCAAATTAAAACTTTCAAAGATTATACCAATTGTAGAGAAAAATAATTTTATTGATATCAAAACGAAATAATTCCAAAGATGATACCAATTTAAAAATAAGTTCAAAGATACCAAGACAATTTTTAAAAAATACCAATTAAGAAAAATCGATTCAATGATACCAAGTGTAGAAGTTTAAACCAAAAGTTATTATTGATACCAATTGAAAATTTTCAAACCAAAGAGATTATTTATATCAATTTGAAATTCAACAAAAAAATGTTTCCTTCCCCCTTTAAGTCAAAAACAAATCCTTTGAGGAACACTAAGTCATCAAAATCAAAAATAGTTGTTCTCCCCCTAAATCTATGATCAAAATGAAATCAATGGTGAATACAAAAGTTTAGGCCTAAGCGAAAGCAAAAATCATCAAAATTAAAACTTGACGATTCAAATCGAATCAATAACCTAAACCAATTCTCAACAATTGTATTTTCTCCCCCTATTTCATTATCCAATTTCAATCCAAGAGAGAAATCAATAAATCAACTTTGACATCCAACAATCCAAACGATCCAATATTTGCAATCTAGAGATCCAATTGTTGGAATAAACACAATCAATATACCAATTGCAAGAAATCATCAAAATTCCAACCTATGAAACATCACAAGATATATTCACTCCAAATCAAGAATCAATAATAAATCTAAGAAAAATTAAACACAACTCAATAATATCATAAGATTATACAACAAATCAAAATCAATCACATATTTAATCAAAAGAAAAACAATTGTGTACCTTCACCAAAGTTTATTTGCATTTACCACATTGGAGGCATGTTCTTGAAGTTTCTCCCTTTTTGTATTTTGGATGTTCATGTAATTCTTTTTCCTAGCAAATGGTTGATAGCCAATTCTGGCTTAGTCAAATGTGACCCTTTTCCTACTTAAGAGCATATTTAAATTTTTTCTTCCATTTGTGAAATTAAGCGCAACACAATTCAAATTATCATTTTTAGTTTTTAGTGTGCCAATTTCACTTTCTAGTAATTTGATAGTAGAATTCAAACTATCATTTAACAATTTCAAATCACTAACTTGCTTATCAAAAGATTGAACAATTTCAACATGCTTTTTCATCAATTTATCATTTTCCTTTTTCAAAGATTTATACTAGCAAGATGAAATTATCAAGCAATTCATTAAATGCATCTAGCAATTCATTTTCATCATTCTCATTATCAGAATCAGAATTGTTAGAAGAGTTGGTTACCTCAATTTCCCCCTCGGCCATGAAGCAAGTGTTGACCATTTCCTCTTCTTTGGAGGATGTGATTTCATCATTTTCAATTTGAGTTGTATCTACATGTGCAAGCTCAAGAACATTCCAAATATCGTTAGCGCTAACACATGTTTGTACTCTATCAAATTTATTTCTACTTAAAGCACCAAAGAAAACATTCATGGTTTGAGCATTTAAATTCCAATTATGTTTATCTTAATCATTGAATTCACAAGATGGTCTAAGAAGATTTATTCCGTTTTCAATGATTTTTCATAATGCATAATCAATAGATTGTACAAATATTTTCATTCTACACTTTCAATATAAATAATGACTACCATCAAATAGAGGAGGTGTATGAATGGATTGGCCTTCAACATATGTATTGAAATCCATAATCAATTATACATGTACAATATATATCAATAAATTTGTCAAATAAATTCAACTCAAGGAATTCAAACAAATTACCAAATTTATACAATATGTAAGAAAATTGTAATATCACACAAAAAATTTAAATATCCGCTCTGATACCACTTGTCGGATCGTATGCATGCCTATAGAGGCGGGGTGAATATAGCGTTTTAATAATTTCGTGTGATATTTAAATTATCTAACACTCTATATGATTTATTGGATGTAACATATAATTCAATGCATAAATAAAGAGTTAAGGGTAAAGAGATGCACAATGTTTGTTTACGTGGTTCAACAACTCGCCTACGTCTGCGCTCCAAGATTCCATTTGGAGATCACTCACTAGATTGGTTTACGGATGCCAACAAAACCGTTACAACAACTGATTCTTAGGGTGTCACCCTTTGACTATTTTAGGTCATCAACCTTTAACTATTAACGGGGCGTCACCCTAAATCTGACTATTTTGGGAGTCACCCTTTGATTGAACTTACGGGCGTTCAATCGAGCCGTTGACTATTTCGGAGCATCACCTTATATGACAAATTAGTAAGGAGCCACCCTTTACAATAGCGTACAATTGTGTTAGCGTAATTGAAAGCGCAACAAACTATTCTGAACTCTCCCAAAGTAAATCTCAAGTTTGGTATAGGAAAATTGAATTACAATGCTCACAATAATAATATAGAATTTAGTGTAGAATTTAGCAGAGCTTCGTCTCAATTCTCAATTTTGTATAGAGCAATGAAGTGCTTCTATCAATTTATAAAACTGCCCATTTTCGGTCAACCCATTCCTTTCATTCGACCGCTTCCAATCGTTGCAAATATTACCGTTGGAAGATAGCCATTACGCAGAAGTGGACTTTTTTGGTCGCATAGCTTGACCACTGGCTCGACCGCGTTGCGTCCGAAATAACTCGGAGTTCCCAGTTTTGTTCTTTTGGTCGCCAACCTCGTCTGAAATCTTCAAGCGCGTCAAGACCGCAAAAAGCTCAAAAATGGCATATTGAAAACCTTCATTTTTTTGGTCGAACAACTCGTCTGCATCCTCGACCATGTTGCATTCGAAAAACCACGTCAGCTCCAGAAGCAAAACTCCATATAAAATTGGTTGCTTGACTGGACAGCGGCTTTGATTGCATCACGTCCGAAAACCTTTGGACTGCACAATGTAAGAAATCGGTCGCTGAAGCCTTCGTCCACTCGTTCGACCAAAATCTCGATGACGCTTCTGTATTGCATTTAGCTAGCCATCCTCAACTAGCACCTTGACCGCAGAGTGACCGAGAGACCAAAACCTAGTTTTGGCCACTTCTCTCATTCGCAGCACGTCCACAACACATCCTTCTTCATCCCTTTAAATGTTCTGATTCCCACAAAGATGTGCAAACACTACATGGACTTAGATAAACATGTTAGTACATTATAATATCCGTTTTGAGAGTATTTTCAATAAATACGAGTATAAATATAATGAATAAAAACATTAAGCACATTATCAATACAACACAATAACCAACTTATTATTTTCACCAAAATAATCATCACCATGTTATCATCAAAATAAACATAGCCTCACAAAAAGGCTAACAAACATTACCCCGAGTCTTGCCAGAAGGGCCAGGAATTTAGCCCTAAAACTGTACGAAGGGGATGGTGACAAACAATACAAGCTACTGTGGTAGTACGCATAAGAGATTCGAAGATCCAATCCCGGCAACACATTGGTGGTGGTGGTAGATATGCATGAGCTTACGCCCCATCCAAGTTCGATATTTAAAAGGATATACATGTGTTTGAATGCTTGCAAGAGAGGTCTGAGGGAGTTTGGTAGACCCGTCATTTGCCTGGATGGTTGTCGTCTGAAGGGGTCGTGTCCAGGCTAGTTGCCCACAGCCGTCAGCATTGACGCTAATGATGGAATTTATTTAGTTGTTGTGACACTTGTTGAATCAAAATGCAGAAACTCATGGACCTGATTTTTGTGTTGCTTGCTTTTGGACTTAGACAGTGATATGCACCAGCAGCTGAGCATCGTTTCTGCCTCAGACACTTGTATGTCAATTTCAAAAAATAATTTCTAGGCAATTTGTACAAAGATATCATATGGAAGGCAGCTAGGGCCACAACATTATCATAATTTTAGAAATAGATGAATAAATTACTTGCGCTCGACCAGACAGCACATGCATATCTACAGAAAATTAACCTGAGGTGTTAGTCAAAACTTGCTTTCAATTTCGTCCCAAAGTGCGACATAGGCCTCAATAATTGGAGCGAGTGCTACAATGCCTGCCTCTTGCCAGCCCGGGACAAATTGATCCTCACTATGTTTGAGATTATTAGAACGAGCATTATGTGTAGAATCGTTAAGAAACATGACAAGATAGCCGAGTCGATAGATCTATTATGTCCTAAGACCACAAAGAAGTTTGCCAATCTACAACATGAGGCTTGAAATTGTTGTCCAACACTTGCATGAGCTAATCGGTTTCGGTTAGTGACGGTAATGAATGGTACGTAGTTGATTTGGATATGCGTACCTGTAACTGTTACAGAGTGAGCTAACTAGAGTCTCATGCGTGCATGTCATCCTGTGCATGAATTTTATAAGGAATTAACTAAGGATTACGTGCATGTATGGCATCATCGGGACATATTTATGAAGATGTTCTCCCACTTTGCCTGACCTGTCAGTGGCCACCACATGTGGCCTGAAACAAACTAGGATCCAATTCTGCCGCCACTAGTTAAGAGACTCCCAGGTCGGCTTCGAAAACGAAGAGTGCAGGAGGCGGACGAGCCCCGTAGCCACACGATACTCAACATGAGACATGTCCCAATGACATGTAGCCATTGTTAGGGTGTGGGCCATAATTTCCGCTCTTGTCAAGGTGGAGACTCAGCTGCTGGCATGCAAGTGGCAGTGGTAGAGCAGGACATTCACAAGACACCTTCATGGGTTTTACCATTGTCGCCGATACGTTGTTCTAACTATGTGCTCTTTGTATGACATAGTATTGTCTTTGTGTTTTGCAGGAGTTCGTCACCCCACACCCGTATCCTTAACCATTACGCTTCTCTGACACTTAAATCGCCTTCGACACCATTTTCCGCTTCAACAAATGTGAGGATAGATATCGGAAGTTTGAGTTGGTAGGAGGAAGTCAAAATTTCTCTCTGCAATATCTAGGGCACAGGACATCCTTCGCGATTATATCGGCAGATTTGCGTCATCCGTCGATAGGAGAAACGATGTCCTTTAACGTTCAGAGAATGACATTCAATCAAACACAGACGTCCCTTGTATTAAGACGGACATCCGTTAACGACGACGTCTTAAGATGAGAGACGTCCATTGTGGGTAGAACGACGTAGTCTTGGTCGAGGGACGTCGGTTATGGACTAGAGACATCCAAAATAGGTAGAGGAACGTCCATCTTAATTGAGAGAATTCGCGCGTTTTAAAAACGTGTGTGCCTTATACTTGACCCTTCAACTAAAAAGAATTTGAAGTTCATCCTGACCGTCCATTCCGATCCAGGAACGTCCCTCCCTCGATCCAACGACCATGGCAGATTCAATCATTGCCGTTGCCTTTAGAAAATGGCAGATTCAATCATTGCCACCAATCTCTATGGGGGATGTCCTTCGCTCTATCCAACAGCCATGGAATGTCATTCGCTATCGCCTTTGGAAAATGGTAGATTCAATCTTGGCCGTCAATTCTGAGCAGGGCACATCTTTCCTCAATCCAACAGTCATTGACAATCGTCGCCATCACCCAAGAATTGTTCCAACGACCGATAACTGGCAGGAGGGACGTCCATCGCCCCCCGATAATTGACATCTTTAATCTCCATTAGATGGTCCTTCCCTTCAACGAAACGAAAATATTAACATCGAGGGATTTGAACGAAAAACTTAACTGCAAGATTGTCGACAAAAATTTTTTATAGTTTAAAATTTTAATTATTAGAAAAAAAATTTCAGTTGTTAATTACCTTTTTGGAAAATTGTTATAATAAATAGAAAAGGGTGACAGAATTGCTTAACTTTCGGGGTGATGTCACTTTCTTGGGAATCTCTTTTGTTTGGTCATTTTCCATTCCCTTCTCTTCCAATCACTTCCCATTATTGGCCTTGGTAGCCTCTTTAACTGGACACCTAAAGCTATCAGATTAAAGGCTCATCATTTGAAGTTTAAAATATAAATTTATTATATATTATTTTAGTTTTAATTCTAAGCGTTACGCATTATTATATATTATAAACTTCATGTTATAATATAAGATTAGTATTCCGATAATAAGGGGTGAGAACATGCTAATAGTAAATCTCTATCCAAGTGGTATAGCTATTTGCATCCAGGGCTATGTTCGGCCCATTAAGCTTTCACTGATGGGCTTTACTAATGGCCCTATGTAAGCTTATATTATGAGCTTATCCTATGGCCCATTATTTATGGGCTTCTTAGTAGCTGCATTGAAACGACTAACGGCTTCTGAATGCGTGTTGGAAGCGTAGAGAGAGAGGAATTTCAGGAGCAGTCGAAAGCAAATTACCATCCGTTAACGATGGTGATTCAGTTCTTCGAATCAGCGTTCAGCGCTTTGTGTTTTGTAATAATCATTAGTTTTCGCAAATGTCTACGGAAAAAGCTTCGTCCACCTTCCTCCATTCTTATCCGTCACTTGCTCCATAGCTATGGAAACTACACAAGCATCGGGACTCCATTGCCCATTTTTCTGGTATTATTAACTTTCTCACCGAATCTAACAATAGATTGAATCTTTAGTTGCTTTCGTTTTTTTGTCTTCTAATACTGAAGAAAGCTGATTTGTGGCTTTGATGACAATGCAGAAAATCGTTCTCGGAAATTAATGACGATTGAACTAAAACTTCTCTTCAGAAATTTAACTTTTATTATTTTTCAGGAAAATCCTAATCGAAATTACATAGTGAAAATTTGAACGAATAGCTGGAAAGCTAAATTTCTGAAAATGGGAAGGCAATTGGGGGACGAGCATTCCAATGGTTCTTTCGGAAATGGTCATCCAAGATGTAATTGGAATCTTCTAAATTTGATTAAATATCAGCACTGGCGTTCTATCATGAAAATTCTGGTCCACAGAGGAAGGCGCGGAGTTGATAACAATGTTCCCCGTAAGAAACGTTATTTCTTTCACTTTGCTTAATTTTAGACATTAAACGCTATTTGTTTCTATGGAGAGTAGTAAAAATAATATTGCAAAATTGCTTATAACAAAAAAAAATCCATTAATTTGTAGTTGTTCACTCTCAACATAAGAGTTGGAAGAGTTATGTCCCGGACCGTGTACTTCGGTTGAAGTAAAACTATGCATAGCCTTTTTTTCTGGTACGAGTGATTATAGAAATTGGACAAACTAGAAACAATCTAAAATGCGAAAAGTTTCTCACTTAGTCCTCATGTATGCGTCGAGCTTTATAATTAGGCTCCACATACCTCATCTGTATGATCTTAGAATAATCAAACCGAAAAAGCCCATCTTCATGTTAAGAAAATGAAATGGGATAAGAAGAAAATTGATGCAATAATTTTATTTATTCTTTTTTCTTCTTTTTCTAGGAGAAGATGATCCAGAAAATGGTGAAGCAGCCTCCACTTCTAATAAATTAAGACACCAGAAGGATGCTAAGATTGAGGCATGGAGTAATTTATTTAATTTTCCAATATGATGATAATATTAGTATTACTAATGTAACTGGAAATATTTAATCAGGTCCAAGATGAAGGGTCAAAGTCCTCAGTATCAACCAAAAGTTCTGTCAAAGCTCGAATTAAATCACGGATAGCGGAAGAGATTTCAAAAAGGAAGGGTAAGCATCAGAAAAGATCAGCGACTCGGGCAATATCAACATTGAGCCGGACAGAATCATTTCATCGTTTTAAAAATTCAGTTTTGGATCCTTTGAATGAATCAATAGTAAGTGATGAACATCCCTTGGTTTCACCTGATAAAAACAATGAAAATTCACCTGTGGCAACTAGTGAAGAATCTGATTCAGAAAACAAATTTCCGGAGCATAACCAGGTTTATGAGAATGGTAAGCAAGTACTTGGCTTTCAAAATTTCGATTCAAAAAAGTTGGAAAATCGAACGGAAGATATGTTGGAGCAGCGATTGCTAAATGCAAAGGACCTTGTAAGAGATGATTTGGACCATCATTCGAAGGAGTTTCAAGATGTTTTTGATACAATCAATGTAAACAAACTCTTTCTCCCAACAATGTTACAAAATCCAGGCGCTCCATTGGTCAACCATTTTAATGGAAACAAGGCTCTTGGTGGAAGAATGAGATTAACAAAATCTGAAACTTTCCCTGCACTTCATTTAGCAGGTAAAAGCAATGCAGGGCCGAGCAAACCTAAAGATAACCAGGAGAAATTTAGACTTCAAGTGGCAGATGAAGGGAAATTGCAAAATGAAGATCAAACAGAAGAAGAAGATCTTGAAAAACCTGCAATGCGATCAATGGAGGAGCACGGAAGGGAAATGAACCTGAAGCCGAGCCTATTAACTAGTGAAAGTGCTGGTTCATATTTTCCTAGTTCATCTATCTATATAAAGAATCATAGTGAGAATCAGATGGTAGTCAGGCGTTTCAAGGATCTGAGAAATAAAATTAAGTATGTTATTAAGGCAGGTAAGAAGGAGAGGCATCGAATTGCAAGGGACGCTATTTTTCACAAAATTCCTCGTGGTCATGGATATTCAAAGGCATTAAAGAAACCAATCAGCAATAAAACGAAGGACTCAGCAGCCAATGGAGAAGCTAAATATAGCCCTGTAAGTGGCCATGAAATTGAGCATTATATCGGCAGGACATTGTCTCTTAATGAGTCTTTGGATAGATATTGTCAGTTATATGAGACGAGTTTCAACCAAGAGGGCAAACAATATAAATCAGAAAGACTACAATTAATACCTCAAGGAGCAGAATTTTCTTCCAAATCTCTAGGAAGGATTTATTCCTTGCCTGATCTAAAATCGTATTTCTATCAGAGAGAGGACTCCATCGACGCTTTTTCTTCTCCGATAATGAAAAAAATAGGTGAGCACAACAGAGATATGGTCATAACTAGTATGGCTGAGCAAAGTAATGCTCAAGAAATTTTGGGAAAAGTCAATGAAGTGGAAGAAGCAAGTCAGGTGGAAGAAAGATCAATATCAATTTCAAATTTTGAAACTACAGGCAAAACCATTCCTATCGAGGATGAAGCACGCTCAATCGATGTGCCGGAAGCTGACTTCTTAGAAGGTTTGCAATTCTCTTTAACCGTTTCCATTCTGTTTATGGAATTAATTAACTTCATTTCTCCTTAGAGAAGGCTAAAGCCACTTTTATTTTGAATGAAAGCTAATAGATTCTTTCGTCCAGTTTTAGATTCGGAATCAAAGACAGGAATGATTTCTGAGCAAGAACATGGGTACTTTGCAGACGCCATTAAAGAGGTAGAGTTAAACAATGGATTAACCTATCAATTTCTGCAAGTGGAAGCAAAAGATAGAGCAGATTACAATTATGTGAGAGATGTATTAGAACTATCTGGGCTTGGCGGAAATGGATTATTTCTTGACGCATGGCATTCTAAGGATCAACCAGTACACCCCTCGATATTTGATCAAGTTGAAGGCTGCTGGGTCCTTGATCCTGACTGTGCTGGAAATGAAGAAGGTGGCGAGTGTGATCACTTGCTTTTGTTTGACCTGATCAACGAAGTACTCAGCGAGATTTACTGCCGAGCACACCGCAACCGGTTGATGCCTCTTTTATCAGTCCCTTTTCACCGTGCGATGCAGAAGGGATGCCATATCTTGAAGGAAGTGTGGGACCTGATAAGCTGGTATTTGAGCTTCTTGCCTCAAGCTGAACACTCAGTTGACTATGTTGTGAGTAGAGACATAGAAAAGGGCAATGGCTGGTTGGACCTTCTGTTTGACGCGGAGATTGTTGGTGGTGAGGTTCAAGACTTAATTTTGGATGACCTACTTGAGGAAGCTGTTTGGACTTGAGCCTTGTTCTAGTTTCTTGTACATCAATTTTGTATATTTTCCATACACTATTATAATTGTTTTGTTTAAAATTAATTTCTAAAAATAATTATCCTAAATAATAAACCGCACCATAAATTGACAAGGGTGGTTCTTGGCTTAGACGAAATGCACAGCAATCAAGCTTCACAATTTTTGGGAGGACACAGCTACAAAATCCCGAATATAGCAGCTTGGTCAATACAAAACGATGACAAAAACCGGAGTCGTCCAAATCCAAATCGATTAATTTTGGACAATTGATTTGTGGGGGATCAAGGAAAGGAAAGATTCGAAGAGAGAGTGCAGGAGAGCAGGCGAATCCCATAAGGTCAAGATCAAGCACTTTTGAATGGGAGAGCAAAATAGTGCTTTTTTTTTTAAATTCTGAAAAGAATATATTATCCAAGGTTTTAGAAAAGAGATTCGATGGGCACAACGGAAGGATGAGGATGATGAAGGGCCCCCCACATGGATGGGCATAATGTATAAAGCGGGCCCATGCCCTACTGTAGACTCTCAATTGGATGGGCCTTTTCAGTGTAAAGTTGTACTCGGACAGTGAAGCCCATGTGCCCGAGTCAGACCCCTCCTCTTTCCCCCCTTTTTTCGGCTTTCATAAATCATCCAATTTTTATACCTTAATACTTTATTTCCTAATAATAATCTAATTTAATCCTGAAAAAATGACAAACCTACCATCTTATTTTACCATCAATGACAAACTAATCATTCTAATTTTTTTCTAATAAATTAATCACTAAACTATGAAAAAAGTCACCGCAAATATCGCTGTCACGTTTACCTTCAAAATCCGTCGATTTCGTTCCACTGCGAAATGAGGATGATTCGTCGTGGATCATCGTGTGTCGTTCTGCCTATATAAGAATCGACTATGTGCTCCAGGCGAGTACTGTGAAATACGAAATCCTTGGCGAACTAATTCAATGAATTATATGGACGTTCGTTTTATGTTCAAGGAATGTTCTTCGCGATTATATAGGCAGATTTAACGTTCAGAGAAGTCCTCGAATATAAAACGGACGTCCCTCGGCCAAAGACGAACATCCGTTTCAGCCTGAACGACGTAATCTTAAGTTGAGGGACGTCCGTTGAGAGACTAAAGACGTCTGTTATGGGCAGAACGACGTAGTCTCAAGTCGAGGGACGTCTGTTATTGTACGAGTGACGTCCGATATGGGGAAAAGGATGTCCATGTTGGATCAAGGGATGTCTAATATGGGAAGCGGGACGTCCGTTGTGGACCGAGGGACGTCCGTCTTAATTGAGATAGTCTGCCTTTTAAAAAAGCGGGTGACTTGCACGTGACATTTCTTTAGGTGATGGCCTAAATCCATCTTAACCGTCAATTTCGATCGAGGAACGTCCGTCCTTGATCCAACGACCAAAAACCATCGTTTCCCATCGCCTTTGGAAAATGACAAACTTCATCCTAGCCGTTCATTCCGATCGAGGTACGTCCGTCCTCGATCCAACGAACATGAACCATCGTCAGCCATCGCCTTTAGAAAATGACAAACTCCATCCTCGCCGTTCATTCCGATCGAGGGATGTCTATCCCTTGTTCCAACAGGCGGGGCAGGACAGACGTCCCCCGATAATTGATGTCCTTCGTCAGTTTGTTGGATTAGCATTGGACGTCCCTCGTCATTGCGAGACGCCCGTTATTACTACCTTAGACGTCTCCGTTCAACATCATTGGTGTTAACGTGATCGCAGCGTTACAGTCGATGAATTTTTCCGTTGTTGATGTCTTGGACATCTCCGTTCAACGGTTCTTGGCGTTAACGTGACAGCGGCATTCCAGTCGGCGGATTTTGACGACAAATGTGACAGTAATGTTTGCGGTGACATTTTCCCATAATTCAATAGTTAATTTGTTAGCATAAAAAGTTTAGTGGTTAACTTATGATTGATCACAAATTAAGATGGATGGTTTGTCATTTTCCTTTTAATCAATCATGAACAATTAAAATAAAAATAAGAACACAAATTTCACCCTAAAAATGGATAAACAACTTCATTTTACCATCAAAATTAATTATTTTGGAATAAGTTCTCTATTCTTTTTTATTCAACTTAGTAGTTAATACAATAATTTTCTTGTTTTATTTATTCTAATAAGGAGAAAAATATGAAGAAAGGGATAATTTTATTAATGTAATTTTGGAAGTTTGTGCTAAAATTTGTCAACAACAGCATGCATAACTCACGTGTCCACCTCTGGGTTTGGTAAAATGTCATCCTCCAATTTCCTCATTGCGACACTGAGATCTCTATCAAAATTTATAACACTTAATAAACTTAAGATTAAATCTGTACCTTATTATGATAGATAGAGAGTGACATGTTTGGCCTGGCATGAATGTTTTATAATATGATAAATCTAATTATCAATATTATAAATTATTTATCTTAATTTTCGTCTCAATTATTGCTCACAAAAACAATGACATTAAAAAAGAAAGAGAAAAAACAAGTAAACTATGAAAGAGGGGACATGATTTTGCGGGAAGGAAAAAGAGATGCGTGGAGAAAGGAGGTGGAGCTTTGGATCCGACACGTGGACGGTGGATATCATTATGGGGCCTTTCTCTTCCTTTATATATCGGTCTCTTTGCACTCCTCAAATCAAAGCTTTCAATTATCGGCATAGAAGTCAAATCATCGTTCTGTCTGATAACACTCCCTGAAAATGTCTTGCTGCGGAGGGAACTGTGGTTGTGGCGCTGCCTGCAAGTGCGGGAAAGGTTGTACAGGGTATATCTCTTCTTCTTCTTCGCTTTCCGTTTCTGCTTCTTCCACGTCAAAATTTACTTCTCTCTCTCTCTCTCTAGTCTGCGTCGTTTTCAGAACAGGGGGGTTTTCTGTTTTCTGGGTTTGTTTGATTATTTGTTTTCCTGAGCTTTCATGGGAAAACTCTTTTCTATTCCATACATGCATGATAGGAATAAGAGAAAATCCCTTGAAATTTCTGTCCGTTTCTCTCGGAAAACAGCATTTTTTAGGAACGGAGGGGCTCTGTTATTTTCTGTCTTTGACCTCCTATTTTACCTATTTCGTCATGTATTTAAAATTTTCTTAAATAGTTTCATGGGTTTACTACTTGCATGTTCTCACAGAAAGAGAGAGAGAATTGTGTTTACCTCCATTGAAGCACAATAAGTTTCTCCTTTTACTTTCATTTGTTTGACGAGTTTATCTTTTCCATGATTTTACATGACAGATGTGGGATGTACCCTGATTTGAGCTACTCAGAAACCACTCCAACCAAGACTCTTGTTTTTGGATTTGCTCCTCAGAAAGAGTACGATTCTCTGAAGAACAACTGCGTCTGTTTTTTCCTGCTTGGTGGGTTTCCTTTTCCTGATTTTTTTTCTGGTATTTTTTTTACAGGCAATTCGAAGGGTTCGAGATTGCTGCGGGAGCTGAAAATGGAGGCTGCAAATGTGGAGCAAACTGTTTATGCGACCCGTGCACCTGTAAATAGACTTGACCTCCATTGAAGGCCAAGAAGAAGAAGAAGAAGATCAAGAAGAAGATAGCTATTAAGAGTATGACTAGGAGCTTCCATCTAGCGTATCGTCGTGGGCTTTGTTATGTCGAGGTTTTATAATAAAGAAGCAAGGCTGATTATGATGCGGTTCTGCCATCGCTGCGCTGCTTTTGTTTAACGTTGTCTATGTGTGTGTATGGGAAATGTATGTGCTGTTCTTACCGATTTGATCGGAGCAATGGTGAATTATTAGTTGTTGGGTTTTTTATTTATTGATTTTATCTCAGAATTAATTTAAAAAATGTTTATGACAACAACTGATAAATCAGGACAAAAAACAACCCAAATATCTGAAATAAATATATGATTGACGGGGGACCACATGTGAGGAGCTCCCTCTCCTTGGACTGATAAAAAGCAGACAATGCAATTTGAAAGAGGAGTTCATCTTTCGTCTCGGAAAGACTAGACCAGGCGTCATGGGTGGGTTAGGGTTATAGGGCACATCTTAGGCAGCATCTTGTTTTAACACACTGTTTGAATTTTGAAAAAAGGGCATCATACTCCACCTACTACATGAACAATAACAACTCCACTGAGGGGATGCAAAGCTGTAAATTTTGTCACTTCGTTTCTATGTCAACCCCAAAGTTGTTAGATCGCTTTCATATTCCTGACGTCTATTCTGTGAGTGACTAATAGCTGGATATGTTTAACGTATAATTCTCAAAACAGGTGCAATAGCTACTTAAGAGTCAACACGCCTTTCTACGAGCCTGCCCTTGAACCAATCTATTTAGAGCGAGTCCCATTGGACCCGTGCCTTGATCCACTCAAAGCCGGTCAGACTTTCTCTTCAACATCACCTAATAGATTGGCCTTTGCTTAGTGATCCGTCCCAAAGAGAGAACTTTATCTTTCCTTTCCGAGGCTAAGCTAGGCTTGAGGGGTCAGTTGGAATTATGAGGGCAACTTCTTACCTGACTGCTCTGTCCCTAAGAGAACATACAATTTTTGCATACCCCTCTCCGGAAAAATGGTATGATACTTAGTTCTAGACACCTATCTACCATAGAAGGAATATGGTTGTTACCAAGGAATATCTTATGGCTGCGATGGGGGTGATGCAGAGCAATAGGTCAATTTACAATATGTAGAAGAGTTGCAATTTTCGTCACTTTATTTTCATCTCCACCTTAAACTTGTTAGGTTGCTTTCTATTCTTGAGATGCGCTGATTGTTGGTGACAAAACTAAATCTTTCCAATCGCAAAAGAACCCCATTCAATCGGCTTAGACGCCTAAGTGGCTACAATCAGACTAGATGAAGTGAAATTAAGTCACTGAATTAAAAAAATAAAAAAATCAGTTTACGGGAGCAGTCGAGCAGATAGAAAATCAAAAATTCTATGAAAATCAAACTCGTCCATCAAATAACCACAATATTGACAACCTTCAGCACTTATGTAAAGGGGAGGGGGATCAGTCAGAAAATACCTTTCCAATCCATCTTAGCAGACAACATAATTTATGTAAATAGGCCCCTGGAGGAGAGAGCAGATGCCAAGTTGTTGATTAAATCTTTATGAAAACATGCGTGATTAACAAACAACCAACCCATAATCATACCTGATTTGATGTAACTACTATGTTTCTGTACCGTATCCATCTCACCGGCCATTAGAATCAACGACTCTTGATCTGCAACCCATGTGTTCAAGAAACTTACTCAGTCGTGAGTGTTTTGCTGCCCATTGTTCGGCTAGCTTCTGCTCCTTTGCTTCTGCATCCCTCTTTAAGGCAGCCAATTGTTCCTTGTATTCTAATTCAATCCTCTCGAGAGCTATCTTCTGCTCCTCTCTGAGAGTCTTCACTTTCGCCTCAATCTCATCCATCTTCTCTCTCTTCCGAGAAGTTTTCTCAGATTCCAGCTGAAGTTCAATTCTCCTCAACCTCCATGCAGCTTCCTTTTTGTGTGATGCCCAAGCTCGGTGTCCGTCTTCTAACTCTCTGCAACAATCCATCAATTCAGTCATCAGAGGATTTTCTCCACACGAGGGAACTGAAATATGAGGAGTCAAATTGCCCAAAACAATTGGCCCGTTTTCTGGTCCTCGCTCGGGCTGCAGCCAAGGTATTTGAGTGGAAGATGGTGCAATGGTCGAGGAAGATAGACTTAGGGTCACAGAGGGAGAGGGTTGCCTAATAGCAGAGGTGCCACTGGAACTGGAAAGCCACGAAGGAAGCAGGGTTTGTGCTGGGGCAGATGGATCAGTATGAAGAAGACCTCCATTGGAAGATGCCATGAGAAATGGTGGAGAGGATTGCACCCTCACTAACTTCTCTGCAAATGTCTCAAGTATCCTATCGTATTTTCCCTCCTCAAGTGGCTCGAACGTTTTACTGTTTTCCTTCAGTTCTCTCTGCTGCTTCTCTTTGAATACTTCCCACCACTTACCTAGTCTCTTAGCCGTACGACCTGGGAGTTCAGCTGCGATTTTCTTCCATTTGTTGCCGTGTTTAGCCTGCAATCGAATCACAAGATCCTGTTCCTCTTCAGTGAGGGATCCTTTCTTAATACCAGGTTTGAGATAGTTCTTCCACCTCTCTAAACAAGACTTTGCATCCCTATTTAGGGGTGTGTTCATGCGAAGCGAGACAAGATTCCACTCCCGTGGGCCATATTGTTTAACATATGCACGTAACAAAGAGTCCTCATTAGCTCTCCAGCGTTGCCTTTCTTTCATTTGCAGAAGAAATCATAACTGTCCATTGGTGCATTCTTAAATTCTTCATATTGTATCTATAGGGATCACCAAATATCAATATATCAGCATTAGTTAACCAGTATTTCACAAAATCAACAGTAATTAGATAATGACGGACTAATAATTTACTATCAGGATTAAACATCATCTTTTTTCAAAAAACAGACTGCAGAACAGGTCTTTCTCATCAAACCTTTCTCAAAGTTCTACTCAATTTCTACGTATGAATGACTCATAGGACGATAGGTAGGAGAGATTTTCGAAGCTCCCCAAAATGACAATATTTTCATTGCACAAATTTTGTATAGAAGAGATACGGTAACTCATCTTGCCATTTCTAATACATCTCATAATCGATCAATCAAGAGTAATGAAACCAAATCAGGAAATTTAAGTATCGACAATCAGAAGTCATCTCATGTCTAATCATCATAAATCGACTTTAAAATTCATATTATAGCCGGCATTAACCAATTGTTAAATGATATACATAATATTGCAGATTCAGCCGAAAAGCATGAGGTTAGTATCAGATGAACCTCAAACTCACCAGGAAGGGGATGCGAAATAAAACAAAAACAAGAAGAAGAAAGTAGAAGAAGAAGAAGAAGAAGAAGAAAGAAGAATGGAAAGAGCAGCACAAACGCTGAAGAAAATCGAAAACTCAAGACCCACTCTTACATCCGGCAATAGCAGCTGCAGAGGAGTAAGAAAGCATCTCCCTGAAGAACTTGGATGAAACAGACAAACCGCAGAAACAAAGCCAGAGAAGATGAAAGAGAAAAGAGGAAGAAGAAATGAAGGAGAAAGGAAAGGCGATGAGGGAGAGAAGTAAAGGGAAGGGGTGGAGGGAACTGTAGTCCGGGTTTCGCGGCAGAAGAGACGAGTGTGATGGGGACTCGACCTTTCTGAAACAGTCAGATCCCCTCCTCAGGTTCGTCAGTGATACGTTACTTCTGTTTCCCTTTCCTCCCCCCACTTTATTTCTCACTCTATTATTTTAATTTTTAGGGTAAATGACTAGGGTATTTTTTATAATTAATTAACCACTCACGTATAAAAAAAATAATAAATTCAACATTACAATGATATTCATCCTTAAAAAACTTACAAGGCACGGTGGTGTCTTAAGAGAACGTCGCAGTCTTGACGTTTTGAAGAATTCAGAAGGCCAGGAATCAGAACGGGGGAATCAGCCCCGCGGCTCGGCGTTCTGAAGCTCAGAACGCCCCGGTGTATGCGTATCAGAACACTGCGGCGTCTGATACTCAGAACGCCGAGCGTTCTGAAGAATTTAGAAATGCTGGGCCGTGGGGCATTCCAGCATTCTGATTCCCCGCGTTCTGATTCCCAGCGTTCTGAATTCTTCAGAACGTCCAGGCCGCGGCATCCTCCTAAGACACTGCGACCCCTTGTAAGCATTTTAAGTCACTACAATGTTGGATTTATCATTTTCTCACACGTGAGTGGTTAACTTGTTAGAAAAAATACCATAGTAGTTGACTTGTCATTGATCGCAAACCACGATGGTTAATTTGTCATTTACCATAATTTTTATAATCCTATTATTATTATTAACAATTAATTATTAATAAAATTAAAGAAAAACTGACAAATTAACTATCATAGTTTGCGATCAATGACAAATCAACCACTATCCTATATTTTCTAATAAATTAATCACTGACGTATGGGAAAATGACAAAGTCAATATCGTCGTCACGTTCGCAGTTAAGAAGCTGACAGGGCGCCGCGACAGTTCGTAGACAAAACGCAACGGCGCCATTGTTTTCCAAGAAAAGAAGGCCAAATTTGGCCTGCATGCCGCAGTTTGTGCGGCTTGCTAAAATTGTTGCACTGAATTCACTCAAGTTTATCCATACACTTTTCTTTAATCATGTACTTGATTTAGGTCATACAGAAATTACTTTTCACTTATTTTCACCCCAATTTATAAAAATTTTCCCAGAGTCTCCCTTGTTTTTTTACTCCTCCAAAGCTATTCTCATACATCATGCACAAAATCTCAAGCAGTTCCAGTATCATTCAAACACATCATTCATCCAGTAAATGTAAACTACACATATCATCCAAACATATCATTCGCAACGTAAATGTAAATTACACATAAATTACAACGTAAATATACACAAAATCAACTAAACATAAACTACAATGTAAATCCTTGAACTAAAGTACGCTGCCTTCTTCCTGGTCCGTTTCGGGCACAAATCCTTGACCGCAAAAGATAAGTTCGGGTCAAATAATACTTTATCTGCTTTTTCGTACAACGGACCCTCATACTCAAAGGTTGCAGGGTTGTGCTCGTGGAATTGTTCCGAAATAGTGCACTATCGCAGCACCATCATCCCCTCACTCGTACACCACAAGACGCCGAACGACCTACAATGCAAAGGGAACAATTGTCGGTCAAATACGCGGAAAGCAATATTAAAAATTTACACAAGGAAAAATACATACCGCTCTTTGTCAATGGGAGCTACGATGATGGAGATTGCTTCTGGAATCAATACCTGGTAAGCGAATTGAGTGTGAAGGTCAACGGACGACATAAAACACGTTTGTTTTGGGTGTGTCTGAAATATAAACAAGGCATTAGATTATCTAAGTGAACATGAATGATAACCCGGAGAAGCGAGATGGTTATTTACGTGAATCCACCCTAATGAGAATAGATGATTTTCCTGATGATACGCGAATACGGCTTCTTCATCGACCGCATAGCACTACATATAAGGTCGGATGAGTACTAAGATAAAATCTTATACACTAACATACAAAGAAGGCTTCTCACCATATCTGATGTCCCGACTTGCTCCGAGAAGATGAGATCATTGACGACGTAATCATCATCGATCAGTTTTCCCCCAAGAACTACGCACGTCTCTATGTTCTTCTGAGTATTTGTGTTGACATACTTCTTGAACATGTCCATAATCTGTAGAGACTGCAACAAAAATGTCAAACTATCGTCAGACAAATAAAGCATGAACATGAAAGAACACACATATATAACCAAATGAAAGATGTACCATGCGCATAGTTCTAAGGGCCAGAGGCTGGAACTGACTGGTCCCTTGCACCTCGGCAGACACGGCTGGAGGAGCAGGTTGGCGGCTTACGGCACCGGTGCTGCAAATGAACAACATGTCATTACGTTAAACACAAATAAAGTAAATAATGTACTTTGCATACAAAGTAAATAACTTACAAGCGGTATGTGGCATCTGTTGTTTCAGAGGACGATGACGAGGATGCTGTACGGGCTGATCGTCTCTCACGTCCCCTAGGTGCTGCCACCACCTCACAGTGCCTCTCTTCTGCTTGCATATGCCACTCTTGTGCTATGCGATGCCTCTCTTCTGCGAGCTCCTCCCCTCTTCGTATTTGGACTTATTGCATTTGCAGGTGCTCCTCCATCATTTGCATTCTGGTCATCGACATATGATGGAGCTCATCCATCCTGCTCATCCAGGCGGACGTCTCCTCAGGGATTGAAGTAAAGTGAGCTGACAGAGGAAGATGCTGCTGTTCATGTGAGGGGGCTGAATACTGAGGCTCTGAGGGGGGTGGAGGTGCTGCCTGCTTCTTGGACTTGCAGACCCATTCCCCTCCAACGTGGGTGAACCCCATTCGGTCTACTTTAACTTTGTTGTAGACATCAATGGCCGACTCTTCAATTCTCGGTTCTTTCTCCGAGATAGGTATCCCATAGTGCTCAACGATGCTCTGAATGAGCTAGTTGTACGGGAGGTTCTTCGTTGGGATGTTGAGCACCTCATTCATGTGACTAAGGATGATAAATCCAATGTCCACCTTTTTCCTGGTGAACACCTTTTCCAGCATATAAAGATCCATGCAGCTAACATGGTCTCGATGCCCATCCTGAGGCAAAATCGTGTACGTCATGATCAGATGGATCAATCGGGATATGACATTCAACTCCTTGCCCTTCGACTTCTTATACTAGGCAACCTCGGGATCCTGGTGCAACAATCTAAGCACCGCTAGCCCTTCTCCTCGGCTGACAAATGGTGGCTCCCGAGACACGTGATAATATTCATCGCTTGGCTCGTTCAGTACACATCCAAGCATTATATTTACATCGTTGGGAGTGAACCTCAACTCTCATCCAAAAACATACGTCTTCACCTCTAATGGCTCGGTGGACTGTCTCAAATTTGTGTAAAACAATCTTATAACTCTCTCACAGTAATTGCCCCTCATCCGGCACAATCCGGCTAATCCAGCATTTTCAAGCAGTTGTTTAATTCTCATTTCTGTCAATGAGTCCAAATCTACTATTTTCGAAACAATAATTATACGGTGTTGAATATCATTTGCAATTCGCTGTCTTGAATAGTTTGGACCTTACCCCCGCTGTCACGGGTTCGAACCAGACAATTGAGCCTCCGACTTCTCTTTGTTTAAGCTCAGGTTCAGCTTGCCTTTGCGAGTGTGCAACGGTTTCTCCATCCTTGGCAGTGTCTTCGTGTTGCACAGCCACGGGTTTCTCATCGACCACTGTCGCGGGTTGCTCATCATCCACCGCAATGGCTTGCACAGCTTCTACCGTTGCCTTCCCACGCTTGAAGATCAATTTCTTTGCTCGGGAATACATTGTGATAAAAAATAGCTGAGAGTTTTCGGTGTTTGTTTGCGGTGAAAACGGGTCCCCGAGAGGATTCGGTGTTTGTTCGCGGTAAAAATGGCAAACCCTAGTATTTCGCGGTTATGTATACGCTGAGTAAAAATCGGGACGCCACGGCGGTGTCTTGGGACGCCGCGGCGGCGTCCCAAGACAACGCGGCGTGTAGGCCAAATTTGGCTTCTTTTCTTGGAAAACCACGGCGCTGCGACGTTTTGTCTACGAACCTTCACGACGCCTTGTCAGCTTCTTAACAGCGAACGTGACAACGATGTTGGCTTTGTCATTTTTCTATACATTAGTGGTTAATTTGTTAGAAAATAAATAATAATGATTGATTTGTCATTGATCATAAATTATTATGATTAATTTGTTATTTTTCCTAAAATTAATAAAAAAAACTGCTAAAAATAAATTATAATATAAATACGAATAATTTTAACTAATAAATAAAATAACTAATTATGAATTATGGATAAAATATTATTATTATAAATTTTTTGTTTGAAAATATTTTTTTTATTACGAGAACCGAGTCTTTATAATAGTAACGAAAAAAAAAAGTTTCTTTTCTAAAAAAAAATATAATTTTTAACTGTAAAAATAATAAAAAAAAAATGATATTTTAGAATTGTTTTTTATAGCAGAAATATTACTTTAAAAGTTACTCTATCTAAAAAAATATTTTTCCACTTAATTTTTTGTCGCTATTTAATATAATAAATAATAAATTTTCTAATAAATTTTTTTAGTAGATTGAAAATATGTCTAATTAGATTAGATTGATTTTTTAACAAACAGTTAATTAAAAATATTTCATTCTGATATCCAATTTAATTTTTAATAGCTTAATGTTTTTAAAATTTATTTTTCAACGAATTTTCTTAATAAATCAAATATGTTTAACTTAGAGTATATTAATTATTCAACAAACAGATAATTGAAAATTTCTCATTTTGATAACAAAATTAATTTCAAACAAGTTAACTGAAAATCTTCTATTTTAAAATTTTTTTTTTAATGTTTCTTTTAATGGATTAACGATTATATTTACGTTATTTTTTTTTATAATTGAGTATTTTATTTATTAGCAACAATTATTTAATAGTTAATTTTTTATTAACTACATAATTTGCTAATTTAGTAGTTGCTTTGTTAATTTTTCTTCTTATTATAACAAGAATGTGTGACTAAATTTACAAGTGTGACATGTCCTATAAGTAATTGAATATTTATATTTACATAATTAAGTGTAATAAATTGTACGACCTAGGTTTTGGGTGGATTTGTTGAGGATAATATCAGTGTTCCATTTCTCAAACACTCTGAGATTCTTGCAAGAGATTTGGTAACTTGGGACGATGGTATCCCTAAACACAAACAACATTTTAAATCATGAAACAGTGTATCCAAGAGAGAGAGAGCAGGTGGAGGCAGCATGGGTGGAGATTGATTTGACCCATCAAGCTTGTCATAAAATTGAGGGAGATCCTCCCTAATCTGAACATCTCTGAAAAAGCAAAACCCTAGCGGGGGTGGGGGCTTACAATTATTTCGAAAGGACTCGTCCAGATCCTCGGCCTCAATTGCAGATTTTCATCCCATCAGACGGTCCTCCGAGACAGCCATTAATTCACTTGGGTGAGTAAAAACAAAAGTTGTGCAATAAAAAATATATATATATAGGGATTAGTGAGAGCAAACCCAGGTTATATTATTCTAAGCTCCAGTCCCTCCCTCCCTCCTTTGCTCGTCGTCACCATTTCTCTTTCTCTCTCATCCTCCCCTTTTCTGTCTCTGTCTAAGGACAGCGATTTGATTGGGTTGCAGAGCAGAATCCCAAATCCTTTTTTCCCCATGTTCTCTTCCAAATTACACTCTCGTCTATTTCATTTACTGCCCCATGATATCTTCAGACATGAGAATAAAGAATCAAACCACCATTCGCTTTGATACTAATTTTAGGGTGTTCTTGTGTATGTTATAATTTCAAGGTAACGTTGATGGTATATTTTAATTTTGTACGAGATTTGTCGTGTAATTTATTTTATATTTGTAATTTATCACAATTAATAAATCAACAAATGCATTCTTCAAATTTAAAACTTCAATTTTAGTTGAATATTCTAAACACGTATCTTCTAAAAATGAAAGATAAAGTCAAATGAGTACCCTTCTTCTATCCTAGGTAATGTAATGTTTAAGTAGATTTTTATACCGTAAATATCGCTGTCACGTTTATTATTAAAAATTTTAATTTTGTTCTACAAAGCAAAGAAGGAAAGCACAAAGAAAAGAAGGAAAGTTATTTCTTTTCGCTTCTTCTTCCTAGGGGAAAGAAAAAGCGGAGGAAACAAGAAACAGATGAAAGAACACTTTTCTTTTTTCCTTTGTGGAAAGAAGGAGAGAAGGAAGCAAAACAGAAGGAAATTCTTTCCTCGTTTCTTCTTTCTCTTCATTCTTTCCTTACTTTCATTTTTTCCTCTATCTTCCTCAATGCTTGAGAGAGAATATTCAAAAACATTTCCCTCTGTTTTCCTTGCACCCACGGAAGCGTTTTACTGCTCATTAAGTAATCACCCTTTTCATCGACATCCATTAAGTTAACATGGCTTCTCATATTGGTACTATTTTGAGCAATAAAATTTTCCTCTTGAAGAAGAAGATTTGTTTAGACAAGACGTAATACCCCGAAAATATTTTCCCGCTTAGTGGATGTAATTAATTGTGGATAATTAATATATTATGTTGCGTGATGGTACGCGTTAATTTATTTTATAAAATTATGGGGTAGATATTGTGGAATAATTGAAGTATGAAAAATGTTTAACTGGAGATTTCGGACGCACGCGGACGACATGAGGACTAGAGGACGTGTCCAAAAATGCATTGTACATCGTCCCCGCCGTTTTGGGACGATGCAGGATGAGACTCTACGTCCAAATTCGTCATTCGCCTGTAACGCGAGATTTCGGACGAGGTCGGACCAGCGCATACGATAGCGGACACAGAGAGTTTGAATCTATCTAATTTTTGGACAGTTTCGGATGCACGTGGATGAAGGCGAGGACGCCTTCCTTCGTCTAAAAATGCAATTTTGTCTAGGATAAGGGGATTTCGAATGAACGCGGACGAGGCAAAGATGTTTTCCCTCGTCCGAAAAGTCAATTTAAACCAAAAAATCCATCTCTATCAGACACATTCTCTCTCTCATTTCCATTTCTCCATCGATTTCTCTCTCTCCTACGACATGCCTCCTCTCCCTCTGAAGATTTGGAAGCTTTCCACGTGGTTTCCTCACAATGGACCTCCCTCCATTGGTGTGGGTGATCGTCACTTCCTTTTGCAGAAGCTTATCTGCTGCTCTCTCTCCTTCTGTCTATAAGACGTGGGTGTGGGGCTATGTCTGGAATCCCACTCTGCAAGCAATGACTGAAATATGAGGTGAGGAGTTACGTTTTCCTTCTGTGAGAAAAGAGTGTCCCTATGAACTGGACTTGTTGGAGTGTGCTGCTGCGAAAACTTCCTAGGTGTGGCTACTCTATTCAAATTACAGTGGCTGTAGAGTGAGGATTTCTACTATACAATCTAAGGTAAGAATTGGGATGTTTGTTGGCCAGTGGAGGCCCTACATGGCGGGACTATTTGTTGCTTATTAATTTATGCTTTGGTTGTTACTGCAAACTTTGGATTGCTACTTTGAATTCTTATCGACAATTGTGATGGTATTACTGTTAAGAGAAACAGAGATTGTCAATAATAGTTGGATTGTTAACTACTGTCATTTTTCTGTTGGGTTGAGAAGCCAGTGCACGTACGAAGTTGAGATACCTATTATGAACTGTTGAAAACTTGAAATCTCCCTGTTTGTTGGATATTGCTGTTTACTGCTTGTGGTGAAACTATGTTGTGAGTTAGTTGGGACTTGCAGTGGTTTTAATGTTACTTAGAATATTACAGTGCAGTAGGTTGACCTTAACCATTTGCTGTCAAATGTTGATCTGTTGTGATAAAAATGGGTTTAACACTGTTAAATGATGAGTAAAATGGATAGCAAGGATTTCCCTCAGCTAAACACTATGCATGAATTGCTCTCTGTCAAATACTTGCTCTCTGTAAATTGGTGTTCTGTTAACATGTAACTTACTCTCCATTTATCTACTAAGGCATAAAACTATCATTGGAAGTTACAACACAAACTGCTTCCTGATTAGCAAATGTTCTCCTTAATTTATAGTTCTCTAAATTATACTTGATACATTGCTGGAAAATATTAGGTAATAGAAATGAATATTTTTAGCATGAACTGCCTTATCTCTATCTTTAAATCATGCTTCCAGTTTGTGGTCTGTATATGTATAATTGTGATATGTACGTAACATTCATGCATCATACTTAGGCCTTATGATATTGCCAACATATCGCATGTCATGCATAATTTATATAAATAGGTGTGTGGAGGTTCGGGAAAAGGGGTGACGGTCCATTGGTAGGGACACCATAGGATGTATCTCCCCATCGGAGTGACGGTTAACCACGTGAACCATAGGATGTATCTCCTTCTCTTGTACTAAAACCTCCAACGTTTTCAATAAAAGAGTGCGGTGACGGTCATAGTAGTGATGCAATAGGATGTATCTCAACGTATGAGTGACGAATAGATACATGACCATAGGATGTATCTTGACTCTTGGCTAACAGAAAAGATACGGTTCTTTTCTGTAATACATTGTATGATCATGCATAGCATTTGCATTGCATTCCATTCTGATTCTTGCTGGGCGTTAGGCTCATTGTTTTCCCTGTGATGTCGGTGACATTCGTGATGATTGTGATGTACTAGTCGTGGAGGAGATATTTCAGGATGATCCCTTGGGTTATCAGCCGATTTGACCTGATGGTTGTGGCTCACAGGATGTTGGGTATTTTGGTATTATCATCATCTTATTTTAAAAGTTGTAAACGATCTACGGACGTGGAGTTTTGTTAGAAAACTTAAACTACGTTTTGAAATCTCATTATCTATTCCACTCAATTAACTATGATGTGTTTTCTTCAATTGAAATTGTTTCCTCTGAATTACGAGTTTTGAATAAATTAAACAAAAATTTTTATATCATAAATTTTCAAATAAAGAAAAATAATTTTAAATAATCGGGGCGTTACACAAGACCTTGAAAACAAAGAAGTCGATAAATACTCATGTCTTCTTCGTTCTACAGTGGAATTTAATCATTCCATTGAGGAAGGTCATCGTTCCGCAGCGAAACGAAGAACGAAGTTTTATCTGTTCTGCCTCTTATGGAAAATTCATTTCCATCAATTTCTTTTCTAATTTTTTATTCTTTCTTCTCATATGATTCATTAGTCTCTCCAAAAATCTGCTCGCAATCTCTCTGCTCATCTACACTACCGCAATTTACTCGTTTTATAAATCTTCTCTCAGTTTTCCTTTGAATTTTTTTAATTCCAGTTCTACGATGTCTTCTACAATCGTCTTCAGTCTCTGATCTCTTCATCTTCTTCTCCGCAAGAGAAATTGTTGTTGTCGTCTGCCATTAAATAATATGTAGTCGTTGATTTGTAGTCTTTAGTTTTCTCATCTTTGTTATCTTGTGTTACCTGGAGTAAAAGAAAAAAATGCAAGAGAAATAAGTTTTTTTTATGGAAAACGTAATAATGATGTTTGCACCGTTCATTTTCTATAGTTGAATGTTTTAATTGTTAGCAAAAATTGTTCAGTAGTTAATTTGTCATTGACCCCATAGTATAGTAGTTGATTTCTTAATTTCCCTAGTCTTTATTTAGTATTTGTTGTTCAATTTTTTTGAAGTATTAGGGTTTAAAGTTTTCAAATTTTGAATTAAAAAATATTTTTCCCTAAATCAGAATCTTATCCCAAATTAAAATTAAAATTTTAAAACATAATCTAAAATCTTATCCCTCAAATCCTTCTAAACCTACGAAAATTCCAATTTCAACAGCCTTATCAGTTGACAAATTCGAGCTATTGACGATTTTTTAGCTTAACAAAGTTTACTGAGTGAGAAAAATCTGAAACTGACTTGGATTATGAGGTGATTTTGGTTAGAAATTCACTCTATAATAGGAAGCACCGAGAGGGGGGAAAACTCACCTCTGAAACTCCAAAGCTCCTCTACCATGAGTTTCCAACCTCCTCCTTCTACTAGACTCGACCGATTAACCTCTTCGGCAAAGAAACTCTCCTCAGCCAAGCCCTAGCCGAGAACTCCTCCACTGAATCAGCAACCGAGCTCCTCCTTCTGGCAGTAACTCTTTACCTCTGGCCGACAATGAACCTCCAGTGGCAATGAAACCCCATCCATGGGCGATCGACAATTGACCAGAGAGAAGGAGCTCTCTCATCGTGACTCTCTGTCACTCTTGTGAAGAAGAAGAAGAAGATGTTTTTAGTTGGAGTAAACCGGACCTGACCTATTGAACTGAACTAGCCGGACATGCTGAATTGAACCGAACCAGATCGAACCTGTTGGACCAGCCCTGATCAGATAAGCAACCTGAACTGGACCAATCGAACCAGACACAAAAAATGGGACTCGACTTTGTTAAACCAAATTTCTCTCAAACCGCCAGAGTCAGTATAGAATTATGTCTAAATTCTTTCAAGAGATTTTTATTTTAAGAAAGAATTTGATCATGAATAACCTTTTAGGCATGATAGAATATTCAAAAACATCGGGAAACACCTAATATCTTATTTTCTCGGAATCTAGATAAGTAAATATATCAACTATTAACGTTTTGACCATGGGCACTACATCATAAAACGTATTACTATTTAATTTATTTTTTGCAAATTTATTTTTATTATTAAAGCTTGATATTTTAATTGCACACGCATGATTCGATATTGACATACAATTAAAGAAAGATAAAATTGGTAGGTCATCTTGTATGCGAGTATGAATGCATGAATCTGATGGAATTGACGAAAAAGCATGATGAGATGGCTAATGAAAGTCTGAACGCATGAAAATTATGAGATGACTAATGAAAGCATGAGTGTATAGAAATTTGAGATGGCAAATTAAAGTCTAAACGTATGGTAAGTTTGGGAAATGAGTTCCAACTAATATATAACTTTAAGTATGAAAATCTAGTAATGCATGAAATTAATTAACATATACACATATTTTAACTTACTGAGTTTATCTCACCTTTAGTTTTGTGATGTAGATAAATTTTTAAATGAAGAAGAATTTAGGCTGATCGAGGATATTCCAGAGGCAGACGAGCATATAAAGAAAGGTGTTGTCGAGTTATATGAATAAATTTTTTGTTTAGTTTCAATTTTTTTTATAAATATATTCTGCTATAATTTTTAAGAATATTGCATGGATTAAATTCTTATAAACTCAATGTGATATTAATAAAACTTTTGTTTGTTATTATTTCATATTTAATTTCATTAGTAAATAAAATTTTAATTTGATTTAATATTTTAATGGAATTGTTTAATGAAAGTATTTTATTAAATAAAGTTTATTTAAAGTTTAAAATAACAATGAATTTAATCTAATAGTTAATGTTCAATTTTCCTACTTAATTAATGATTTTGATAATTTCAAAGATTTACAAGTGTTAGTTAAGGTTTTACAATGGCTTAATCAAACCTAATTTATTAATTGATTTGGGGAAAAGTTTAGGGTTTTAAAATTTTGGAGAAAAAGAATTTTGGGGCGTTACAATTTAGTATGGAGCGTTGAGTTTATAAGATTCTGTAAACTATCTGTATGTTCTTTTTTTTGCATTTGGAACATTACCAATCAACAACTAAATATTTCTTTTTATTATTCTTTTCATACATGTTTTATAAAAACTTAAATATGTCTTGAAACTTTAGTGTATATTTTTATTTAGAATTTGATGTATTTATTTAAAGTAATTTCAAACTATTATAAGTTACATTTTAGTACAAATTGTATGTATTTGAGAGATAACTTTATGATGTAGGTCTATGACTAAACTTAAAATAATTATTTCCAACAAAAAACTTTATTCCAATCAACAAACTCCCTTCTAATAAATGAAAGGAAAATAAAATAAAACAAAAATCATACCAATCTTGCTAAGTAAGTTAACAAATTTAGAGTCTTTAAGAACATTGACATGTAATAATTAAAACCTAAGTTAGGAAAATACACTATTTGAAGCTTAAACATTTTTGGTAGAAGAACTTAGAGAAAAACATTATTTAGACAATTTAGAAACTTATCATATTCTCACGTTAAAAATTTCCTGACAATAGGAGATAATGTGATATTATATATTAATTTGAGAAAATTAGACAAGACATTGAATTATGAGAATTAATTAAAGGATATTTATGTTTTATGATTTAGTTTACGGATGAAATGATTATTCCTAGTATTGGTTTAACTATTGAATTAAATTATTTTAAGATTTAGTAAAAATATAACTTGTAAAAAGTTTTGAGGTTATATTTGAATTGAGAAATTAATAAAATGTGAAAATATCAAATCAATGAGAAGTTGATTATTTAAAATGAAACAAATGATGCAAGAATATGCCATATGATATAGTTTTAATAACTTAAGGAATTAGAAATGATATCAGATTTTATGATATCAACGTAAAGTTAAGAAAATTAAGCATAGGTTTTATATTGGAGTGGATATTTTAAGTTTATCATTATTCAAGGAAATAGATGCCATTTTAGTAAAGAAATCGTTATTAAAGAGAAATTAAGTGTTGTGAGGATTTGTAATGATCATGGTTTAAAAAAATTTTCATGTAAAATATGAATTGAGGATACAGTTGACCAGTGAGTTGTGGAAGTGTTGAAGATTTTATGATGAAAAATATATAATAATGTTTAGTCTAAGAAAATTTTGAGAAAATATGAAAGTTGGACTACATTTAAGAAATTGTTATATCTTTAGGATTATAGTCGATCAATGAAAGCTGAGAATTTTAAGTTCAAAACTTATATTTAGATGTCAATTTGCAATAAGCAATGCCAGAAGGATATGTGAAAGTTATATATTCTAGCAAGAGTAATTATAATAATGGTGATGAGCAAAAAAAAAACTAGGGTATAGAATTAAACAAATTGATAATTTAGATTAATCATTGCTCGATGAAATATAGATATTGAGTACTTATGATAGATGACTTTGGAAATTTTTGGATTTTAATTGATTGAAATAAAGTCGAGGAACCTAGGTATGAATTATGTCTTCAAGTATATAGTTTAAAATAATAATTGTATGATGAACCATAAAATGAAATCATAGTTGAAGATTTACTAAATTTTGAGGATATAATTAATCAAAATAAAGTCAAGATCTTTACATATGAATTTAAATTGAGTATGTAATTGATTGAAATGAATTCTAAGATATAGAGAGATCATTGTTTCTAGGGAAAAGTTAACGCCGCTGTTTCGTTAATGCCAAGGACTGTCGAACGGAGACAAAAGACATCAATTATCGGGTGATGGGGGACGTCCCTCTTGCCCATTGGAATGACAGATGGATGTTTGTAGTTCCAAAGATGATGGCGGACGATCGTCAATGGCTGTTAGATCGAGGAAACACGTCCCCCGCTTGGAATTGACGGCCAGGATGGAATTTTACATTTTCCAAAGGCGATAGCAAACGATTCTCCATGGCCATTGGACCGAGAGAGGGACATCCCTCGATCGGAATTGACGGACAAGATGGAGTTTGCCATTTTCCAAAGGCGATGGCGGACAATCTTCTATGGCCGTTGGATCGAGGGAGGGACGTCCCTTGATCGGAATTGACGACCAGGATGGACTCCAAAGACATTAACGTTGAAGGATTACGTGCAAGGTACCCACATTTTTAAAAAACACAAATTCCCTCAATTAAGATGAATGTCCCTCTTCCAAAACGAACGTCCCTCTTCACATACCGGACGTCCCTCATCCAGAAATGAACGTCCCTTGACTTGAGACTACGTCTGTAATGACCCAATTTTTCTTCGCTTTGAAAATCGTGTGAAATTTAAAACTTTTCTTTTCTTTTATAAAAATAGTGAAAATCTTTACTAAAACTTGAATGTAGCAAAAGCATAAAACAATTCAGTTAAAGGACAATAAATAAATTGTATAAAAAAAGCAGAAGAATAACTGAATAAAACACTTTATGAATTAAAAAATTTATTAAATCATTTAAATAAACTTCATTTCTCTTACAATTTAAATACATTTACAAACCATTTCTTTTACATCCATTAGCCTAGTCAGCCACAAGATACGCGAATGCAAATCCTTCATCAACTGCTCCTTAACCTGTTATCTTGTGCATGTACCTACATTACAAGACTTAACTAATGAGTTTAAGGCTCAGTAAGTGATATAAAGGAAACTGTAAACATGCTATGCAACTTTAAAAACCATGTGCCATTATCCATTTTTGTTTTCTTTTATCTTATACGTTTTAGTCTCTTTTCTATTTTTGTTTCTGTTACTATTTTTGTTTTCGTTTCTGTTTTCGTTTTCGTTTCTGTGTCCGTGTTTGTATCTGTATTCGTAATCGTATCTGTGTCCGTTTCCATTTATGTTTCCATTTTTGTTTTCGTTACTGTTACCATTTTCTTTATCTTTACTTTATTGGTCTTTTCTTTTGTTTCTGTGCCGAGCATTATTTACCGGTCCACAAAAACCATTATCTTTACATGCTTTGGTTGTTGTGCTTGACCTACCAGTCCAACCTCTTTACTTTACTTTACTTGATCATTTGCTTTACACTTATTCGTGTTTTAGTCTCTTTTCAGTGTTCGTTTTTTATTTCTGTTTTCTTTTCTGTTTACATACGTTCCCAAGCATTTTGACAACCGTCTCATCCTGGAATGCCTATGTTCCCAGGTCTTTTGACACACTGTCTCATCTTGTAATGCCTACATTCCCAGACCTTTTGGCACCCCTAGCCTCATCTTGTAATGCCCACGTTCCTAGGCCTTTTGACACACAACCTCATCCTGTAACACATTCGTTCCCAAGCCTTTTGACATATAGTCTCACCCTATAACGTATTCGTTTACGTTCATTTCCCTTTAGTATCCGTTTTCTTTTCAAAACCATGCATGAAAACCATTTTCGTAATCTTTTGAAAACTATGATACGTGTCATGCTCATGAATGCATACAGTGTTTATCATATCATTACTATAATCTCTAAGTATGCTCATCTATTAAACATATAATTAAAAGAACCTAATTCTAATAAACATCCAGCAAGCAGTAGTACAATTCATGAAACATGCTCAATATCTAGCTATTCTAATAAAGTAGTAGACATGCTCAATATCTTTCCATTCTAATAAAATGGTAAACAATCAGAATACAATTCCTAACTCTTGCGATGTAGGGCCCCAAAGACCAAAGCACAAGCGTATCACTTGCCTCAAAGCTTTAACGCATATCATCACTTAATTGTTATCTTTCTTCCCCTTTTCAATACCTTCAAAGTACCTTCAAATTCAATAACATTTATCCGTTAATTATCACCAAATTGTGAACCTCAACATTGATACCATTATTCCCTATTATCCAAACAATAATCTAAACTAAAGAATAAAACTCACATCAACGGATCCACACTTCCTCAACTGATACATTAACATTTATCTAATCAAGTATAACCATCCATATGTTAATCTAAGTGTGTTAGGCGTATTTATATTTTGATGATGATTAATATTAATGGAGTTAATAAGTTATTTATTTGTTGAATTTATTTTATACACAAAAATATTGATTATATTGGAAATACCCTTAATTAGGATATTATTATTGTCAACGAGTTTGTCTAAGTCCATGTAGTGAGTAGATATCATTATGGGACTTAGAGAATTCGAGATGTTCAGATCAGAAGTGAAGTATTTCATTCTGGAACTTTTCAGTCGTAATGCGGTCATAGTGGCGGTTGAGGAAGTCGACTGAAATACCTCAAAGATTTGAGTTTCGAGTTTTGGACGAGACAAGGACGCAATTATGTGTCCAAATATCTCAAGCTATGCAGTCCGTGGTTTTTCGGTCGTGACGCGTTCGAATATGTGGATGAGGAACTCGATCGAAAAAGTTTGAAAATGCACCACACTTTGAATCTATAATATTTGGTGATTTTGCGGACTTGACATGATCAAGGTTGCGGTCGAAGGCCTCGTCTGAAAAATTGCCCCCTTTGAATCTGTAAAATTTGGTGCCTTTGCGATCGAGAAGTGGTCGAAGATATCGGTCGAAGAATACGATCGAAAGAGTAAAACTGGGAGTTTAGAAGGATTTCGGACGTGACACGGTCGAGACTCCGGTCGAGCCAGGTGATGGAAAATGCGTAGAAATGTGTAACAGCTAGTTTTCAACTGTCGGATGAGGTCGAACAGAAAAGTTTGGGTCGACCAAAAGGAGAGGAAATTATAAATAAAAGACACTTCAAGGATGGAGGCACCAATGTGTAAAGCGCTGAAACTCTGCCAAAATCTCGACACGATTTCTAGCTTACAAATAGTGTACGAAACACAACCCTCCAAAGTCTATTGTGAGCACTTGTAATTGAGTGGTTGTTGTAAGGCATGAGAGCTTTCTTTTCAAGACAGAAGTGTACTCGAACGAGAAGGGTAAATCCTTAAGAATCAGTTGTTGTAACGGTACGATTGACACCCGTGAAATTCAATCAAGTGTAACCCGAGCAGTTGAAGTGAATACATCTTTAAGGGAGAACTTGGAAGAGTGGACATAGGCATGCTTTGCCGAACCGCGTTAACAACTCAGTTTCGTATTCTCTAACCTTTCTCTTATAGCTTATTAATATTGTGTTAGATAAATATTTGATTGTATTAAATCATTTACAGTTAGAGAAATCAATAATTGCACGAAAAAGTTTAAAAACCTAATTCACCCCCCCTCCCCTCCTCTCCTCTTATGTTAATTACGATCTTTCACCATTATTATTCAATAGCCTGTAGCTAACCTTTGCAGAACATAAAGTCCTGAATAATTAACCAACAGAGAGCTAAAATCCATAGCAGAACATAAATCACCCATTAACAAAGTACACCCATTATCAACATGCATATTTCATCGCCATTTATCAACAACACAGAGAGTCAACGACAATCCCCAACCAACAGAGACCAATTCCAACAACAGAACATAACTTCCAATTAAAATCCATAACAGAGTATATATATATTCATCGAAGTTGTATCCACAACGGAGCAGACAATATATTCCATATCACAGCATTCCTCCTAGCTTTAGCATTCCATCTAGTTGACAGAGTAATGGCTTAACAACAACACACAATGAGCATAAATCCAACAGGGAAGTTAGTTGACCATTGTTTAGATACAGAAGCCACATTCCCCTTTAACACTTTATCTTCACCTTCTACTCTTGATATAACTTAACCCATAAAATCAGCAGGAAGTTGAATACCTAAAGCTCACCCGTACATCTCTAGCTCCTCCCTTTCTCTTTTCTTCTTGGTTCACAGTTGCTAGAGAGCCTCCCCCTTTCTTCTCATTCATTTCCTCATGACCTCAGACCATTCTGAAACCAACCAAGGGCATTAATCATTGATAGAGTATAATCACCCTCCATTCCTAAGACAACTTAACCATAACGAATAGGGAGAAAACCTCCTTATTTGAAGACTCGTGAGCAACTTCCCTTCCAAAACACCTTTGCCAATTTCACACCACAACCAAAACGCAGAACAACCAACAATGGAGCACGATTCCGCGACAATTCCCCTCAACATGAACGAACACTCCCCTCCTTTATTTTAATTTTCTTTTCATTTTAATTTCACTTTATTTTTAATTTCTTTTTTCATTTTAATTAATTATTTCCTTTTAATTTAATTTCTTCTTTTTATTTAATTAATCCCCTATCAAATAATTCATTAATGGGTAAATGACAAATCAACCATCGTGGTTTGTGGTCAATGACAAGTCAACCACTATGGTATTTTTTCTAACAAGTTAACCACTGAGGTATGGGAAAATAACAAAGCAAACATCGCGGTTACGTTATCTGTTAACAAGTTAAAAACGCGGTGTCTTCGTAAGACACCGCGTTGTCTTCTTCAAAAGACTAGAACCCAGGAACGCGGTGTCTTCCAGGAACCCGCGACTCGATGAACCCCGCGACGAACAGATCCAGCGACTCAACGAACAGACCCTGCGACGAACCGACCCCGCGATGAACAGATCCCACGACGAACAGACCCCGCGACCAGACGAACCCCGCGACTCGACGAACCTCGCAACGGGATGAACCCCGCAACGCGACGAACCCCGCGACGCGACGAACCAAATCCTCGCGACATGACCCACCAGATCCCCGCGATGCGACGAACGAAGAGTAGACCCGAGCGTACGGTGCCCTCCATTGAGGCTGTCTTCAATCACGGTGAGTGAGTCTTGCCTTCTACATAACATTGATTAGATTTGTTGAATTAGTTTCATTGTTAATTAGATTCATTTGCTGTATTGTTAATTAGATTCATTTGTTGATTAGATTCATTTGTTGATTAGATTCATTTGCTGTATTGTTAATTAGATTCATTTGTTGATTAGATTCATTTGCTGTAATTGAATTAACTGCAACTAGCCTATCCTATACTAGAAAGGCATCAATGTTCGGGTTATATTTGTTAATGTGTTTGTACATAAATTTTTGTTTTTTTACTTCAATAATTGTCAGTCGTTACAATTGTAGATATTATTTGGTGATGTTTTGTCATGTTGTGGTGAAAGGATTTTTTGTTGTTTACTTTGATTGATTTATGTACGAGAGACTATTTGCGTAAATACTATTATACTGACTTATGACATTTCGTTGGGTTATTATACTACAGGTTGGCGAATTACTCAGGGAGCACAATGTACCGAGCTAGAAAATTGATGCAGAAGCGTGGGCAGACAAGGGGGGAGGCTAGTGAAAGACGAGCAACTGAGGTGGTGGAAGCCGCGGGGCAGGAAGATGTTCAACCCGACGCGGTGGAAGAAGTTCAACGAGCAACGGCGGTGGAAGACGAAGACACCTCCGAGCCTAAACAAGTAGAAGCAGAGTTATTATTCAAGACAAACGATGGCAAAAGATGGTATGAAGAAGTGTAGCACACCGTGGCATTATTGTTTAAAAAATAGTCGATTTTGACTCTTTCATAGAAATGCGAATTCAACATATGTTGGAAGAGGCTGGATTACTCGGGTTGTGTCGAATGGGGGGCACTTATTGCGAGAGAGTTATTAAAATGTTTTACGCAAATTTCCAACTGTTTGAGGAGTCAATAGAGGTGCAAACGTACATTTTTGGACGGGAGTTGAGATTCACTCCCAACGATGTCAATAGAATACTTGAATGTGTGATAGATGGGGCAAAGCGATGAATATTATCACATATCTAAGAAGCCACCATTTGTCAAGCAAGGAGATGGGATAGCGGTTCTTAAATTGTTGCACCGGGATCCTGAGATTGCCCATTACAAGAAGCAAAGGCTAATGAGTTTAATGTAATAGCCCGAGTGATCCACCTGATATTGACGTACATGATTTTGCCTAGGATTGGGCATCGAGACCATGTTACCAGCATGGATCTTTATATTTTAGAGAAGGTGTTTAGGGGAAAAAAGGTGAACATCGGATATATCATTGCGAAGCACATGCAAGAGGTCGTCAACAACCCAACAATGAGCCTACCGTACAACTGACTGATCTAGAGTATAGTTGAGCAGTTTGGGGTACCCATCTCTGCGAATGAGCCGAAAATTGAAGCGACGGCCAATGAGACCTACAACAAAGCCAACTTGGATCGATTGGGCATCACTCAAGTTGGAGGCGAATGGTTCCGCAAGTCAAAACAAAAGGCAGCACCTCTACCCCTCACAGAGCCTCAGTATGCAGGCACCTCATTGAAATCCCGCCTCCTCCCCCCTCAGAGATTCAGTATGCATATGCAGCCCCCTCATATGACATGCCGCCTCCTCCACAATCATCACACTTTACTGCGATGCCTGAGGAGTCGTCTACCTGGATGAGCAGAATGGAAGAGGTCCATCATGTGTCGATGAGCAGAATGCAAATGATGGAGGAGCACGTGCAAATGCAACAAATCCAACTACAAAGAGTGAACGGGCTCGTAGAAGAGAGGTGGGGCATTGCACAACAGTGGCAGGAGCAGGCATTAGAGAGCCAACGTGCCGTAGAGCAGTGGCGTATGCAAGAAGCGGAGCTCGCTGCAGCAAGGCATAGAGAAGCAGAACAGTGGCAAATTCAAGAGGCGGATCTCGCAGCAGAGAGGTATCGCCAAGCAGAACAGTGGCATGTTCGAGAAGAGGAGCGACACCGTCAGGTGTTGGACGCACTCAAGAGACATGGGAGGCGACTAGCCCATTCATCATCCTCGTCATCGTCCATGGAGGCACCTGATACCACATTCCGCTTGTAAGTTATTTATGTTGTACGCAAAGTCCAGTTTTTACTTTATTTTTGTTTCACGTGATGATGTGTTGTTGATTTGCAGTGACCCTGTCGGGCGCCGGCAAGGAGCACCTGGAGCTGGGGAGGTCCAACCTCGGCACAATAGATCTGTGCACGTGGCACGTCTTTCATTTCGTTATATGTGTGTTCAATCATGTTCATGCAAATGTAAGTATCTCGGCGTTGTCACATTTTTTTTGCAGCCAATGGAGCTCATGTCCTCGTTCAAGATGTATGTCCAGTCAAATACACGTAAGAACAAAGAGACGTGCGCAATTCTTGGGGGAAAGTTGGAGGGCGAGCACTATGTTGTCACACATATCATCTTTCCGGATCAAGTTGGGACGCCAAATACGGTGCGAACCCATCTTTGTATGTTAGTGTATAAGCTATTATCTTACTACTCATTCGAACTTATATGCAGTGTATTGCGATCGATAAAGCAACCGTATTGGCATATCATCAGGAGAAGGATCTATTGCAATTAAGGTAGATTCACGTAAGTTACCATCTCGTTTCTCCGAGTTATCGTGCATGTTCATGTTCTCTTGAGATAATCTTATGTCTTGTTTACATTGCAGACTCACCCAAAGCAAGGGTTGTTTATGTCGTGCGTTGACCTGCACACTCAATATGCGTACCAGCAATTGTTGTCGGAATCAATCTCTATCATTGTAACTCCATCAGACAAAAAGGCGTATGTACTTTCTCTTGTGTAAATTCTTAATATTGCTTTCCACGTCACTGACAGACAATTGTTCCCTTTGCATTGCAGGTCGTACGCCATCTACCGGTGTATGAGCGAGGGGATGAGGGTGCTGGCATAGTGCAATATTGAAGAACAATTCCACGAGCACGAGCGTGCAATCTTTCATTATGAGGGTGAGTTGTACGATGCTGCAGACGGAGTTCTCTTGGACCCTCAGGGAGTTTTAAAGATCGAGGATTTGTGCCCGCCCCTGCCACCGCTACAGCCACGGTCCAGAAAGAAGGCGCCATAATTTAGTTCACTCAGTTCTGTTGTAGTTTATGTTTAGTTTAATTTGTGTACATTTGCATTGTAAATGGTGTAGTTCAAGGATTTCCGTTGTTGATTATGTTTACTTTAATGTTTGTACATTTGCGTTCTACCTGATGTGTAGTTTAATGATTTCCGTTGTAGTTTATATACTGGATGAATAATGTCTGAGATGATACTGGAACTGCTGTGGGCTTTTGTGCAGGATGTATGAGAATTGCGTTGTGGAAGTAAAGAAACAGAGGAGGTTCTGGCAGAAACTTTTTAGGACACATTTGCATAGAACCATAGCCACATTTGCATACAACCATTGCCATTAACTATAAGGCAAAAGCAATCAACCAGAAACCACGATGGTTGATTTGTCATTTACCATTTTTTCTAACAAATAAACCACTGATGTATGGAAAAATAACAAAGCCAACTTCTCCGTTAACAAGTTGACGTCAGACAAGAAACCGTATCAAGACACCTCTAATACGCGGTGTCTTCTCTCCAGACACCGCGTTTTTACGTGGTGTCTTCTCTCCAGACACCGGCTCTGTTTAACTCAAGGGTATACATAACCGCGACCTCCCGACGATTTGGCATATTCTAAAGCATTTCGTAATCCATTAGGTAACCCTAAAAATTCTGGAGAGATTAAGAGAGTGATTAGCGAAGGTGAAGAATTTGTTGAAAAGCAAATGGCGAGTGAAGAATCTGTTATTAACCATCAACTTGAAGTGGCACCCACAATCACATGTGTGCTCAATGAGAATGAGGTACGTGGAATTGGAAATGAAGCTGCGATTGTTTTGCATTCTGTATCAGTAACTCTACATGAGGAGGACAATAAGGACCTCCGTTCATTATGTCAATCAACTAGTGATGAAGACATGGACATGGCCGAGAGTAGGCCTAGACGTCCAACACAAGTAGAAGACAGATTCCCTGGAATGGGGCTTGGTAAAAAGTACAGTTCATTGAACAAGATTAGAGAAGAAATTGTTGATCATGCATTGAAGAATGGGTATGGGATAAAATTCACCCATAGTGACGCGCATCGATTGAGAGCTGCTTGCCAGGAAGGCTGCCCGTGGTGGTTGCACACCTCAAAAATAAAAGGTGAAATGATCTTTCAAATAAAATTTTACAATGACATTCACACATGCTCCAGAAAGATGGAAAGTCGTCATGCTACTACCAAATGGGTTGCAACTCATTACTTAGACAGATTTAAAATTCAGGCGGATTGGGACCTTGCTTCCATAATTGAGATAGTGAGGAAGGACTTTAATGTCAACATCTCATCCAGTCTTGCTAGAAGGGCAAGAAATGCAGCAAAAAAAATTAATGAAGGTGATGGAAATGAGCAATATAAACTCATATGGTCGTATGCAGAGGAGATTCGGAGGTCTAATCCTAGAAGCTCCGTGCGTGTGGACCTCGATATGAGTGTATTTAAAAGAATGTACATGTGTTTGGCTGCATGCAAGATGGCTGTGCTAAACTGTGGTAAATCACTTATTTGTTTGGACGGTTGCCATTTGAAGGGAGCCACTTCAGGCCAGCTGCTCACTGCTGTGACCATCGACGGGAACGATGGCATGTATCTAATTGCTGTAGCAGTGGTTGAAGCAAAAAAATAAGAATTCTTGGAGCTGGTTTCTAGAATTGTTGCTCGATGATCTAAACACTCCATCTGGCAATGGATGGACAATCATTTCCGACTGTCAAAAGGTGCAGTTGATTGCTTTTGCCTTATGTGTAAAGGTTATGCATTTTGTAGGAATCTGACTAATATTATGAATGTTTACAGGGTCTAGTGCCAGCTGTGAGCGCGGTGGCAGGGCAAGCGGACTATTGATTTTGCATCCGACACCTGTATGCCAATTTCCAAAAACAATTCAAAGGCAGGTTGTTAAAGGATGCTATGTGGGCCGCATCTAGAGCCACTACAGTGAGACAATTTGAGAGAGAGATGGGTAAGTTATTTATGCTTGACCCAACGGCCCACGACTACTTACGTGGAATAGTAGTGACATCCTAGGCCAAACATGCATTCTGCTCCATCCCAAAGTGCAACATAAGCCTTAACAATCTGAGTGAGTCATTCAACGCCTGCATCCTACCAACCTGGGACAAACTGATTCTAAGTATGTTCGAGATCATCCGGAAGGGCATCATGGATAGGATTTTGAAAAAAAATGAAAAGATGGCTCGCTCGACGGACCTTTTGTGTCCAAAGATCAGCACTCGGCTCGCCAAACTACAACTTGCTGGGCGAAATTAGAGCCCCTAGTTTTCAGGAGCTGCCCAGTATGAGGTCACCAATGGTAACAAACAGTACTCTGTCGATTTGGACAGGCGTACTTGTACATGTTATCGGTGGGAGTTGACCGGCATCCCATGTGTCCATGCAGTCCTGTGCATTCACTTCATGAGGAGATCTCCTGAGGAGTTTGTGCATGCGTACTATCATCGGGAAACATACATGGCGATGTACTCCCACTTTCTCCGGCCCATCAATGGACCGATCGAGTGGCCTCTAGTGACGAATCTTGATCCTATTATCCCACCGCCATTTAAAAGGCTTCCAGGAAGGCAACGCAAACGTAGAATACGGGATGTGGACGAGTCTCCAAGCCAGACAGTGCTGACCAGAAGAAATTTGACCGTCACTTGTGGTCGGTGTGGGCGTGTTGGGCACAATTCTCGCACATGCGATAGTGGAGGTGAGTCAAGTGTCGGGGCTTGCAGAGGGCGCGACAGAGGCAGGGGCGGCAGAGGCAGGTCAGAGGGAACATTTTTGGGGTTCAGAGTTCCTGAGACAGCCCCCGAGACAATTCCTGACCTAGTTCCTGAGACAGCTCCCAACAGAGTTCCTGACACGCAGGTGAGCCCATCATCACATTTTCATTTTCAATTGATGTTTCAAATATGCTAATTTCATTTGCAATGTGTTGTGCAGGAGTTTGATGCACAAGGTGCACACACACAATCGTACACAAACGTGGACCTTAACCTTCCGTGACAAAGAGGGAACACAATTGTTTTACAATTTCAGTTGATGGATAGTTGCATGTTATTTAATACTTGTCTACTTGTAAATGATATTACGGTGAATAATAATGCACTGATGTTGATTGTGTTGAGTTTAAGGTGATTGGTAAGTTTTATGTTATGTACTTTCTAGGTATGGGTGTGGTTGTGGTCGGCTATTGTAATGTTAGGTTAGTTAAGTGTAAGATGTGTTAGTATACAAATGTTTCTATGTGTGCTGCTTGTAAACATTAAGCATTAAGTATGAAAAAGTATACAATTTCTACAAGATTTTGGGCAGAACCTACCCTGTTTCTTTACTCCCCCAACGCAATTCTCATACATCCTGCACAAAAGCCCACAACAGTTCCAGTATCTTCTCAAGACATTGTTCATCAAGTATAAACTACAATGGAAATCATTGAACTATAGATCAATTACAACGCAAATGTACAAATATTAAATTACAACGGAAATTACGCCGGAGAACAAAGCAAATGTAGACAAATTAAATTAAACTAAATATAAACTACAACAGAACTATTTGAACTAAATCACGGTGCCTTCTTCTTGGACCGTGGCCGTGGAGGAGACGGGGGCTTGCGAAAATCCTTGATCTCAAAACGTCCCTTCAAGTCCAAGAGAACTCCGTCTGCAGCAGTATACAACTCACCCTCATAATGAAAGATTGCAGGGTCATGCTCGTGGAATTGTTCTTTAATATTGCATTGTGCCAGCACCCTCATCCCCTCGCTCGTACACCGAAATATGGCGTATGGATTGCAATGCAAAGGGAATAATTGCCCGTCAGTGATGCGAAAAATAATATTAAGAATTTACACAAGAGAAAGTAAATACTCCTTATTGTTTGATGGAGCTACAATGATAGAGATTGACTCCGACAACAATCGCTGGTAAGCATATTGAGCGTGCAAGTCAACAATCGCGGGGTCTGTTCATCGAGTCGCGGGATCTGTTCGTCGCAGGGTTCGTCGAGTCGCTGGTTTTTGGCTCGTAGTCTGGTTTCTGGTCTTTTGAAGAAGACAAGACACTGCGTAAAAATGCGGTGTCTTGTGAAGAAGACAAGACACCGTGACGGTTTCTTGTCTCCCGTCAACTTGTTAACGGAGAACGTAACCGCGATGTTTGCTTTGTTATTTTCCCATACGTCAGTGGTTAACTTGTTAGAAAAAATACCATAGTGGTTGACTTGTCATTGACCACAAACCATGATGGTTGATTTGTCATTTTCCTTTATTTAATTATCCAATTACTCCAGTTACACCTAAATAATTTTTCAATTATTCTCATTTAATTATGTTACAGGAAATTGGGGTATTACCACGTCATTTTGCCCATAACGGACGTCTCTACTCTCAAAACGGACGTTCCTCAACTTAAGTCTACATCATTCAGGCCGAAATAGACATTCGTCTTAGCTTAAGGGACGTCTGTTTTGGATTGATAGACTTTTCTGAACGCTAAACTACAGCGTCTCTCATCTCGACGAATGCAAATATGCCTATATAATCGTGAAGGACATCCTCTGTGCCCTACCTATTGCCGAGAGACATTTCGACTTCCGGCCAACTCAAATTTTTGAAATCTATCCTCATGTTTGTTGAAGCAGAAAATGGTGTAGAAGGCAGTTCAAGTGACAAAGAAGCGTAAAGGGGCTCCCTCTGAGGCCAAAGGTCGAGCATGGGATGATTCTACCTGCGTGTCTACAATGGCATAAACCACACCGGTGTTCACCTCAGCGTCCTCCAAAGAACGGTACGATAATATCATTATATCCCGTGTTGTAATTATATCTAGGGGTAGATTTCAATGCATTCGCAGACTTTGGAATAAAGGAAATGTTCGAGCGCATTAAACTATATGGATTGTGCACGATGGGGGGGTATTATTATAAGAGGGTGGTGAAATTATTTTACGCAAATTTAGAGCTAGACAGCAACTGCTCTATTGAGTTGAGGACTTTTGTATTTGGGCAACAGATTAGGCTAACTCTTAAAAAGTTAAATGAGCTGATTGGATGCTCCACGGAGGAGCCAACAAAGGAGTATTTTCACGTATCCAAAGACCTAAACTTTCTAAAACAAGGAGAATGTCTGACATTGATGAAGCAATTGGCTCGCAATCCTGAAGTCTGACATCACATGATCACCCACACAGTTCTGCCACGTGATGGACATAGAGACAATGTATGCTATATGGATCTCTATGTAATGGAGAAGCTCTACAACTAGAAGAGATTCAACGTTGCATATGTGATTATTAATCTCATGAAGGCAATCCTAAAGAGTCCAAGGAAGAAAGAGCGGTGAACCGATGAAAAGACATTTGACGTCTACAATCAAGTGACATTGGCTCAGATGGGGTTGAAAAAAGTAGGAGGGGAATGAATATTCAAGGGTTCAGACACTCCCTCCACTCAACTTGCACATCCTCCATCCACATCGGTTACACCTCCTCCATCAAAGTCAGCTGCACAACCTCAATCATTGTCAGCTGCACCTCCTCCTTCGATGTCAACTGCACTAATTCTGTGGATGTCAGTTGCACAGCCTTCAAATCAGGTGGAGGTGGAGGATGATTATGTTCATCCCCTTCCTCATTCCTCACCCTATATACTGATCACTGAGGAGAGGTGGAAGTGGCTTGTCGCCAAGTTGGATAGAAAGGAGAGGCAACTTTACGAGATTCAAGCCCTTGTACTATAGATCAAAGAAGTACTAACGATGATTGTAACAGCTCCTCTAACAGCCCAGCCAGCTCCTCTAGCATCTACTTCATCAGCTTCTCCTGCATCTTCTTATGTCGGTCCGAACGGATGCCAATATGTCTTTTATCTTACATGCACTTTTCATATATGCATTAGTACTGTTGATTAGCACTGTGTTACAATTGTGCATGTCTCCTATCATCAGACAATCATCCCCTCCTCCAACACTTGCCAAAGTTCAAAAGATATTAGCAACAGATCCTCCATTGACGAAAGCTTCTCCATCATTGCTAAAATTGTAAATGGTATGTCTTCAATTTGGTTTTGTACAATGTGTTGAATTTACACTTCAACTGATTATTCATTGAAGCATGTGAAGTTGATGGATGAGTTCATGAGATTGGCATAGGCAAATACCAAGAACAATAAGGAGACATGTGGTATGCTTTGTGGCTCCAGGGTAAGAAACAATATGATTTCAAAGTTATTCTCAGTTTTGATTGTATGCTGAAGACATTGTGCGTCATGTTGTCATTTTTCAGAGTAACAATGCTTGTTCAGTAACAACCCTCATCATTCCAAAGCCAACAGGAAAGGCAGACTGGGTAAGAATGTTTAACCAATGTTTAAGACGATATTATTGAAAATAAATATCTCGCATTCTTAATATGAAATGCATTACATTGCATAAGGAGGAGGTATTTACAGTTCAATTAAAAGAGGAACTGCTGAGTTTTGGTTAGATCCATGTAAGGCATTTTTATTCATTAATGCAATGCTTTTTCCTCGTATAATATATGGCTATTATTTCAGACACACCCAAAGCAAGCATGTTTCATGTCATCGGTTGACATGCACACCCAGTATGGATACCAGTTGATGTTACCGAAGTCAATTACAATTGTCATGACACCTACAGATAAAAACTGGTATATTTTCTCACCCTGCGCTTTGAAAAAAGTGACAAACTAATTTTGCCTCCCAATTGTAGACCACATGGCATATTTCAAGTCTCGCGCCCTTTAAGGAAGTCGGTGATTGCCAAGTGTCTAGAGAAAGGCTACCATCTTCACAACCCGCACAAATCGAAAGACTTTTTCGAGCACTCCACTCATGTTGAGATGAACCATGACTTATATTTCAAGGTCATTGATTTTTGGGGAGAACCTCGCAAAAAATAATTGTACATGTGAGGTAGTTGAGTGTTTTTATCTTTTGTGCACATGTGTTACATTACATTTGTTCAATTGAGATTTTGTACCATTGATTTTTCTGTATTGTACAATTGAGATCTTGTATTCTGGTTGTTATTGTATCTTTGTTTGTTGGTTATCTCTGTGTCGCTGTTGTTTTGCAATTTGGTTGTTGTTTTTTAGGACGAGGGACGTCCCTTATAGGCCGAGGGCCGTCTGTTTTACCGAGGGGCTGATCAATCGCTGAGGGAGACCGACCACAAATAATCATCCAAAAATTCGAACGTGGAAAAGATGTCGAACAGCAAAAGAAAAAATAAGACAGATTCGAACATCTGAAACATGCTATTTTGCAGTCATTCACCCAAATACAATTAGACATGGCTACCAGCCCGCCCGCTCGACTTGCTATAGTAACGAGCGGGCTGGGCTTGGGCCCGAAAAGCGGGCTGAGCCGAGCCTGACACACTGGGCTCGCGAGCCAGCGAGCCTGGTGGGCTGGCCCGGAGAGCCAGCCCGCGGGCCAGGCAGCGCCAGGCGCCAGCTTCTCTCTGTCGGCCGTCGGCGAGTCGCCGACGCCCAAGTCCCCTCCCTGTGAAATTGCGTCGCTTGTGTGAATCTAGGCGAACATGCGAACGCAGTTTTCTGCGTGAATTGACCAACATATTCTCTTCGATAGTCGAAAGACGTTATCGGCAACGGTATCTGACAGTCCAGACGTACTTCTCGACGATTTTTGACAGTCCAGACATACTTCTTGGGAATTCACAGAGACCTCGAGCTCGCAGTGTTTGACCACAGAGACCGCGAGCTCGCAGTGTTTGATCATAGAGACAACGAGATCGCGGTGCGCGGTCGTTTACTCATCGGGAATGTAGGAAGACTCGTCGAGCCCTGAATTCCCATCTCTCATCGTCATGAGATCGTCTCTGTCCCGCATCGTCGCCGCCAAGCCTCCTTTCCGAACCCCCTTCGCGGGAACCAAAAGCCTCAGATCTGAGGCAATTCCCATCCCCTTTTACTGTTGCCGATTACTTCTTTATGAGAACTTCTCACAGAGAAGCAACAGTTTGTGAGAAGCTCTCACAGAGAAGCAACGCTCTCGTGACCGTTGTCGGAAGCTCTCACAGAGAAGCAACGATCTGAAGACCGTTGGCGTTGGCAACGTTCACGGCAAGCTCTCACAGAGAAGCAACGGTTTGAAGACCGTTGGCGTTGGCAACGGTCACCACCCCACC
>CM039479.1:21619032-21728836 GCA_022433065.1 Begonia loranthoides | reverse complement strand
CTCTTTCAGGTAGACCGCCACCCCCTTTCTTTCCCTTCCCCTTCTTTATTTTATATAAATACCCCTAAATTACTTACAAAATTCTCCACAAAATCTCTCTCAATCTCTCAATCTCTACAATTTTGTTCACCAATCTCTCAATATCTCAATTTCTCAATCTCTCAATTTCTCAATCTCTCAATCTTTCTCTCAATTTCAAAAGGTATATTTTATTTTATTTTATGTGCATTACGAACTAACAAATTTATTTTTGCGATTTTTGTAGGACTCGTATTCGTGGAGGTGATCACAACAATTGCATACCATTGTTGAGTAATTGGTGTGCGGTATCATTTTATTTATTAATTGTTTCGCAGTAGTCAATTTTTTTAATTATGGATCCACGTGATTTTTTGCTTGACACTTTTGTTGACACCAATGATGATATTGAGAAAATTAGGGGGGATAATCTCGCAATTTCAATTGGTCAATCATCTGCACATGCATCCACATCGTCACCTAGAAAAAAAAGAAGTAAAACGTCAAATATATGGAATCATTTTGAAATGAAAGATATTAAAATTGGTGGAAAAATAGAAAGTAGAGCACAATGCAAATATTATATTAAACATTATGCATACGAATCCGGTAGTTCTACTAGCACACTTGATAGGCATCATACAAAATGTCACTTACACGAGCAAGTGAGAGACCCTACACAAACACTCATAAATACTAGTGGTAGTGGCAATTTTATGTATTCACATAATAAAATAAGAGAAGGAGTAACAAAATATATATCACAATCTGATGCACCTTTATCTATGTTTGATAGCGAGTTATTTGAAAATTTTATGAAAGAGTATATTAATATTAGTTTTAGACGAGTCCCTAGAAGTACGACGCGAAGTGATATTATTAAAATATATAATAATATGAAAAATGAATTAATTGCGTTTTTTTCAAATGCTCCGTCTATGTATATTTATATTACTTTTGATTTATGGAGTGCACCTAATGCTTTAGGATATATTGTCGTAACTTCTCATTTTATTGATGATTCTTGGCAATTAAATAAAAGAATATTAGGATTTCGTAGTTGTGAATATCCACATAGTGGCGTTAGCATTTATAGATATATTGTTCAAATTTTGCAAGAATATGATTTTAGAGATAGAATTTTTAGTATTGCGCTAGATAATGCTTCTGCTAACGATGTTGCAATTCTTGAATTTAAAAAGTTATTTCAATTAGATACGGCTCATAATACTCTTTTTCATATGAGATGTGTTTGTCATATTTTAAATTTAGTTGTTCGAGATGACATGTCATTTATTTCGCATCATATTGAATCTATTCGATCTGCAACTTCTTATATTACTTCATCTAATACGCGACAGCAAGAATATAAAGAATATTGTAAAGCTGCTTAACTTAAACCAAGAAAATTAAAAACTGATGTAGATACAAGGTGGAATTCGACTTATTTAATGTTAGAAAATGCTAAGCCATATTGGTTAGTTATTTGTACTTTTATTAGTGAAAAAAAATGTATTACTTTTGATCATAGTAGTTGCGATATTGTTAATTTATTTCTTGATTTTCTAAAACCATTTTTTGAAGCTACAAATGAATGTTCAGGAATTTATTATCCCACTACTCATCGTGTTCTCCCAATTTTTATAAAATTAACGGGTACTTTTACAAAATTTAGACAAAGAAACGAATTTTGTGCATTAATTGATAAAATGGAAAGAAAATTTAAAAAATATTGGCTTAACATACCTAATATTTTTTGTTTTGCATGCATAATGCATCCTGGATTTAAATTAAATGGAGTGTGTATAATGATAAAATTTCTTCTAATTTAGGTACTTCTTCTTCAATTAATGGTGCTCAATTAAAAAATAAAATTGATAATTTATTTTCTTCTTATGAACTTAAATATTCTAATGTTACTCATTCAATTCCTTCTTCACATATGCATGCTAGTTCTAGTAGTGATGCTTGTGGTGAAGATCCACAAGATTTTATGGATGATATATTTAATCAAATAGTTAGAAATGTTCATTCTCATACTTCACAAAGAAATGAACTCGATATTTATCTTAACACCTACCATCTCATTCCTCGCGACGATCATTTTGATATTTTGGCTTGGTGGAGAGTCAACTCTATTTCATTTCCTATTCTTTCTAGAATGGCACGTGATCTACTAACACCTCCGGTCTCTACAGTAGCATCGGAGTCTGCTTTTAGTGCAGGTGGACGTGTGTACGATGATAAACGAGGAAGACTTGCACCATAAATCGTTGAGACACTCATTTGCATGAAGGATTGGAACGATGCTGTGACGAGAGATCAACAACGAGAGGATGACATAGTTGAAGAATTCAAAAATTTGGATGTCGAAGACTAAATTTTCATTTTCATATATTTTCTTTATCTTGTAAGTTGTGTTTTGAAATTGTAATTTAAATTTTTATTTAAATTTAAAATTGTAATTTTCATTTTCATTTTGAAATTGTAATAAAAATATTTATTCAATTAAATTATTAATTATGGTATTTTTACATTATAATAATAAATATTTATTATAGTTTTGAATTGTATAATATTGAAAATAATTTATAATATATTTATATAAGATATTATTATTTATGTATATTTGGCTCGTTAGGCTCGGCTCGGTTGGCTCGTTAGGCTTGGCAGGCTTGGCAGGCTCGTTAGCCTCGGCAGGCTCGACGAGCCCGACTTTTTCAGGCTCGGCCGGCTCGGCTCGGCTTGTTAGCCACCTCTAAATACAATACATTCATCCATTGCATTACCAATACAATACATCCATAAATCACTAAACTTAATTTACAAAATTAATTTCCAGCCATCCATCAACAAAGGAATATGCGTTCAGAAAGTGGTGCAGCATCTGTTAGAGCCAATTATTACTCCTGTAGACTTGCTCTCATAATTCAATGAATTATATCTGTAAGTCTTCAGAAGTAATGAAATGCTCCAGCAGATGCTACAACAATAAAATCTCATTTCCTTCAGCCGCTCTCAGCAATAAAACCATCCATCAACAGAGGAATATGCGTTCAGAAAGTGGTGAAACATCTGTTAGAGCCAATTATTACCCCTACAGACTTCCTCTCATAATTCAATGAATGAATTATACCTGCAATTTTTTAGAGGTAACAGAGGTAACAAAAGACTCCAACAGATGCTACAACAATAAAACCCCACTACCTTATACCGTGGTCTAAATGCATATTCCAGTTGAGAAAGCCTACTTATATAGTTGAGGAGACCAAATTCATACTCTCCCTCAGCATTCATGGACCTCCCTCAGCATTCACAGACATTCGTTTTCTAGTATTGAAGTCACGTCCCTCAACATTCACGAGCCTCCCTCGGTTGAAATGGTTATTCGTCTTTAGTACTGAGGGACCCCTCAGCATTCACGGACATGCTTCTACATTCACAAACATTCATCTTCTAGTATTCGTCTTTTGTGTTGTTGAGGGACGGTCATTATGGTATCAGGGACGTTCGTTATGGGATTACGGACGTCCATTATGAGGCTAGCAATATCCGTCATAGGCAGAACGACGTAGTCTCAAGTCGAAGGACGTTCGTTTCTAGCAGAGGGACGTCCGATATGTGTCGAGGGCCATCTATTGTGGATGAGGGACATTCGTCTTAATTGAGGGAATTTGCGCCTTTTAAAAATGTGAGGGCCTTGCATGTGACCCTTCAACTTTGAGTCCATCTTGGTCGTCAATTCCCATCGAGGGACGTCCCTCCCTCGATCCAACGGCGATCATCCCTCATTCACGGTGCAGATTGCGGGATGTCTTGGAGTCCATCCTAGCCATCAATTTTGATTGAGGGATGTCCCTCCCTCGATCCAATGACGATTGTCCCTCGTCCGCGGTGCAGATTGAGGGATGGCTTGGAGTCCATCTTGTCCGTCAATTCTGATAAAGGGACGTCCTTCCCTCGATCCAACGACTATCGTCCCTCATCCATGGCACAAATTGTTGGATGCTTTAGCCTGGGACGTCCCTCATCATTGCAGGACCTCCATTGTTGCTGCCTTGGACATCTCCGTTTGACTGTTCTTTGCCTTAATGAAATCGCGGCGTTAACGTCGACGGATTTGGATGGGAAACGTGACTGCAAGGTCACCGACACTTTTTTCCATAGTTGAGGGTTTTAGTTGTGCGTAAAATTTCTTCAAGGTTTGAATCATCACTAACCACAAACTATAAGGTATGTGATTATGAAGCTTAAATTTCTTGAGGGTTTGACTTGTTATGAATTATGAAGCTTAAATTTTATTCAAGGAATTATTAAAATTTTGAGGATGTAGTTACTTGAAACAAAATTGTAGACATAAGGTACAAATTTTATATTAGAATGTTTTGTGTCAATCAATTATTGTTTGGGGAAACATAAAGATTATATATTAGTTGAAAAATTACTAAATATTGCGGTTATAGGTTATCGAATTGAAGTCGATGAACTTAAGTATAAGATTTACATTCAATTACAAAATTAGGACAATTACTGATTAAGGAAATATAAGATTAGATTTGATTTGGAAAAAAAATTCTATATTTCGAGGATTTAGTTGATGAAAATGAATTGAGATATTTTAAGTAAAAAATAAAATTTTGAGGATATAGTCCATCGAGATAAATTCGATGATTTAATTATAAATTTTGTTACTGAGTGTTTAGTTTGCCAAGATATTAATATTATGTAGCGACCTGAAGATTAGTTTAAAAGATGATACTAATTTTAAGGATGTCAAAGAGTTGATGAATTGATGTATTAGTCGATTATATATATATCAAGGAGGAATGAACATTAAAGAATAACCTTGTGGATGTTAGTATATTCAAAACAGAGCTTTAACATTTAAATATGAATGAAATTTATTATTCGATATATAGGACAGACAAGTTAACATGAGATTAAGAAAATTTGAATTTCATCAACAGAGAGATAAATCAAAGTAGTGCAGCGAAAGCATAGTAAACTATGACCTAATAACTTGAGAATTGTTTATTTAGATTGAGCCAGAATAACACGAGTTGCAACAGAATTTACGACGACTAATTTAGGAACATACTTTAGTAAACATGTGGATTGAAGAGAACATGAGAAAGTTCTAGCCAGAACTTTTCAGAAAATAATTTAAATTTTGAGGACAAAATTTCTTTTAAAGAGGAGAAATTGTAACATACTAGGGTTTAAAGTTTCGAATTTTGAATTAGAAATTAATTTTTCCTAAATCAGAATCTTATCTCAAATCAAAATTTAAATTTTAAAACCTAATATAAAATCTTATCCCTAAAATTCTTCCAAACCTACAAAAAAAATCAAATTTCAACAGATCTATCAGTTGACAAATCCGAGCTAATGAGGATTTTTAGCTTAACAAAGTCTACTTGGTGAGAAAATCTGAAACCAACTTGGATTATGAGGTGATTTCGGTTAGAAATTCACTCTATAAATAGGAAGCACCGAGAGGGGGAAGAACTTGTTGAACCATATGCACGTCTATAGAGAGGGGTGTCAATTAGGCGATCTAAACTTTTCATGCGATATTTATTTTTCTAACCATAAGTGATTTATCACAATTATAAAATAAAACAATAACAAATATAAAGAGTAGGGATAGAAAAATGACACTGGTTTGTTCACGTGGTTCGGCAACCTCAACCTATGTCTACGCTCCAAGTTCCCGACTTGGAGATTCTTAATCATCCAACCCCCCCCCCCCCAGTTGGTGATGATTGACTTCATGAGTGTCAATCAAACCTTTATAGACTGTTCTCAAAGCGTCACCCTCTAGATTGATCTTCACGAGTGTCAATCTAGCCTTTGACTATTTACAGGGCATCACCCTCGGTTTGAGTACAATAAGAATAAAATGAAAATTACAAACAAAAACCTAACTCTCCCAAATAGTAAATCTCAAGTTTGGGAGTATGGAAAGTTAGGTTTGACACTTATTTATTGATAGAACTCGAGTATGAATTTTGGCAGCATTTCGATATAGTTCTCTCTTGCTTGGATTGAGATTCGAAGTGTCTTCTATATATAGAAACTATGAAGTCGGTCGACCACCTCCATTTTGGTCGACCGCCACCTGACCATTGGAAACTATCTGTTGCGTTGTGTAGTCAAACCAATCGACCGCTTTAGCATACCAGTCGACCACGTCTTCACAATTCCTATTTCTTGCTCGACCAGCTGATCGACCACTTCCTCAATCACAAAAAGATTGAGCTCACTGTCTTATTTTGCAGTCAACCATTTCTGTAGCAGTCGATCGCTTCTTCAGTAGGTTGAAATCTCAAGCAATCTATCAATTCGGCAGGTCGACCATTTTCAAACTAGTCGACCACTTCTTCAGGATTTCAGCAATTTGGTCGACCTCCATTAAGCTTTAGTTGACCTCTTCTTCCCTATTTGCGTCTCTTGAATTCCCTAAGTCCCACATATCAATATTTACGCTACATGGACTTAAATAAACATATTAGTTGACATTAATACATGTATTAATGTCAACTAATATATTTGCATTAAGAGTATTTTCAATTAAGAACAATATAATTATGAATATAAAAAATTAAGCATAATCAACCAATAAACAACTTATTATTTCAATTAAAACAATAATCATTAAGATAAATAAGTCTAATGACACTTAGGCTAATAATCTCTCCTTTTTTTATGATGACAACATATTATAAGTTGTTTATTCCTAAGTCTAATCATGTGCATAAAGCATTGCATAATTTGATCTCTCCCCCTTAGTTTATGCAATATTTGTAACTTATAAATTCATGCATACATGCTACATACAACTTATATAAATCTCTCCCCCTATGTCATAATAAAAAAGAATTCAATGGTGAGGTATATAAAAAAAATTCATAAAAATTTCTCCCCCTTTATCAATATTCAGTCCACATAAAACATTGGAGGGAAACAATTTAAGAAATGATACCAATTGAAATACAATTTCTCTTCCCCTTTATCAATGTACAAAATCAAGTCATTGGGGAAATTCAAAATATCAAGACAAAATAATTCATCCAATTTAAACTTCCTCCTTTGGCATTAAGTATATATAAAAGTTGGGGAACAACCATCAAAACACACAAAAATATTTCTCACCCTTAGAAACCCAATTGTTGGGAGAAACCAAGATATATCAATTGTAATAATAAAAACATTTAAACTTTGATAAAAAAATATTCAAGTTAAAAACTATTTTCTCCCCCTATTTCAACAAACAACTTCAACTCTATGGGGAATAACAAGATATCAAAATCAAATAACAACAATCTTTCAATATATGCAATTTATGATATCAATTGTTGGATTAACAAAATTTAAAATCAAAGATACCAATTGAAAATTTAATCAATTGAAGGAATTAAAAATATAATCCAATGATACCAAAACAATAAAATGTGCAACCAAGAAAATCAAATCAAGAGTATAAATTGTGAAGCAAGACCATCAAACTATATGCATTCTCTTGATTTAAAAGTTGAAAAACACCTAAGTGTTTTTCTTAGGCACCCAAATCTTTTTGGGTCCTTTAATTATAGGAGTGGTTCCTTTAGGAACCCAAACAATTTTAGAATTTGCCCTTTTATCACTCAATTTTAGAGAACAATAAAATGATTTATGCCCTACACAATTACAAGCATTACAAATAGTAAGACACACAAAGAAATTATTATAATTCTTTTTCTTTGCAAAGGGTTGATAGTCAATTATGGCTTTATCAAATGTAACCATTTGCTTTCTTATGAGCATATTTAAATTTTTGCTCCAATTTGTGAAATTAAGCACAACACAATTTAAATCATCAATTTTAACCTTTAATGTGCTAATTTCATTCTCAAGTAATTTGATAAAAACATTCAATTCATCATTCTTAATTCTCAAATCACTAAGTTCTTTTTCAAAAAATTAAACAATACAACATGTTTTTTCATCAATTCATCATTCTCTTTTTTCAACAATTTAAACTTAAGTTTAAGCACATTGTATTGATCAAACAATTCATTGAAAGCATCCAACAATTCATCATTATCATCAAAGTCGTTAGGAATTGTTTACCTCATTTTCTTTGGCCATTAAGCATACGTTGGCCATTTCCTCATCTTCGGAGGATGTGCTTTCTTTACAATCAAAATGATTTGTACCTACATGTGTAAGCTCAAGAGATTTCTAAATATCATATACACTAACACATGTTTGCACTTTATCAAATACATTCCTACTTAATGCACAATATAACATATTCATTACCTTTGCATTTATATTCAAATTGTGCTTATCAAGATCATCATATTCATAAGTCAATTTAGGAATATTTATACCATTTTCAATAGCTAACCATAAATCAAAATATATAGATTGAACAAAAATTTTCATTCTAGACTTTTAATATAAATTATCCTTCAATGTGAGTATTGAAATCCATAATGTATACAAAATATCAAGAAATTTGTCAAATAGATTTATAACAAGAAATTCAATCAATTTTATCTAAATAAATTTCTATAAGAAAAATAATCCAATTGATGCAATTCAAACACAATTTATACCACAATGCACAATATCACACAACAAGTCAGTTAACCCGCTTTGATACCGATTGTCGAACTATATGCACGCCTATAAATGTAATACCCCAAAATTTTATATCAGAATTTAATAAAGATAATTGGAAGGTAATTGGGGATATTCAGATTAATTGGATAGTTATCGGGATATTACCAAGGACATACTTGTAAGAATTAAGGAATTTGGATGTATCTTGGCCATTTGGATGCCCTACACCGCAAGAAGTGTGTGTGAGTGTGTTCCTTGATGTTAATAGCGCAGATATGTTAGTATACTATAGATTATTGATAGTTCTATGATATTTCCTTGATTGGTTCTGTGTGTAAATGTGTTCCTTTTGTTGACTCTTATTTGTTCTCTTACTTGTGTTGATTCCCTTTGATGATGGTGTAGATTTCCTTTATTGTTCTTTACTGTAAATGTTCTACCTCATAGAACCAATGCTATGTATGCTTAGATAATGAATTACAAATGAGAAATGATGAATGCCATGAACTATTAATTTCCTCGATGATGATTTTGCCCTGTTATTTCATTGGTTTACTTGCTGTAGTGATAAAATAATAATTGAATCTAAGTATGCTTAGTGATAGTAATAACAAGAAATACTTACACTCTTGATTCTAGCATGTTTAATTAACTGTGATAATTAGGATGAGCATGTTTAACTAATCAATAAAATTATCTTTCCTTAAGCTTGAAATTAATTAGGATCACTAATTAACTAAGTGATGCCACGTTTAATTAATTAGCTTAACTAATTAACTGATTTGTCTAAACAAGTGAACTAAATAGTCGGTGAGCATGATTAATTAGTTAGCATGTTTAACTTAGCTTGCATGTTTAATTAATTAACAAACATAATGTTAGCATGTTAATTGACTAGGTTATGCCATATTTAATTAACCTAACTAGAATAATCAACTAGACTCAAGTATGTTGAACTAATTAACTAGTATGTTTAATTAGTCTGTTTATAATTAACTAACTAGCATGTTTAGTGCATTAACATGTTCAATTTACTAGTATGAATAATTTATTAAGCATGTTAATCAACTCAGCTTGAGCATGTTAATTATCCTCGACCCTTAAGCATACTAGATGTTAGTTGAATAATATGAGCATGTTGATCCGTGTGCGTTTATTGAGCATGATTAATTAACTAGCGTGTTTAATTTACGAGTATGTCTAATTTCTCGAGTATGTCCAAATTAACTGAACTCGATGCATGTAAATTAACTAAGATAACTAATTGGTTATGTAATAGCATGTTTCGACTTTTGTTTCATTTATTGTTATGTTCTATACATTCAAGCATGTCATAATTCGTTGTGTATCATTCAGATACTTGAATTCTGCATTCCTTTCATGATTCGTTATTTTGCTTCCTTCAATGTTCGTTGCTTAAATTCCTTCGATGCTCGTTGCCTTCAATTCGAGTTTATAATTGTTCCCTGTTATGCACTTTCAATTATAATTGGTGTGCGCTTCCAATTCCCGTTCTTTAATCTTTGTCATTTACTTTCTTTGTATGCGATAACGATTAACAGATAATAAAACTAGGATGAAAGATTCGCACGTAAAAGAGCTTGTGGTTGGCCAGGCTAAGTGAGTAAAAGAGAGAATGGATTGTAATTAAAGTATATTTAATTGTTTAGTGTCAGTAGAACAAAACAAAAGATTTTATAAACGATTTATGCTTCCGCTAAGTTTTATTAAATTAAGTTTTATTGCATTTGTATACCGCAATGCTTTAAACAAATGATTTTTATAACGCTTTCGCATTTTATTAATTGGATTTTCAATACAAGTTTAACGAAAGGTTAGTAGCAGGCCGGTTTAGCGTCGTACACTGATCTGTTTTAAAAAGCGATTTCAATGGTTTTATGAAAGTTTCAAATTTTCACGCATTTTAAAGGATTGACAAAAAACCGAGTTGTTATAGTTGGTATCAAAGCCGTGGTTTTAAAAATGATTTTTGTAAACTTCTCTTATAATCGTTTTTAAAACTAAGTTTGTAACTCGTCTATAAGTCAAACTGATAATGTAGCTTGTCTGCCAGCACAAGCCTCGACATGGAAATACTTCATCCACTGTAAGTATACTTCCTAATACATTACTAATACATAACTCTTTATTCTATTTTGATAAATGAATTGTTAGAAATAATATGTAGGGACTAGTAGACTAAGTAGTCTTGGCGACTAAGTAATTGGTATTTTGGATTTTGGATGAATGAATGAACTATTCTGGACCTGTTTGGAATTTTTATGCAAGATTTATAATTTTGGGGGAGTGTAAAAACAAAGAAGACTCTGCCCAAATTTTGGAAATAGAAAAGGGAAATAAGTGGAAAAAAAAAAATCCTGCGTAAACTGGATCAACTAGATTGTTAACCATGGTCATCTAGGTTATAACGGTTTAGATAAAGGATAAATTAGTTTAAAAATTTTTTTAAGAACTAAGCTGAAGTAGGAGAATAGGATTCCACTAGCCAAGTAATTGCCCACTTAGTCTTGACCTTTGAGGGAGAATTTAGAGAATAAGGTTAGGATTTTATGGAGGATAGTTGGAAGAGGAACCTGTTGGATTTGATTTCCTACCAAGATTAAGATTTGAGGAGCTTTGGGAAAGTCTAGTCTATTGGTATGACTAATATGGACTTGACGACGAATTCCGACATGAGGTACTCCATGTCCGTCAGTGGGACTTGGATTAAACATTGGACTTAAGTATTGGACTTGGAGAAGTCGAATGGATAATAGGACTTATGTCGGAGTTGAATTATGTTCTCCATCTCGGTCCAAACTCAATCAAGGTAACCAAGGAAGTGATTGCACAACTGCACGGTAAGGGCGGAGGCTATCGGTCAAACTTCTCCGGGAACGAGTAACAGAAACCGAAATAGAAACTGCAACTGAAACAGAAACGAAAACAACAACAGAGACGAAAACAGAAATGGAAACAGAAACTGCAACGGAAATAGAAATGGAAACAGAGACGGAACAGGAACAGAAATAGAAACAGATACATAAACGGAAACGAAAACAAAATTTCCAGAAATAAATTTATGGGAATGTAAACAGAAACAGAGACAGACACAGAAACAGAAACGGAAACAGATACAGAAACGGAGACAGGAACAGAAACAGAAATGGTGATAGATACAGAAACAGATACAAAAACGGGAACAGATACGGGGACGGAAACTGAAACTGAAACGGGAATGGTTATAGATACAAAACGAGAAGTAAGACGGAACGCGTCCAACTCAGCCACGGAGTAGTGTATTTCATAGCTCGGGAAATCTTGGATGGAAGGATTTGATGGAGGGGAGCACATTTGAGCAAGCCGAAGTCATGGAGTGGGAGAGGGTTTGAAGGGTAGAACCGTATAGGAAAGATGAGTTCGATGATTGGCCCGACGTTTTGGTGTGATGAGACGAGTCAGATATGGTTAAGCTGATCGAGTAGCAGTGGTTGGACAAGCTGTCAGAAAAAGGAGATAGCTAAAGAAGGGAATTGACGCGTAGTTTAGCGTTTGTTAAGTTATGGGGGTACTATGCTAAGCAAATTTCGAGGACGAAATTTATATAAGGAGGGAGAAATATAATACCCCAAATTTTTATATCAAAATTTAATAAAGATAATTGGGGATATTCAAATTAATTGGATAGTTATCGGGGTATTACCAAGGACGTACTTATAAGAATTAAGGAATTTGGGTGTGTCTTGGCCATTTGGAGGCCCTACACCGCAAGAAGTGTGTGTGATTGTGTTTCTTGATGTTAATAGCGTAGATATGTTAGTATGCTATAGATTATTTATAGTTCTATGATATTTCCTTGATTGGTTCTATATGTAAATGCGTTCCTTTTGTTGACTCTTATTTGTTCTCTTACTTGTGTTGATTCCCTTTGATGATGGTGTAGATTTCCTTTATTGTTCTTTATTGTAAATGTTCTACCTCATAGAACCAATGTCATGTATGCTTGGATAATGAATGACGAATGAGGAATGATGAATGCCATGAACTATTAATTTCCTCGATGATGATTTTGCCCTGTTATTTCATTGGTTTACTTATTGTAGTGATAAAATAATAATTGAATATAAGTATGTTTAGTGATAGTGATAACAAGAAATACTTACACTCTTGATTCTAGCATGCTTAATTAACTATGATAATTAGGATGAGCATGTTTAACTAATCAATCAAATTATCTTTCCTTAAGCATGAAATTAATTAGGATCACTAATTAACTAAGTGATGCCACGTTTAATTAATTAGCTTAACTAATTAACTGATTTGTCTAAACAAGTGAACTAAGTAGTCGGTGAGCATGATTAATTAGTTAGCATGTTTAACTTAGCTTGCATGTTTAATTAATTAACAAACATAATGTTAGCATATTAATTGACTAGGTTATGCCATGTTTAATTAATCTACCTAGAATAATCAACTAGACTCAAGCATGTTGAACTAATTAACTAGAATGTTTATAATTAACTAACTAGCATGTTTAGTGCATTAACATGTTCAATTTACTAGCATGAATAATTTCTTAAGCATGTTAATCAACTCGGCTTGAGCATGTTAATTATCCTCGACCCTTCAGCATACTAGATGTTAATTAACTAATATTGGCATGTTGATCCGTGTGCGTTTATTGAACATGATTAATTAACTAGCGTGTTTAAATTACTAGTATGTCTAATTTCTCGAGCATGTCCAAATTAACTGAACTCGATGCATGTAAATTAACTAAGATAACTAGTTGGTTATGTACTAGCATGTTTCGATTTCTGTTTCATTTATTGTTATGTTCTATACATTCAAGCATGTCATAATTCGTTGTGTATTGCTCAGATACTTGAATTCTACATTCCTTTCATGATTCCTTATTTTGCTTCCTTCAATGTTCGTTGCTTAAATTCCTTCGATGCTCATTGCCTTCAATTCGAGTTTATAATTGTTACTTGTTATGCACTTTCAATTATAATTGTTGTGCGCTTCCAATTCCCATTATTTAATCTTTGTCATTTACTTTCTTTGTATGCGATAACGATGAACAGATAATAAAGTTGGGATGAAAGATTCGCACGTGAAGAAGCTTGTGTTTGGCCAGGCTAAGTGAGTAAAAGAGAGAATGAATTGTAATTAAAGTATATTTAATTGTTTAGTGTCAGTATTACAAAACAAAAGATTTTATAAACGATTTATGCTTCCGCTAAGTTTTATTAAATTGATTTTTATTGCAATTGCATAGCTCAATGCTTTAAACAAATGATTTTTACAACGCTTTCGCATTTTATTAATTGGATTTTCAATACGAGTTTAACGAAAGGTTAGTAGCGGGTCGGTTTAGCGTCGCACTCTGATCTGTTTTAAAAGCGATTTCAATGGTTTTTTGAAAGTTTCAAATTTTCACGCATTTTAAAGGATTTACGAAAATCGGGTCGTTACAATAGAGGTGGCGTGAATTAGGCGATCTAAATTTTTTTGTGCGATATTTGTTTTTCTAACCCTAAGTAATTTATCACAATTATAAAATAAAATAATAAAAAATATAAAGAGTAGGGATAGAAAGATGGCATCGGTTTGTTCACACAGTTTGGCAACCTCGTCTACGTCTGCATTCCAAGTTCCCAACTTGGAGATCCTTAATCACCCAACCTCCCTAGTAGGTTATGATTGACTTCACAGGTGTCAATCAAACTTTTATAGACTATTTACAGGGTGTCAGCCTCTAGATTGATCTGCACGGGCGTCAATCTAGCCTTTGACTATTCACAAGACGTCACCCTCAGTTTGAGTACAATAAAAATAAAATGAAAATTACAAACAAGGACATAACTCTTCCAAATATTAAATCTCAAGTTTGGGAGTATGAAGAGTAGGTTTGACACTCTATTTGTAATGAACTCGAGTATGAATTTTGGCAACGTTTCGGTATAGTTCTCTCTTAGTTTGTTTGAGTTTTGGAGTGTCTTCTATATATAGAAACTGTGAAGCCAGTCGACCACCTCCATTTTGGTCGACCGCCATCTGACCGTTGGAAACTATCTGTTGCATTGTATAGTCGGACCGGTCGACCACTTTAGCATACCAGTCGATCACTTCTTCACAATTCCTATTTCTTGCTCGACTAGCTGATCAACTGCTTCCTCAGCCGCAAAAAGATTGAGCTCACTGTCTTATTTTACAGTCGACCATTTTCAAACTGGTCGACCACTTCTTCAGGATTTCAGCAATTTGGTTGACCTCCATCAAGCTTTAGTCAACCTTTTCTTCCCTTTTTTCATTTCTTGAATTCTCTAAGTCCCATAAATAAATATATATGCTATATGAACTAAGATAAACATATTACTAGACATTAATACCCGTATTAAGGGTATTTCCAATTAAAAAGAATATAATTATGAATATAAAAATATTAAGCATAATCAAGCAATAAACAATTTATTATTTCAATTAAAACAATCACAATCAAAACAAATAATTCTATTGATATTTAGGCTAACAGATCTCACCTCTAAAACTCCAAAACTCCTCTTCCTTAAGTTTCCAACCTCCTCCCTCTACTAGACATTAATACCCGTATTAAGGGTATTTCCAATTAAAAAGAACATAATTATGAATATAAAAATATTAAGCATAATCAATCAATAAACAATTTATTATTTCAATTAAAACAATCATAATCAAAACAAATAAGTCTATTGATATTTAGGCTAACAGATCTCACCTCTGAAACTCCAAAACTCCTCTTCCTTAAGTTTCCAACCTCCTCCCTCTACTAGACTCGGTCGATCAACCTCACGGGCAAAGAAACTCTCATTGGACAAGCCCTAGCCGAGAACTTCTCCAAATCAGCAACTGAGCTCCTCTTTATTATGCAAACTCTTTACATCCTGCGGATGACGAACCTCCAGTGGCGACGAAATCCCATCCACTAGTGAGTGACGATCGACTAGAAAGAAAGGGCTCTCTCATTATGACTTTCTGCTACTCTCGTGAAGAAGAAGATGATGATGAAGAAGATTTTTTTTAGCTGGAGTGAACCGAACCTGCTGAACTGAACCAAACCAGACTAATTACTTGAACCAGACCCACCAAACTGGACCCGACTTTGTTAAACCAAATTTCTCTTGGACTGTAGAGTTTATCCAAATTCGACTTTAATCAATCTAAGACTCTATCGGTATGGAATTCTACCTAATTTCTTTCAAAAGATTTTAATTTTAAGAAGGAATTTAATCACGAATAATCTTTGAGGGAGGATAAAATATTCGAAAGCCTCGGAAAACCCCTAACACCTTATTTTCTTGGAATCCAAGTAAGTAAATATATCAGTTTTTAATGTTTTGGTCATCGGCCCTACGTGATTAGATATTGACATGAGATTAAAGAAAGATAAAATTATTAGGTCATCTTGTATGTGAGTATGAATGTATGAATCTGATAAAACGAACGAAAAAACATGATGAAATGGCTAATGAAAGCCTGAACACATGAAAATTATTAGATGACTAATGAAAGTCTGAACGCATGGAAATTTACAATGACTAATAAAAGCCTAAACGTATGGTAAGATTGAGAAATGAGTTCTAACCAATATATAACTTTAAGCATGAAAATCAAATAAAAATGCATGGAATTAATTCACATATGCACGTATTTTTATTTACTGAATTTATCTCACCTTTAGTTTTATGATGTAGGTGAATTTTTAACTGAAAAAGAATTTGGGTTGATTGAGTATATTCTAGAGGCATACAATCATATAGAGAAAAGTGTTGTCGAGTTAGATGAATAACTTTTATGTTTAGTTTCTATACTGTTTTTTTATAAATATATTTTGCTGTAATTTTTAAGAATATTTCGTGGATGAAATTTTTATAAACTCAATTTGATATTAATAAAGTTTTTGTTGGTTATTATTTCGAATTTAATTTCATTTAAATTTCATTAGTAAATGAAATTTTAGTTCAATTTAGTATTTTAATTGAAGTGTTTAATGAAAGTATTTTATTAAATAAAATTTATTTAAAATTTTAAATAACAATAAATCAAATAAATACTTTCTAATAGTTAATATTCAATTTTCTCGCTTAATCAATAATTTTGACAATTTTAAAGATTTACAAGTGTTAGTTAGAGTTTTATAACGACTTAATCAAATCTAATTTATTAATTGATTTGAAGAAAAGTTTAAGGTTTTAAAATTTTGAGAAAATAGAATTTTGGGGCGTTACATTTACCTTCTAATTCTCACAATATATCGTAAAAGTTAAGCGTCAAATATTATTGTAATTATTCATACAATAATATAATAATTTTACCAATAAATGAATAACACATTATATTACATCACGATGAGATATTACAAGCGTAAACATAATACTTTTATCTTTAATAGCAAATTATGAGAAGGTGCAAGGCCATATTGTAATTAAGCACACTGTCATTTTTTTAAAAATATTTTATTAACTCATAAAAATAACTTTATATTTATTTAGGACGCAAAATTACCATACACAAATAGCCATCATAAAATGAATAGGAGTTTACCTAAATTTAGTGACCAAAAAATCCAAAATCATAGATAATTTGGGCCATATTGTTCACAATTCTTTTTCCTTTTTTTTTTGAAGTCCTAAATGAGAAACCTGGTATAAAATTGTAGTTTCTTCTTTGGCCTTGGGAGCTTCTAATAAAGAAGGAAGCAATGGCAAGAGGACAAAGGAGGGAAAAATGACACAGGAGAAATGTCCAAATCTAGAAGCGAAACGTTTTCTAAGCATGGGTGGCCCAATAAAACACGATTTTCTTGAGGTCACGATCAAGACTTTGGATCTATTATTTAAAAATAAATTTAAATATCAGTTGTTTGGATCTTAATTTAAGATTAAAAGAAATTTTAATTAGCTATCAGAGGCCATATGGTGATATTTTGATTGGTAGAATGACAATTTATCATATTTGTTTTTTGAAAATGCTGAAAATAACAACTCTCTCTTAACATCATCAAGTATCGAAAGAGTTGCAGCTCAAAGCCTCCAGCAATCTAACCCATTTTCTAACGAATAGCCGAGCCACGCACTTGTCTGGTAAGGTGAGTTTTTGAAGGCCGGGCCTATTCTTCATGCTATTTGTAAGTAAAAGAAGGATTTTTTAGAAGCTAATGCGGTTATTTCCAAATTTATGATTCCTGAATTAATCATTTGACTTGAGTTCTTCATAGTTGTTGGTCGGAGAAAGGAAGAAGATCAACATCAAAGACGAAGTCAACAAGGAAGAGGTCTTTGCTCTTCTTCTCTGCGGTCCAACAGCACAACCCAAAACCCAAGTTAATGCAGCGTCTACATTTCGCACTTTTCCCCCTTATTTCTTGTCAACAAGAGAGCAAGGAGACGAGAAGAGAAGCCTAAAGTCCAGGATAGGAACCCCCTACCAGTCAGCTTCCTGTCGTTTATGCTCTGTTGGATAGAGTCTAGCCATGAAAAGTTAAAAACTTTTTTTAAAGGGGGAGAGAGAGAGAGAGAGGGGTGTACCCAGAAGCAGAGAATCGTTTGTTACGCACTTGATTTGTGCTGGTTCACAAAAAGGATTTTCTGGATTTGCTAGGATTCCGTTTTCCACTTAAATTTATTTTCTTTTCTTGAACGTTTTGCTGAGAAGTTCATTGGTCTCTGTTCGGATGGGAGCTTGGTGGAGTAACCAAATCAAGGCCTTGATCTCTCCTCATGCAGGTCTATCTTTCTCAGCTGATTATGATTGCGAGTTGTTCTGGGAATTGCTTCTGATATTCTTTTGTAGTTTCAAAAACTAGAATTTGGATTCTTCATTGTGGCCTACTCTAGGTTTCATATCTACACCCACATCGGTGAATGCTTGAAAGTTTTAATCCAAGAATAAATGGTCTGAAACACTGTTGTATTTCACGTTGCTAATTATTGCTTAATTTCTTCGCCTTCTTAGTTCATGTTCTTACGCCCCAAGTTTCGTTTTCACTGAGCTTGGTCTCTATATTGTTGGCTTTGATCCAAAGTTTTGAATTATGGTATGGTGTTTTTTCTTCCTTTAGTTTGTTCTTACAACCATATACTCTTTCCTATTTGTATTATTGGGAGATAGATTTACATAAACATTATTAGAGAATTCATGGTTGATGAGGAGAAAATCCATATTTTCTGTTGTCTAACTCTTTCCCTCGTTCTTGGACTTAGGATGCAATGCCGACATCTCAAGTGCGGGCGAGAATCACTCGAATATTCCCAGTAACACACTCTCGACGGCTTCCATTTGCACCAATCCTCAGAGCGAAGATGACATTTTATTGTCATCAAATCTGAAGAGCATCTGCTTTGAGGAGCTAAAGAGTGCTACCAGAAACTTTAGTCCTGACAGAGTCATTGGAGGGGGCGGTTTTGGCTCTGTCTTCAAAGGGTGGATCGATGAGAATTCACTTGCGGCGACGAAGCCAGGAAATGGCATTGTAATTGCTGTGAAGAGGCTCAATAAAGAAGGTCACCAAGGCCACAAAGAATGGCTGGTGAATGTTCAATTCATCAACTCGATAAACTAAGAAGAATTGTGATTTATTTGTTGTGTGATTGGATGGGCAGGCGGAAATTAACTATCTTGGGCAGCTACGACATCCTAATCTGGTGAAGCTAATCGGTTACTGCTTTGAGGACGATCAACGGCTTCTGGTGTACGAGTTTATGCCAAAGGGAAGCATGGAAAATCATTTATTCAGGAGTAAGTTGATGGTTTCATCGTTCAAAATTTTATTTCCTTCTTCGACAAGTGTGTGTAATTATGTGAATTAACGAGCTTCGGATCGTTCTTGAAACAGGAGGTTCTTATTTCGAACTACTTTCGTGGAGCATTCGAATGAACATTGCCCTTTGTGCGGCGAGGGGGCTTGCTTTTCTTCACAACACTGAAATGAAAGTCATTTATCGTGATTTTAAGACTTCAAATATCCTCCTCGATTCGGTAGGGTCTCCATCATCATTAACCCAATTCCTTTTTGGTATATCGATGTGAACACCATCTTTAGATTTTCCTCTAAATTATCCAGAAATATGATGCGAAACTTTCAGATTTTGGGTTTGCGAGGGATGGACCTACAGGGAATGCAAGCCATGTTTCCACTGAAGTCATCGGGACTCGTGGATATACAGCGCCAGAATATTTAGCTACTGGTATAACCTCTCTTAATCAGTAATCAAAAGACTATTTAGGGGCTGATTTATTTCCTTTATCTGGGTTGTGAAGGCCATGTTACAGTTAAGAGCGATGTGTACAGCTTTGGAGTCGTTCTTCTTGAAATATTGTCGGGTCGAAGAGCAATAGATGAGAATCGCCCATCTGGAGAAATCTACTTGGTACAGTGGGCAAGACCATATCTAAGCCGAAAAGGAAGAATAAAGTACATTATGGATTTGCGGCTGGAAGGGCAGTACCCGTTGGAACAGGCGCGAAAGGCAGCCAACCTCGCCCTTCAATGCATCACAATAAAACCAAAATACAGGCCGGACATGAACGAGGTGGTAATGGTATTGGAGCAGCTTCAGGACTAGGAAGAGTTGCTCAAAAGCATTCGAATTGGCCACTTTTTATGTCCTAACGAGAGAGTAGTTGTAGCGTTTGAAAAGGATAATATGCATTTTTCGGTACTTGTGATCTTGGGTATGGGTACGAATCCAGACCACCTGGCCCTGTCATCGTCTCATCTGCGGCCCTAACCTCATCTCCAAGACTCTTCGGCCCCAAATTCCAATCAAACATGACCCAGAATACTTTACCAATTAATCTCGGAAGAAAGCAGAAATTATGGTGACTGTTCCGGCTAAACATTCGCGAGTGAGTTAGTCTGAAATTGGAAATAAACAGGTTTGTCTTGGATTGTACGAAGACGAACACAAAACTTATATCATAATGTCATATTACTAGACTGGAGCTGCGGGCTGCATTGATCTTTTCTTGTAGCCACTTCAGTCCACAACAAAACAACTTAGACCTTGGATGTGGCCCTGATTTCAAATTTACCACACCATTTCTTTCGGATACAAGAACAATAAGACAGAAAATGAAAGAAGCGTCCTCAAATTTCACCCGAATCGGCTCAAAATCCTATCCGAAACGCCCCCCCTTGCATCCATCGTGCTTCAGATTTTCCCGAGAAAATAATAGGGGAAATCTGGATGGCGGAAAATTATTGGGGGAATTTGAAAAGTCGGAATCAGACGCGGAAATTCTTCCCGCTGAAAGTCTGACCAAACTGCCAATTGGATGGCGCCACGTTCCATGACGTAGAGGTGCGTCCGTCACTGCCCGTGACTCTGAACGAGAGAGTTTGGCCCACCAATGCGGAATTAGTTTGCCAATTTTGGCCCCAGTTCCGGCTCATGCTCATCCATCCAGTGTTTCCGCCCTTCACGCTGACGCGCACGACATCACCTGCACCCGCGACGTTTGTGATGAGAACCAGGTTGAAGTAACGGAAGCCGTTGATCGTGAACCTGATTCCCCCCGGCTTTCTGCATGCCACCCTAAAATAAATAATAAACTAATTATTACGTGGCTAAAAATCTTTGGGACCCACAAAAATAGTGTATTCCTCAGACGGGGTGGGGTTATAAACAGCAATTACGAAAACGATTAGTATTCAACTATGTTAGTCATGCCCATCGCTACGGAAAGATAATACTACGGCCGGTCGTTAAAACACGTATCTTCGCGTAAGAAAAGTTAAATTGAAGAAAAAGGCAGCAACTACTGAAGCTCGCTCACCGGCGGAAAGAAACAGGGACTATTCCGGCGCGGTACTCAGCGATCTTGAGGAACATAGGCATGGCGAGGTCGAAATGGGGACGGGGAGGGTTGCACCAGCCGCCATTGTCGTTAGGTAGAGCGAAGTTTGGAGGGCAGAAATTGGTGGCGGTGATGAAGATGGAAGGGTTACCCGGGTGACACCACTTTGGGTCGTCCGCGCACTTAATCTCGAAGCAGGCACCGCAACTGAGCCCGCTGTTGAACAGGGCAGTGCTCAGTGCCGCAGTGTTTACTCCGTAGCCTTGGCTGTACAGGTTTCCATACCCACAAGCACCGCCTGCAGAAACAAGCGACATATATAAGTGGATATGCTTTGCTACGGATCTGAGGTTTCCAAGATTTATAAAAAAAAAAAAAAACTCAGAAGTGGATAGAAATTGTTCAGGTGGGAGAAGCAGAACAGATACGGAGAAAATAAAAAACCACCGGCGACGGGAAGATAATAATTCAAAAAAGCGTTTGAGGCTAGTGAAGTCATACCCATTGTTCCGGAAGCGTCACTGCCGCCGTAGAAAGTAGCGTGTGCTCCCTCCCATGGCCCACCGGAGTAAACTCCCGGGATTCTAGCGTCGACCACGGCCAACAGCAACACTATTGAAACAGAGCAGAGTAAAGTTACGACGCCCATTATCAGAGAGAGAGAGAGAGAGAGAGAGAGAGAGAGAGAGAGTTGTCGAGGTTGGAATGAGGAAGATGGCGTGGGGGTACTTACGGAGTCGAGGCGAAGCATAAGAATGGGCCGGAAAGAATCCACTAGAACATGGGTAGGATCTGCAGCTTTTTACCGCGTAATTAATGTTTACACTCTTTTTCTTCTACCCCGTCTCTTTTCAAGAATTGCTTTTATCACACAAATTTTCAGAACTTGAACCGGTTTTATACCAGCACGATCACCAAAGCTGGATTTGGGTCAAAGTACTATCTCATGGTGCGAAGAAGAAAGGAAGAAAGGTGGGACCTTTGTCTGTGTTTTTCGGGGGGCTACACCATATCAACAACCTCTTCTCATAATTATCCAATTAATATGGTTTGGCTTTCTTCTTCTTTTTTGGTAAAATTCATTTCCTCAACCGTTTTATTTGGCGTGACAATTGAATTTACAACAAAACTAATAATGTTACTAAAATATTCATGCTTGTATATTTTTCACTAACATTATTTATTGTCAATCGCATTCATCTAGGCCCTTGAATATTTTTGGGACGGGACACATTTGATGCTAATTTTGGATGATAGAATTAGTATTGAAATTACAATATTTATTTAATGTAATTTCTTTTGGAAAATATATAAAGTAAATAAAAAATTAAAAAAAAAGGATGAAAGGTCACATCAACATCATCCGCCATGAACCATGTGCATTGCATCATATTCAGACACAATCTCTGCTCAAACAATTTATTTATTTTTTTGTTTTAAATATCAATAAATTCAAATAATAATAATAATAAATATATATATATATATATATATATATATATATATATAATATTGGTTCCCAAAAAGGGTAGGGCTCGGTTCGCATGTGATACGAATTATTGTGGTTCAGTTGCTTCTTTCATCTCCATACGGGCCCCACCACGTGCCCCTCCTCACTCCCTCTAACCCTATTCTTTAATTATTACAATTTATTTATTGTCAAATTTTATGATTTTTGCAAATAAATATATTATTATTATTTCTTAAGCATATAAAATGTTGCTTATCCAAAGATAAATTTCAGGTATAATGATTGGAAAACTATATAATAATGCAGAGATTTGATAAGGATGATGTATATATAGTACGCGGCATCCTTTGAATTCAACCTTTTTATTTATTCAATACCAACATTTTAATGTGCTGTATTTAAGCATTATCCTTAAAAGAATTTTTTTCATTATCTTTCATCGACTATTCTTGTTTCTTGGACATGCTCACAACTTTGCCCATTCTTATTCAATGATTATATAAGGAAAATTAACAAATCAACTATTGTACTTTGTGATTAATGACAAGTTAATTATTAAAGTATTTTTACTAACAACTTAATTACAAAAGTATAAAAAAAAAAAGTCACCACAAATATCGCTGTTACGTTTGACGTTAAATTTAATGATTTCGTTTCACGGTGGAACACTACATATTTCGCTGTGGAACATGTCACGTTCGGCAATGGGTGGACAATCATTTTTTATCGACAAAAAGTGCGGTTGATTGTTTTTGTCATATATGTTTATATTATGCGTTGTGTACCAATGTTTAACACATCCTTTTATTTTTTGTAGGGGTTGGTGTCAGCTGTCAGAGAAGTCACAGCAAGTAGAGCATCATTTTTTGCATCCGACAGCTGTATGCAAAATTTCAAAAACAATATAAAGGCAGATTGTTCAATGATGCAATGTGGGACGCTTCTATAGCCATAACATTAGCGCACTTTGAGAAAGAGAGATAGCGAAACTATTTTTGCTTGACCCGACAACTCACACATATCTACGAGGAATAGATGCAAGATATTGGGCCAAATATGCATTCAGTTTCATCACAAAGTGCAACATAACTCTCAACAACTTAATCGAGTCCTTAAACGCCTACATCCTACCAGTCAGGGACAAACCGATTCTTCGTATGTTCGAGATTATAAGAAAGGGCATCATGGTAAGGATTGTTAAAAAATAAGAAAAGATGCGCTTGACGAACCTTTTGTGTCTTCAGGTCAATAATCGGCTTGTCAGACTACAGCTTGCGGGTCGAAATTGAAGTCATGTTTTTTTAGGAGTGACCCATTTTGAGGTGAGCAATGGTAATGAACAATACTCTGTCGATTTGGACATGCGTACTTGTAAGTGTTACCAGTAGGAGTCGACTAACATCTTGTGTGTCCATGCAATCTCGTGTATGCAATTTATAAGGAGATCCATGCAATTTATATAATCTAAAAGATAAAGAATGTTACCTTTGTAGCTTACTTCACACGGGTACAAAAACAACATTCGATCTTCTCCGCCAATCCTCCTCACCTCAAATAAGCATGTGTGGGTGTGATGAACGAAACAAGATCACACTCAATTTATGATAGATCATATTCTCAACACATGAGACGATCTATTTGGATTTAGAAAACACTTTTCTAAAGCCAACACAGAAGACACAAATTTTGCTCTCAAAATAGATTTCTTAATCTCAAAGATTTCAACCTTAACTTTAACTTCTTCACCCATTTCTTCCAACCATCATCTAATGAGGTTGGACCTCTATTTATAGTGGTATTTCTCCATAATGGCCATTATGGCATTTAGAGAAAAACACTACAAATTCTTCATTAAAGTTATCATTGATTTCATACATTTATAAAAATGTTATGGAAATCAAAAGTTTTGTCACCATAACTCAACACTTGGCACATTTAAGTTATAACACATTTATAACAAAAATGTTATGGAAAACAAAAGGTCATGACATTAAATCAAATTTGACACTAATTTAAATTTGACAAAATCTATTTTAAAAGCTATTTTTAAAAGTTACTTTATATTTGTTAATTAATTGAATGATCAATAATTCAATTATTTCATTTAATGAAATATAACAAATATATTAACTTTGACAACTTTTGTCATTTTGTCTTAATCAATTGAATAATCAATAATTTAATTATTTCATCTAATGAAAAAATAATAATAAACTTATTATTGAGTGTATTAAATAATTAATTCATAATTAATTATTTAATCTTCTTTGTTCATTTTTCTATTATTCGAATAATGTTAGAAGGTGACGAAGGAACCGATAGACCTATAGTTTTAAGCTCCAATAATATTTCGTTTATTAATATAAACTTTTTATATTAATTAACATAATTATTAACTTTAAAGTAATTTCACTAAATACTTAGAGTTGCACCCTCAAAACTATAGAGTATATTTACTTAAAGTCATGTCCATTGATATAGTCATTACATATGTATTCACCCTCAGACCGATGGTCAAAGTGAACGAACTATTCAGACGCTCGAGGATATGTTGCGTGCTTGCGTTCTCGAATTTCATGTCAAATGGAATAAATTCTTACCGTTGGTGGAGTTTGCATACAATAACAGTTTCCAGGCCACCATCGGTATGACACCTTACGAAGCTCTATATGGAAGGAGGTGTAGATCCCCTTTGTATTGGGATGAGGTTGGTGAGGCCGAACTTCTGGGTCCTGAGATTGTACAAGCAACGGTTGAAAAGGTGGCCGTGATCAAGCAAAGGATGTTGGTAGCTCAGAGTCGACAAAAGAGTTATGCAGATAACCGACGCCGAGTTTTGGAATTCAAGTAGGCGATAGAGTATTCCTGAAGGTGTCTCCCTTCAAGGGTATCATTCGGTTCGGCAAGAGGGGAAAGCTTAACCCTCGTTATGTAGGACCTTATGTGATCATTGAAAGGATAGGACCAGTTGCATACAGACTACAATTACCAAACTCTATGGCAGGTGTACATAACGTCTTCCATGTATCTATGCTTAAGAAGTGTCTTGGTAATGCTACCATGTTAGCCCCTCCCGCTAATAATGGTGATAATGATGTCGTCGTTCAGCCTAATTTGAGTTACAATGAGAGACCAATTCAGATCCTAGATTCAAGAGTGAAAGAGCTGCGACGCGAACGGATTCCACTGGTCAAGGTTCTGTGGCAAAATCATAGTCATGAGGAGGCCACTTGGGAGAAAGAAGATGATATGCGGGCCAAATACCCCGAGTTGTTTGATAACTAAATTTTGGGGACAAAATTTTTATAAGGAGGGTAGAATGTAATAACCCGATCCCAAATTTTCTGATTAACTATGTAATCAATTTTGTTTCCAAACATAACGGAGTGAATATTGCTATATTACATCATTCTATGAATGTTCTTAACTTCGTATGCGTCTGACATGGACGAATGTTGAGGAAAATACGTATGAATGATGAAAAGTTAGACTTGAGGACGCATGGGATGCAAAAACAGCGTCCTATACTCACTAATTGTGTACTGCGGACGCTGGCTGGGGAAGTGCAGACGCCGCGGATGAAAAATTTGGCATCCTATTTGAATCTGTCAAATTTTGATTTGTGCGGACGACTCACGCAGACGGTGCGGACAACAAAATTGCGTCCGCAAACCCATTTTGGACACTGAGGACGCCTGTTTAGGACACCGTTTTATAGTGCATTTTGAAGACGCGGACGTCGCGGACGACTGTACGGCGTCCGCAACGCACCAGAACTGCGAAATAAAAGTCAGAAAACAATGACGAATTTGTCGTTTTTCAATTTAATTCTCACACTTTCGGTGCAAAGGCATGTCTTCAGGAGTAGCCCACCCTACCTTGTCCCTCCAGCACGTTTTGTCCCTTGAAGCAGCTCCCTTCTCCCTATTTAGATATTATCTTTCCCCATTTTCCTGCATAAGTGCTTTGCTGCATCCAGAGTTGGCGGAGGGAGTAACTGGGAAGAAGAGTTGATTTAGGGAGGCTGCATTTCGTCCATAGAAAATAAGGATTGGGTTTGTTTTGGCCTTGTGCCCTACACCCAAGTAATTGTTGTGCATGAATGGTGTTTCTTTTTCTGGTTTTGCTGGTTGTTATTCTGATTTACTAGTTTTAGTAAGAATAGATATGAGACATGATGGATCAAGTTACGAAATTAAGGATAGAAATGAAGAAATATAATGGATTATGTTATGAAATGAAGGAGATTATGATGCTAATTCCTACTTATTGACAAATCACAAAGATAGGGAAATATAGTTGTTCTCATTTTCCTTGCTGTAAATGAATTTCACTTGCTGTCATCAATTTGTTGAACTTCCATGTAATGATAAGAACTTCCATGTTATGAGATGAATGATATGAATGAGGAATGACAAGTAGATCCCAAGAAAAAGAAAGAATAGAGTGACAAGGTTGAGTTAGAAATGGTTTCTGTCAAAGTTAATAATCTTTGCCAAAGTTTGAAGTGATGGACATCCCTTCCAATTTGAGCTGAAGCATGCGTGATACTACATTTTGTGCTGATATTGGTATTGATTTTCTAGTAGAAAGTATGATAGATATTGGATGGTTATAAGTAGAAGGAAAAGACATGTTCAAATACTAAATTATGATGTTCTGATTTTTGGAGCTTTATAGTTTTCTGCTATGTTGTTATTGCTAAATTTGGACTGTGCAAAACCAAACCGTAACTAAATTAGAGAGTGGATATCAAAAGTTGAATATAAGAGTACAAGGTTGTTTGCTGAATGTGATACTGTTAAAGCATGAATAAATTTGTAGTTTCTCATAATTGTCAAAAGCATGATTTGAGTTGTAGTTCTTGTTATCGAAAGTATATAAGTAGAAAGCATTCCCTTTAATTGATTTTGCAATATTCCCTTGATAGTATAAATTGTATGTTGTGCAAATCTGATATTTTGTTTCAATGATAGTATGCTTAGTTCATGAAGCATGAAATGTCTTCTCGTTAATTGTGGTGGATTTTGTGTTCTTCTATATGTGATATGTTAAAATAAGTTCATGTTAATAGAAAGCTAATAGGAGCACCCAAAGGGATAGTGCCACATGCATGAGTGAGAAAAAAGAATGAATAAAATGATGCCGGAATGAACGGGACACGTCATCACCGAGTAAACCCTCCGTCGGGATACGTCGGAAGGGTAGAAACTCTAGAGGCGGGACACGCCAATAGAGAAAGACCCTTGGAGGCGGGACACGCCAAAGAGGGGATGAACGCTAATAAGAATGTTCAGGATGAGCGGGATACGCCATCACCGAAGAAATCCTTTAGCGGGATACATTAGATGGGTGGAAACTCCGAAGGTGGGACACGCCGGAAGAGGAGGAACCTCGAAGGCAAGAAATGCTAGAAAAGGAACCGAACAAAAAGTTGGAGGGCGGATTTCATCCCCTAAGAACCCCCAATCTTCACACTCCACTCGGGATACGAGTGGAGAAAGAACGAACGTAATGAAAGAATTGGTTTGGGTGGCCCCATTCCAAGCGGAACTAAAGAAAGAAGCATATGTGATTTCCCCGTTCTTTATTGAGCGTAAGCTCACGTCTTTACTTGTGGTGTAGGTAACGAGTTGGCTATACCAGAAGTGAAGGAGGAGACCTTTCTCGTGGAGCCTGCGATAGGTTCGATGGATGCGCCAACGGAGTAGTAGTAGTACGGCACGAGAACGAGAAATAAGAACGGAAAAGGTTTAGTAAGAATCAAATGGTGATTTTCGTAATCCTTTATGCAAAATTTTAAATGTGACGTAAACCTATAGTATGAATTTCAATTGGATTTTAAAGGACTTCGGTTTATGGTTTAAGTTTCTTTATGTATGTTGTTTTCAAAAGATTTAGATGCTATCCTTTTTCCGTTTTTAACTCAATCGATTTATGCTTCCGCATTTAGTTCCTTTTTGTTTTTCAGAAAGAAAGATTTTCCTTAGGGAAGATTTAGTAACGATCGGATTTTGGCACTCTGATTTATTTAAGACAAATGAAAGAAGTTTTACAAATGAAAGAATTTGTATGATAGATGAATAATGCGTATTGAAAACGATTAAGAAAGTAAATTGAAAAAGATTAAGAAATCCGGGTTGTTACATTATCACTATTCCTGTTCCCCGGCTATTTGATTAATCATTTTTAATCTTGAATTACAAAAATTTTTGAGAATAAATTAAATAAGTAGTTAATCATGTTAATTTTACAAGAGAATTGTGACATACATATAAAATGCTATAAATTAATTGACCAAATAAAAACTAGTGTTGTCAATGATAAAAAGATAACGAGAGCCTAAAAAGATATTAAACACAACTCTACTACGAATGTATCATTAATTTTCAATAAATACATAATAATTAAATCAAAGAATTATTACTCTATAATGTCAGTGGATTTATTCTGGAATTGATGATTATAAATAATAAATAATAAAATAAATTAGTAATTATTTAGACACTCAAGATAGAGACATTAAGACAAAAAGTATTTTTCAAACTAAGACATTACTATAAAATTTTATAAACAACAGACGGTTTTGAAAGTTTAAATTAGTTGTCGCATCCCATTAGATAAGATTAAAATCTGAAAATTTATTTGGATGCTCCGACACAAGGCTTTGTGGTCCAGGCCTAAAAAAAATAGAACCAGGCCCGGTTGGAGTCGTATGTGAGCCCGGGACAAATTGCAATTTATCATATATATATATATTTTTTTATATGTAGTGATATTAGAATACGTGATGTGGGTAGTACTCTTCTCTTCTTTCCTCTTTAGTTTGGAAGAAATCAGATCGTGCATGGCCTTAGCGAAGCTTGGAAGATACTCAACCAACCTGACAACTATCATGATGTCTAAAAAGGCCAGGCCAGGCCAGGCCAGGTCAGGCCAGCTTAGCGTCACAAGGTGTGATCATGGTTCATGTACTTCACGAGAGAGTTGAATGCTTTGAAGCTAAGTTTTATTGCAAGCACAGACAAACCCATGTTCCGTCTGACATACCCAGAAGCCTAAACCAACTAGAATTTCAATATATGGTATTTCTGAATTTCTATATGATGGATGCGCTTGTTCTACTCACTTAATTTCATATCCCTATTTGCAAATTGAACATAAAAATTAAGTTAATAAAAGATAAAATCACATATCTTTGCTCATTTTTATTTTTGCCAGTTTCTCTGCACTGCTTTCATGTCCTTTCTTCGAACGCGAATCGTCAATCTTCAGGCAGTCTCCTCGTCTCGTCAAACCATCTTGGTGGATCAAAACCAGAACCACCTGTAAAAGCATGAAACCCCTTTAAGGCTAATCCCAAATTTGGAGAGCTTGAAAGATTAAAGTTGAAGATGCTTTAATGGAGGAGTAAGGGTATGAGAAATGATCATTTTACCAAGGGGGTTACAGCGACAGAGACGCCAAGCGGTCAATATAGTGCCCTTGACGACTCCATATTTCTTGTAAGCTTCCATTGAATACTCACTACAAGTTGGTATATATCGACAACTATTAGGCAAAATCGGCGAGATTTCTCCTACTCAGGCAAAAAAACCTGGATTCAATTTTTACAAACATTGAAGCGAAATCCAAAATAGATAAAGCAATGTTCGGAACTTACTTTTATAGAATATTAACATCGACAACGCAGCTTTCACCCCTAAATTCTCCACTTCGTTATCTAGATCAAGCAATCGAAACGAAACGGGTTAAAAATTAGACTGAAGTTGCAGATTATAAAGCGGAGAGACGAATCCAGATAACCTTCCTCTCCGTTTGAACCAAGGTTTGAGTTGGAGCTTAATTCATTAAGAATCGATGGGCGACGATGAGCGATTTTCTTGGCAGAAAGGGGAAACGTTGTGCTGTTGCCATTTCGATGAAGAAGACTGATAGGTCCAGTTAAACTGGAGTTCAGAGAATTGCAGGCGACGATGGAGGAAACAACCGCCATGCTTACTAATACGCTTCTGCAACTCCGAAGCCGACTGATGCTGTATCTCGCGATATTCTCCCCTTATCTTTTCAAACGACGTCGTTTCTCATGCACAAAACAGAGGCTGTTCATTCTAATAACAAATTTTAAATCACATTAATTAATTAATTAATTATAGGATAATTATCAAATTTTAGGATCTTTTTATATTTCACTTAAACTTTAATTATTTTTAAAAAACACCTTGTAGTTTACACCGTTTGCACCACTCACCTCGTAATGTTAATCCGTTAGAATCATCTGCAATTCCTCTCTTGAGAGGTGAAATCCGCGAAGGCGAAGGCGAAGGCGAAGGGCGAACCCGCGAAGACCAGCCGGCGAAGGGCGAACCTGCGAAGACAAGCCGGCGAAGGCGAAGGGCGAACCTGCGAAGGCGAAGGGTTCAGAAACAAACGAACCCACTACTTTAAATTCAATTAATGTTGTCTTTTATGGCAAGTAATCAAATAAAGTCGTGGATTTCTGAACCTTCCCGAGGTACCAAGGAAGCTTCTGATCATAATCATGATGATGCAAATATGTGACGATGTCCAGCCACATCACAAAAATCTGTGAAATGTTTGATTCATATGTAGTTAATTTCACAAGAAAAGGACGAAAATAGAGGAAAACCTGACAAACCCAGTAAGGAACTCCATAGAATTTGAGGATTTGGAGAGGGCCATATGCGAAAGACAGACAGAGAAGCAGAGCCACCATTAAAGTCCAGCTTAGAGTTGAAACGATGATGTCTTTTCTCTCGCGAGGGGCAAACAATTTGCTGTAAGGGTTGAAATGAGAGCCTTCCTTTCCTGGACTTCTTGTCCACTAAATTAGTGCAGTCAACACAACAAAACAAGTAAGATTTCTTCGTTTTTTTATTTGTACTTTTTAGTTTTTTGTATTTTTTTAATCCGAAAGAGGAGATTCTGACCAGGTAAAAAGGGTATGCAAAGAGAAAAAGGGAGTGTAAATCTCAGTGTTCGTGTGCTTCGTTTCAAGCTTCTGTAGTTTTTCTGTGTCAACTGGCAAAGATTGTGAAAGCATGAGTGGATGTGAATGAATTCAAGAGATTATCAGAAGCTTGAAACATCTGTAATGGCGGACGTACAGGAACCCACGACTCGTCGTTTTCAAATTCTTCCGACTCACTGAGGTTCGCCCTTCGCCGGCTAGCCTTCGCAAGTACGCCCTTCGCCTTCGCAGGTTCGCCCTTTGCCTTCGCAGGTTCACCCTTCGCCTTCGCGGATTTCGCCCTTCAGGAGAGGAATTGCAGTTGATTCTAACGGAGTAACATTACAAGGTCAGTGGTGCAAACGGTGAAAACTACAAGGTGTCTTTTAAAAAAATTTAAAGTTTTAAGTTGAAATATAAAAATTACCCTATACTTAAAGGTGAAATGTGATAATTACCCTTAATTATATATTAGCTTTATTCAATTAATCATTAGTAAATTGGTCTCTGCGTCTCTCTAACTACACATTCATAATCATTCTTGGATTGAATAAGCTCAAACATCTTCAACAAGGCGGCATCTCTCTTAATTGACCCGGGCCGACTTAAACAAAGCAGCAGAAGGGGATGGACAGAGATAGATTACTAAACCAATGTCATAATTAGTTAAATAAAGAAGGACGAGGTGGGATGGGAAGAGGGAAGAGGGAAGAGGGAAGAGGTTCATCATTCAATCAAACATCAAAACTAGACTTCCATCTACTAAGTTTTAATGGAAAGGAATCAAAAAGTAGTGGAGATTTGGGAAAACAAGGCCTTGAAATCCTTGGTTGGAGGAGTTCCAATTGCTTCAGGCTTTGACGCCAGATCAAATGCCTTGTTCCTCGCCTCCTCAAACTGCAGCGCCTGGACAAAATGATGTGTTTAGAATTCAACTCTTCTTCTTACTCAAAAGCAGAGAGTCATGCTATCCTCAAGCCGGGCAGGAGCAGCTTATTAACATGTAAATACCTGAATGCAGACCTCTGCAACGTCTGCTCTGGGGATAGTTCTGGTCTCAAGCTGCAGAAGCTCATCATCTTTCCCAACTACAAATTCTCTCAGTCCACCATCTCTATCCAGCAACCCTCCAGCCCTGAGAAACATTTGGATTGCACTTGTTACACATAAATGTTTCATTTTTTTGTTTGAAAATTCGTGCGGGTATGTCACCGATTGAGGCATTATTGTGTTTCCGAGTTTGAAACCAAATTTATGAAGACAGAAGTCAATCTACCTTATTATAGTGTATGGCACACCAGAATCAGCCAGATACTGCTCAGCCTTTCTTTTCCAGATCTATAAAAATTGATGTTCATCAAAGTACTCTTCATCCAAATTTAAAAAAAAAAAACACAAGAGGGCGTGGGAAGGAGAGATTCCTAACCAGTATATCTCCATTACCCAAGCTGTTCAAAGGATGGTTAAGTTTTGTACCACCCATTGACCCAACCAACACAATGTGCTGTACTCCTACACTAATAGCTGCTCCACAAACACATTGCCAGTTCAGTAAATAGAGATCAAAGCCAACAAAAGTGATGGTATATCAAAGACGAAATACAGCATTACCAACATCTATCTGATTTTTCTGGCCAATCCAGTCGATCTAAAGGCAAAAAGAATTCTTCCCAGTGAGAAAACAAATAACTAAACTGTAAATTCGGGATAAGGGAATGTGACAGTACCTGTTCGGGGTACGCTCCATCTTCAAAGTAAAACTCGGGCCTTCCTCCTTTGGTTGGATCAAACCCTGGCTTCATCCTCGGCACACCACTAGTGAGAATTATGAGAAAGTCAATACCTTGAAATACAGGAAGAAGAGTATTAGGATCCCTTATATCACCGACGAAGAGATCGTCTGCTCCACCGAGCTTCTCTTTGCTCTCTGCAGTTCTCACTAGACCTCTAACTATAAACTGATCTGACCTCTCCTTTAGTTTCTTGTAAACTATTTGGCCTGCAATTAAAACAAATATATCAAACCATTGTGTGAAAAGGAATGAAAGCTGGCTAAGCTCAAAATGACAAAACAATGAGATGGATAACTTGGGAATCTGATCATATAACATTACAATTCCACAAAATTGGCCAAATTATTGCCAGCAGCTAAGAACCCACAAAAATTCAGCCATCAAAGAGTTACACAGGCAACAAATTCCGCAAATGACGATGGATTTGCTCCATTCAGTCATATGTGAAATGTTAAGAATTAAGCTCTAATTGTATCCACTTGCTGTGAAGAAAATGTGAATTCAAAATGATTCAATCTCAGCGTGAGTCATGTCCACTTGCTTGGGAGAATTCACAAAAAAAATACACAGAGAACTTGATCTGACGATGTATCCTGGCTTTATATCTGATAATTCAACGACTCAATTACTGAGTTTTTGAGAATAGTACATCTATGGAAGAAATTCGCTGTTTTCTTCTAACATACCCAAGGAGATAGAATGGTTCCTTAAACTACCCATAAACCCTAATGGTACAACTCTTTTGATTCAATTTCCCATCAGAATATAATGTTTCAAATCAAACGTAAATCTATTATCCCGATTCAATTCATCGTCCAATCAGAACACGAACCGAAGTATATTTAAATTCCCAATATTTCTTTCTTTACTTCATTGCACTAGTTTTCCACAATGAAAAAAAATCAAGCAGTAAACAAAATACCAGTTCTTCCACCGGCGCCAGTAACAAGGACAGTTCTCAGACCCGCATCAGCCATAGCTGTTGCAGACAAAGCTCCACTTTCAAGCTTCCTAAAACCCCTTGCTCAAGTGGGTACTCCGAAAGAAGCAGGCACGGTAGCGACGAATCGAGGAGAGAGAGGGTGGGTGTTTGTTGAAGTATATAATGGGTATTGATCTTGCCACCCAACTACATTAATGACAATGACGGAGAGCTAAGGACATCTCACCGCCACAGTAGGTGGTGGTGGAGAAGGAGTACATTACTGGCACACGTGTTACATTTTCCATGGGACAAGAATAGCAAGATAGTACTGGTTGTCTTACATCCAACCTGAAATTTCCCGAACCTACGAGAGACAAAGCACTTTCAATCCCATTTTGCAATTCTTTTATTCTGTCTCAGTCAACTAAATTATTGATATTTTTGAAAATTGATGGGCCTAAGCGTGACATAAATTAAATTTTGGTCATTTTAACTTTGACATGCTGTGAGGCCTTTGATGCTGATCCTTCTGGTTCTAACCAGGGAACTGCTGCTCCGATTACCCAAAAAATCGAATTGACTGAAAGTTTTAAACTTTTTGGGCAAACATTATTAATTAGATACCAAATAATATGGTTTTGGCTGTTTGTATACTTTGGTTAAGAGTATTGTAGTGGATCCAGAATAAAAAATAATAAAGGATTTGAAATTATAGATCCCATTAATGAGAATGGACGCTGTCACTTACTCCTCAACTGCAACTTTGCCCTAGTAGCCTATTTCATGCTTTGATTTCAACCTTCCAGAATGGACTTCCCTAAGATTGTGGATGCTTTCTGCAGCAAAGAATAACAAAAAGACATTATCATTATTGATGACCCAATTAGAAAAAACAAGGGTAGGATTTTTGAGAAATTAAACAATATTTGAACTTTAATTCCATACCAAGTCAGAGGAGTTTTCTCCTTCTATGATTTTTTTTATTTATCATAGTTTTTTATGTGAATATCGATTTTCATTTTTATTTTGTGTATTCTCAGTGTCCTTAAAAAGAGTTAAAACATTAGATTGAGCAAAGTATTAATGAGCTGGAACAAGCGGATAGTTTTAATTTTCATCATTTATTCAAACCTAATTTATTAGACACAGTTACATAATTCAAACTCAATCAATTATTTGCCGACAACATAGTAATGCACAAAACCAAAGATTTAAATTTTTCCAAATAATGGTACGGTTATTGCTAATCCTGACACTTTTATCCTTACTTGTCATTAATTAATTATTAAAATAATTCATAATCGACCTATTTGCCAAGAGGAGTCTCTCAAAATCTTCCCTCTTTGCTTTCAATTACCTCTAAAAATGACTTGTAAACCTTATTATAACCATCCCTTATTTGCTGTACGAGGATTTTATATGTTATGTTAAAGTTTGGTGTGATCTAAATTCTAGTTGGATTGGGTTGGACCCATATTTAATATTAGGGTTATTTATTTTCTCTATATATTAATGTTTGAGTCACAAAATTCATTGTACTTTAATTTTAAATAGTAAATTTCTCATCTCCCAGTGATTTTTTTCCATAAGAGTTTTCCACGTAAATCTTTGTGTTCCTATTTCTGTAATTTTTTTTTCGTTTTGCGTTCAATTCTCAACAATTGGTATCAGAGCTTGAATGAGATTCTCTACACCAATTCTCAACAATTGGTATCAGAGTGAAGTTGAGAGTTTCAATACTTGGATTGAACGGAATTTTTAGATTCGCAATTTTTGTTGAAAAATAGCAATTTGAAAAAGAAATTAAAAAAAAGGAAAATCTTTTCCTTTTGTTTCTCTGCCCGCGCTGCTGGCTATCTTCACGAAACAGAGAGAAGGAAGTAATCCTTCACAATCGCAGTGGGCGGTCACGTCGAGGAGAAGAAGCAACTTGCCCAGTCTCCCCGCTGCCGTCCGTCGCCGAAGAAGTTTCTACACTCACCGCAGCACCGATCACAAACGAAGAGGAGAAGCGACAACGACTGTCGCATTCAAGGAATAGAGGTCCTCCTCCATCATGACGTTCTCCGCCGCACCGCGCTGAGTTCACACACTGCCGTCGTCTGAGAGTCCTCTTTGTCGCCAAACAGGGAGCTTGCGTTGCTGCCTTCTTTAATAGAGACGAAGGAAATTTCTAACGTTGTCGTCTGTTATGATTGGAGATCAGAATTGAAGAGAGAAACTGAATCTTTTATTGAAAACTATTATCGCCGGCTTTGTATTACAATCGAAAGGAAGAAATAACAGAAAATAAACAAAACAAAAATAACAGAATAATCTTCTCAGCTAATTCTTCTTCCTTTTTTATACTTTCTCTACGTTCCCACGTCGGATGTCATGCTAGCTGCCAAATCATCTAATGTAGCTATCGTAATGGGTTGAGTGTTTTCATTTCTCTTTCCTCTAGCTTCAACGGTTGGCTTACGTGGCTTACACTGATGTCACGTTCCCCAACGTAGCCGTTGAGGGTGATAACAGACATCCCCCCTTGAAGAATCTTGTCCCCAAGGTCCAAAATCTAGAAAATGAGCAGCCACATCTTCTGCGTCCAGCCAAGTAGTGTTAGACTCCGATTCATCAACCCACTGAATAAGCCATTGAGTAATCGAAAAATCGCCACATTTAACTACTCTTACCTGCAACAAGCGAAGAGCCACTTTTCTAGAACTTTTTAAAATTCTTTTGGCAAGTCTTGTTGTGGAACCTTGTAACAGCCAATCTCTTTTTTGAGCAAAGAGACATGAAAAACAGGGTGTATACGAGCATCTGCAGGTAATGCTAATTTGTAGGCAATGATACCCAACTTTTCTACAATCCTGAAAAGGGCCATTGAATTTTGGTGCCAGTTTTTGAGACATGGTCTGTTTAGCTGTAAGCTGCTGATATGGTTGCAGATGAAGAAAGACCATACCACCCACAACAAAGCTCCTTTATGTTCGTTTCTTATCAGCATATATTTTCATACGTGCTTGAGCTTGGGTAAGATTCTGCTTAAGAAGTCTTTTCATATGAAAACGATCTCTTAAAACTATGTCTACTGCTGGCACATTAGTTTGCTAATAAGGAACTAATGCCAAATGAGGAGGAGGAATACAATATAAAACTTGAAAAGGTGACATTTTAATACCCGAATGGTAAGAAGTATTATATCACCACTCAGCTAAGGGCAGCCATTGACGCCATTGACGAGGTTGAACATGAGTCATGCACCTCAAATACATTTCAATGCATTGATTAAGTGTAACGTACCAAATTCAAAATACCCAAATTTCACATTAAATCTTTCCACATTAAATATCATTAAACCCTTAATTAGAGTAAATCATAAACAATCTCTTCAATTTAGGAAAATCAACACAAATCTGGTAACTCTTCTTCCTATTTCTAAAACAATCACCAACAATCAAATTAATTTCTCAAAAACAGAATCAATCATCGTAACTCCTTCTCAATTCAAACTCATCATACCCAAAACTTATTTATTTTCCATAAATCCTATGCGTGATTAAGGGTATTCCAAAATCACCTCACTTACCTTCTCCATTGATGAATCTGGCTGCATAGAAGGCCAAGATCATGAGGTTTTCCTAAGGAAATAATGGTGAGACCTCTCCTATCAATTTAGGGTCTCACCAGTGAAGAATTCGACACCAAAACATCTATCCAAGCTTTGCCAACATACCTCTGTCGTTAGAGTTAGCTCAATCAAACTCTGAGCACCGTTCATCTTCCAAAATCGGGCGAAATCATCAACTTTTGGCAAGTCTCTGTCTCTGCCTTTGCTGACCACAAAATCCCTCTCTAACCAAACACTCTCTTCCCGTGCGAAACGTTCCTCCGACCAAGCTATTCCAGCACAACAAATCCTCCTCAGACCATGACGAACCTCCGCCTCTGCCAAGAAAGAAATCCTTCCTCGAACAACTCTCCTCTAGCCGAGCCTCCCACCTCCTACCATAGCAATCGACGACATTCAAGCGACGAGAGAGGAGCTCAACGCGAAACAGGGAAGGAAACTCTGGCCAGGGTTCGCGGGACGAAGAAGAAGAAGAAGAAGAGGAATTAGAATCGGGTGTTTGATGTGTCAACCCAAACCACTCCAACTTAAGTGAACCGATCCGACCGATCCACCCGACCCGACCCAAAATGGCCAACCGACCCAAATCGATCCAATTTGTCGACCCAACTCGACAAGATCCGTATTTGACTCGATTGAGAGTTTGCGGTAACGAATTTCTGCCCGAATCTTTTCCTAGGAATAATATTATTATTTAATAGAAATTAATTGATAAATTCTTTCAACGTAGGCCAATCATTCAAAGACTTTAAATTTCCCTAAAGTCCTTACGTTCTCAGAATCTAGGTAAGTGGTACACTTAAAATGTTTTGGCCATAGGCCCTACATCACAATGCATATAGTATTTTCTTTATATTTTATTATTAAAGTTGTATATTTTTATTCTGTCATACACGATTAGATATTGACACATTATGTAATGAAGATAAAACTTATAGGTCATTTTGGATGCGTATGAATATGATGGAATTGACGGAAACTCTAAGATGGCTAATGAAAACCTGAACACATGAAACATTGCGATGACTAATGAAAGTTTTAAACTTGGTAGTAAATTTTGAGATGGCTAATGAAAGCCTGAACGCATGAAACCTTGTAATAGCTAATGAAAGCTTGAAACTTGGTAGGGCTGGAAAATGAATTCAACCAGTATGTAACTTTCAAACTTAAAAACTTGGTAATGCATGAGATTAAATATTTACGCACGTGTTTCCACTTACTGAGTTAATCTCACGTCTTAGTCTTGTGATGTAGGTAAATTTTTAATAGATGATGAATTTGGACTGATCGAGGATTTTCCCGAAGTAGAAGAGTATACATAGGAAGATGTTGGGAATTTCAATAATGGGTTAGAATAGTGAATTTTATTTAAATTGTTGTTTCAAAATAAAATCTACTAAGCGTTTTGAGTTTTCTAAATTATTTCAGTTGTGTTTTGATATTAAATTATGTGTTTAATTAATGAAGTTTTAAATAGATGTTTTGTTCAAAATTTATTTAATGAGATAGAATTAATAGGATTAACCCTAATAAATAATTCAACTAATAAATCTAGTTGTTTTTATTAAATGCTTCCCCATAAATAACGAATTTTTTTAAATATTGAAATTTAGGGTTTATAACGACCAAATTAAACCTAATTTTGTAAATCAAATTTGGGGAAAATTTTAGGGTTTTCAAAATTAGAGAAAATATAATTTGGGGCGTTACATTAAGTCTTTCTGTTTGCCCATCTGACTCTGGATGAAAAGCAGTAGGGGTGGGCAAATCGGTTCTCGGTTCCGGTTCCGGTTCCTAATCTCTTGGAACCGACCATTTGGTTCTCGGTTCCAAGAGTAAGGAACCGGAACCGGAACCGGAACCGCAAGGAACCGGACCCAGAACAGGAACCGAGCTCGATTCTGGTTCGGTTCCGATTCCTAGTAAAAAATATGTAAATTACTCATCAGATTCTCGGTTGTAAACTTCAAATCAGTAGCATCAGGTCAAGGCCTAAGACAAATCTCACATGCATAAGTTTTTGCAATGATTCATTCTCTTAAAAACAAAATCAGAGTCATTTTGAATAAAAAATCAACACTATGAGAGTTTTTTCCATTAATACACCTAGTAGAAGGCACAACATAATAGAAAAGGCAGAGCTCCAAATTGCCACTCTTTCAATAGTTAAGAGTTTGATTCCTGAATCCTGATAATCTTAAACTGAACTAATTTCAACTTGAATAAAAAAATCGATACCAATTTACGGCAATCAAATCGACAAAAGTTTTATTGACATGAAAAAATACTCCATGGAAGTTATGAATAGAAACTTTTTTGCAAAGTAGAGCAAGAACACAAACAAACACAAAATCTCAAAACCCTCTTAAACTGAGCCTCCTTCGTATCCTAATTGTGAAGATAGACATTATGATTTTATATCCACAAATTTCATTGGAACTGAATAAAAGAAATAGAAACTTTGTATAAAAGCCTCGCAAAATGTAGCTAACTACTAGCACAGATGAATAAAATAGACGTGACTTGAAAAACCAAATGCAAATAACAAAGAGCGAAAAACTCACGAAGCTTCTTTTGAATTTTGGACGGGACAGGGAGATTCATACGGAAGAAAAGGAAAGTTTGGAGATATCTGAGCAAAGTGAGTTCAATCCACCGCCGCCTTCAGTTGCTGAGAAACCCAGAAAAGGTTTGGACAAGAGAGACGAAGCCATAATCAAATGAAACAGAAAAAACAGGGGGAGTGGAGAAGACGAAGCAGAAACTGAAAAAAAAGGGGTTAGTGGATTTTCTGCTATCAATGAAAGAACCAGCAAGGAAAAAGAGAAAGCCACCCACCTAGTCCTCGCCTACCACTGGCTGCGATAACATTCACAAACGGGAGGAACCGACCATCTGAGGGATCTGGGAAGCTTCGTGAGGAAGTGCGACGATCTGAGGGATCTGGGAAGAACAAGAACAGAGGCGAGGTTAGTCGACTGGCGTCCAAGGAGAGAGGAAGCGAGAACAAAACAGAAGCAGAAGAAATCCCTTGTTCCAGAAGAAGAAGTCCTCTTCCCGTCGGTTCCGCGGTTCTCTACCCCAAATAACCATGAACAGAACCGAAGATTAAAAAAACAACCAGGACCAAACCAATTGCAATTTTTGGAACCAAGAACCGAAACCGACCCAGAACCGACCAACGGTTCCGGGTCGGTTCCCGGTTCTGGTCGGTTCCTGCCCAGCCCTAATAAGCAGTAGATAAATGTAGCTAGAACCTAAGAACTCGAAGTAAAGTCTGCCAAAAAGTGGATGTAAAAATTCGGTCCCTATCAGATACAATGTTCTGAGGTAAACCATGCATCTTGACTATATGATCTAGGAAAACATCAGCCACTGACTCTGTAGTAAAAGGATGGCGTATTGCAAGAAAATGTCCATACTTTGAAAATCTGTCAACAACAACTAAAATGCAATCTGCATTATTTGACAGTGATAAGCCTTCTATAAAATCCATGGAAATATGAGTCCATGGTTGTTCCGAAATAGGCAGAGGCTGAAGTAAACATGAGTATGCAACATGTTCATTTTTACATTTTTGGCAGGTAAGACAATGTAAAACATGCTGCTTAATAAACTTCGACATTCCCGGCCACCAAAAATTAGCTTTAGCTTTATAAATTGTAGCATGAACTCCCGAATGACCTCCCTTTTGAGAATCATGTAGAACTTGAGTAACCTTTAGTCGAATAGAATTTGAGTTGCCCAAAACAATTTTCTTATTGAAACGGAGTATTCCATCCGAATAAGAAAAACCTGAAACTGCAACAACATCCAGAATTAATCTGTCAATTATATAATATACCAAGGAATCATCTTCATAACTTGAAATCACCTCCCTTATTCATAATGGTTGAATTGAAGTGACTTGGTTGCAACTAGAATTATTGAAGTCTTGTCTAGATAATGCATTTGCAACAATATTTGTCTTCCCTTTCCTGTATTGGATTACATAACGCAACCCCAGTAATTTAGTTAACCAGTTTTGTTGTAATGGAGTGGTAATTCTTTGTTCAAGTAAAAATTTGAGAGATTGATGATTAGTTCTTATTATGAACTCAGCTCCCTCCAAATAATGTTTCCACTTTTGAACTGTCATTACCAAAGCTAACAATTCCTTTTCATAAATGGATAGCCCAAGATTCTGAGCATGAAAAGACTTACTGAGAAAGGCAATTGGCCTTTGATTCTAGAGTAAGACAGCTCCTAATCCCACATAAATAGCGTCTGTTTTGACAACAAAAGTTTGATGAAAATTTGGCAAAGCTAACACTGGAGAAGATGTCATAGCATTTTTCAGTTTCAGAAAAGCTAAATTAGCGTCATCTGTTCATGTAAAAGCATTCTTCTTCAAAAGATTAGTCAAGGGTTGTGCAATAGCACCATATCCTCATATGAACTTTCTATAATACCGGTTAAGCCAAAAAACCCTTTAGCAACCTAATAGAGGTAGGAACAGACCAATCTTTCATGGCAATCAATTTTTTTGGGCCAGCTTCAACTCCCTCGATTGAAATATATGACCAAGATAAGCCACTTTTGGCTAACCAAAATTGCATTTCGACCTCTTTGCAAACAAAGAATGTTGGTGAAGCAGCTGTAACACAGTTTGCAAGTGAATAAAATGAGATTCCACTGCTGAACTATACACCAGAAAAAAGACCAACACAAACTTTCTTAAATGTGGGCAAAAGAATGTGGCCGGAGCATTCATCAAACCAAATGGCATAACACGAAATTCATAAAGGCCATGATAAGTGTGAAAAGCTGTCTTATGACAATCTTCATTCTTGACCCGAATTTGGTAGTAACCAGCTCTAAGATTGATCTTAGAAAATATAACCGAGCCATGTAACTCATCTATAGTTCATCAATTAATGGCATAGGAAATTTATCTTTTTTAGTCACAGCATTCAATTGCCGATAGACCACACAAAACCTCCATTGGCCATCCTTCTTTTTTACCAGCAAAATTGGTGATGTGAAAGAGCTGTTACTTGGAACAATAATTCATTCCTTCAACATCTCTTGTACGAGTCTATCAATTTCGGCCTTATGAAAATATAGACAACGATAAGAAGCCAGATGAAATGGTTTAGCATTGTCTATTAAAGGAATTGCATGATCATGAGATATCGCAGGTGGCAATCCCACTGCATTTGAAAAACATCCTGGAACATCTCAAGTAACTCCTGGATTTTGAATGGAATTAACAGACTTTGTAGTGTTGAAATGGATTGCAAATGTCCCAATAAAGAATAACTTTGTTGTCGTACTCCAGTTAAGAAACTCTTAATGGAACAGAGTTCTAAAGAAGAGCAAGCAAAATTTGTTGGCAAACAAATTTCCATACTAGAGAGTGTGATGCGTAACAACCCTTTTGGTAAATCGAACATAAACTGGACTAACATTATTGATCCAATCAATTCCTAATGTCATATCACTGCTACCCAGAGGAAGAGCTCAGAAGGTGAATATTAAATTCTCATCATGCATAGTCCATCTTACTAGAATAGGAATTGAGGCGCTCAATATTTTGGCTCCATTAGCAACTGTCACTACCAAACTCTTAGCATGGTCCAGCTGCAATTGTAAACGATTTGCAATAGATTCATCAATGAAATCATGGGTTCTACCACTATCAATAAAAATAAACAGAAGTTGGCCCTAAATATGTCCACTGATTCTAATAGTTGAATTAGTGGCGAATCCGGCTAAAGTATTTAAAGACACTACTACTTCTTCTATTTCATCTTGAGATTCATCAACAGATGTATCCAAGGTCTCCAAATTATCAGAATCAGCTGATGCAACAAGTAAAAAATTGAGGTTATTATTCTTACAAATATGGTTGAAAGTGTACTTTTTATCACACTTAAAGCATAAACCAAGTTTTCTTTTCTGATTCAATTCAGCCGTTGTTAATTTGGGTAGCCGAGGTAATGCTGAATTATCTAGAGTATATGAGATTATTGTGGGCTTATCATGCCATTTAGAAGCAATAAAAGTCTTGTTGAACTTTGGTAACCGATGTAAAGCTTGGATAGACTGTTCTTGCAACAAAGCAACTTGAAAAGCTAATGATAATGAAGATGGACGATTTATCTTAACCGTAGCCTTAATTTCTTCCTTTAACCCACTAGTGAATATAGAAATGTAATAGGTTTCTGTCATTTGAGGCAAGACCGGTTGTACCAAAGATTTAAGTGCTTCAAAATGTTATATGTAATCTTTCACCGTACCTATTTGGCAAATTTTTGAAAATGATTCGATTACGTCTTCAACTAAATTATCAGGAAACCGTCTACACAATTGGTAGCAAACTGGTCCCAACTCGCCTGAGGATGAGAAGAGATAAACCCATCAAACCATATGTCTACCTGATCTTGTAAATGAATTTCTGCGATTCGCAAATGAAGATTAATTGGAATTTGTTGAATCAAAAAATATATGTTTGCTTTCCGCAGCCATTCCCGAGGTCCATCTCTTGAAAAAAAAATGGAAGATCTAAACGCGGTAATCTTGGTTGAAACCCAAAATCATGACGGAAAATTTTCATTTGGTGGTGGATGGCGGATATTATCTCTTGATAGCTGAAAATGTAAACTAGATGACACATTATTTGCAGTGGCTGCTACACCGGGTGACGTATCTGACCTATTAGGAAGCAGTTGTGCGAAAGCAGCCATAACTGTTTCATGCTTAACAGCAATATCTTGCTCAATTCCGTGAACTGTAGTTTCCAATCCATCATGGCGAGCAGCCAACGATTGAAATTGCTTATCTAAATTCTCTAATCGTGAAAAAACCATGGTGAAAGAAGAGTCAATACTCTACAACTCTCCTTCCATGCACTTCCATGCTTCTTCATTAGACTTTGAATGCATTTCTGCCATCACCGGATCGTCACTACTCTCATACCAATTTGTTATGATCGGAGATCAGAATTGAAGAGAGAAATTGAATCTTTTATTGAAAACTGCCGTCGCCAGCTTTGTATTACAATCGAAAGGAAGAAATAACAGAAAATGTACTAAACGAAAATAACAGAACAATCTTCTCAGCTAATTCTTCTTCCTTTTATATTCCTTTTTATACTTTCTCTACGTTTCCATGTCGGATTCCACGTTAGCCACCATATATGCAATAATGTAAAAGGCAAGGGTAAGAGAAGTGCACATGGTTTGTTTACGCAGTTCGGCAAACTCGCCTACGTCCGCATTGGTCCAAAAAGTCTTCCCAAACTTACAGATTCAAAACCTCATCGTCCTCTATCATCCTGGCTTCGTCTGTATGCGTCCGAAAATGCCAAATACCAGTTTTGGCCGACTTCCTTAGTCCGCAGTCGTCCAGAAACTCACTCTAAATAAATCCTGAACTATACTGAGTCCTAAAATGATATGTTACACTACATAGACTCAGATAAACTTGTTAGCACATTAATAATATCAATTTTGAGGGTATTTCCAATCAACATGGTTAAAATTATTATTATAAAAACGTTAAAAATAATATCTGGAAAATATAAAATACAATTTATTGAATTATTAAATAAGACAACATTTTAGTCATCATCAAAATAAAACTTAGCTTAACAAAAAGGCTAACACAAAACCGTGAGGGATTCGGTCAAAAGTAAACAATATTGTATTAGGAGTACTGAGGGACATTACAAGAACATTTGACCGCATACAAAGAGTCAATTTCAGATTTGGAGACTATGAGATGAAAGTACGATGAGGAGGATTTGAGGTTGATTTTACTATGCTTGTTACCTGCTTCATATTGTGCTTTCAGATATACGATTTTATACAGTAGAGAAAATCTAACTCTAGAATAGGTTTATGGTTCTTTGTTATCAAAAGAAAAAATGAAACAAATTATTGTTGGATCTGAGTCTTAAGATGAGAGACTCATTGTTCGGGGTAGAACAAGAGAGTCAAACAACAAAGACAGTGATAATGTTCATAATTCGAAGGGCAGATCAAAGTCAAAGAATCGTGATAGATCTATTACTTTTGTCCGAAAAAGGGGCACATTCAAGCTCAATGCCATAAATTGCAGACTGAAATAAAGAGAGCTACTGAGAAGGAAAAACAACCAATGACATTCGGTGAAGTTGTTGTAGAAGAAGAAGACTATAATGATAGAGATCTTCTAATTGTGTCAGAGGAAAACTCAAAGCCAAACAAGGATTGGATTCTGGATTCAACTTGTTCATTTCATATGTGTTATAATCGGGATTTGTTTTCTACATATGAGACCATTTCAGGAGGTGCTGTGTTAGTGGGTAATAAGACACCTTATAAGATAGCTAATATTGGTGCCGTCAAAATCAGAATGTTTGATGGAGTTGTGAGGACACTGGGTAATATGCGACATGTTCCCGATTTAAAGAAGAATCTAATCTCATTGAGTACTCTGGATTTGAAAGTGTACAAATACAGCGTTGTAGGTAGAGGTATCAAGATCAGTAGGGGTGCTCTCGTCAAGTTAAAAGGACATAGAAGTTCTGCAAATTTGTATGTGTTACAGGGTTCTACAGTGACGGATAATAAGACTGCAAAGTTTGTGAATTCATCTTCTCAAGGTTTTTTGGAAAAGATTCAGAAAACGTCAGGTTCTGAGGTGAAGTTCAAGTTAAAATCTGAATCTACATTAGAGCCGATACGTCAGCTTATTATAAATATTCAGGGTGATCCGATCACCACATCATCACCGGTTTCATTTTCACGTCAGAGTGGTATCGTCAAAGGCAAAACCGAGAGGAAGGGTAAAGCTCCACGGCAATATGGTGAAACTACTTCAGTGGTTTTATGCATTGAGTGTGTTCGAGGGTATTAATTATAGTGAGAAGCCTTCAACATATTCACATGCAGTTCATTGCGACAACTCTAATAATTTGGTAGTACTATGGAGGAGATGTGATTTCTTCCAGAGCGTGTCTCTCAAGTTTAAGCAGGGCTTAAACTTGATCGATATCAGATATTGAGTTGGCCCAGCAGGGGCCTTTGTGGAAGATGAGGTTATTTTTTATTGGAGTTTTGCAGATGTTTGTCTTGCATTGGAATTTCTTTGAAAATGGAGATTGTCAGAGTTTAGTGTTCTGAATTCGTTTTGGGGTGGGCTGAGAAGTCTGCATTAGGGGTGTTCACAGTACCGGTTCGGTCCGGTTCCACCGTGGAACAGTACCAACCGGTGGGTACTGGTTTTGGATTTCCAAAACTGGTACCGGTCCCATGGGGACGGGGTACTGAACCGGTTCTTTCGGTACCGGTTCCGGTTCGGTATCGGTTTGGTACCGAACTTTTTTTTTTTAATATTAGAAATTATAATAAAAATTTATAAAAATATAAAATGCAAAAAAAAAACCCTAAATAATAACATTGTACACAATATTAACCTAGACCTAATATAAATAAAACACTCATAAATAAACTAACAAATATATAAAATAACAAAAAAATAATAATAAATCGAAAAAAGTGAAGTTACAAAACAAAAAAAACATTCAAAAATAAAAAAGTTACAAAACTTATGATTAAATTAACAAAAAATTCTTCTGTCCAATTTCATTGTCCATTCCATTTCCATTGTCTAATACAGTTGTAAGACTCCAAGTCTAATGTCCAGTATCTTCAAATTGCTGAATATAAACTGCCAAATAATGAATATTATACAATATGAGTTAGAAGTAATTAGTTGACAAACGATAATTATAAAAAAATAAAAAAAAATTAAAATATAATTACTTAACTGAGTTACTTATTTCCAAGTCCATACATGTAAAAAAGAAATGATAATTATATGGTTCAAAAAGAAATGATAATTATATGGTTCAAAATGAATAAAAATATAAATACCTTGTCATACGTTATCATCAGCCATTACTATCAATTTCATACTAATTCACTTCATAATTCACTTCATCAGCGTCATTAATTTGTATAATCTTTGAAAAATATAAATTGAAAAAAAATTTAGAAAACATAGTAATTACTAATTAGTAATTAATAAAACAAATATAAAGGAAAAATACTATAAATATAAAAGATACTTGGTTCATTCAGACCAACATTGAAGTTGATTGATTGATATTTCGAAGATCGAATCCAGCTTTGAGTACAAATAAGTGCATCGACCGTCTTTGGGGACAAAGAACTGCGAAATGGATCAAGTACTCGTCCTTCACTACTAAAAGCTGACTCCGATGCAACAGTAGAAATAGGAATGACCAATATATCTCTTGCCACGTTGCTCAGAATTGGAAATTTCAATGAATTCATTTTCCACCATATGAGAATGTCTTGTTTGTCTGAAAATTTTTCCAATGCTTCATACAAATATTGATCAATTTCTTACCGAGTAGTTGAAAAATATGGTTCTTCGGGGCGACTATGAAACATCCCATGTAGCTTGTTGTGGCTCAAACTGCTATTTTGTTTTAAGATTTTTGATGTGTTGGTACACTTGCAGTACTATAGTTGTCTTCTGAATTTTCCAATCTTGAATCACCTTTATATTCGAGATATAATTTTTGAAGCATTAGTTATACTTGGGTTAGCAAATAATTTGTCTTATCATAATCCATTACCATGGAAAGACAATATTTCAAATACTGTATTTTATGTCGAGGATCTAAAACAACTGCAACATACATCAAGACATTCATTCTATCGCAGCTTCCCCAATATTTATCAAATTTGCTTTCCATTCCAATAGTCATTCGCCTCAATAATGGATTATCACATTCAGTATACTCTTGGATAACCATTTTCAAATTGCATACTTCACAAACATATGTATTTGAAGTAACATGCAAGGAGGCTGAAACATTTACGGTCGTATCATAAAAAATCTTCAAAAATTTTACAAGTTCTCGAATATTAGCTCAATCTTCTTTTGTAGGAGGATTTTCTCCACCCAAATCAGCGATATAATGAACATCTGTTTCTATCAATCTCTCAAAATCTTTCTCAAATTTTTCTGATCTTTCCAACATCAAATATGTGGAATTCCATTTTGTAGCCACATTGAGAGAAACACTACTGTTGCACACAATTTTAACATGTTCAACACAGTTTTGAAAATTTTGTAGTTTCGCAGGAGAAGATCGAACATACTTCACTACTCGACGTACTCTCGTAATAGATTCGTGATGGTCATTTAAACCATCACATACTATCAAATTCAAATTATGCTCAAAACATCGCATATGCATGTATTCACCATTCAAAACTAAACCATTCCAATTTTGAATACTCTTCACCAAATAAGAAATGACCACGTTATTGGAAGAAACATTATCCACTGTAATTGTTAAAACATTTTCAATCTCCCATTCAAATAGACATCTCTCTACTTCTTTACCAATAGTTTCACCCTTATGATTTGCAATCAAACAAAAATTGATGATCTTTTTATGCAAATTAAAATCACAATCAACAAAATGCGCAATTAAAACCATATAATTCAAATTTTGAATGGAAGTGCATGTATCCGTAGTCAAGCATACGCGTTGAGATGTGTTCTTAAAATATTCTTTCAACTTTGTCTTCTCTTTCTCATAAATTCCAATAACATCTCGTGCAATTGTAGTTCTAGAGGGTACAAAAAATTTCGGTTGTAAATAATTAGAATAAACTCTAAAACCCTCTGATTCAACAAACTTAAAAGACATTTCTTCAATAATAACCATTTTTGCTAGTAGTTCTCGGCAAGTTGCACTACTAAAAGATGCAAGTGTGGAAGTTGATCTCGTTTTATCTACATTTTGGAAGCTTATAGTCTTTTGCTTCCTATCTACACTTGCCAACAATTTTTTACAAGAGCTAACATGCTTTTTCAAGCTTGAAGTCCCATTCTTTGTTGGATGACATGCATGTCTGAGAACAATAATTACATTTTGCTCTAGGATTGTTCTTATCAGTGCTTTCTACCATAGTAAAATGAGTCCAAACATCAAATTTTTTCCTCGTCGTTTGACCCGTAACAGAGTTAACATTAGCACTCTCTATAGTTTCATCATTAAAGCTTTCTAATATCTACATTTTGAACAATTTTAAAATGCATCTCAAAATCACATTGACATTAATTAGCCAAATGATGAATGAACACTAGCAGAAGTGCAAAACAAAAAATTAACAGTCACTAACACTAACAGGAGGACCAACACTTTAGAGTTCAGAAAACAGATCAACAACAGAAAACACTATCATAATGGAAGCCATCAACATTCAACAGTCACTAACACTAACAGGAGGACTGACACTTCAGAGTTCAAAAAACAACAGACTGATTCACATTCATCAACAGAGTACCGACAAATTCATATTCATCAACATATCAACAACCGACAAGTCAACAGTTCAAGCATTAAGCATTTATTGATCAGCAGAACCAAACCAACCAACAATCAATGACTATCATCAAACTATAAAAATCGACAGAACTACTAACAAAACAAATTAAATGACTAAATACAAGAGGGAAGACGAACATAAATACCGGCTGTCACTATGTGAACTGTCAAATGTGATGACTGAAGAAGAACGGCGAGAAGTCTGAAGCCCTAGAGCATGCCTGGACTGGAAGAAGAACTGAGAACAGAGAGAAGCACGCCTGGACAGGACTGGAACGGTGAGAAGACGAAGAGCAGGAACGGAAATACGAACCGAGAAGGCGAGAACGGCAAGAAGCACGCCTGGACTCGGTCATCCGACGCGTTTGGGTTATCAGTTGGGGATCGAGAGACGGAGTGGGAGTCGAGTCGCCGATTCAAGATTCTTGTCTTGAATGCAGAGGCAGAGTGCTGAAGTGAGGTGAGTGAGTCGACTACCCTAATTATTTTAAATGTTCGGTTCTACTCGGGTCGGTATCGGTTCCCTGGTTCTGCAAATCGGGAATCGAGCACCGGACCGATACATGCGGTTCTGCAAAAACAGAACTGACATTCGGTCCGGCTCTATGTAAAACAGCACCGAACCGGTACCGAAACCGGCGGTTTTGGTTCGGTTCTCGGTACCGGTTCAGTTCTGCACACCCCTAGTTTGCATTGGATCTCTCATTTGGAATTCGTGTCAATGTGGAGATTATTGGAGTTCGGTGTGACCCGAATTCTAGTTGGGCCAGATTGGGCCTGTATCCAATATTAGGGTTATTTATTTTCTCTATATATTGATACTTGAGTCGCAAAACTCATTGTACTTTGATTTTTAATAGTAAATTTCTCATTTGCCCATTGTTTTTTCCCATGAGGGTTTTCCATGTAAATCTTGGTGTTCTTGCTTCCGCAGTTTTTTTTTTTCGTTTTGCGTTCGATTCTCAACATATTAAAATGTCTTACTTTATTACATTTAAATTGATGCCATATAAAACATGTAAAGCATAAACATGGTTTAACATAAAAATAAAAAGTATTTAGATCGATGCATAATAATATTAAAGATATTGTTCATTTTTCAATATTCGATTTAAGTTGTGATTGTCTCTAAATTTGGGCTCTTCCAAATATTAAACAATCTCAAGTGATGATTTTTATAAACCAAAACAAGACGTCGGGCTTAGGAACCCAAACACGGGTCATGTGATGATATTTATTCTCTTTCCATGGGTTGAAAAATATGCATGGAGGAGTTAGTTTTTAAATGGTTATGAGCCCTTGAAGAAGTTGCTACCACTAAAGATGAAGTTATTCTAATAACTTCTAACAATCTTCTTTACTATTATATGTGTTTTTTGTTCTTTCTTCTCTACTAAATAATTTATTAAAAATTAATTAAGATGATGAATCTCAAAACATTCTATGATTACGTGAATTCGTTTACGTAATCCACGTAATTGTATGAATTCGCTCAGTGATAATGCTTGAATCTCATTAGATATAATTATTTTTTCAAGTCATTTTAAGTAAAGAAAATTTTAACTTATGCACCTAAAATCATGGACAAAAATGTTAATTCCTACCCCCATGAGGGAGGAGGTTTTTGGATTGACTTTTTTGAACATAAGTTTGACTTGACTAATCAATGAAAAACCCGATTCATATAAAAATGGAAGCTTACTTTCAAAGTGGGGTAAACCTCATCGCAAAGGCCTCTAAGATTAGTGGAAGCAAACTGATAGAGCCCTACTTAATCTTAAAATTTGATCGATTTTCTGAATTTGTGCAAAGTGAGACCAGTTTGTAGTGAAATAGAACCGTTTTCTATAATTCAATTCTCAATTTGAGATGCAAAACACCGACATAATTGAACTAAACATAGCCAAATTGTAGAGCTGTTATGTTATGAGTAAAAAAATGAAGACTGATGATGAAGTGGAAGTTCGAGAAGCTCAAGCTCAAACTTCAACTGAAAGGAGTATGAAGACAATTAATCAAGCGACAATTAGAGATAAAATGTTGAGAATCAAATCTAATTGAGTGAGAGATGATGTGAAATAATAGATGAATGAATAATTGCAGTCAAAAAGTATAAATAAAATACATGTATTGAATGAAAAGGAAGTAATGAAAATAGAAAAGTTTAACCTAACATGTTATTTAATCTAGGGAAAATGACAAATCAACCATCGTGGTTTGCGATCAATGACAAGTCAACTACTGTGGTATGTTTTCTAACAAGTTAACCACCAACGTATGTGAAAATGACAAATGCACCATCGCTGTCCGTTAAAAAAAGCTGATGGCCCCACAATGTATGCCTGGACGCCGCGGCGTCCAGGCCAAAATGATTTTGAATTAAAAAAAAAAAAAATATATATATATATATATACCTAAATTTCGCCCAATTTCAATTTCACCCGATTTGCTTTCGCCTTCACCCTATCGGCAGAGAGCTACGAGCAGCGACCCGACGAGCGGCGAGCGCGACGAGCTACGAGCTACGAGCAGCGACCCGACGAGCGGTGAGCTACGAGCAGCGACCCGACGAGTTACGAGCAGCGACCCGATGAGTCAGCCGACGGAACCAGCCGACGGAACCGCGACGAGCGAACCAGCCGACGACGACCGACTTTCGTCCTGCCGAAAGGCGAGCAGCGCCCGAATGATGAATGGGTGGCGAACCCCCTGGTGATTAGGACAGTGCCGACGATTTGCCGCTCTCCATTTTTTTGATTGAGGTTTAAATGTCGATTCTTAGTTTTTGGTTGAAGAGAAAATAGCCGATCGTGTTTTGATTTTTGGGTTCTGATCTACAGCATTTACGTTGTTGTGTTCTGTCATTTTGTGCTGGCATTGATAATGTTGCGATTTGGTTCAATTGTTTTGGCTGGAAAAATTGGTTTTGATTGCACGATAAACTTTTAGATGTTATTGTCTTGCTTTTCGTTTATTGAACAGTAGGGGAGAAAGAAAATTATGGATTTATTGAATGTGTTGGTTAATGCTCCTGAACTATTGTTGAGTTTGGTTCACACCTAGCTGTTATTATTTTGCTCTCAGACTATAGGTGAAAACTAGGAATTTAGATGTTGGTCTTGTTTAAAGGTGAAACCATAGTGTACATTGAGATTGTTGTATTGGTGAAGGTTTTAAGGACTTATACCATGTAAGAAATATTCAACTTAAACTTTTGTTTAAATTTGTAAATCGATAGTTATAGCTTGAAATTATTTTAGAGATAAGTATTGGGGTAATAATCTGTTATCGGAAATGAATTTGGAATTTTGTTTTTGTTCCATTACGTTTTTTATTATCCAAGCGACGCTATGAGGAAATATTGTTATGCTAACTTAGACATGTTGTGTGGGTTATTATATTGCAGGTTGGTGAATTACTCTCAACTATCAGAATGCAATCCCGGACTAAGAAATTGACCTCGAAGCGTGGGAAGGCAACGATGGAGGCAGTTGAACCCGTTCAAACTGCGTCGTTCGAAGCCGATGCAGTGGCGGCGGTGGAAGAAACCGCTGAGCTTGAAGAAGGAGAAGCCGGATGCTCCTTGGTCCCGTTCCAACCCGTTCAAGTGGGTTCAAGGTCCAAACTATATTGGAACCTGAATTGCAAAGCACGGTACGTAAAAGATATACAACACCGTAGAATTATTGTGTCAAAGATAGTAGATTTGGACTCATTCGCAGGGATGGGAATTGATCGTATGCTTGAGGCTGTTGGGTTAGCCGGGTTGTGCCGGATGAGGGGCAGTTATTGCGAGAGAGTTATACGATTGTTTTATGCAAATTTGAGAATTTCCACCCAACTATTAGAGGTGCATACATATATTTTTGGAAAGGAGGTTAGGTTCACTTCCAATGATGTCAAGATTATGCTTGGATGTGTACTGGAGGAGCCAAGCGATGAATATTATCATATGGCTCGGGAGCCACCATTTTTCAAACAAGGACGTGGGTTAGCGGTGATTAGATTGTTGCATAAGGATCCCGAGGTTGCCGAGAACAGCAAGCCAAAGGGCAAGGGGTTGAATGCCTTAGCCCGATTGATCCACTTGATAATGACGTACACAATTTTGCCTCGAAATGGGCATTGAGACCTTGTTACTAGCATGGATCTCTATATGCTAGAGAAGGTGTTCACGGGACAAAAGGTGGACATCGGATATTTCATCGTGAGCCACACGCAAGAGGTGCTCAACAACCCGGCGAAGTCACTGCCGTACAACTGGCTCATCCAGAGTATCGTTGAGCAGTTTGGGGTCCCCATCTCGCAGACGGAACCTAGAATTGAAGAGTCGGTCAATGACATTTACAACAATTCATTATTGGACCGAATGGGTATCACCCAAACTGGAGGGGAATGGATGCGCAAGTCCAAGAAGGAAGCAACACATCCACCCCTGTCAGAGCCTAGGCATTCAGTCCCGTTGCATGAACAACCTCCTCCTCCTCAGTTATCTCACTTTAGTTCGATGCCTGATGAGACGTTAGCTTGGATGAGCAGGATGGAGGAGCTCCATCATATGTCCATGACCCAAATGCACAAAATGCAGGAGCAGTTGCAAATGCAACAAGTCCAAATACAAGAAGCGGCCAAGCTCGCAGAAGATAGGTGGGCCATAGCACAACAATGGCATATGCAATCTGCCGAGTGGCATCGTGAGATGGTGGCAACCCTTAACCCAGGTGAGAGGCGATCAACCCATTTAGCATCCGCGTCATCCTCCTCTGACGCACCAGATACGACATTCCGATTGTAAGTTCATTCCGTTGAACGTGAATTCCACTTTTTTACTTTATTTTGTTTCATGTAATGACATGTTTTTAATTGGCAGAAACCTTGTTGGAAGCAGCCAACGTATTCCTCCAGCCGTGCCTCTCGGGCCGCCGCCCCTTAAAACTGTGCGCGTGGTATGTCTTTCATTTCGGTATATATGTGTGTTCATTAATGTTTATGCTCACCCTTTTTTGACATTTTGGTTGCAGGCGCATGATTTGATGAGTAAGTTCAAGGATTATTGCCACGGGAATCTTCGAAGGAACATAGAGACATGCGCAGTTCTTGGGGGAAAGCTAACCAACAATGAGTACGTCGTCAGCGATATCATCTTCCCGGATCAGAACGGAACGGCAGATACTGTGAGAGGCCTTCGTTGTGTGCTAGTTTATAAGCTTTTATCTGAGTACTCATCCAAACTTATATGCAGTGCTATTCGGCGGACGCCGCAGACGAACATGTTTTCAGATATCAACATGAACACGATCTACTCACCGTAAGATGGATTCACGTAAGTATTCATCTCGCGTCTCCAGGTTGTTGTTAATGTTTATTGAGATCATATAATGTGTTGTTTACATTGCAGACACACCCGAGACATGAATGTTTTATGTCGTCCGTTGACCTGAACCAGCAATTCGCTTACCAGAAATTACTCCCGGAATCAATCTCCATTATCGTAGCTCCCACCGACAAACAGCGGTAAGAAGTTTCCTTTGTGTACATTCTTAATATTGCTTTCCACGTAATTGACCGCCAATTGTTCCCTTTGCATTACAGGCCGTTCAGCGTCTTCCAGTGTACCCCTGCAGGGATGGAGGTGATAGGACAGTGCAATATTAAGGAACAATTCCACCTGCACGAACCTCCAACCTTTCAGTATGAGGGTCCATTGTTCACCCGAGCAGATAGAGTATTTCTTGACCCGCACTTATCGTTTCTGATCACAGATTTGCGCCCGAAACCGACCAGGAAGAAGAAGGCGTAGTTTAGTTCAATGATATGTTGTTTGGATGTTATGTATAGTTTACATTTAGCGGATGATTTGGATGATACTGGAACTGTTTGAGATTCTTTTTTGTGCAGGATGTACGAGAGTAGCTTTGGGGGAGTAAAGAAACAAGGCACATTATGTCAAAATTTTTAAAAAATTATCAAGTCAGGTCAATTGATCAGTTGTAACGCCCCTAGAATTGAAAAAAAATACATTAACTTACTAACACAAAGCTTTTAATTTGCAAAACTTCTTTTTATATCAGAAAAACACAACTTTACATCAGTGGCATTTCACTGTCATCTACATTTGTCGAAAGAAAAAACAATTGTATCACGACAGGTTAAGGTCCACATTTGTGTACGTTTGTGTGGGAGGACCTTCCGCATCAGACTCCTGCAGATCACATTGAAAAGGAAATGAGCATATTTCAAATAACAATTGAAAGCATTACGTGATAATGCACGGACCTGCGTCTCATGAACTCTATCAGGAACTGTCTCAGACACTCGAGAAGGAATTGTCTCAGGGACTAGGGAAGCAATTGTCTCGGGAGCTGTCTCGGGGACTCTGAACCCCATAAAGGTGTCCTCCGACCTTCCTCTGCCGCCTCTGCCTCTCCCTCTGTTGCCTCTGCCAGCCCCTGCACTGGACTGACCTCCCCCTTCGCACGTGCGGGCATTGTGCCCCACACTCCCACACCGCCCACAAGTGACGTTCAAATGTCTTTTACTTAGCACTGTCCGGCTGGGGGCCTCATCCACATCCCGTATTCTACGGACGCGCGGCCTTCCTGGAAGCCTTTTAAAAGGCGGTGGGGTAATTGGATCAAGATTCGTCACAGGAGGCCACTCGATTGGTCCATTAAGGGGGTGGAGAAAGTGGGAGTACATCACCATGTATGTTTCCCGGTGATAGCACCAATGCACAAAATCCTCAGGAGATCTCCTCATGAAGTGAATGCACGGGATTGCATGCACACACGGGATGCCGGTCAACTCCCACCGGTAACATGTACAAGTACACATTTTCAAATCAACAGAGTACATGTCGGTACCGTTGGTGACCTCAAACTGGGCAGCTCCTGCAAACTGGGGGCTCCAATTTCTACTGGCATGTTGTACTTTGGCGAGGCGGTTGCTGATCATTGGACACAACCGTTCGGTCGACTAAGCCATCTTTTCATTTTTTTTTACGATCCTACCCATGATGCCCTTTCGAATGATCTCGAACATACTTAGAATTAGTTTGTCCTGGGCGGGTAGGATGCAGGCATTGAAGGACTCGCTGAGGTTGTTGAGGCTTATGTTGCACTTTGGGATCGAAGAGAAGGCATGTTTGGCCCAGCATGTCGCCTCTATTCCACGTAAATAGTCATGGGCCGCCGGGTCAAAGACACATAACTTGGCCATCTCTTTCTCAAATTGCCTCACTGTTGTGGCTCTTGATGCAGCCCACATTGCATCTTTCAACAACCTGCCTTTAAATTGTTTTTGAAAATTGGCATACAGGTGTCGGATGCAAAACCGCTGCTCTGCTTGCCATGCCACCTCTCTCACAGCTGGCACTAGTCCCTGCAAAGATTCATAATATGAGACAGACATTGGTAATATATGACAAACATAAACACATAATGCAAAAGCAGTGAATAACACCTTACCTTTTGTCGATCAGAAATAATCGTCCATCCATTGCCAGATGGGGTGTTTAGATCGTCCAGCAACAATTCTAGAAACCACCTCCATGAAGCCCTATTTTCTACTTCAACGACTGCTACAGCAATCGGGTACATACCATCGTTCCCGTCGATAGTGACAGCAGTAAGCAGTTGCCCCGGAGTCGCTCCCTTCAAGTGGCAGCCATCTAAACAAATAACAGGTCTACCACCATTCAGCACTGCCCTTTTGCATGCATCCAAGCACATGTACATCCTTTTAAATACACTCATATCGAGGTCAACACGCAGTGAACTTCCGGGATTCGACCTCCGAATCTCCTCAGCATAGGACCATATGAGCTTGTATTGCTCATTGGCATCCCCTTCGTTAATTTTCTTAGCAGCATTTCTTGCCCTTCTAGCAAGGCTGGATGTGATGTTGACGTTGAAGTCCTTCCTGACAGTCTCAATTATGGAAGACATGTCCCAGTAGGCTTGACTTTTAAATCTGTCCAAGTAATGCGTTGCCACCCATTTGGCTGTGGCATGGCGGCTTTCCATCTGTCTGGAGCATGTGTGAACGTCGTTGTACATCTTTATTTGAAACGTCATTTCATTTTTTATTTGTGAGGCGTGCAGCCGCCACATGCACCCTTCTTGACAAGCAACTCTCAATCGATGCGCATCACTGTGGGTGAATTTTATCCCGTACCCATTATTCATTGCATAATCAACAATTTCTTCTCTAATTTTATTCAAGGAACTATATTTTTTGCCAAGCCCCATACCAACAAATGTGCACTCTGCTTCTGGTTGGTGTCTCAGTCTACTCTCTGCCATGTCCATCTCTTCATCACTAGTGGATTGGCATGCTGATCGGAGTTCCTCATCGTCCTCTTCGTTTAAATTTGTTGAGACAGAATGCAAAATAATAGCAACTTCGTTTCCAAGGCCACGTACTTCTTCATTGGCCAATAATGTCTCTGAAGGGCCCACTTGAGCTTCACGATTAATACTAGCTTCTGCAACACTCCAAGATGCCATTTTTTTCAACAAATTCTTCAACTTTTCCAAAATCTCTTTCTCTACTCGCTTCAGCGCCGCTCAGACTTCTCTAGGGTTAGCTAATAAAGGGAAAACGACAGAATACATGTGAATATCGCAGACCGCTGGGATTATGTATTCTGTTGAATTAACAGAGGGACGCAAATGGCCTGGACGCAAATTGCCTGGACGCCGTGGCGTCCAGGCATACATTGTGGGGCCATCAGCTTTTTTTAACGGACAGCGATGGTGCATTTGTCATTTTCACATACGTTGGTGGTTAACTTGTTAGAAAACATACCACAGTGGTTGACTTGTCATTGATCGCAAACCACAATGGTTGATTTGTCATTTTCCCTTTAATCTAAATCTCACCCAAACCACCCCTTATTCAAACTCGAGTTTATCGAGTGATTTGATTCAAAGTCAATGTCTTTTAGTGGGAGACATATCCCCCACCTGTGGCATGTTTTTGGCACGTGTTGGAATGAAATTGAAATTGATAATTGAAATCAGGTTTTTATATTTGGGTTATGGGTTAAAATGGCTTATGGACTACAACATTAAACTTCCACAACCCCGTTACTTCTACTGGATCCCACTATCTCTAATCACCCACTTAATTCACAAAAGCTGTTCGTATCGTGCGGTCAAGATTCGAAGAGAACCTCTTCCCGCGCCCGCCAAAGATGAAAACGCGCCTCAGCCAGTCACCGGCCGACACGTCTACCCACCACCACCACCCGATCAAACCGGGTAGACCAAATCTATGACCCACTCACTACCATTCTGGCATTCCACCACCGCCACTACCTTCTCCAAATTTTCAAAATTTCAAATTCCCGAATCCATTTTTTAAATATATATACATATAAACCCTCTGTTTTCCGATTCTAAAAGGAAATTGAAAAATCTGCTGTTTCTTCTGAACTTCCTGAAAAAGAGGATGGAGATGGAGAAGAGGTCGGAGATGGAGGAAGATTGCTCGACGCCGACGAGTCGGGAATGCCGGATTCCGATAGGTTTTAACTGCCCCCCGCCGCCGAAAAAGAAAGCCTTTACGGGAAAGAAGGTGGACCCGCCAAAGAGCGGGTATTTTCAGCCGCCTGATCTGGACACTCTGTTCCTGATTCCTCCTAGGCGGGAAGCCTGTGCTTGATTCTTTCTCTGGTTTTGAATTTGAACAAATGTTCATATTTTGTTTTCTTCAAAAGCGATTAGTGGTGTTCTTCGAAAGAAATTCATTTGATCAGATCGTTATGAATAAGACTGATTCGTTGGTTCCGATTTGCTGGTTTAAATTTTTGCGTAGATCTTCCAGGCTTTAGAGTTGATATTACTCAATCTGCTTCATGCCTTTATCGTCACCATCATCTTTAGTTGCTCGAAATTCAGATATCGCCTCATCGTCAATAACAGTTTCGTTTAAAGTTACAGAATTTCCTCTTGAGCTTCCATGGATCGTTAGAAGAAAGTTCGCAATTTTGATTTGCTATCCCACAGAAGCTACTCGAGCTTTCTTCACAACCGTTCCACATGGCTTGCTGTTTCTTTCAACGACATGTTTCATAGTTTCACAAACTAAGGCATAGTATGCATGCTGTTGCATTCATCATAAGAAATTTGGTTTTAGCTTCAATATTTACATTAATTTGTCTTTCATATTAGTGACAGTGTGGCTAAAATCAAACATTTATGGACAACGACTGTTCTTAAACTGTCAATTGTTTGACAATCGGTCAAAGTCTTTTGCAATACAAATAAATTCTGGGTGATGTAGGATAACTCACTTCTCAGTTCTCAATCACTTGCAATGCCAACGTAGCAATTATTAATGATGTTAGATACAAAATAAAAAACAGTTTTATATTGTTTTTCCAAAAACATAAAATAAAAGGAAGCTGCTCTTCGTCCAATAAGCTCATGCGTGAGAATTCTCTACGCAGCTCCCATGCCGCATAAACTAAGCTACAGATTGAGCATGGAAAAGTACTGCTCAAATTCTTCATCAATGGTGGCTTTCCTTGGGCCAGATTCGGCCTCTGCATTCAGAAAGTTCTGATCTTTTCAAATAAATGATTCTTGAGACCAACTTCCAACAAGAGATTGATGAAATTCAAGGAAAATAAGTACCAAATATACTAGAAATGGGTGAGAAGGAGAGCGACAAGTCGAAAAATCTTGATTAGTGCGATAAAAATATTACCTTGGTGGATGGTCCAAGTACCAGACGAAATGATATCTCTATTAGGGTCGAGGCCATACGAGTAAAGAAGCTCCTCCAGCTCCTTATCTGTAATAGATTGCTCTAAGTTATCTTCTTCAGTTTCGTTGCCCATCGAAAAGTCCAAGTTCTTCTCTGGTTCGAGAAACATGGAGATGGAGTCTGAATCTTGGCCGCGGATATTGCTGTCTTTAGCGGAATCAGGCTCAGATTCGTATTCTGAATGTGCTTTTTCCCTCTCATTCTGAATCAGGCTCGTATGTTGTTGGGATGAACAGCTTTGATCATAGCATTTCTGCTTTGGTTTCGGCAGACCCAATTCATCTCCCTGCAATTTTCTTTTCTTGTTCAGCTCAATATTGTTCTTCTTCAGTAGTTGAATTATATGAAACCTGAAAAACAAAAGAGAGTCATCTGAGGAAAGTGGCAAATCTGAACTTCAATTTTGGAAGAAGATCAAAACTTGGAGCTACAAATTTCTCCTCTACATCAGTTTCTGTACATATATATATATAAAGAATTGAATAATTTAAACCTCAAAGTAGAAGGAAAGCCAAGAAGAACAAGACAGTACATGAAAATTCAGAGACTACAAAGTGTAATCACGATGATCTTTTCAATAACGTTATTCCACCTGACGCCGCCAAAACAATCGGACCATGAATTAACATAATACAGAAACGTGTTTAAGTCAAGCAATTAGAGGGATAAAAAACACTAGAACAATCGAAAAAGAAGGAAAATACACATGGAAAACCTGTCAAACTCAGATAATTTCTCCCTTCTCTGCTCCATCTCAACCCAGAAAAACAAGAGGGAAGAAGACTGCACTAACAATGAAATTATGAAATCTCTCTCTCTCTCTCTCTCTCTCTCTGGTTTTTCTGTGTCAATGGGGATGAGAAGAGCGTGGAGTGCAGTACTGTCGTTTAATGAACAAGAGAGGGCGAGATCTGTCCAATAAGTTCACGTGCGGCGGAGTGGCGCACCCCTTTTGAAGTGGGTCCCCCTCCCAAATCCAGATAAGTCTCCTCCCTCGTACTTCTATCAAACCTTCTGATAAAAGTGTCCTTTCGTTTTCATCGATAAACTCATCTGATAATCCAAGTAAATATTCCATTTTTATTTCTTTAATTAAGTTTAAATCACTATCACTGTCAAAGGTCGGAATTATTTAAGAGCTGAAACGGGGAGGAAGATAGCCTTCATCTGTTACTTTTTTCCAATAATCAATACATCAGTTCATTCCTATTGTATATCAAAACATGGGAGTTCCAAAAAATGATCTCGAAGGATCAATCTGAACTGTAATATTACATTGAACATTGAATGAAGCTGCTAATCGGCTACTTTATCTGCTATTTTTGAAATTGCAGAATATGTGCCTATAATGGTGCAGATTATACCGCCAATTATGATGCAAACGCAGCCCAGTATCTGCAATAGAAAGCATAATCCCATCATTTTTATCTTATAATTGTCTTCTTTTTTATGAAAACAAAGACTGGTTTCATTTCCTGGTCTTACCTGTAAAACAGACAATCTCCCATTTAAAAGTCTGAGATAGCATACGCAAGGAAAGATCAAGGCCTGCAATTAAATGAAAGAGAATGTTTGTTAAGATCTAGACCCCCATAACAATGGCGAAATTTGCACTAGTTCTTCGAAAAATTGCTGAAACCTACTACAAGCATAGCGAATAAAGATCCGATCAGTGCCATGACAAGCCCTGCCAATCGAAACAGCCGATGAACTCATCAACTTCAGAAAATGGATTATGAATTTACATAAATCAGCATGCGAATTAGCAGTTCACCCACCAAAAAATGGAATTGTGAGAGCTACAATTAAAGTGGATAAGACTAAAGATGTTCTGATGATCAATGAGACTCGGTACGTTCTGAGCTCGGGCGAAGGCAAGAGTTCTTCTAACCCCAACACAATAGGTGTTAAAGTCATTGCATACTTAGTGATAGGAATTACCACCTAGAAATAAAGAAATCATACGACCAAAGTTAATGCATAAAAAATAAAGAATAGAACAATGAATTAATGGCGGTTTATACCGTCGTCCAGATTGCAATTTTTGAGGCGACGAATTGAGTAGGCATGTTTAGTGTGAATTGGGATTTGACCGAGTCTCCAAACATGAGAAAACCACAGATTGCGACCACAGAATACATTACAAAACAGAAACCAAAACTGCAAGAAAATGGAAATAAAATTTAAGCGGAAATAGATGAGAAAACTGCAGGAAATTAGGCAAAATTGAAAGTGAAGAATGCATAGTGATCAAAATATGATGGGTTCAAACGATGAAAGAAATTTCTGTCACCTAAATATCAAAACCGAAGGAAATCGAGACGGTTCTTTCATGGAGGTATAGATATTTGGAAAAACTGAATGGCCTGCAAAGCCAAAACCAAAAATACCAACTGCAACAGTGATGTTAGAGAGGTCTAAAACTTTGCCACTGGGATGAAATCCGACTTGATCGACAACGCCAACCCATAGCAGACAAAATGCCACAATGAATGATGACATGATTCCTCCAACTGCAGGTGGAGCTCAGAAAAGTACGTAAAAGAAAAGGGAAGAAATCGACAGAACAAGAGAAAGAATGAGAAACCTGAGAGATAAGTGAGCCAGCTGAGGTTTTTTAGCCATACAGTGGGAAGAACGATGAGAGTTGCACTGATGGCACAAATTTGATGACTATTAAGATCAATTCCAGAAAACTCCATGTGGGTATTGGGGAATAGTGATGCCAAGTTACCAGTTAACAAAATTAAGTACTCCACACAAGTAGCCTACAGAAGAGAATTATCATGTATTATCTCAAATTACAAGAAGAAAAAACATGAGATAAACAGAAAGCACTTACATAGAGTTCAATATACAAAACTATCTGGAAAAAGACAAACAAAATCCAAGCGTTAGTAAGGGTCTAAAATCAAGTTCCACATATTAGTATGCACGAAGAAGATATTAGATATGGGCTTTACAGCTATAGATAAGCGGCCAGCCATGCCGAATGCAGCTTGGCCGATATCTGGATAAGTTTTGAGATATGGAGAACTTTCTAGACACTTCTTTAATAAAATCCCAGTGTACCAAGAGGTTGAGGCAAAGATTGCAAGCAGTATCATGCTAGCCCACCCTCCTTCTCTGATAGCATATGGAGTTGTAAGCAGCCCCACACCACAAAGAACATTAATTCCTATAAAATGAAACATAAAGTGGCATTTTCTAGCTGAGAACTGATTTAAAAGCTGAATTTACCCAAGAAAAACAAGAACCGAAAAAAGTGTGACCTATCCAGTACCATTCATGACTGACTGAGCATAAGAACAATGCTCTTGAAGGGGAGGAAGTTCATTGATAGAGAATTCTGTGCCGGAGAATAGCAAGACTTTGGATGGAGTATGCGTAGGAACTAATGTTTCTTCTTCCTCCAAGTTTGTTTTGGATAGAAGGGGCTTAGACAGAGATGAAACATTATCAGCTGTGTTTTGCCTCTTACATGGCGTAGACAGAGAGCTATTTGTTCTTGACAAACTGCTGAGAAAACTAATGGGAGGTGGGGTAAAGCTAGTATACATGTCCATTGATCGCCTACAAATATGAACAGAGAAATCATGTCAAAATTGATTATTTCACTTTAAAATATTTTCAGCATTTCTAAATTCCAATTAAAATTATTGCCACTTTGAGGTTTACTTCTGAATGAAAGCTATATTTTCTTCCCTTTTTTGATGATTCTGTTCTATTTGAATTAAAAAAAACATATAACAAAGTAGTATGTTATTAATTTTTTATTTTACAGAAACAAAAAACAGTTTTTAGAATCAGGTCTTTTGTTTGACAAAGACACCGACTTCTAAAATTGTTCTTTCGAAGTGTTTTGAACAAAAAAATGTCTTAGATGTCCTCTTCTTCAGGGCTTCAGTTTCTCATACTTAAAAAAAAAAAAACCACTAGAAAAGCAGAAATACAAATGCAGACGCTCATATTAGTCACTGCAGAAAAATTAGAAAAATATATATTTATTCGCAGGAGCATTTTGACAAACAGCAGCGAAACAAAAGAAGAAGAGAAGCAACCTGTAGCTTTGTGGCCATATACATGTGTTAACAACATCGTCAATGCAGTCATCGGAAGGGTTTCTCGTCGGCACTGTAACTTCTGAATCCGTATCGTCTTCAAAACCACAATCTCTTTCCGTTTGATTCTCTTCGTCGTCGATCTGGAACTGATTGTGGTCGTGACGCGGACCCAAATCCTCGTCCAGCCTCATCTCTCCCTTCCAAAACGTAGGAAACGAACAACATTACAGGGCTCTTCCGAACGTTTCTGAAATTGGGAAAAATTCCTAAAAGAGAAAGAGAGATGTTTCGTATGGCGTTTTTAGTAATCCGATAAATTAGGAGATGATAGGCTGTTAGGAGGAGGGAAAATGGAGTACTGGTGACGATTTTCTGGCGAAAGTTTTGAATTTTTGAGAAGGGCCCTCTATTGTTAGGAAGTAATTGAAGGCCAAGATGCATTGGCAGATCCGGTTTTCTTGCGAGGAAGTGAGAAGGAGTGGGGTTTTGTTCGAGTTTGAAATTTCAAACGTAAATTTAATATTTTTAATAACAACAAACAGACAACGAAACGAAGGGATGTCTAATTTTATCTCACATCTTGTTCTTGTTCTTGTTCTTGTCCTCTTAATGCGCTTTTGAGAGTCACGAACAATTTGAGGTTTGCAGATATGGAAACTACTTGAGTATTCATTGGATATCCGCAGTCCGAAAGAGAGAGATAATGTGTTTGTGGAAAAATTGTTTTTTTTTCTTCTTGTGATTATAGTTTTTCAGACTCTCTTTTACTTGTCTTCAAAATCAATTGGAGCTACCTGTCTCTATTTAATGAATTCTAGATTCAACAAAGAGTGATAGGATAATTTAGGAAAAATCGTTATTTTTTTTAATCTTTTTTTTTTTGGTTAACAAATTAACTATTGAACTATAAAAAATTGACGTTAACTTTCTAAAAATTGCAGTGAAAAAGAACAAATATCCATGAAAATAACGAAAAAAACTTGTGATTTTATAAAAATTTTTAAGTGGAATAGAGTTAATATTTATAGAGAATTGATTTAGAAAATTTTAGATTTTGTAAAAGAATGGATTTAGAAAATTTTGGGTTTTATAATTTAGAAACTTTTGTAAAAAAATGTTAATGTTTTAATTTTCAGATGATTTAGAATTGTTTTACAGTCCATGGCAGAATGTTTGTGTTGTTTGTGTTATTCTATGAAGAAGAGAATAAATAGTAATTTTATTTGCAGAGGATCCGCCACGATTTAACAATTTAACCTCTGAACTATGATGATTTGCCACATATTAACAATTTAATCCTTGAACTATGATGACAATTGGTTGTGGATTGATGACTATCCACAGCGGTTCGATAAATATTTGCAGCGGTTCGACGACTATCAACTGTGGTTTAACAATTTAACGTTTTAACTATGACGATTTGTCGCGGATTAACAAATTAACACCTGAACTATGACGATCTGTTGCAGTTTAATAATTTAACCCCTAAACTATGACGATCTGCCACAGGTTAACAATTTAACCCCTGAACTATGATAACGAACCACTGCGGTTTAACAATTTAACCCTTGAACTATGACAACGAACTGTTGCGATTTAACAATTTAACTCCTATACTATGACAATCCGCAGTGGATTAACAAATTAACCCCTGAAATATGATAATTTGCCGCGGAACGACAACACGGAAAATGTAACCGTGGTGTTTACTACGTCAATTTTTCATAGTTTAGTGGTTAATTTGTTAGCGAAAAAAAATTAGTGGTTGACTTATTATTATTGATTATAAAGGATGATGGTTGGTTTGTCATTTTCCCGATAATTTATTTGAAATTGATTATATTCAAATAATTATTATCTAATAATATTATTTGAATAAAAAATACGCTAGTCTAATATATATTAAATTTCATTCGCGCTAAACCCATTTTTAACAATATCTTTTACAATTATTCATTTAATTTGTTGTTAATAGACAATATTCTTGTAATGTAGTCACATAAAACTTTAATGTGTAAATTAAAGAACAAATTGAAGTGGTACAAGACTCTAACTAAATTTAATCAATTGATATAATTACAATGATAAAATTAAATATATTTTTATTTAATTAAAATCATTAGACCAGTTTATTTATATTTTGTTGAAGGTATAAAATTAATTTATATTTATGAAGAGAAAAATTACAGTTTGACTGGAACTATACTATGTTAATAAGAATAAACTGTATTTATTTATTATTTAAAAATACTAAGCTCTGAATATTCGGATTGTGTGGCACATAAACATTGACAGTGTGACTAAAAGACTTGTAGGGCGACCTATGGGTTGGTCCAAGGGACAGTCCGAGGGTCCAAAGTTTACACACCGTAAGCAAGGTTTTTGGTATGGGTCGGCCCGAATATTTGCCCAACAAATTATTCATTAGATCACAATTATATACCAACTCTAATTATTATAATTATAAGTTATAAAATAACTAATCTATATCCATAACAATTGAAATGTAGGTGGGATGAGGTTGGATTATCATATCATGATTAAGCACGTCTAAATTCTATACAAACGAGATGAATAGATCAATTTATTCGGACAACACGCCTCTCCACAACAATCAAATTTTGGCCTAGCTAGTTGTCTACTGAACTGTAAGAAACAAGAATTCAAGGCAGAATCAAGCAGAAGTATAAGCGTGTAAGCCAACACAATTACAGCACAATCTGAAGAACTGCTGGATGAACGAAAGTGATGATTGATAAAGCAATGTCGAAGAGGGTGTACAGATTAATTAAATACAAGGACAAGATAATTAGTGATGAAAAAGAGAGTTTCTATTTGTCCACTTGGTTAAGCTTTCCTAGGCCATTGCAACGAGCACACACGATCTGAACCTGATCCTTCCGCGCTGCGTTCGCCCTCAGCGTCGCCTCCGCCTTCCTCACGAAACCGGCGCCGTCGCATACAGGACACCTACAATCGCACCCAGGTGGTAATGTATTATGATTATGGCTCTTAACTCCATCAAGAACTTCATGAGGAAAGATTATTGAAAGAAACTAAAGAAATACGTACAGATCCTTGCGGGTGAATAAAATCGGAAACGCCGTGCCGACCAGTGCCACGGCGATGGCTCCGGCGATGAGGTAAGTGGTGCCATCCGCCGACACATCTCCGACGGCAGCAACGACACCCAAGGGTCTACTTCTGCTCTTCCCGTGGGTTCCATTTTTGTAGAAGACAGAGGAACTGGAGGATCGAAGAGGAAGGGTAGATTGCTTCCGTGGTTTTGCAGAGAAGATCGAGGGTGCAGCGATCAAGGTTGCCATCTCGGTAGCCGTGATTGGACGATTCAGCGATACTGTTGGTGGGAAACGATTGTTTTAAAAGCCTGATCTTTAGGGAATAGACCACAGGTTCTCAGAGTGACACGCCTTGCTGGTCTTGTTTTCTAAAACCTTCTTTTAGCTTCTAATGGATTCGCTATGTGGATAAGGCCACGTCGGATTTAAGATTGGCGTGGCAATGTGGATAAGAGTGGGACCCGCATTAATTTTTTCTTGAATTAAATATTTTAAGATAAGGTAAATATGGTTTGAGATCAATGACAAGTTAACCACCATGGTATTTTTTTCTAACAATTTAACTACTGACGTATTGAAAAATGACAAAACCAATATCGCGGTAAGGCTTTCCGTTAACAAATTGATGTGAGACAAACGGTGTTTCAAGACACCGTAAAAAATCGCGGTGTCTTTCTTGTGAGACACCGCGATTTCTTGGAGCTGATTCGCTACGGCCAGCTTTTGCTTTTGTTGTTAATGGCGGAAGAAAAATTAACATATGCGAAATAAAACGGCAGTCAAGGAAAGAGAATGGAACTTACTGGGTTAAACGTGTTGTCTGCAAACAATTCAATTATCATTTGCAGTGTATTAAGCTAAGCCAGAAAACTCAGGCACGTAAGAGAGAATATTGTCGCGGTGTTCATCGGCGTCTGAGAAGAAAGACAGTGCGGGGTCTAAGAAGAAAAATGCCTAAAATCTCAAGACACCGCAGTTTCTTGCGGTGTCTTGAAGCAAGAAAAACTGTGGTGTCTTGATCAAGACACCACAAGAAACTACGGTATCTTGATATTTGATTGTCTTTCTTTCCAGAAGCTGTAGCGTTTTTCTTCTCTGACGCCGATGAAAGTCGCGACAATGTTTTCTCTTACGTGCCTGCGTTTTTTGTCTTGGCTTTGTTTTCAAACAACGCGTATTTGAGGTGTCTTGTGAAGACATCGAGTCGCGGTGTCTTTGAAGTCTCAAGACACCGCGTGTCTCGCGGTGTCTATAGACGGTGTATTGAGATACCGCTTGTCTCACGTCAACTTATTAACGGAGAACGTGACCGCGATGTTGTGGTTGTCATTTTCCCATACGTCAGTAGTTAACTTGTTAAAAAAAATACCATAGTAATTGACTTGTCATTGATCACAAACCACGATGGTTGATTTGACATTTACCCAACTTTATTTTTTCTTAGTGAAAACAAAGAGTGTTTGTTGTGTCGGAAACCATTTCTCTGTACCTCTATATACTGTTAAATTAGATTAACAATGATAATTAGGTTGTTAATTAGGGCTGACTAGATTCAAGTTCAAATTATTTGTAACAAGGATGTAGTTGAGGAAGTGATAACTTATCTTACTTATTTTTGAAAATATTTTATGTAAAAATAGAAGGCATCTTGTTCATTAACATTTCAATTCTAAATTGATGTAATTATTTAAAAAATAGGGTATTTATCAGAATAACTCTTTAATTATAAAATTGGTAACAAACTTAAATTTAAATTATTTTTGTTAACAAATTAATTATTATATTATTATTTATTAACAAATCCCCCTGTGCAGGTTGATTGCTGATTTTTGTGCTTAGCAGCCAAAATTGATATCGAATTGAGAATTTGCGTTCTTGTCCAGAAGTTTGTGACATTGGGAACGGGCGTCTGCAATCAAAATTAGAATTAGAACTAAGCATCTTTTGCCAAAATTGGTTTATTTTGATCGAAGACGCTCGAAAATGGTTGATTTGTTGAAAAATAATAATTTAATAATTAATTTGTTAATAAAAATAGTTTAATGGTTACTTTATTATTTATCCAATACTTAAATGATTATTTTGATAATTATCATAAAAGACAAATGATAAAAAAATTCTATGACTAAATTTTTTATTATTATAAAAAAAATTTGAAAAGTTATAACTTTTTAAAAAGGGAAATTAACAAAAAAAAATCTTATAGTTTGAGGGCAGCGACAAAACAAACTTTAAATAAATTTTAGGAACAACTAAAATCATAAACTATGAAAAATAAAGAAGGTAAACCTCGCAGTCACGTTTTTCATAAAAAAAAACGTTGAGGCAAATACTAAGGACGTCACTTGAACCTCTAACGGACGTCCAAAGACGTCCACAGATCAACCTTGGACGTCCTTCAATGACGAGGGACACTAAGGACTGATCCATGAGGAGACGAATGTTATATGGGAATCAGATGATCTCTGATACAAAAATATACGAATCAGAATAATTTTGATTCCAAATAATGGACAACAGAATTAGCAACAAGTCGAACCCTTGAATAGTAAATATGGAAAATATGGATTAAGGGTCAAGAGAATTAGAGTAGAAGGAGGTCGAACTGAAATATGGTGGTCGACAGACAAAGAGGAATAATAGACGATCGGATGAAAAATAATAAAGAAAGAAAAGAATGATCATTGGATTAGATTAAAGGATGTTCGACACAAAAGATGGATGTTCGACATGAGGGATGAACGACTGAGATGAAATTGTAGGAAGACTTTAAACTTAAGGCGGACGTCGCTCATCCCACAACGGACGTCCCTTGACTTAAAGTTATCAACTAATTAATCGCTCATCATCAAAGTAAATAAGCCTAAAGTCTCTTAGGCTAACATAATGAACATCTCTTCACTTAAGGCAGATGTCCCTTGTGTTAGCCTAATAGACTTTATGTAAAATCTATGATTTTCAATGATTTTAAAATTCCACTTGCGTAAATTTCAGTTAAGCGTTAAAAAGTTGACATAATTTGTCGCTTAGTGGCCATGTATGATTTTTATGTCAAATTAAACTTTTTCGAGCAGTAATTTAATTGTGGGAATATTTTTAATTATTTATTTTGACTAAAAAATTATTTTTGGTGAGTGTTTTGAACTAATCGAGTTTTAAATTAGAATTTAAAATTTATTTAGTAAACCTATAATATATATTTTAATATATATATATATAATTAATATTATTTTAATTAAAAAAAATTTTAAAAGTGAATTTTCTCTGTTTCCTCATGGCCGAGAGAGAACGCGGAGAGAAGAGGGGAAACCTCGATTGGAGCTCCTCCAAATTTCAATGACGGATTCATGTTTCCATTGTCCGCATGAGCAAATATTGTGAAGGCGGTTTGCGCAACGGTAAGTTTTTTCTCTCTGTTTTTAGGGTTCAAGTTTTGAAAATCAATTGGCTTCGGATTTGAGCTTGGAAACTTGAATCCGAGGAAAATTTCTTTTTTATATTGGTTGTAATAGAGTTTATGTAGGGTTATTTGTTGTTAGGAGTCAAAAAATCAAACAGAAACGCAGAAAACCCATAATTTTTGGCGATTTCTGGTTGACTTCTTGTCGATGGGAAGGGGACTCCAATCGATTGTTCATCCACCAGAAGGAGCCCCAGTTGATTCTTAGTCGACCGAGGGAAGGCTACTGGTCGATGCTGGTCGACTGGTGTCACTAGTCGATTGCGGGTAGACCATGAAGTGCTACTGGTCAATTTCAGTCGACCGGTGAGCCAGTTATCTATTGTTGGCCGACCAGAAGTCACCCTGGTCGACCAATTGGTCAAGTAGGAGGGAAAAATTGTTCCTGTTTTGTCATGGTTGAGCCGTCTGTGCATCGGTTGGGTTCTTAGACTCGATATAGTACCCTCCCACCTATTCCTTATGACTCATTGATGGAAATTTTTGTCCGTTGACAAGGCTTTAGGCTCAGTTTGATTTATGATCTTCGAGCTAACTTTTCCACTAAAGTCATACTTGATTGACTTTATATGAGTCTCCTCAGCTGTTGAGTCTTGGATGGTTGTAGGTGTGTCTTATCGACCACTATGAGGTTTTGGTTGACCATCGACGTGTCTCATGACACTAAATGGTCCTAGTTAACCGTTGTTGAGTCTGGTTAAAGCTGCGAGGTCCCGGTTGATCTTCGCTTAGCCTCAACGACTGTTGAGTGGTCTCGGTTGACCATTGTGATGCCTTGTTGACCATGGGTGGGTTCGAATGACTTTAGTTTTGTTTTCTCGTTTGCTAATTGGATCAGGTTGAGTGTGTTTGTTCCGTCTTCTGTCACCATGTCTTGTCGACCGGTGGGACTTTCTAGTTGTCTGCTGAGGTGCTAGGTCGACCTTAGTTATTTTTTGGTCAATGGACCTTTTGTTTCTCGTAGTTGGGTTTAGTGAACTCTATTCGGTTTCGTTAGCCATGCCTTGATCTTAATCGTGTAGATTCTCAGCTCGAGGTGTAGGGAACCCTCGTTCCTCCTTTGAGCTGGGAAGTCTCATGTTGATCCTTTCGGTCGGGGTTGGTTTCCAATTTAAGATCCTTGTTGTATCCCTTGTATGTTTGTTGGGATGTTAACATCGACCTTGTTATAGGTTCCAGAGATGTCAGTGGTGCAACCTTCGTTTTTGATAGCACGTGGAGTTGGCTAATCTGTAAGATTGTCGTGGTCGTCATCGAGGTAGGGATTTTTATACTTTCTGCCCTGCATTGCATCATATTTCCAAAACTAATATTTTGTGGGATACCACACCTGAAAATCCGATGGGGACTGTTTCGACAGTACATCTATTTTTACGTATATGTATGTTTTCTCACATTTACTTTCCGTACATGGTATTCTGTAGTTGATATTCTGTGCATATGTGATGAGAGGATGAATTCTCTTGATTCTTTAGGCACTTTGGCACTAAAGTATCACGAGGCTATCCCGTGCAATCTTCTATTGCGAGAAGATTGGTTGTTTGTATATGCAAAAGGGTAATAGGGCATTGGTTACATATACTCGGGTTTCAAGCTCCGAATGTCAAAATGGAGATGAGATGGTGATGACGCATCCTTGGGTTTCGAGCCCCAAAACCTGGCCAGAGTTTTAGTCACACATATTGAAGGTTTTCAGTCTTTGAGCTTTGCCTATCCTAGTACCGTTTCATTTGACGGGTGGCGTGACAGCTCGTAGCTTTGCTCATCGGCAACCCACGTCAATTTGGAATCCATAGGTGTTTTGGTTGAGAAGCAATCTGTCGCTAGCAATCTTATTCGTTACTTTGATTATACATATTGTATCGGCGCTGAGTTATAAGCTCGTTGGGACATCCAAGTGATTATATGAGTTGTGTCATCACGGAGCTTGCTCGCTGGCAACTCAGGTGATGTGTTAGATCTTCAGATTGCTATCATTGTATTTCTTCTGTCTCATGAGGTGTTGTTTTTTAACAGATGGCCACCTTTTTGTGGTGTGTGCCGGATGAGTCTTTGTATGACCATCTATTTTCGCTTATGATGTTTTCGTGCAGGAAATGATATTGGCATATTTTGCGATATAGTTGTCTATATATACATCGGATTTTAATAAAGCCACATCGAGGGCCATTGGCCGAATTCATAAAATGAATAAAGAGCTTTGTGATTTAAAATCCATGTACGGTAAATGAGAAGCATAAAAATTGTTTTCAAAAGAGATGAGAAAAACAGTTTTAGCATGTATTGCATTTAGTATAGATTCCCCTACTGAGTTTGTCATTCACCCCTTAGACTCCATTTTTCCCAGATTTACATATAGGATCTATGCACGTATGTTCGAGGTTGTTGTGGGACATTGTTGGTGTCCCTCTAGTGGTTGTTTTGACTTTCCCGTGGATGGGTGGAGATTCGAGGGTCCAAATCCCTTCGTTTTGGGTACGTTTGGAATTTGTTGGGTTGTTTGGTTTAATTCATACATAGTACTTTTATTGTTTATTATTATATTATCTGTTTATACTGATCACTTTGTGGATCCCAATCCATGTGATTTGAGTTTGAACTTAAATTTCCTGTTAAGACTTCCACATTCTCCTAGCTTTGGGTTGGGCGATCGGATTCTCTACGAGGATCGGATCATTTGACCCAGCGATTCTATTAGGCCCGCCTCCAGGTCATGACCATTTAGACTTATTTACTTTGATGATGAGTGATTTATTAGTTGATAAGTTGTTTATGAGTTGAATGAGATTAATATATTTATCATTATGTTTATAATTGATTTTCATTGGAAATACCAATTCATAAGAGTATTAATCTTTACTAATATGTTTATTTAAGTCTATGTAACTTTTTAGGTTGATTATTGGGACTTAGAAGATTGAAATTGTGCAAAACACAGAGTACATGTCGATTGGGCGGTCGACCAAATTGCTATAGAGAGCAGAAACACATGAAGCGGTCGATCGTAAAAGAAGCGCGGTCGACCTGAGAAATGATAGATTGCTTGACATATGGTGAAGTGCAGAAGAGTGGTCGACTTGGATGAATGGCGGTCGACTGAAAATTGGACAAAGTTGAGACAATATTTAATTTGCACTGAAGCGGTTGACTTGGGGTGAAATAGTGGTTGACCAGACCTGACAGATTTACAACGGTAACATTCCAATGGTCAGAATGCAGTTGACCAGACGAGTTGGATGGTCGACTGCTGTGCAGTTTTTATGTATAGAAGCACATGTCATTGGAAGAGATAACAGAGAGAAATCATATCAAAATTGCAATGACTTGGTTTTCATATTCTTTAAAACGTAACAATTTTAGATACATTTTCTCTTTAAAACGTAGTGCAACTGAAGACTTTTCATACCAAACATTTGAAATTAAAATGCCAATCCAAAAATGGTTTTCCATAAATCTTTAAGCTTGATAAAATTCTTTCATTTTACAAATCAAACATATTTACAAAAACCTTTACGTTTCCTTTAAACCTTTAGCCTAGCCAGCCACAAGATCCGTAACGTGCAAATCCTCCATCAACTGCTTATTTTCTTTCCTTATTTTGTATGCCTACATTACAAGACTTAAACTATGAGCATAAAGCTCAGTAAGAGATATAAAATATGCAATCCACATGCTATAAAATTTTATAAAATGTATGCAGTTTAACTTGAAATTTACTTTCACTTAACCATCCAGGCGTTGGAGATGTCATTGTATAAGGTAGAGTGACACCTATTGACCCACACAGGCAGCCGACTCAAGAACCCACACCTCACAACGTCTATTTACGTTTATTTCCATTTATTTCCATTTTCCTTTAGTTCCACTTACCCATACAGGCGCTAGAGGTATTCGCCATATGAGGTAGAGTGGCACTCGCACAAGGCGGCCATCTTGTGGCACACACCCAAGCGACCATCTCAAGAACCCATACCCTATCGTGTCCATTTATGTTTATTCAGTCTATTCCATTTACATTTGATGATACAATGGGTAATCATACAACCCAAATGAATGTTGTCCGCTTTGGGTGATCGACCCGCACAAACTTGTTCTTAGACTAACATCCCATACCACTAACCCAAAACACATCCACTTGATATGTATGACCACCCAGTTATTATTTTCAAAGCATATGCATAAAACCATTTTCGTACATTTTCAAAACCATGATGCATTAGTATGATTCCATACAACTTAACATATTCTAGCATATTATCAATATAACTTCAAAGCATGATCATAATCCTTAAATTAAAGTCTATTAAACATGAACATCAAAGCATCAAACAACCACTTTTAATCTTTTCTTAACAATCAATACTATCCTTATATCAATAACAACGTAAAAGCATACAAATATTCAAGTCATATCATAATAATAACCTTATATACACAACAATGCAAACAATTTCTATTCTCTCATGATGTAGGCCAAAAGGCTACAAACAAACAATATCACTTAGCTTAATCTCTTGCAAGTATCCTCAACCATCCTTTGAATCTTAATCACCTTCAACATACCAATAATATGAGTAAATACTAAACAAGACTGATCTATAACTATAACCCTAAAACATGAATAAACTTAACCTACCTTGAAGATTAACCTTAATTCTCTTCCATATTCTCCTTCATTTTCTTCTTCCCTTCTTCCTCATCAAGCTTCTTCTTCGTTTTCTTTCTCTTCACAGCTTCCTCTCGAGTTTCTCTTTCTCTCTTTTCTTCTCTGGAGCTTTTCTCTCTTTCTTCATGGAACTCACATTTTCTCCTCACTCTTTTTCTTTCCAGACTCTACTTTCTTCCCTCACGACTTTTTCTTTTCTTTCCACAGGCTTTTCCTTCTTATAAGCTTAACTTTCCTTCTTTAGCTAACCTTAAGTAGAAGATGGCATCCTTAGAACAAATATGTGGTGACTCATCACCATTATCCTTCAATAAAATCATGACATGTTAGTTAAAGTCGGTAACTTTTGACATTTTGGTCGATCAACCTCTTCAGAAGACCAACTGCAAAATAGCCCTAAAATAGTACTCTGTCTATTTTTCAAAAAACAGGCCAATCACCATCTAGTGGACGATTGACAACAAATTGAAAATTTTATGATATCTTGAATTTTCATAGAGCTAAGCACTAGGCTTAAGGGTTTCTGTATGAAGTAATTCTGAGAAACTATGAGACCTTACCTCTGTTAGGATTTGTTATAGAGAAGGTTAAGAGAGTTAGAAACTAAGAGAGTGAAAGTGGGGAACTGTGAGAAAGATAAGGTGGCTGCTACGTTTTGTGAGGTTTTGGAGTTTTGAAAGTGAGAAGCTGTATGGGTGGCGAATTGCTGTTGTGATTTTGAATGTGAGAAGAGAGTGGGAATTTGATAGAAGAGGTTGAGAGAAGTTTTAGGAGAAGGAAAACCGAAGGTGACCCTTGTCTTCAGTTTGGATATTGCATGGTATGCATGAGTTAGCCGCTTTATTTTGGTTATTGCTTGAAAATGATCTGAATGGTATTGGTTGAGAGTTTGGTTTCTGCCTAAGAAGTATATGATAGGTTGAGTTGCTCTCCGCATGATTTAATGAATTAAACTTGTTGATGGATATATTCTTCATGTGTTAGAGGAACTACTTTGATAAACCATGCCACTATGAATACTATATTGGTTTAAGTTATTATCATATGGAATTAACTGTTGGGTTGAGTAGTTGGATGATAGGATTGGAAATTATATTTTGTTAGACGTTGAAAAATGTATTGATTTTCATGCTCTCTGTAAGGATATGTGGTTATTGGATTATTGTTGAGTGGAATTAGTGGTTATAGAAATTGCTATGACCTTGGTTGCATGAAATGTAATGGGTTGTACCAATAGGACTAATATTGTTATTGTTGAGTTTTATATTGCTGAATCGTGGAGAGTAAAGCGATGCCATGTTAAGTAGTGGTTGGAAATAATATTCCTTGAGGTTTTGGAGATATGTAATCTGTTGATAAGGATAGTTTTTGGAGAATTATTATTGATAAGTAAATATCTATTTGATTGTGAATAGGAATTGATGAGAAGAAACTTTAAGTGCTAACTCTTTAAAGCTAAAGACTCCAGGTAAGTGATACTGCATGTATTTTGTCCGAAAGGACCTACATCATGAGAATTAGGGTTTGTTTGATGTTTGTGTTTACTTGATGTATTGTTGATTGTTTGGTGTAAATTGTATGTTTATTAAACTTAAGTTCAGTTCATTCGTTAGGAATCAAGCATGTATTAAGAATACGGTAGCTAGACATGTTAAATAGAATTGTATGCTTGCATCATTGTTTTCTAAAATGAAAATGAATTTATATAAAGATGACAATAAAAGAGATATTTAAAGAAAATAAAAGGGGGTTTGATTTCGGTTGATGTTCACCGCTCATTCCGGAGTTATTGAAAAGAAAGAAAACTGTTTAAGTTTATCATGATGGAATAAGTTCACCATCATGATACAAGTTTACCGTTGCGGTATAAGTTCACCGATCTGGCTTAAGTTCACCAGTCAAGTACAAGTTCACCGCCAGAATACACGTTCATAGTTACAGTATAAAGTCATCACTGTTTTATAAAGAGTAATGGAATAATGAACATTGAAAACTGTATGTGTTTTAAAGAGCATTGCATGAGCACTTTTATTTTTATACTGCTTACTGAGCTTTAGGCTCATAGTTAAATCCTGTGATGTAGGTATGCATAGGATTAAGGATAGAAGCAGTTGATGAGGTATTTGTACGTTACGGGCTTGGCGGCTGGTTAGGCTAAAAGATTAAAGAGGAAACGTAATGATTGGTAATAATACTTTTAAAGAAAGTGAACCTTAATTATAGTAATTGTTTTATTAAGAAGGTTTTTCAAATGTGTTTCAATTCATATGGCTTTGTAAATACAAGTCTTCCGCTGTTGTAAATGTTTTTAAGTTATAAAGCTTTAAATTATGACATGTTTTTAAGTAATAAATGGTTTAATGAAAAGAAATTTATTTATGCACTTCTTATTTAAGTTAGTTCTCAAAAGAAATTTTTTTCGCTGTAGTTTAAAAAGAAAAAGTTTTCAAAATCGTAAGTTTTAAATTGTAAGAAAAACTGGCATGTTACAACTTTAGGCTTTGTAATTATTGAGACCAACCGCCAATCCCTTATGATCGATCGCAAATTCGAAAACTACACAATTCCAAAGAAAAACAGGTTAAAAATCGAACGACCACCAAATCACCCTATTTTGAATCTGTAAGAATTTGTAACGTTGCTGAATGATAGCTCATCCAACTTGATCGACCACTACAAAATAGAGAACTCCTATGTCCTTAAACAAAGCATCATTGGTCGATTATTCTACCACAATACTCACCTAAATCATTACTCATCCATAAACTATAGCATAATACTCCCATATTTCATTACATAACACAATTTCAATATATCCAAATATACTCCAATAATCATCAGTAAGTATCCTAGATGTACTATGATAAATTTGGGGTATTACAGAAACGCTGCCAAATTTATTACTCGATATTTCTCTTCTAGATTAACCTAACTCTTTCACTCCTAAACTTGAGATTTTATATTTGAGAGTTAAGAACTTTAGTTTTACCATTTAATTGTACTGAAATGAAGAACAAAAGGTGATGTCATGAAAAAGTTATAGAAGGCTATATTGACGTCCATGAAGATCAATCAAAGGATGATGCTATTAGCCTAAATGTGTTAGGCTCATTTATTTTGATGATGAATATTGTGTTTGCAATTATAAGTTGTTTATTGATGTTTATTGAAATTATGCTTAATTGTGTAATTATTATATTTATATGTATATTTATTGGAAATACTTTCAAAACGGATATTAAGTTGTGTTAACAAGTTTATCTAAGTCCATGTATTGAATATGTATCATATTAGGATGTAGAGAAATCAAGGAAATGAAGTAGGTGAAGGAATGAAGGGTTTTGACGTCCCTCAAAGAAGAAAATGACATCTTGCGTATAAAACAACAAAGTTGTGAAGGAACTGAAGTCCTTCAAAGAAGAAAAGGACGTCCTGCGCATAAAATAGCGAAGTTGTGAAGGAATGGACGTCCCTCATGAAGGAAAGGACATCTGTCTTAAAGTCGTGGAGTAGAATTGGAGAAAAGGATGAAGTTTGCGATGAAACGAATGTCCATGTTTGAAGAATTTGAGGAACGAATGTCCGTCAATGAGAAACAAATGTCCGATACATAAAACATTCACAGATTGCTCGAGATGGTCAGCAACACGGTCGACCGTGAAATGTATAGATTGCTCGGGATGATCAGCAATGAAGGAAAAGGTAGACCGCAAGGTTGACTACAACAATGGTAGATTTCCTAAACACTCTCCAACTGTTAAAATCCAACGGCTAGAATTTAAATGGCTAGTAAAATGGTCGACCAGAAGAAAAAAGGTCGACTGCTCAAGCAATGTCTATAAATGTATGGCACTTCGAACCTCAATGTAACGATCCAGGAATTGAGGTGAAGCCCTGCCAATTTTTATATTCAATTCCAATTCATATATTGAGCTTGTAAACGAACTCTTCACACTCCCAAACTTGAGTTTTCTATTTGGAGAGTTAGTAATCGTTTTTATTTTCTCACTTCCACAATTGTACTTCAAAGCAAAGGGTGACGCCCTACAAATTAGTCAAGCAAGGGTAACGCCTCGGAATAGTCAAAGCAAAGGGTGACACCCCAAAATAACCATTTCTGAACTACATGAACAAAATTGTTTGCAATCTCCATCTCTTAATCCCTTTATTGTTTTTAATTGTATGATTTATTTGTGATAAATCACTTAGGGATGGTAAAATGAATATCGCACAAAAATATTAGAACGCCTAAATTTACCCCCCTCTATAGGCGTGCACGGATCCTAACAAGTGGTATCACAGCAGATTATTTAAATTTTTCTACGATATTGTGCATATTGATATATATTTGTGTAAATTGTATCTATTGGGATAAATTTCTTTGTTTGAATTATTTGATTGGATAAATTGATTATGGATCCCAATACGCATAATGAAGAACAATCTATCTCTAGACCTCCACTATTTGATGGTTATGATTATTTATATTGGAAGTGTAGAATGAAACTTTTTGTACAATCTATAGATTATGCTTTGTGGAAAATCATTGAAAAGGGAATAATTATTCCGAGATCATCTTGTGAACTCAATGATTTAGACGAATGTAATTTGAGCTTAAATGCTAAAGCCATAAATGTTTTATATTATGCTTTAAGTAAAAATGAATTTGATAAAGTATAAGTATGTGTTACCGCTAATGATATTTGGAGAACTCTTGAGCTTGCACATGTAGGTATAACGTAAATCGAAAGTGATGAAAGCACATCCTCCAAAGATGAGAAAATGACCAATGTTTGTTTCATGGCCAAAGAAATGAGATAAAGGATTCTTCTAGTGATTTAGAAGAAAGTTTTGATGAAGATGAATTGCTTGATGTCTTTAATGAATTACATGAACAATTCAAGTTGCCTAAATCTAAATATAAATCTTTGAAAAAGGAAAATGATAATTTGATGAAAAAACATATTGAAATTGTTCAATCTTTTGAGAAACAAAAAATTTTGAATAATAACTTGAATTGTTCTATCAAATCACTTGAATGTGAAATTAACACATTAAAAGTTTAAAATGATGAATTAAGTTGTGTTTTGCTTAATTTCACAATGAGAGCAAAAATTTAAATATGCTTCTAAGAAAGCAAATGGTTACTTTTGATAAAGCCAAATTGGATATCAACCATTTGCTAAGAAAAAATGTTTATAATAATTTCTTTGTTGGCTCATCTATTTGTAATTCTTGTAATTGTATTGGGCATAAATCTTTTGTTTGTCCGTTGAAATTAAATGTTAACTTGAAATCTAATTTGAGTTCTAAATTTGTATGGGTTCCTAAAGAAACTAAACCTATAACTAATGGACTTAAAAAGATTTGGGTACCAAAGAAACCCAATTTATTTTTGTTGTAGATTGGAGGTTCTTCCAAAGAGCTTAAAGGAGATGGATAATTGAATATCCAAAACATAAAGGGAGAAACCTCAAGTTGTGCCTCCAATTCAATAAAGATGAAAATGCATTTGTAGAGATACTCAATAGGAGATTTATTTTATTTCATACATAGGTTGAAATTGTTTTTTTTTTTTTTTTTTTCCGATTAATATCAATTCTATTTGGTTGATTATTTTTGGTTTCATTGGTTTATTTGTTTTAATTCTTCAATTGGTTATTTGAGTTTTCAAATGGTTTTAATCTAACAAGTGGTATCAAAGCACTTGTTAGATTAAAACCAATTGAGTTTGAGAATGTATCATAAATTGAATACATTTTGAATTGTTGGGTTGATTTGTTTTTTTTTTTTTAATGAAATGAGCTATTGTGATTTAGTTTTAAAATTGATATCATTTTGAAATCTTATAGCTCAATATTTGATAATCCAACAAGTGGTTCATATTTTCCCCATTGGATTGAAATTGTTTATTGATAAAGAGGGAGTGATAATTGTTTTTGGTTTGATTATTTGGAGCTCCCCATAGATTTAAAATTGGTCATTAACATAGGGGGAGAAAAAAAAATTGTTGAAATTATTTTGATTGAATTCTTTTGTATTGATATTTTAGAATTCTCCAACTATTTTTCTATGCTTAAATGTCTAAGGAGAAAATTTTAAATTGGTTAAATTGTTTGATTGATATCTTGATTGTTCTCATGGATTTGACTTTGAATATTGATTAAGGGGAAGAAAATTTTATTTCAAGTGGTAACATTATAATTGGTATCCTTGAGTTTAATATTTTAATTCAACTATTGGTATCATGGAGCTTATTTTTCTTCAATTGGTATCATTCTTAAATTGAATTTCCCCAACTATTTGAGTTTGTGCATTGATATAAGGGGAGAAGAATGTTTTTAACTTGTATATTTTTTAAAGATAGATTTCCATTCAATTGGTATCTTAGTATTTTTGAAAAGAGAATATATTGTTTGGTTGAATGATTTTCCTTCCTCATATGCATGTTGATAAGTCTATAAGGGAGGAGAAATTAAACTATGTAGTTGCTTAAAATGTAATATTCCTTCCAATGTTTTGTTTTTGGTATCAATGTTGACAAAGGGGGAATTGCATTTGGTTTGATTCAATTGGATGAATTTGATTGATTAAACTCTATTCTCTCCATAGATTCTTAATGATAACTCAATAGGGGGAGAAATTATTTTGATTGCTTAAATTGGTAGAATCCTCCGATATTTTCCTTTGATTTGAATTTTGATAAAGGGGGAGTAATTCTTTATTTCTTTTTGTCTCCATCCCAAAGATTCTTTTTGATTATGACATAAAGGGGGAGAGGAATATATAAGTTATTATGGGGGCGAGAATTGATAGCATGTATGCATGAAATTAAATGTTGATATATTGCATAAACTAATGGGGAGAGATCAAATATGCAATAATATATGCACATGCTTAGTTTTAAAATAAACAACTTATTAGATTTTGTCATCATAAAAAAAGGGGAGATTGTTAGCCTAAATGTGTTAGACTCATTTGTTTTGATGATAAATATTGTGTTTGCAATTATAAGTTGTTTATTGATGTTTACTGAAATTATGCTTAATTGTATAATCATTATATTTATATGTATATTTATTGAAAATACCCTCAAAATGAGTATTAAGTTGTACTCACAAATTTATCTAACTCCATGTAGTGAATAAATATCATATTGGGACTTAGAGAAATCAAGGAAATGAAGTAGGTGAAGGAATGAAGGGTTGGGACGTCCCTCAAAGAAGAAAAAGACGTCTTGCGTATAAAACAACAAAGTTGTGAAGGAACATACATCCTTCAAAGAAGAAAAGGACGTCCTGCGTATAAAACAACGAAGTTGTGAAGGAACGGACGTCCCTCATAAAGGAAAGGACGTTCATCTTAAAACCGTGGCATAGAATTGGAGAAAAGGATGAAGTTTGTGAAAGAATGGATGTCCCGTGTCCGAAGAATTTGAGGAATGGACGTCCGTCAATGAGAAACGGACGTCCGATATAAAAAATATTCACAAATTGCTCAAGATGTTCAGCAACGAAGGAAAAGGTCGACTACAAAATGTACAGATTGCTTGGGATGATCAGCAACGAGGTCGACCACAAAAATGGCAGATTGCCTAAACACTCTCCGACAGTCAAAATCCAATGGCTAGTAAAACGGTTGAACAGAAGGAAAAAGGTCGACCGCTCAAACAGTATCTATAAATGTAAGACACTCCGAAGCTCAACGTAATGATCTGGGAATTGAGGCGAAGCCTTTTCAATTTTTATACTCAATTCCAATTCATACATTGAGGTTGTAAACTAACTTTTTACACTTCCAAACTTGAGTTTTCTATCTGGAGTGTTAGTAATTGTTTTATTTTCTCACTTCCACAATTGTACTTCAAAGCAAAGGGTGACAAAATTAGCGTATTTGTGAAGGAACGGACGTTCGCCAAGGAAGAATGGATGTCTCGTTTAGGAAATTGAAGAAAACAAACGTCCCGCTTACAAAGAAATTGAGAAACGGACGTCTGTCAAGAGGAAAAGGATGTTCGATATATAAAGCTAACGAAGGCAACGGTCAAAGTTTTCGTTTGAAAAGGCATACAGATTGCACTGGAATATTTTGGACGAAGCAGCGGACGAAGCCTCGGTTGAAGAATGCGACCAAAATGGCGTACATATTACTCCGAATTTTTTCGGACGTATAAGGGGTCGAATGCCAGGTCGAAGAGTGCGACCAAAAAAGCGCAGAACATCACTCAACGGTAGGATTTTCCAATGGCTATATTTAGAAGCGGTTGACCGAAAAGCAAGTGTTGACCAAAAATGGACAGCTCTATAAATACATGTCCTTTGAAGCTCATTTCAATGTTCCGGGAATTGAGGTGAAGTCCTGTCAATTTTATACTTAATTCCAATTCATATATTGAGCTTGTAAACTAACTCTCCACTCCCAAACTTGAGTTTTCTATTTGGAGAGTTAGTAATCGTTATATTTTCTCACTTCCACAATTGTACTTCAAAGCAAAGGGTGATGCCCTACAAATTAGTCAAACAAAGGGTGCCGCCCTGTAATAGTCAAACGAGATAATGGTGATGCCTCAGAATAGTCATTATAAAGGTTTGTTTGACACCTGAAAGTCAAACATCGTCAACCGGGGAGGTTAGATGGATAAGGATCTCCTGCTTGAAGCGTGGACGTAGGTAGGGTTGCCGAGATGTGTGAACAACATTGTTTGCAATCTCTATCCCTTAATCTCCTTATTGTTTTTAATTGTATGATTTATATGTGATAAATCACTTAGAGATAGAAAAATGAATATCGAACAAAAAAGTTAGAACGCCTAAATTCACCCCCCCCTCTATAGGCGTGCATGGATCCTAACAGACGACCCATGAACAATCATTGTATGGTTTGATTGACGCCCGTGAAGTTCAATTATCAATAACCAGAGAGGTTAGTTGATTAAGGAATTTTCAAGAGGGGACCTTGAAGCGCGGACGTAGGCGGGTTTACGGAATCGTGTTAACAAACGTGTTTGCATTTCTCTATCCCTCACTCTTAGTATTTGTTATTGCTTGCATACTTATTTGTATTAAATCATTTATGAAATAGAATTATAATCTTGTGTGAAAAAGTTTAATTAGCCTAATTTACCCCCTTCTCATTAGGTTGGCTTTAGTCCAACACCTTGTCCTATAACGGACATCCCTCAACTTAAGATAGACTTCTCTCATCTATTACAATGTCGTTTAACATTTAAGGACGCCGTGGATGCTATGGGACGTCCATTGTTATTGAGAGATGACGTCGTTTAGTATTGAAAGACATCTATATTGACAGAAAATATGATTGCGAGATTCACATCGTTATTTTCACATAATTTAAGGTTTTAGTTATCTACAAAATTTCTTTAAAATTTATCATGTAATTGACTCCCATTTATAGGATTTGTTTAGGTAATTTCCCTTTTAAAAACAATGTCGAACAAGTCAAAAGAGTTGGGGCAGGTTAATAAAGTGAACCATTGATGCGAACCTAGGATATTAGAGAATCCTAAACCCGACAATAATGCGAAAAAATCACAGAAACGTCTTTAAGATTCAAGAGAATAGGAGTTTGACCCGAACCAAACTTATTGGTTGAACCGAAAGCTATCAAAGGATAGGACTTGATCCGAACTAAACTTGTTAGTTGAACCAAAGCTATCAAGTTCGATTTTTTCAAGCAAACACTTGAAGAAGATTAAGTTCTTCAATAAGAACTTAAGAAGAAAATTAGAAAGAATCTCACACAAAGTATAAGCTTAATTTCTCATTCATCAAAATTTTTCCTCTAATGAGGACTTGCACTTGTTTAAATCGGCAAAAGATTGGTTAATCCTAAAACATAGTAAAAAGACTTAAAAACACAAAAGAAAGTAAAAAACTAGGGTTTTTGTGGGTGGTGGGCGCGGCAGTCGTGCGATTGGTGCGTTGGGCCAGGTTGGCGCGCGCGATGGGTTGGATTGGCACGTGCATTGGGTTGGGCCGCGTGTGCTGGATTGGATCGTGTGCGGGCTGTGTGCGCTTACTGGACGGGCGCGAGCGAGAGACGATGAGTGCGGGGTGCTAGGTTGGATCGGGCGCGGGTGCTGGGTCGGAGGAGCGCGCTGACGGGGCACTTGATTCACAGTGAGGCGAGCTGACAAGGTGCTGTGTGCACGCTGAAACCCTTGATCTTGTCATTAGTTCTCCGATATTTTGTAATGAATCTTGACCTTTGTTAATGACTTGGCTCTTAATGAGTCATTGGATCAAATCATTACGATCTCTGAATTTAAATTAGTTTTTGGCAATGAAAATGAAACTGAATATAAGTAATCTATGGGACGACTACCCAACAGACTTAAAGGGAGTTTCATACGTGAGAAGATGGGAAGTTTAAATTGCAAACAACACTGCTGATGTCTCATTTTCAACTAAATCAAACATTCTAGCCTGGGCTCCAGGAGAAACGCCGGTCGAAGCATTTATTAGAGAACCAGCTTAAATCATATTGCAATCAGTCTTATTCTATGTTGTTCTCCACATTAAATCATATTGCAATCAGTGTCATTCTATGTTGTTCTCCACATTGAGATCCGTGACGAGCTACTCCTTGGCCATTTCCCAATTACAAAATATTTTCGTAATCGAACAGCAAGGAATTCTGAGATGTATTCAATGCCTAAGTTTATTTCCTTCTTCTAGGCACTCATATTTCTTAGTCCGTGACGCCATAGCTGCTTTGAAAACCCTGTCAGTCGGTCAAGCAAGAAGATGGAAACTTCGATGTGCGACCAAATCAATGCCGTTCCTTTGCATGCACGCCAACTTTGAATGACTAAGTGAAAGTCTAGGATAAGAAGATATTTGGCGATTGACTTCTTTGGAGCTCCATCCCACTTCCTCAATCGCGATGGCTGGAGAGGACAATAAATGGCTCCCCCAACCTGCTCAATCAACCCCCATTATTCCAAGTAAGATGTGTGTTAGTCTTTTTCCCAATGGCCTCATCTTTTCTTTTTATATTTCCGATTTATTGGTTTGATCGGGTTAAATTATCCAAAATAATATATGTTCGTATTTGAAATAGTTTATTTTTTGAAAAATAATCATGTTAACATACAATTAAATGTTTTCACATGAGTTTTATATTTTCCTTTTTAAAAGTTTAGGGTGTTAGCAACCTATATTGTCATTAGTATATTGCATTAAATAGCAGATACCACCTTTATTAGTAGTATTGTTTTAAAATATTCAAAATAGTAAATCTTAAGAATTAATATTGCTAATTTTGTTCTTAATTGTCATAAAAAATGCTTAGCTTATTGAAAATATTTTTGGCCTAATGACGATATATTATTAGTTATAAAGTAAATTAAAATATAAAGTGTAAGATTCAAGTAAGATTTGACTAGATATTAGTTGGTTGATAATGGAGGGCTAGAATTTAACACCAGGTGTCCCTACAACTTAAATTCCTTAAATCGTACAGGGTCTTACAAACATTTAAAGCAGCTCCAGGAATCAAACATGCCGGTGAAAACGTCATGGCGAGGTGTTAGGATTCGGGCTTGTTCAGGACGTGTTGTCCATGATCGCCCATGTTAGAGTAGTTTTCCTTCTATTTATGATAGTTCCTTTGTATTTCTTTTATTTATATTTTGGGCAAGTGACTCCTCACCAGCATAGTATGTTTACTCCTGCCATGGTGGAAATGGTCTAGAATGCTCTTTAGGGGGAGAGGCATGACTGCACGTAAACCTCCCTACCCAATGTAATTTGCTAACAATCAATGATAAAAGCTTTTTACATACAAACTATGCTCACTATGCTCAATGACGCTCTTTTCGATTAATCTCGCTCGCTTACTGCTCGCTCGCTAGACACAAAGCTCGTTCTAACGTTGTGGGCAATTGGTGCCGTTGGCACTCCTCGTAGGCTGACTCATTGTTCCCCCTAACAACGAGTGCCGCACGGTCTCTCTTAAGTCTCTTGAAAGTAGGACCGTGATAGTTGGTATCAGAGCCAGGTTGGCTCAAATCGCAAGAAAGCATGCCGAAAAAGAATTTGCCGGAGAAAACAAGCTCGTCGATGGATCAGCTCGAACGGTTAATCGAGCTGGAAGAGGAGATGAAGTATCTCCAAGAAAGCCCTGATAACATTCGTTTTCTGGAGGAACGAATGAATGAAATGTCTGAATTTCCTGCTGAGATTGCTGCTGTTCATAACCAAATAGACACCATCCCGATCCAAGAGCTGATTGATCGGGTGGAGAACCTCGAATCCCGACCAGAGAAAGGAAAAGGGGTAGAAAGTGGAGAGAGCTCCACAAGTGCTATAGTCGGGGTCCTGGAGCGTGTCGAAGAGATCGACCAAGCTCATACTCAACTATCAAGCACTGTGACTGGCCTAACGAAAGACTTCATGACGATGTTTGAATCCCTCAAAGCTGAGATCACTGAAATAAACATCAAATTGAACGTCACTATGAGAGCCATGGGAAACCAAACTCAAGCTTCAACTTCGGTTGAACCCAGTCTGGTGAAAATCCCAGAGCCAAAATCCTTTGGGGGAGCCCGCGATGCCAAGGAAATAGAAAATTTCATCTTTAACATGGAACAATACTTCAAAGCAACTAAAATTGATGATGAGTCAAAGGTGACCTTGGCCACGATGCATCTTACTGGAGATGCAAAACTTTGGTGGAGGTCAAAATACAATGATATTTGCAATGGTGACTGTACCATCGATACTTGGGAAGAGCTAAAAAAGCAGCTGAAAGATCAGTTCTTTCCTGAAAACGTTGAGTTCAATGCACGTCGACTGCTGCGAGAACTAAAACAGACTAGTAGCATCCGCGAGTACGTTAAAACGTTTTCAAGGCTCATGCTAAATATTCGAGACATGTCAGAGAAAGACAAGATCTTCACCTTCATCGAAGGACTGAAACCATGGGCCAGGACAAAGTTATATGAACAGAGGGTGCAGACCCTCTCAAGCGCTCTTGCTGCTGCCGAACGATTATTCTACTACTCCAATGAGAATCCTAGTCAGAAAAAGAATCCTCCCAACAATTCAAGCAATATGAAGTCCCCTAGACCAAACCCGAGCGCCGCTGAAAGAAAGCCGTATGTCCCAAGAGAGGGCCAAGAGACATCGAGGGGAGCTAATTACCAACGACCAACGAATAGGCCTATGTCCTGTTTCTTATGCAAAGGACCACATCGAGTGGCTAAGTGTCCCCATAGATCAGCGTTAACAGCTCTACAAGCGTCGATTACTAACGACAACCCAGCAGAAGAAGTTATCGAAGTAGAACCCACAGAAGTTGCAGAAGTTGGGACAATGACGTTCTTATCAGCTGTTCAACAATAGATGGATGAGCTGAAAAAGACCCCTACTAAAGGCCTCATGTATGTGGAGACCCTTATCAATAATAAAGTTGTCCAAAGTACTATGATTGATTTGGGAGCTACCCACAACTTCATAACAGAAAAGGAAGCGCGCCGCTTGGGCCTTAAGCTGGAAAAGACCACTGGTAAGATGAAGACAGTGAATGCAAAAACAATGCCCGTGGTTGGGGTCGTAAGAAGGGTCCAATTAAAGCTCAATTCGTGGTTGGGGCCAGTCGACTTTGTTGTGGCGAAGATGGATGACTTTGATACTATACTTGGGATGGAATTCTTGATGGAACACAAAGTCATCCCCATTCCCTCTGCAAAATGTTTGGTGATTACAGGGAGCAACCCAACAGTAGTTCCCGCAATTCTCAAGCAACCAAGCCCCAGTAACATAAAAATGATCTCAGCTATGTAGTTTAAACGAGGACTGAAGAACCAAGATCCAACCTATGTTCTTGTCCCCTCGATCATGGAGAAAGGCAAAGAAGAAGTAGTGCCTTCAGAAATTATGGAAGTACTTGAAGAATATAAGAGTACTATGCCTGAATGCTTACCGAAGTCACTACCTCCGCGAAGGGACATTGATCATCAGATTGAGCTCACCCCAGGAACTAAACCCCCAGTAAAAGCGCCCTATCGAATGGCCCCACCAGAACTGGCAGAACTAAGAAAGCAATTAGATGAAATGCTTGAGGCAGGGTTCATCAAACCTGCAAAGGCACCATTTGGAGCACTTGTGTTGTTCCAAAAGAAGAAGGACGGTAGCTTACACTTGTGTATTGACTATCGAGCCTTGACCAAAGTCACTGTTCGAAACAAGTATCCCATCACACTCATCACGGATCTTTTTGATCAACTGTACAAGGCAAAATATTTTACAAAGCTCGACTTGCGTTCAGGTTATTATCAAGTCAGAATTGCAGAAGGTGACGAGCAAAAGATGACTTGTGTGACCAGATATGGAGCTTTTGAATTCTTGGTGATGCCCTTTGGACTGACAAATGCTCCCGCGACTTTCTGCACTCTAATGAACCAAGTATTCCACGAATTCTTTGATAAATTTGTGGTGGTATACTTGGACAACTTTGTGGTCTATAGTGAGAGCATTGAAGAACATCAAGTTCACCTTCGTCTAGTCTTCGAGAAACTTAGACAGAATCAGTTATATGTAAAGAAAGAAAAGTGCTCCTTCGCTCAGAAGAGTATTGGGTTCCTTGGCCACATTATTGAACAAGGCCATCTTTGCATGGATGTAGACAAAGTCAAGGCAATCCAAGAATGGAGAAACCCCACTTCAGTTACAGAATTGTGTTCCTTCCTTGGTCTCGCAAATTATTTCCGGCTGTTTGTAGAAGGATTCTCCAAGAAGGCAGCACCTCTCACCGAACTGTTAAAGAAGGGAGTCCCTTGGGAGTGGAACCAAGAATGCCAAACAGCCTTTGCAAACTTAAAAGAAACTATGATGCAAAGTCCAGTTTTGGCTCTAGCCGATGTGACTTTGCCATTTGAAGTCGAAACTGATGCATCTGACTTTGCACTGGGAGGAGTTTTACTACAGAATGGCCATCTTGTCGCTTATGAAAGCCGCAAGCTGAAAGAAGCTGAAAGAAGGTACATAGCCTCAGAGAAAGAAATGTTGGCCATAGTACACTGCCTTCGTGTATGGAGACAGTACTTGCTTGGATTAAAGTTTATAGTAAAGACCGACAACAGCGCAATTTGTCATTTCTTTGAGCAGCCAAAGCTAACCTCCAAACAGGCGCGTTGGCATGAACTTATCTCAGAATTTGACTTCCATTTTGAGCATAAGTCGGGCCAATCAAATCGGGCAGCTGATGCCCTCAGTAGAAAAGCAGAGTGTGCCAGTCTTTGCTATTTATCTCAACTTCAAGCAAGTAGAGTTACTGGATCTATGAGAGATCGCATTCGAAATTGTCTACAAGATGACCCTGCTGCTCGGGCTGTCATGCAATTAGTAAAGGAAAAGAAGACGCGACAATTTTGGATCGAAGAAGACCTGCTATTAACTAAGGGAAATCGCCTTTATGTACCACGGAATAATGATCTACGACGAAATCTATTGAAGGAATGCCATGACACCTTGTGGGCTGGTCATGCAGGATGGCAAAGAACGTATGCCCTATTAAAGAGGGGATATTATTGGCCTCACATGAAAGACGACGTGATGCAATATACCAAGACCTATTTGGTATGTCAGCAAGACAAGGTGGAAAAAGACAAAGTGGCAGGTTTGTTAGAACCATTACCGGTGCCAACGAAGCCTTGGGAAAGTATATCTCTTGACTTCATCACCAATCTGCCACCTTCAAACGAGTTTCAAGCAATCTTGGTGATAATCGATCGGTTTTCCAAATACGCCACTTTCATAGTTGCCCCAAAATATTGCTCCGCAGAGACGACAACGTAACTTTTCTTCAAGAATGTTGTGAAATTATGGGGGATACCTCAAAGCATCATTAGTGATTGAGACACCAGATTCACAGGAGCCTTTTGGGTAGAAGTGGGATCTAGCTTAAATATTTCTTCCAGTTATCACCCCCAAACAGATGGGCAGACTGAATGTTTTAACAGCTTACTGGAAGAATATCTGCGGCACTTCATCAACACCAACCAGAAGAATTGGCCAAGTCTGCTTGATGCGGCACAATTCAGTTTCAACTGTCGGAAAAGCTCCTTTACCGGAATGAGCCCATTTGAAGTCGTTTGCGGAAGGCAACCAACTATGCCGCACACCCTCGATCATCCATACTCTGGGAAATGCCCAAAAGCCTACAACTTCTTGAAAGAGTGGCGACAAAATACTGAGATAGCTCGTGCCTACTTGGAACGAGCCTCTAAACACATGAAGAAGTGGGCAGACTTGAAGAGACGGCCGCTAGAATTTAAAGCAGGAGACCTTGTATTAGTGAAACTCTTGCCGGAACAACTCCGTTTCAGAGGTCAGAGAGACCGACATCTGGTTCGGAAGTACGAAGGTCCAGTCCAAGTCATTGAAAAGATTGGACGGGCATCCTACAGAGTTAATCTATCGGCATGGCTTAAAATCCACTCAGTGATCCACGTTAGCAACCTAAAGCCGTATCACCAAGACGAAGAAGATCAGGAGCGGAACAACATCACCAGGCAAGATATCGTCCTCAGCAGATCAAGGCGTCCAAGCAAAGTGGAAGAAATTCTAGCAGATCGAAGTGTCAAAACAGGCCGCCGGCTACGCACAGAGTATCTTGTCAGATGGGAGGGACTTGGAGATGACAAAGTTACTTGGGAGAAAGCCGAAGACTTGGAAGATGCTACACAGAAGATTGAAGAGTTCAAGCTGAAGACAAGTTGACGAGGGCGTCAACAGCTCAAATGGGGGAGGATGTTAGAATCCGGGCTTGTCCAGGACGTGTTGTCCATGGCCGCCCATGCTAGAGTAGTTTTCTTTCTATTTATGGTAGTTCCTTTGTATTTCTTTTAGTTCTATTTTGGGCAAGTGACTCCTCACCACCATATCATGTTTACTCCTGCCATGGTGGGAATGGTCCAGAATGTTCTTTAGGGGGAGAGGCATGACTGCACGTAGACCCCCTACCCAATGTAATTTGCTAACAAACAATGATAAAGCTTTTTACATACAAACTATGCTCACTATGCTCAATGACGCTCTTTTCGATTAATCTCGCTCGCTTACTGCTCGCTTGTTAGACACAAAGCTCGTTCTAACGTCGTGGGCAATCGGTGCCGTTGGCACTCATTGGAGGCTGACTCGTTGTTCCCCCTAACAACGAGTGACGCACGGTCTCTCTCAAGTCTCTTGAAAGTAGGACTGTGACACTAGGCCTAGAAGGATTGACCGCAGAAGAAGCAGAGCGACGAATCAAGGATTCGAATTGAAGTGATCGAGCCGAATTGTTTGCGTACTTGCGATTATAGATTAGATCGGATTCGATTATACGTAGACAAATCAGGAAAAGGAGTGAAGACTCCTAAACTTGGCTACAGAATGAATATTTCATCAATAAAAAATATGTTATTCTACCAATACTCACTATACTATAATATGGTTATTTTAAATAAATTTAATTGTTAATTAAATTATTTAACTAAAAACACAAATATATTTGCAGAAGATAAGGAATTATAAAATTCAATAAAATATAATAATATTGAGAAAATGACAAATCAACTACAGTAATTTATGATCAATGACAAGTTAACCACTAAAGTATTTTTGCTAACAAATTAACCACTGAACTATAAAAAAAAGTCACTGCAAACATCACTGTCCTGTTTGTCGTTAAATTTATTGATTTCGTTATGTGGTGGAACAAAAATGTATTGATTTTGTTCTGCTGCGGAACGATTTTTAAAAAAATAACGTTTTAATATTGACGGTTTGCCACGAAACGTATCCTGATCCGCGGCGGAATGACTACGTTTCGTGGCAGAATGAAGATGATCCACCGCGGATCGTTGTGCCTCGTCTGCATTGTATAAATTTACACTGCACTCATCGTGATTTTTTCAGTGATTTTGTCAGCGATTAGCGAACCCTAAAGATTTCTGAGAGCTGAAGTGTACTTTTTTTGGCAAAGTTGAAGCATTTGTTGAACACCAAATGACATCTCAGAGTGTCGAGGAATCTGTTACTAACTGTCAAGTTGAAGTGGGGCTCACATCGATTGTTTTGGCAAATAAGGTACGTGCAATTGGAGACGAAGCTGCTATAGTGGTGCATTCCGTCTTAGCAACTCTGGACGAGGAGGAGCTCCGTTCATTATGCAAATCTAGTAGTGATGAAGACATAACTGAGAGTAGGCTTAGACGCCCACCACAAGCAGAATGCACGGTCGCTGGTATGAGTCTTGGCAAGATGTATGTAACGACCCAATTTTTCTTATCTTTTGAAAACACGTGAAATTTAAAACTTTTTCTTTTCCTTATATAAAGCAATAGCGGAAGTCTTTATTAAAACATTTTAAGATGAAATCAGAGTTGTTTTCTATAAAACCTGACCCTTAAAAACTCTTTTCTTAAACTTTTTACTTAAACCGTTATGAACAGCGGAATACTTTTTATTATAAAATTTTTTTTCTCATTTTATAGCAGAAGCATAGATCATTCATTTAAAGAACAATAAACAAATTGTTTATTTATTATTATTTACAAAACTTTTTCTCTTTAATCAATTAGCCTAGCCAGCCACAAGACTCGCTCGTGCAAATCCTTTATCAATTGCTCCTTAATCTATTCATCATTTTCCCTTGTGCTTTTACCAACATCAGAAGACATAAAATATGAGCCTAACGCTCAGTAAGTGATAGAACTAAGTAAATGGATGCACATGCTGTGACACTTTAAAATCTATATGCATTTTCTCTTTTCGTTTTCTTTTCTTTATCTTTTATCTTTTCACGTTTCCGTTCTTATCTTTCTGTTTCTGTTTTCGTTCTTATTTCTGTATCCGTTTCGATATTTGTGATTGTACGTGTTTTCGTATCCGTTCCCATATCTGTTTCTGTATCTGTATCTGTTTTTGTTTCTGGAAACTCGTTTCTGTTTCTATTTACGTTTCTTTTTTTGTTCCCATTTCCATATCGGTATCTATGCTCGTACCGTTTTCGTATCCATTTCTCTTTTCATGTTTTTTTCTTTTGTTTCTATGCCGAACATTACTTATCTGGACCACATAAACCAATATCTTTTCTTAAGTTTGGGTTATGTGCCGGGCATTACTTACCGGACCACACAATCCCTTTTCTTTTCTTTTGTTCATGTGCCGGGTTTGACCTACTGGACTACACGAATCTTTATCTTTTATTACTTAGGTTGCTGGGCATTACTTACTGGACCAACCCATTTTCTTTATCTTTCTTAATCGTTCTTTCATACTTCTTTCATTTCCGTTTCCTTTTCAAAATCGTGTATGAAAACTGTAACACCCGACTTTTATTGGAATTTTATAAGTATAATTGAAGTGTAATTTGGAAATATTTGAATTTATTGGATAATTATCGGGGTATTACCAAGGACGCATCCGTTAGGTTATAATTTAAGAGAATTTATTGGAAGTTTAATTGATGAAAATCAATTAAGGAAATGGAATCGAAAAATTTAATTTGGACCTCTAATAATCTTTAAACAATATTTGGAATAAGTCGGGAGTTAGAATTTGGGTCGGTTAATATTCGATACGAATGTTTAATACACAAATATATGTATGTATATATATATATATATATATATATATATAAACTAAATAAATGAAATTAATGAATTATAAAATAAGGAAGGAAATTAATTAAAAGGAAGGAGGAAGAGAAATTGGCGGAAGGAAATAAGGGGGGTTGGACTGGTTTTCCCATCACTGGATCTGTAACATCACGTATTTTCAAAATACGTAAAATTCAAAACTTTTCTTTTTGCACAACCATCAGTCTCCGTTTCTTTCATAAAGCCCGATCGCTAACATCCGATCGCTTTTGCTTTCATAAAATCCGATCACTAAAACTCTTTACTTTCACTTTTCTCAATTTACGCTCAAAAGCCATAACGGTCTTTGAATAAAACGCACTGGAATAAAAACAACATTAAGAATAAGAAATAATTTACAAAACTCTTTTTCAAATACTTTTCTTTTCATTTTCTAGCTCAGCCAGCCACAAGATCCACCCATGCAAACCCATCATCAACTGTCCTTCACCTGTTCATCTGTTGTTCGTTCATACCTACATCACAAGACCTAAACTAATGAGCCTAACGCTCAGTAAGTGATAAAGTGAAGTGCAAATGATATGCATGATCATACGATACAATTTAAGTCAAGAGTGTATACATGACAAACACCATGGGACGATGAGTAACCCGGTTAATCGACAAAGGAGCAATATATATATCAATGGATTAGCCATGTCGTATACACTCCTTTGTTACGAGAACGTTGGGGATTTCGGAACAGGAAGCAATGAACCCTAGTATCCCATGTCACTAACCTATTTTCTTTCTAATCCGTCCAACACGGATCTATATGACAATGGGACGTCATTAACTTTATGAACCCCCACACGCCTATTTATATAGATTATTATGTCATACAATATGTACGTGAGTTCATACAATCCTATATGCAATAAATGTCTAATAAACACATCATTAAAAGAACCTAAATCTAGTAAACACATAGCATGCAATCCTAATTCTTGTGATGTAGGGTCCGAAGACCAAGGCACAGTAAGTATCACTTACCTGGAGTCCATAACGCCTTTCTGTTTCTTTTCTCTTCTTCGTACCTTTAAAACCATAACAACTATGCATTAATAACACAATCCCCTAACTTTTACATTTAATAAATCTCATTAGTCAATTTCATTTCCAAGCAACCTCGCAATACCAATTCCAAAATCTTAAATAACGGAATAGCAATAACCTACAATGTTGCTCATTCCATCAATGGGTCATGATAAATAAACTTTACAAAATTGACGCATATTTCCCATAGCCAATAATGATCAATATGCATAATATATGCTTTTCAACCCAAGAGGCAGTTTATCAATCAAGAACACTTGACAAGGCGATTTACTAAACCATTTCTTGCAATCAAACCCAAGTCCATCATATATATCATATAATTATGCCTCTCTACATTACCATTCTCGTGCCAAAAGTCCAAACAACAAGGAAAAGCTCAACTCTTTAATAGTCTCTTTAGACCAATAACACCAATGATTAATCGACATAATACCAATTAAAGAGACAATGACCTATTTTCCATTTAAGAGTCTGAATCCAATTGAACAAGACGCCACACCCAACCATTTATCATCAGTAAGCATAACACTTACAACCTATAATAGAACGAAATTACTTACACAACACTACCACTAAACAAAACAACTAGGAAGTGAGAATATGCTCAACTTGGGATAACTTGTCTTTGTTCTATCAACATAACAGATTCATTTAACAACTTTCCTTTATTAACAATTTCACAAGAACAATAGAGAATTCAGATTTTCAATAGAAGAATAACTGTCATAACCACTTTCTGACTCAATACTAACTTCTTAACAAAGTCAATATCAAAGCCTTAATAGTTTCAATCCAATAGAATCGGTTTTTACACAACAAACTCCAACCAACATATAAAACATGGATTAAATCAAACAACCTCATCTAGTTTTAGAACTCACCTCTTCCTTTATGGCTAGAACCAGAGACGTACACCGATTCACTTACACGATGGAGGTCCAGTCACTTGTAACCAAGCCAGATAGTCCCTCACCGTTTAGACGTGTCGCCAGTAGCATGCATTGAAGGAGAAAATGAAAATATGGAGAAGATAATCATCTGATTTAAATGGGTTTCTCAGACAATTTTGCCCTTTCGGACGCGGTGCGTCGTCCGCAATAGTCCACATCGTCCGATACCAGTTTTTGGACGAGAAAACGCATCCCCAGTCCTTTGTTTGCACCATCCAAAATGCATATTCGGACGCAATTTAGCATCCGCAGTTGTTCGAATGTGTCCAGACTTGGGACAGAGTCATTCGGACGCTATTCTGTCTTGTCTGCATACGTCCGCTACCGTCCAAAAGTCCCCAGAATTAGAATAGATTCATTTAGACGCCATCTTCTCTCGTCCGCTTTGTCCACTACCGTCCGAATGTGTCCAGTTTTGTACAGATTCAAAGCGGACAGTTCTGCTGTCGTCCGCGGCATCCGTACTGTGACCATTTTAGAGTTGAGGAAGCCAAATATCGTCCCATCTCGTTCCAAAATCCATTTTCCTCAATTAAACATTATAACATATTGATTACGTCATTAGTAATATCCTGATAATTTATTCGACTAATTCGAATATATCCAATTCTTTTCCAATTATCAATTTTAAATTCCGATATAAAAATTCAGGATATTACAGGATTGGTCCGGTTTGGGCTGTGTCTGTGGGTTCGGTTTAGAAATAATTGATAGAGGGGGAAGGACATTAGGGCTGGTAGAAAGAAGAGGCAGAATGAGAGAAGAGAATGAGAGAGACGAGTGAGTCGAGGCGAGGGAGAGCGATCGGGTGATCGGAAGCTCGAGCTCGCGCAGCTCCGTCACGAATAGCATGTCGGTGAGCTCGGTCGGCTAGCGACGTTGTGAAGCATTGGGCTTCGTGGGGCGGACATCGTCGGCTCGCGGGATGCCTGGGAGTAGCGTCAAAATTCAACGCTCTGTCGATTTCGGTGGCTGGCGTTAATGGATGGCAACGGCGGTGGATTGGCGATGGCTGGAATGGCTAGGGTAGGGGCTTCGATTCGCTGGGCAGCTGCTGGTCCGGTTTGCTCGCGATTGAACCGAATCGGTCCATCCACTGGTTCATGCCTGGTGAAAGTTGATAGCTTGTAGCTCCGAAGAATCTGTACTGTCACTTGAATCGTGGGATAGGTTGTTAGCGTTTCAATCCTTTCCAGTTCTTATATAAATACGGGAGATGTTGTGAGAGTTGTTGACGATTCTTGGGTATGCTTGGGTATGCTTGGGTGAGCTAATGGTGTCAGCAATGGCTTCTATGATGGTGTAAATCTTTTGCGTGTTGAATTCTTAGCTTCTAGTGGTATTGTTGTTGATTTCCTTTGGTGTTGATGAATTAATTGTGTTATGTGTGGAAGAGCTCTCTGATTCTGGTGTAGCGGATGGTTGTGAACTGAGTGTTTGGAGCAGGTTCATTTGGTATCGAAGAGAAGAAGAATAACGACGAAGTGTGAATGCGTGATTAAATTCGAGGTAAGGAATTAGGCGTATCGTGGCCATGTGAAGGCCCTACACCACGAGTATGTGTGCGTGAGTGATAATGTTTTCCCTGTTATTATTGTTCTGTGTTGTCTGTTATTATTCTCCTCAATGATGGTGTAGAAGTTGCTAGTGCTCTGTGTTGAATCTGTGATATTTCCTTTTATTGTTTAGCTTTGTTTCTTCGTCTATTACCTTTGTCCATTTGTCTGTTATATGATATGAATGCCTAGCTTGATGAAGAAATGATGAATGTTAAGGCTTAAGGGTGATGGATGTCAATGCGTAATGGGAAATACTTACTGTCTATTTTAATTTACGCTTAGTGTAGATTTTAAGTGTTACAATGCCTCCATTTTGTTTCTTGTGTTGTTCTGCCATTTCCTTGTTGGTAACCATATTAAACCCTCTTAAGCCCTCTAGTATAATTAATTACCTAGAACTAATTAGTGGGTTCTAATCAATTTAAATAAATTGTTCAGTAAGCATGTCAACCAACTAGAATAACTTTAACACATAATTCACTAGAGTGACTTAACTAGTTAGCATGTTCAATTAACCACTAGAAATCAAACTATGCTTGAGCATGAAAACAATTGGAATAATAATAGCATGTTTAACTAACCAACTAGACTAACTAGTAGCGGGTTTGTGAATTAACTAGAATGAATTAACTAGTAATTAACCTAAATATGATTAATTAGAACAACAGTAGGATGTTAGTCTTTCCTCGGATTTTTATTCTGTGCGCTAATCCTTTACTATAATTTCCTTTACTATAATTACATTGTCTCCTGCTGCAATTTCCCTTACCATGCTTTACTGTAATAGAGAGTAGAATGACAAAGGAGACGAAAAGAGAACGAAATAAACGTGAGCAAGTTAAGGATCTCCAGAGTCTTATTTATTATGTGTATATATGTTTTACCTTACCTTTGTTATTGTTTTCTTAGTATTGCCTATGACTTTGTTTATAATTAATTGTCTTTAGTATGTTATTTTCTATTAAAAATAAGCATGATTAGTTAACTAGGATAGTAGTATGAAACTGACTCATTGAGCATGTAAATTAATTAGGATAACTGACTAGAGGATAATTATAATTCTCCCTTGAGCATGTAAATTAACAAGTGACTCGTAGCATATAGTTAGTATGTTGAATTGCATGTTTACTTAGTAGCATGATAATTGACTAGCATAATTAACTAAACTAATTAACGGAGCATGTTTAATTAGTTGCGCATGTTTACTTGACTTGATCTGTGTCAATTTGTTAAAGTAATTAACTAACTAGGATAACTGATTGGATGTGAACATGTAAGGACTAGAGTAATCAACTAGTAATTAAACTAATACTTGAGCATGTAAACTAACAATTAGTTGAACATGTTTAATTAGCTTGTAATTAACTAAGCTAATAAGTAATAATTGGATTCAAGCATGTTAAGGAACTTATGTAATAATGGTAGGGAGCATGTTAATCGACTTGTGTAAGTAACTAAAGTAATTAAACTTGAACATGTAAATCACCCAGGATAACTAAGTAGAATAATCGCCTAGAATGATAAACGTAGGAAGCATGTAAATGGACTAGGAAATTAACTAGAGGAATCAATTTATTCATTGTATATTGTTTTGACTGGGTATTCAATTTACATTACCTGTCTTGGGTGCACTATTCAATTGTGGCTGTTTACTTTCCATATTATGCGCTTTCAATTTCAGTTTGCTTTCAATTCCCGCCATTTAGTTTCTTTCTTTATATGTGCACTTTAATTTGAATGTTATGTTACGAAGCATCATGCATCATGTTAGGATGAGAATGTATGGTCATGCATCATGATAATAGAAACTCGTAGGGAGTGCTATTTTGGGGTGGTACTCACACATGCTGAGTGAGGAAAATGAAATAAACAAATGCAATGAATGAATGATGATAATGATGAATGATGCAATGGGAGGTTGAAGGGCCGATGGGTAGTTCGGATCTAGCCCACATAGGGTTAGAAGCCGATCAAACTATTCCATCACATACGTGTTACTTCAACTTCCAACTCGATGTACGAGTAATGAACGAATGAATGAAACGTAATGAAAAGATTAGTTTGGGGCGGACCCATTCCAAGTGAACTAAAGAGAGGCATGATCATATTGCATATTCTCTTTCCTAACTAAGCTTTTGGGCTTACAGTTTACTTGTGGTGTAGGTTTACATACATGACGAGAAGAACGATGAACAAAATACAAAGTAGTCGATGGAAGATTTACACGGGCAGAGCTTATGGCTGGTCAGGCTAAAGACGAGTAAAGTGTTTGTAAACGTAATGATTTACTTAGCATTTCTTAAATAGTTTGTTTTCACTTACGCTATGTTTTAAATATATCGTTTATGTTTCCGCTGTATTTTGATAAACGGTTTTCATAACGAATGTAATGAATGGATTTTGACGCTCGGTTTTAGTACTCTGATTATGAAGGATTTTTAATTGTCTTACAAAAGTTTTAAATTTCGTGTATTTTAAAAGCTTATGAAAAATTGGGTCGTCACAAAAACTATTTTTGTAATTTTTGAAAACCGTGACACATGATACTCGTGAATGCATACAATCTCTATCATATAATTACGAGAATCTAATAAAACACGCAACATACAATTCACAGATCATGCTTCATAAAACCATAGACATGCTAATTAAAACTGTAGACATGCTAAGAAAGTAGGCAAGCTTATAAAGCGATAGACATGATATTAAAACTATAGACATGCTCGTAAAGCTGTAGACATGCTCGTAAAGCTGTAGACATGCTCAACAATCTACTAATCTATTAAAGCGGTAAACAAACAAATATGCATATCCTATTCTTGCAATGTAGGGCCCCAAAGATCAAAGCGCACACATATCACTTACCTCGATTGCTTAAAACGTTTAACACTTAAACATTATCCCTTCTTCCCCTTTTTAGTACCTTCACAAATGAATAACATATAATTATCAATAAACGTAGCTTATTAATCTCATCGTCTTTTAAACCTTAAATCCTTATACATTACATACTAGAGTTTCCTAAACGAAACCGATTCATCGATATAATCTAACTTAATAGTTAAATCCAAATTGACAGCGTTTAGAAACCAAGTTTATCACACAGCAAAGACAAACATAATTCCACTCACAAAATATATTCCCATATTTACCAATGCCTAACAATAATATCCAAACCGAGCATGAAACTTCAACATTTATCTATCAAGCAAACATACAATGGCTTAATCCAATTTTTAGAATATATTTATCCCATAATGAACCAAAATCAAACAAACAGAGTATAACATCCAACAGAGAACATTATCCCTGATAATATCTTTCCAATTATCCAAACCGTAACAAAGCAACGAATAACATCACAAACTGGCAGCAAAGCACAAACCATCCAATTATCTTCTGCTTATCATAGAAAACATGTAACCAAACCAACATAGCAGCAGTTAAATCATCCATCAATACCAAAATACAAAGTACATTCATGCTTTATTATTGAACTATAATGACAGTAGCTAAAATCATCCCATAACAAGCAACCAGACACAAATTCTAAAACCAACAGCACATAATCTAACCGTGACCATTTGCCCAACAATTCATAGAATATTAATCCAAAGGAACAAGGAGCATACATCCAACATATTCATACTCTTGGCAATAATCAACAGAGGGCATAAATATACATGCTTCCACATCCAGAAAATCCATGAAAAACAACCATAAAAAGAAAACCATAAACCCATAATCTGTAAACAACAGAGAAGGGATTTGTCGTACCGATGAACCAACCAAGGGAAACAACTCTAGTTTCCAATCACAGATCTGTAAGCCAACCAGAGAATGACTCACCATTCATTTTCTTCAATTATTTACATAAGTCCATAAAACCAAGAAGAAGATTTGGCATTATCTGAAGGAACTTAGAGGCCCGAGAGCACCTCCTTCCCATGCTTCATTCCTTCTTCCACTTCTCTGTTTCTATGTTCCAGAGAGTTCCCTTCACTACTGCTCTCTCTTTCATCCACACAGAGAGCGTCACTCACAGTTCCTCTCCTCCTCTCTGTCCATTTCTTCCTGAAGGCTTCCTATATAAGTTCTCCATAGTCTCTACACGATCTCACTTAACACCCGTTAGGAATTGCCACCTGTAAAGAGAGTTAACATGGAGGACTTATAAACTTAACCACTTGGGGATCAATAATTGCACACGGGTAGGAGACAATAGTACTGGGTTCACATTGCAAAACCAACAGGACCGGTTGACATACCAGGCAGCACCCACAGCAGTCCCCTACCCAATTCGTCACTACTAGTTTTCACGTAATTCAAATTGCAGAACCAATAGGACCGGTTGACAGACTGGGCAACACCCACAGCAGTTCCCTGCCCAATTCGTCACTACCAGTTTTCACCTAATTCAAACCACACTTGCCGAATTGCCCCATCAGCAAAACACCAAGGAGAAGAAAAACACAGGATAGAAACGATTGGCTTACCTCGACTCGACGATGGGATTCGCAACACGCGGGAGCTTGACCCAACTCGCCCCGCAGCTTGGGCATTCCACTGATGCCAACCAGCCATTCGCACCACCCGCTGCTCGCCGGACAACACTTTACCTTTGCGAGGAAGCTTCGGCCACGAAGGAAATCGCGAGCTGTTCCCCTGTCGCCAACCTGAGTCGCTCACCCTCTCTTCGTCTCTCGCTCTCTCTCTTTTTTCTGAAACATCTCCCCCTTGTTTCATTAGAATCAACCGCGGTCGTAGAACCAAACCCAAACCTAACCGAACCGGTTCAGTTCCACCTTTTACTCATTTTAATCCTTTAATTTTATTTCTTCATTTATTTAATTACTTTAATTCAATTCCATTTTATCTCTTAAATTAACCCTTTTATTTAATTAATCATTTTCTTCCCTTATTCTATTTTAATTTATTTAATAAATCTATGATTATCAAATATACGTATAGTATATTAATTGGCCCAATTTCTAATTCATGATTTATTCCGAATATTGCTTGACAATGAGATGTATATGGTGGATGCAAGATGAAATGACGTTTCAAATAAAGTGCTATAATGACGTTCACACTTGCTCAAGAAAAATGGATAGCCGCCATGCCTTAGCCAAATGGGTGGCAACACATTATTTGGACAGATTTAAAATTCAGGCCGAGTGAGACCTTTCTTCCATAATTGAGATAGTCAAGAAGGATTTGAATGTCAACATTACACCAAACCTTGCTAGAAGGGCAAGAAATGCAGAAAAAAAAATTAATGAAGAGGATGATAATGAGCAATACAAGCTCATATGGTCGTATGCCGAGGAGATTCAGAGGTCTAATCCTAGAAGCTCGGTGCATGTTTAGCAAGAAACGAGTGCATTTAAAAGGATGTTCATGTGTTTGACTGCATATAAGATGGAGCTGTTGAACTATGGTAGATCGGTTATTTGTTTGGATGGTTGCCACTTGAAGGGTGCGACTCTTGGCCAGCTGCTCCCTGTTGTCAATATCGACAGGAACAATTGAATGTATCTGATTGTTGTAACAGTGGTTGAAGTAGAAAATAGGGATTCTTGGAGTTGATTTTTGGAATTTTTACGCGAGGATCTAAACACCTCATTCAACAATGGGTGGACAATCATTTTTTACCGACAAAAGGTACGGTTAATTGCTTTTACCTTCTATGTTTATGTTATGCGTTGTGTACCAATGTTTGACTCATACTGTGAATCTTTGTATGGGCTAGTGCTAGCTATCAGAGAGGTGGCAGGGCATGCAAACCATCATTTTTGCATCTGACGCCTGTATGCAAATTATCAAAAATGATTTAAAGGCAGGATGTTTAAGGATGCAATGTGGGCCGCTTCTAGAGCCACAACATAGACACACTTTGACAGAGAGATGACGAAACTATTTTTGACCTTACAACCCACAACTATCTATGAGGAATAGATGCGAGATACTGGGCCAAACATGCATTCTGCTCCATCCTAAAGTGCGACGTAAGCCTTAATAACCTGATGGAGTCCTTCAACCCCCGCATCCTACCATCTCAATATGTCCGAGATCACATGAAAGGACATTATGTGTAGGATCATTAAAAAAATGAAAAGATGGCTCGCTTGACGGATCTTTAGTGTCATTAGGTCAAGAATCAGTTTGCCGAACTACAACTTGCAGGTCGTAATTTGAGTCCCCAGTTTTTAGCCCTTGCCTAGTTTGAGGTCAGCAATGGTAACAAACAGTACCATGTCGATTTGGAAAGGCGTACTTGTAACTGTTACCAGTGGGATTTGACTGTATCTCATGTGTCCATGCAATCCCATGTATGCAATTCAGTAGGAGATCTCCCGATAACTTTGTGAATGAATGCTACCACCGGGAAACATACATCACGATGTACTCTCACTTTGTCCACCTCGTCAGTGGACAAATCATGTGGTCTCTTGTGACAGATCTTGATCCAATTACACCACCGCCATTTAAGAGACATTCTGGAAGGCCGTGAAAATGAAGAATACGAGATGTAGACAAGGCCTCAAGTCGGACAGTGCCGCCCAGTAGACATCTGAACATAACGTGTGATCAGTGTGTTGGTGTGGGGCACAATTCCCGCACGTGTAAAGGTATAGGCCCAGAGTCTAGTGCATGTGGTGGCCGCCGATCTAGAGGCAGAGGAGGCAGAGGAAGCTCAGAGAGCACATTTATCAATTTCAGAGTCCCCGAGCCAGCCCTTGAGACAGTTCCCGACATAGTCCTCGAGGCAGTCCCCAAGAGAGTCCTCGACATAGTTCCTGAGACACAGGTGAACACATTTTTGAGTTTACATTTTCATGTGTTATGTTTTAAACTATTCTAATTTTATTTGCAATGTGTTATAGAGTATGGTGCTCGAGGTTCACAAACACAAACAAAAACAAATACAAATGTGGACATTAACCTTCCTTGATTAGAGAAGACAACACTCAATTAAAGTGACTATTAACTATGTGTCAAAACTAGATATACATCATCTACAATAGTTTATTCGAGGTAGCTTATTGTAGATGATGTATTCTGGTTTTGAAGCATAGTTAATAGTCACTTTGATTATGCATTGTCTTCTCTAATCAATGAATGTTATGGTCTACATTTGTGTTTGTTTTTATTTGTTGTCCTCAATAACAATTGTAATGTAGAGGCATCCCGGAAGGTTGCGGAAATGAAGAATAAGGGGTTGATATTTTGGTTTGTGTATGTAATGCACATATGCACAATATGGTTGTAATTTAATTGTAATTGATGATGAAATTTTGAATTTGTACTTCATTTTGAATCTGTACTTCAGTCATTCGACCATTCTCCCTTTTTGATCAACCGACCTCACTTTTTGATCGACCCCGCTGACGTTCTGCGACAGAAAGTTGTCTTTTCGCTGCATAAAGTTGTCATTTCGCTGCAGAATTTCATACATTCCACAACGGAACGACGTGTTTCTGCAGCGGAATGTCAACTTTCTGCAGCGGAAAGACAACATTCCTATGCTTTGTATATTTTGGTGTTATGCACAGGTTGTTCAAATTGTTGCAATGAACGTGTTAGTTGTTGGTTGATGATGAATGAAATGGTTTGAGTCAATTGCTCTTTCAAATAATTGAAAATTTTGCAAGAGTTTCTCTTGTTTTTAGTCTATCCCCACTGTGACATTATCAAAACCAGTTATTATCCAAACTAGATATTTTTCAAACAGATACTATCCAAGTAAATAAAACAAAACATAAATATCAACATATATTATCCAAGTACACTAAGTGAACATATAAAGAGGCAATGAACTAACATTACAACAAAATTAGTATCTCAGTATCCCTACACATCTCAACTACACTAAGCCACCTTCTTGCTAGTTTTCTTCCTCAAATCCGTGATCTCAAATGACAACTACGAGTCCACGTATATGTCAGGACTAAGAGGCAGGCCTAATAGAATTGCCGGGTCAGGCAACCTGACTCTCGTACAGAATCTAATCGCCCAGCCCAAAACTAGAATAAAACAGAGCCTTAATAAAATATTTTAACCCGAAAACTCAAAACAATTGGGCCAGGATTCACAGAGTGATCAATAAGAAACATGATAGCGTAACAATAACAAATAAAAACACTGTGCAGGGACTAAATCATCCAACACAAACAACAGATTAAACAAGAAATTAAATCCTTACCAAACCCTAGGGATGATAACCAGAAGCACCCGAGCATTGGATATCACACCTTATTATCACATCCTATACCTAGAAAAATGTAGTCTGGGGTGAGTGAAAAATTCAGTAGGGAACTTATACTAAATGCAATGCTTATAAAATAGCTTTTCATCTTTTCTTAGCAAAACCATAATCAAAACAATACAGTAATCGTACCTGTACTGGTACCTATACCAATACCTAGTGCATGAATTTATAAAAATCATTTCTCAAAACATGTTTTTCCATAAAAAAAAAGGCTCCATAAGCCACCAATGAGGCAATTCATCGAAATCCAATTGGATATATAGCCAAATATAATAAAATAAGTCTCTATCATTTTTCAACAATCAAAACAAGGATCCGTGAAAAAGGAGGGTCACTAAAGGACCCCTTCTAAACAAACTGCAGAAAGGTGGCCTAGAATGACAACACCTCATGAGCCCAGTGGAAGATACTATGAGTGTAATTAGAAGATCTAGCCTACCATAGGGGTTGCCAATGAACCAGTCAACGATGACACAACCCAATACACAATCTCCCTTATCAGGTTTAGGGACTAAAAACCCAAGGAAGTGTGAACACGTTGAAGGATTGATATGCACCTAGAGGGAGGGAGGGAGGGGGGGAGGTGCAATAGGCGCTCTAATCTTTTTCGTGCGATATTCATTTCTCTAAAACCCAAGTGATTTAATGCATACCTTTAAACAAACAATGCATAAATATAAAGAGAGTAGGGAAAGAGAGTGCAAACAATATGTTCACACGGTTCGGCCACCCCAACCTACATTCGCGCTCCATGCGTCCACTTGGAGATCTTTATCCGTTATCCGTACAAACTCCCTGGTTGATGGTGTTTGACTTCCAGGTGTCAAAGAAACCTTTACAATGACTATTCTAGGGCGTCACCCTTATCTTGTTTGACTACTGTGGAGTGTCACCCTTTGCTTGATGAATTTGTAAGGCGTCACCCTTTACATTGGAGTACAATGATTACGGAATTTACAAACTATTCCAAACTCTCCAAAATTGAAATCTCAAGTTTTAGGATTAAGAGAGTTGGATTACACGCTCACTATTTGATTTGGAATTGAGTGTTAATTTTGGCAGAGCTTCGCCTCAATTCCCGATTGATTGGAGTAAGTCTCGGAGTGTCTTAGATTTATAGACACAACTTTTTTGGTCGACCTAATCATTTTTGGTCGACCACACCTGACCGTTAAAAACTAGATGTTGCGTGTTATGCACATTTTTGGTTGACCTAATAATGTCGTCCTTGACCACAGATTCAATCGAAACTCTTAGGAGCCCATTGTGTACATTTTTGGTCGATGTTCTACATCCACGCCATCGACTGCTGCATCGTCCAAAATACTTCAGAGCTCTCTATGTAGCTTTTTGGTAGTGTGCTTCGACTGTACCCTCGACCACTACCTTCATTAGTTTAATATATCGAACGTCCGTTGTGTTGGGCTTTGCATGAGGCAACATCCTACTTGGTGGTGGGCCGTTCAAAATGTGGCACTGGCTGGGCTAGCTTAAGGGGCAAGGAATGCGCCTATGCTATCACCTATAGGTTTTGGCAGGAATGGTTAGCGCCTTGATCTTGAAAAGTGGTATCAAAGAATCCTACAAAAGGCATGTTGTGCAACGAGGCTGGCGGGTGCTTTTGTTGGG
>CM039479.1:21279536-21614033 GCA_022433065.1 Begonia loranthoides | reverse complement strand
GGGGGGGGTGGCGGCTGTGACAATGTAGCTCGCTTCTTCGGGTTGGCCTTGGATGGAGTCTTGCACACTCATACCCCTTCAACTTTGCTGAACCCCATTCGGTTCACTATTAATTTGTTGTGAACGTTAGTGGCCTTCTCTTTGATCCTCGGCTCCTCATCTGAGATCGAGTACTTTTTTCTTGTCGAGCACCTTCTCAAGCAAATAGAGATCCATGCAGCTAACATGGTCTCGATGTCCATCCCGAGGCAAAGTGATGTGCATCATGATGGTATGAATCACTCAGGCTATGACATTCAAGTAATTGAACTTTGGCTTCTTGTACACTCCAATCTTGGGATCACGGTGCAACAATCTAAGCACTACTACACCTTCTCTTTGTCTGATGAAAGGTGGCTCCCGAGACATGTGGTAATTAATAGCAGTCGTTTGGTTCCTCCACCGAACATCCATCCAAGCAGCATGTTAATATTCTTGGGAGACAACCTTAACTCCCGTCCAAACATGAAAATTTGGACCTCTAATAGTTGGGTGGATAGTTTCAAATTTGCATAAAATTGTTTGACAATCCATTCACAGTAACTTCCACTCAATCGGCACAAACATGCTAAGTCTACCCCCCAAACAATTCTTCAATTTTCAATTCAGCCAATGACTAGAAGTCCACTTTTTTAGAAACAATAATTGAACGGTGTTTAACATAGGCTTCATAACGTTCGTTCACGTCAGCTGTCATGAAGAGTGAGGAGTGGAACCTCACTGTAACAGGTTGGAAACAGACCAATGCACTTGCTGCTGGTCGTTCTCGAGGTTGAGGTTGAGGATGAGTTTGATGTTGTGCTTCAACCTCGGTTTCTGTAATAGGGGCATTTGCGGGTCCTCCAATGTCAACCGGGATTCTCTAATTTGAATCGTAGGTGCTCTACCTTGCATCGCGGTGGGTACATTGATATGAAATTGACTGACGAGCTCAGTTGCAAGTTGACGTCATTCACAGGCAAAGTCCGTCGTTGCTGCCTATGGTTGCGGGTGAGGCTGCGCGGACCACCCTTTTGCTTGAGCGGTATTTTCTTTCCGCAGGAATTCATTGGTGTCGTTGAAATAGTGAGTAACGAAGGTTTGAGAATACAAATGTTCGCCGATGATTTTGTGGTCGGGCTAAACGCGCCGGAGCGCACAGTCATGTCTTATATACTAGGGCACATGAACACAAAACGGCGCACGACGTTCTGTTGTGTGACGTTGTCATTCCGCGGCGTATAGTGGATAGTCTGCTGCATAATGACTCATAATTTACGACAGAACGTCGTAATTTTTAATAAATATAGTCATTCTGTCGCAGATTGTCACACATTCTACGACGAACCGTCAATATTAAAACGTTATTTTAAAAAAACTCATTTCATGACCGAATAAAAACAATACATTTTGTTATGCCTCATAATGAAATCAATATATTTAACTATGAATATAATAGCTTTTTTTTTCTTTAGAATTTAGTAGTTAATTTATTAATAAAAATAATTTATTTATTAATTTAACATGGATTACAAAGATGGATGATTGATTTTTCATTCTCTTGTATATATTTTTCATTAATAGTTTTTGCTCTTTGTCGACAAACACTCGTTGGATATTCATACGATTGATTCTGAGTCCACGCGTGCAGCGTGCCACGGAGAAAATCGTGTAATCAGCAGTTTAAAGTAAAAATAGAGAAATTTTCAGAAATTTGGAGCACTGTCATCTCTACCAATGAGAGGACGAGGAGACAGTGAGGCTTCCCTATTTGCAGCGAAGGAGTAAGAGGTAGCAGGATTGAACGAAGAAGAAGCAAAAGAGTTAACAAATTCATCAAACCCATCGCCTGGCAGATCCTTTCCGCCGTCGTAACCGCCGGCGGCCATCAAATCGTCCGCCAAACCAATCTCCCCCTCCAAATACCTCATGACCTGCCTCATGGTCGGCCGATTCACCGGAGAGTTGTTCGAACACATCAACCCCAGCTTCAAAACCACGGCCATTCCAACCTCGTCGTAGTCGCCGTTCAGTTTCCGATCAACCACATCAAAAATAGCTCCCTCCTTGTACTTATCCCACACCGAATCGACCAAAACTACCTCCTCTGGCGTAGCTTTCGGCTCAATGGGTCTTCTTCCCGTCGCAACTTCTAGCAGAAGTGCTCCGAACGCGAATACATCTGTGCTAGTGGTGGCTTTACCGGTTCTCGGTAGTTCCGGAGCTAGATACCCGAAAGTTCCAACGAGCTTCGTTGTGCTCGGATTTGCTCCGTGTTCGTAGAGCCTAGCTAGCCCGAAATCTCCGACTTTCGCCGTCAAATCACTATCGAGCAAAACGTTGCTTGCTTTTACATCTCGGTGAATCACCACCTGTTCGAAGCCTTCGTGCAGATATAAAAGCCCCGAAGCAACGTCCTTTATGATCTTAAATCTTTGCTCCCAATTCAAAATCGTTTTTGAGTCGTCGAAAAGGATCTGGTCCAAGCTTCCGTTAGCCATAAAGTCATAAACAAGGAGAAGATCGCCGCGCCGACGGCACCATCCGAGGAGCTGAACTAAGTTCCGGTGACGAAGTCGGCCAATGGTCCCTATTTCGGCTGCGAATTCGCGCAGACCCTGTTTTGATTCGCGGGAAATTCGCTTTACTGCGATTTGGGTTTTTGATTTTGGTAACAATCCTTTGTAGACTTTTCCGAATCCACCACGGCCGAGGAGCTCTTTGTCTCTGAAACCTCTGGTTGCTTGCTTGAGCTCTTTGTAGGAATATCTATGTGGACCCACTTGAAGCTCCCATGGCTCGGTTATATCAGCGTTCTTGATTTTTCTTACGAGATAAACGACGGAAATTACTGCGAAAACAAGTACGATGGTAGCCGCAACTGAAACTCCAATTGTTAAAGCTGTCTGCTTTTTCGGGGGTTCTACATCTGGAAGTGACGGAAGAGAGGATAAATCGAGCTCTTGAGCTTGTCCGTTCATCTTGAAGCTCCATCCTAATACATAATGTGAGCTAGCGAGCGAACCAGTTGAAGCAGAGAATCCGACATACATATAATCCTTAAAAATGGGCGAGAGATTTAACTTGAATGACAAGAGGGGTTTGATTGGTTTGGTCGAAAATGGCGAAATCGTCACATTAAAAATGGAATTCACTGAATCGTAATCGATCCAAGTTTTGATGGCTTTCCCACCTTTCAGATTCAGATCCTGTATCGTCGATTCATCGGTGTAATAACCGGCGGTGGTGGAAGCATTCGACTCCAAACTGTTAAGGTCGATTCCGACATGGTTACCGTTGATATCTCTGAACTCAAGATTCTGAACAGTATCGAACTCAACGGCGAAGAGATGGTTTGAGAAATCACCCGTGTCGCCGGAATCAGAAAGACCCAGATACTGAATGGGAAGAGCTTTGAAGTCCTTCGATGGAGCTATGGCGAAGGCCAATCCATGGCCACCTTCATCCGGGTGCTCAGGTATCATTCCGAAAGCAAATGAGGAAGAAAAAGAGAAAACTTCACCATTTGTAGAGTTCTTGAACTGAAAAGGGGAAGCATAAAAAGCTCTACCCAGTAATTTAGTGGTCTCGTTAGTCAGTTTCAAAATTCCATTGTCCTCAATCTGCGCTATGCCAATTAAGGTTAGGTTTGCTCCTGCGTTGGAGAATCCAGCATAGAAGAGGTCGGTGGGCTGGGAAAAAGAAGGCACTGTGAGGAAGATGACAGAAGAGAAGAAGCTGAGAAATTGAAAGTTGGCCATGGCAGTGGATTGAAGCTATGTGGCTCTGGTCTGGACTCCGGATCCAAACGAAATTGGTGTTAAGAGTTTTGGAAAATAACTTAAAAACTTGATTGACGACAGTTTATGACGACTGGAGCAATCTATCCAGTTCTGACGAGAAAGAGTCGAGAAAAGAACAAAATTCCTTCAGGACTTTTTTGGGTGTTACTAGGAGAAACGAGCAGAAAGCGAAAGACGAAATGAGAGAGCACCTTCCCTAAAGATTTGAAGACCATCTTTTAAGTAAGGAGATGACATTATGATTGTCTTTTTCTTTGTTAGACAAGATTGCCCTATTCTTTGACATTATTATTTGAAGACCATTGATTTTAAATTTATGATGTTCGCTTAGTCAACAAATAAATAAATATTATTATTGGCATAACTACTTAAATATTCATGCTTTCCCTTTTTTTAACTTATTACTAAATTATGAAATTGGTAAGCATGGAAGAGAAATAATAAATGGAAACTAACGCCACATACCCTATAGATTAAGATTAATAGACAACTAAAATTTTAAACTATTGAAAAAAAACGCTAGCAACCTCGCAGTCACGTTTACTGTTAAAATTTGTCAACGTTAATGCTATGGTTTCGTTAATGCAAAGTATCATCGAATGGAAACGTCAAAGGTAGTAACAACAGACGTCTCGCAACGACGAGGGATGTCCAATGCTAATCCAACAGGACAAGGAAGGACGTCAATTATTGGGGGACGTTCGTCTTCCTATTGAAATGAGGGACAAACGTCCCTCGATCGGAATGGACAGCAAAGATGGAGTTTGCCATTTTCCAAAAGTGATGGCAGACGATGGTTCATGGCCGTTGGATCGAGGACGGACGTCCCTCGATCGGAATTGACGGCCATGATGGATTTAGGCCATCACCCAAAGGCGCCGCAGACGATCGTTCATGGTCGTTGGATCGAGGGACGGACGGTCAGGATGGACTCGAAAGGCTTTAACGTTGAAGGGTCATGTGCAAGGCACCCGCGTTTTTTAAAAATGCAGACTTCTTAAATTAAGACAGACGTCCATCGTCCAGAAATGGACGTCCATTACCTTGACACTACGTCGTTCTACTTATAACGGACGTCCCTAGTCTCACATGGACGTCCTTCAACTTAAGACTATGTCGTTCAAGCATAAACGGACGTTCGTATTTGGCCGAGGGACGTCCATTTTATCTTTGAGGGACTTCTCTAATCGCTAAATGACATTGTTTCTCATCTCGATGGACGTCTCTCATTCGTTGCGTGAACTTGAACTAGTGTAACTGTGACTATATAATCGCGAATGATGTCCTCTGCAAACGCAAGTAACCCTAAATCCCTGAACACAATGAAGTTTTTGAGTGTTGCACATCTAATGACGTTGAGGAGTGTTACACTATCCATTGCTGAAGAATCCATTAACTGCGGAATGGAGGTAAATACTATTTCGGCAGACGAGGCCGATGAGCAACATGCTATCTATCATGAACCTAGTATAGAGTTGCATTCAATCTCGGCATCTCTAAACTTGGAGCTTCGTTCAATACGGGACTCAGAAGATGATGATTGGGCAGAGAGTATGCATTTTTAACTAGAATGTTCATCCTCGGAGCTCTGTTTGAGAAGAAGTATAGTTCGTTGAACGAAATTAAGAAGAAGTGGATGATTATGCTTTGAAGAATGGGCACGAGATAAAGTTTGTCAAAAGCGAACGTCATTGGTTGACTACCGTATGCAAGGATGGATGCAGTTGATGACTTCACGCTTCAAAAATGAAATATGAACTTACATTTCAAATTAAGAGCTATAATGAGGTGCACACCTGTATAGGACAGATGGAAAACTGGCACGCTTCTGCCAAATGGGTGGCAAACCTATATTTGGATAGGTTCAAAAGTCAGCCCACGTGAACGTTCCTTCCATCATTGAGACTGTTGGGAAGGATTTTAATGTCAACATTACCTTGAGTCTTACTAGAATGGCTAGAAATGTAGCTCAAAAATTGAATGAAGGGGATGGTGACGAACAATACAAGTGATTGTGGTCGTAGGAAGAAGAGATTCGAAGATCCAATCCTGACAATATATTGTTGGTGCTGGTAGATAGGAATGATCTTACGTCCCATCCAAGTCCAATATTTACAAGGATGTACATATGTTTGGATACAAGCAAGAGGGGTCTGAGGGACTTTGGTAGACCTGTCATTTGTCTGGATGGCTGTCACCTGAAGGGATCATACCTAAGCCAGTTGCTCATAGCCGTTAGCATTGACGACAATGATGGAATTTACCCAGTTGGTGTGGCAATTGTTGAATCAAAATGCAGAGACTCATGATCTTGGTTTTTGTGTTGCTTCCTTTTGAACATGGACAACCAGATAGGCAGGAGATAGACATTTATTTTCGACCGATAGAAGGGGTTGGTGTATTCTATTGAACAATATGCACCAGTAGCTGAGTATCGTTTCTGCCTCTGACATTTATATGCCAATTTTAAAAAATAATTTCTACGCAATTTATACAAAGATATCATGTAGAAGACAGCGAGGGCCACAACATCATCGCAATTTGAGAAAGAGATGAATAAACTATAACGACCCAGATTTTCTTACATCGTTTAAATGCGTGAAAATTTGATTTTTTTTTTAGACAAATCAGAGTGCGTAAATCCGAATCGCTACTAACTCTTTCTTAAAACTCGTTATGAAAATCAACTTATTAAATACGCAGAAGCGTAAATACTATAAGGAAAAATCATTTATTTAAAGTCTTGTGGAAGCGTTATAAAATTAACCTTTATAAATCATATTGGAAACGTAAGAAATCTTTCAAAAGAAATACGTCATTTAAACATTACGTCTATCAAATAAATCTTGACCATTACTTCATTGATTCATAACCGTTTACTTTCCTTTAACTTCGTTGATTCGTAACCGTTTACTTTCCTTTGTCTTTGCCTTGCCAGCCCGAATCCCGTGTATGTGAAATCATTCATCCCTGCTTCATTAGGTGTTTCTCATCATCTTCTTATTCCATTTACTATCTGTTCGTCATTGTACCTACACCACAAGTAAGAACGTGAGCTTACGCCCAGTAAGGAGATGGAGGAAAACAATTTATGCATTTCTCTCTTTAGTTCTTCTTGGAATGGGGGCCACCCAAACCAACTTCTTTCATTACGTTCGTTTTCTTCGTTCGTTCTTAACTTGTACATCGAGCTGGAGATTGAGGGTTTTCCTTTGAGATGGCCTAGCTGTACGGATTCTAACCTCCTGTGTGCATACTAGTCCCTTTTCTGATTTGGTAAGGGTGTATCCTAGCAGCTAGGCTAGATCCGGACTACCCATCTACCTCAACTTCCTATTTTCGGCATATACTCGCCTTTAGGGTTCTTTCTTTTTCCAGCATATGCCCGCCTTTAGGGTTCTTTCTTTCCCGGCATATACCCGCCTTTAGGGTTCTTTCTTTTTCCTCACTCATGCATGTGGGTACCATCCCGAAGGTTACCCCCTTAATTGGTTTCTATTATCATGAAACATATACATTATAACGTACATTAACAGAAACTGAAATACACATTGAAGTAAACATACTGAAATTGAAATTGTGCAATTGAAAGCATTAGATATAAAGAACAATTATGCTATCGAATTGTAACAGTGAGCGAATACAATAAGGCAATAAAATATATTGACCGTTCTATTGAATTCAATAATAAACATGCTAAGTGAATCTATATAAACTAAAACTAGAAGATTCTTATCCAGAACCAAGAAATAAAATTTACGAGTCAAGTTTGTTATTCATTAACTAATTTGCAGTCCTTATTTAAAGAAAACAGTGGAAATCTGAAACAACTTACAATATTCATGCATCTTAACTCATTAAACTTTTTTCCTTCGTTTGTTTAGTTAACTAAACCTTTTTCCTTCATTTGTTTAGTTAACTAAACCTTTTTTCTTTGTTTGTTCAGTTAACCATTCACTTCATTGTACACATCTCATTCATGCTCATCACACATTCTTGTTTTCAGTTCATCATTCTCTATCTTTCCACAACTACGTCAAGACTCATCCGTCAACTAATAGCATCTACATTACTATTCAACATGCTCTTATGACGGACAACATACAGTAAATGAACCAATTTCAGAAAGATTACCAATTATTAGGCTAATAGATTTTTAACCGATTTCATGATTAGCTCATTTACGTGCTTAGTCGGTTCACATGCTAAAATGTTGATATTGTTAATTATCATGATAGTTATACATGCTTAAGTAAGTGGACATGCTAATAGATTGATTACATGAAATCCCTTGCTGCACTTAATTTCACAATCATTCTCTAATGACAACAAGCAACGACAGTAAGTTATCTGCATGCATAAGAAATTAAGACTATAGCTACATAGCAAGTAAATATTCAAATACTCTTTTAGCTCACTTTCATTCCTTTGTTCACTTAGGCATTTTCATCAAATAATGTAACTCTTTCAACTACTTTCATACCTTACATAATAACTTATCATTTGTTGGTTCCGCTTTCGTACCATCATTCATTCATTTACTTAGGCATTTTCATCACATAATATAACATAAAACAACAAAGCTGAGCACCAAAAGAAATATATCACAGATTCACAATAATTTCTACAGAACAACTATCAACATCCATTTTAAGAACACTAACTCTAACTCACACACACTTTACTTGGGTGTAAGGCCTCCTCTGGCCAAGACAACCCATTCCTTACCTCAATTCTTTAATCCAAGGTTGGCGCTACATTCTTATCCTCTTCCTCTTTTTGACACCTTCACAATCAACACATTTCATTATCAACGTGCATAACACTATCCAAATATAGCATTTCCATATATTTCAATATTCAGAGTCCCTATCTAACATATTTGAAATCCAACAAGGGCGTCATCCCAACAAATCCCATCCAGATCCATTTCCTTCAACATTTCCCACAACCCAACATTTCTTCTTTACTAATCATTTATGAAAAGTCAAATACCCATTTACATAGTTAAAAGCATAACTTAACAGGTTATTACTCTAATAAAATTATCCTTCATATCATAAAAAGGGCATACATAACATCTCCTGAATACCACACGACTTCCCCTTTATTGACCACAAAACAATCAATCCTAACAGAGTATCACAATTAATATTCAACTCCAAATTGCAACTTAACAATAATTATTCAGGGCATATATCCAGCAACCTAATCCAACAGGGCATAAACTTCTCATAGCAAGCTTAAATCCAAAACAACAACAGTATTCAGAATTACTAAGGCTAAATTGTAATCTGTTCAACATAGTGGAATCTATAAAATTCCATAACATAATCTCAGTTATTTCAAAGGCAATAGCAAAACAAGACATTATGTCCAAGCTACATAACATGTCAATCTGAAGCCCACAATAGACAGAGAGCATTAGGCATAATCTATCAATACCATTAAATCCCAACAGGAAATCCTTCATTCCACAATAATGAAGTACAACCAAAGTTGGACTAAACTTTAGAGAAGAAATCTCACCATCAGGACAAGGCAGACTCGAGCATCAAGGAGCTTCACCTCTCAGCCTCAGAATTCTCCAGAGAAGACACACTCGGCTTCCAGGAGAGAATCACCCGAGCTCACCTCTAGCCATTCCCATTTCTCTTCTGCAAGTCTTCTGCCTTTATAAAAAAAACAAACACTCGACAGCTTTGAATTACTCACTCGACAAATTCATAACTCCTCACCTATAGGCAGCTGTGCCATTAATCGTGTAGTATAGCGTCGGCCAGAACAATCCAACTGGAAGGTGGGCCACCCAATCTTGCTCCCCATCGTGAGTGTCGGCAGAACACCACAGAACCGAACTTGCTCTAGTCGGTCCCTTCGCGAACCGAGTCCCCAGTGAACCGAAGTCATTCATCGCCATCGATAGCTGCCTCCTCGCCGTAGCCCGCAAACTGGTGCCTTCATCATCGCCAGCACCGCGTCCTCGCCATTTTGACATCACCGGCCACCAGAAATCAAGCCCCGCCCGTCGCCAGATCCGGCGACTCTCGCCAACATCGACAACCTAAGCTCCAACCCACGAAGCTCGACGCTCCAATCGTCGCTAGTCGCTCGATCGTCGGACCCAAGCTAGCCGTCGACGTCTCCGTCTCCCGCTCGTCGTCGCCGATCGCTTGGTCCCCTCGGCCTCGCTCTCTCTCTTCGGTTCCTCTTCTAGCCAACACCAATTTCCTTGTTTTTTTTTATTTTGTTTTTTTTTCTTTCTTTAATTCTTTAATCTAATTAATTCTTTATTTAATTCCACTCTTTAATTTAATTAAGAGATCAAATTTCAAATTCTCATTTCCAATATTTCTTAATTATTGATCCAATTTAATCAATTAGTCAATAGTACCCAATAAATTAACAATTATCTCTACTTAATTTCACAATGAAAACTTTGGGGTATTACATAAACTATTTGTGGTTGACCAAACAACACATGCACATCTACAAAAAAGTCATCCTAAGGTATTTTTCAAAACATGTTTTCAGTTCCGTCCCAAAGTGTGACATGGGCATCAATAATTTGAGTGAGTCCTACAATGCCTACCTCTTACCAACCTTGGACAAATCGATCCTCACTATATTTGAGATGAATAGAACGAGCATCATGTATAGGATTGTTAAGAAACATGACAAGTTGACAGAGTTGATGAACTTATTGTGTCCTAAGACCAAAAAGAAGCTTGCCAAGCTACAACATGTGGCTTAGAATTGGTGTCAAACATGTGTAGGAGGTAATCGATTTGAGGTCAGTGACGGTAACAAATGGTACGTAGTCGATTTGAACACACGCACTTGTAATTGTTACAGGTGGGAGCTGACTGGAATCTCATGCGTGCATGTCATCCCGTTTATTCTTTTTATGATGACTTCAACTGATGATTATGTTCATGTATCATACCCTCAGGAAACATACATAGGGATGTACTCCCACTTTGCCAGACCTGTTAGTGGTAAACACATGTAGCTTGAAATGAACGAGGATCCAATTTTACCGCTTCCAGTTAAGAGACTCCTAGGGCGGCCTTGAAAACGAAGAGTGCGGGATGCGAACGAGCCTCGTAGCCTCACGATCATTAGCAGGAGAAATGTCCTGATGATATGTAGTCGTTGTCAGGGTGTGGGCCACAATGTCTACTCTTGTCAAGGTGGAGACTCAACCACTAGTGTGGCAAGTGGCAGCGGTAGAGCAGGTAGTGATAGAGCAAGATGCTCACAAGACACCTTTATAGGTTTTACCATTGTTGCCGAGACACAGCTGCATAGATTGTTATGCTTTCATACGTTCTTCTAACTATGTGTGTTTTGTATGATATAGTATTGTGTCTGTGTTTTGTTGGAGTTTGTCTCCTCACACCAGCATCCTTCACCATGTGGCTTCTATGGGTGCTATTTTATTTGTTTATGTTTTTGTTAGTAACCTAATTATAAATAATGAACTTGTTTAGTGATGGATGTAAATGAACTTGATTGTTAATGGATGGATGTCAATGAACTTGTAAATAAACTTGTTTGGTGATGGATGTATGTAAATGAACTTGATTGTTGATGGATGTAAATTAAGTTTGTAAATTATGTTTATAAATTATGTTTTGGATAGTTATATATGGATGTATTGTTTTAGTAATGTAATGGATTGATGTATTGGGCGAATGACTGCAAAATAGCCTGTTTTCTAATCTGTAAACATTTTGGTCGACCACTTTTCGACTTGAGAGCCCCTTAAAATCCATGATGGTCGACCACTTTTTCCTTAAAAAACAGGCATCCCTCTTCGTAAAATGGACGTCCCTTATCGTAAAATGAACACTCGGCCATAAAACGGACGTCCCTTGCCATAAAACAGACGTCCCTCTCCGTAAAATGAACGTCTCTCTCTGTAAAACGGATGCCCCTCGATGTAAAACGAATGCCCCTCGCCTTATAATGGACAACCCTCGTCCTATAATGGACATCCCTCGCCCTATAATAGATGTCCCTCACTTAAAAAAAACAACAACCAAGTTGCAAAACACAGTCTATCAAACTGAATACAACAACAACCAGAATATAACCAGAATATCAACAACAACAACAACACAGAGATAACCACCACCAACAACAACACAGATAACTCAATTGTACAAAATCTCAACTGAAGAAATGTAATGTAACATAGATGCACAAAGATACAATAACTCTCTCAACTGCCTCACACGTACAATTACATTTTTTGAGGTTTGAGCTGGAGATCGACAACCTTGAATTGCAAGTTGTGCTTCATCTCAACATGAATAGAGTGCTCGAAAAGGTCTTCTGGTTTGTGCTCAACGTGAAGATGGAATCCTTTGTCTGGACACTTGCCAATCATCAACACCCCTAAAGGGCCCAAGACTTGAAATATTCCATGTGGACTGCAATTAGGAGGAGAAATTAGTTTGTCACTTCCTTCAAAGCGCAGGGTGAGAAAATATACTAGTTTTTATCTATATGGGCCATGACAATTTCAATTGCCTCAGGTAACAACAACTGGTAGCCATACTGGATGTGCAGGTCAACCGATGACATAAAACATGTTTTGTGACAACCCAGATTTTTCTTACTGCGAAAATTGCGTTAAATTTAAAACTTTTATTAAACAACTGAGTCCCTATTAAAACCCTTCAATTGAAATCAATGTTCTTTTCTTAAAAACCAAATTGTTAAAACATCGTGCTTAAAACTCGTTATATAAATCTTTGTTACCAACAAAAGACTTCATTTATAAAATCCACTTTTCTCATTTTATAGTGGAAGCATAAAACATTTTATAGCGAAAGCATAAATCGTTCATTTTAAAAAGACAATAAATAAATTATTACTTTACATTTATAAAACTCTTATCTCTTTTACTTTCTTTAGCCTAGCCAGCCACAAGTCCCATCCATGCAAATCCTTCATCAATTGCTCATTGATCTATTTATCATTTTCTCGTGTGTATACCTACACCATTAGCAAGCTGTGAGCCAAGGCCCAGTAAGAAATGAGATATGCAGTATGATGTGTGCCTCTAACTCATTAGGTCGGAATGGGTCCACCCCAAACCGTTCTTTTCTTTACATTTCATTCTTTCATTCTTTCATTCATTACTTGTACCCCGAGCGGGAGATTGGAAGAATCTGTGTCAGAGGGAATAGTCTGTTCTCAGCTTCTAACCACCTAGGGTAGCTAGTCCCTAACCCGACAAGGGAGGGGCTTAGTCTAGACTACCTGATTAGATCTGAACTACCCGTCCATCCCTCAACTCCCCATTTCCTTTCCTTTCATTTCATTTCATTCATTTTATTTATTCGTTTTCCTCACATAATATGCATATGAGTACCACTCCAGAGGTGACACTTCCTACTTGTTTCTATTATCATGATGCATGTCAATAAACATTATCGTGATGCATGTCAATGAGAAGTAGTAATCACAACAATATAAAAGTATGAGATATGGAAAGTGTACTAACACACTATACAGGCATGCTTGGTAATTTAAAGGAAGCAATAACAACATAGACATGCTTTGCAATAGAAGGAAAACAATAACGATATAAGCATGTTGGGTAGTTTAAAGAAGATAATAACAACGTAGACATGCTTGGCAATTTAAAAGAAATAATAACAGTATAGACATGCTCGACAATTTAAAGGAAACAATAACAATATGCTAGCATCCTAAACATGTTTAGAGATTAAATTAATAATGTGCGAACGGTATAGGCATAATATGGCAGCATAGTAGAGATGCAAACAAACAATTAAAGGAAAGACACTGCTAATGGTGTAGGGCCTCCACTGGCTAACGACTCTATTCAATTTCTTATCTCGAAGCTTTATCGCGTATTAGCACTTAATCGTTATCCTTGTTTTCCTTTTCAATACCTTCATGATTAAAACATTTACTCATTAATAACAACCCTTTAAAAACTATTTTGTTCTAACCAAAACCTATTCTTCGAATTCCTCCATCACCCATTCTATCCGCATTTATCTCAAAACTTTTCTCAAACTTTTGACTTAACATAATCAGAATATGAATATCCAATAATAATCATTAAACTGTAAACACCATAGAATACAAAATCCCTAGTAAAAACAACCAAAGAACATATTTCACTTCAACATAATCCGACTTGATAGCTTAATCCACTTGCAATAATCACTAGAAACTTAACTCAACAGAATTTAAACATTGAAGTAGTAATTCACTTACATCAACAACTTCACAGTTCCACTCTATAACTGCAGGCAATAATTAATCAATAACCAATAGAGTGCAATACAGCAAAACTAATTCCAACATATTCATGCTTTTGGAAATAATCAATAGAGGGCATACATTCACAAATCAAATTTCATTGAATATTAACCCAACCAATAGAGCACATATTTGAACTATTCTTCACAAAACCAATGATAGATTAACAAATCCATTCACAGAACCAGGAAGCAGAAACCTAACAAAAACCAACTGAATAACAGAAACTCCTAATAATATCCATAAGGTAATTTGCAGAAGTCACTCACCAGGAGAACCAGAGAGCACGAAGCAGCTTCACCTCCACCCTCACATTCTCCACCATCTAGGGAGCATGCTTTTATCTTCTATCTCACTGCATAGCAACATAGTTCCATAAGGCCTCAGAATAAAAGTGAAGGACTACACTTACTAGAGACAACCGAGGCATTGAGGACCCGAGAACCGGGAGCTCATCCCTCACCCTCAGTCATTCCCAGTTTTCCTTCTCCATTTCTTCCAGAAGCACTCGACCCTCTCTGTCTCAATTTTCTCTCCCGAGAGCATTTCTCCACTGCCAAAAAGCTCTCAGCTCTTTCTCTCAATTACTCTCCTTTTGCTCTGCATTTCTACATTGCCAGAGAGGTAAACCATTTCCTGTCACGACCATGCCCTGACTTCCCCATTCCTCTATGCTTGTCCACGCACGTTCCAATGTCTATTTCTTCAAAGCAAGAACTAGCCACGGATGGAACGGTTCGGACCGGACCGCTAGCTGCTCCAGCCAATCCTCGCGAACCGCCAGCCCCCTGCCCTTGCTAATCTAGCTCGTTAATCGCTGCCTCTTCACTGTTGACAATCTGCTATCTCCAAGCATCACTGGACCTTCGAAAATGGCAGAGCACCGCAACACACCACTACCCGACACCAAACCGACCACCCGAAGCTTCGCCGATCCATCCCGCGAAGCCCGACGCCCCACGAGGCCCTAGTTGCTTGCCATTTGCCGGACGACACATGACCCCGCCTTCCCGAGCTCGCCGTCGAGCTCCGACGTTCTCCCTATCATCACTTTCGCTCCCCCTCTCTCTGTCCTCTCTGTTCTTCGTAAAATGGCCACGGGCCACATGCCCGTTTCCCCCTCCTTTCATTTGACTTCCAGGTGACTTCAATTGTGTGAACCGGTTCGACTGAATCGGTTCATACCTTCCCATCACCCATTTTAACCTTTTAATTTAATCTTTCACTTAAATCCCCACTTTAATCATTCACTCAATTCTTAATTCAAAATAAATCCAATTAATCTCATTTCCTCTTCTTCTTTTAACTAAAAATCGAGCCATATAATTATTTCCAGACCGATCTGAACCAAATCAACTCAATCCATTATTCTCCCCTTTAGAATTGCGATTTCGGACGAAGGAAGGCAGTCCGTGCCTCAACTGTATTCATCCGAAAAGTCCAATAATTTGGACAGATTCAAACTTTCTTTGTTCGCCATCGACCGCAGGTCGTCCCAACTCGTCTGAAAACCCACACAACAGATGAAGGATGAATCCGAATGCGAGACGTCATCCCCGCCTCGTCCCAAAACACGAGGGATGACATGAAATGCATTTTCAGACGCAACCCCAAGTCCGCGTGTCGTCTGTGTGCATCCATAAACCCCAAATGCACATTTTTCCAACAAAATTTTACACTTTGATCGTCCCTTAATATTTTTCCATAATTGTACGACACTAATCAACAACATATTGCCCCGCAACAAACATAGAAGGACCCTGTTACCTAAAGCACGCCCGAAAGCATCAGCACATCCCAACACAACCTCCGGAAGTTGTAATTAGTTTGGCCATTCACCAGCAAGCTCCTCGTCCATCACACAATTCGCAGCAGCTCTCCAACAGACACAGAACAATTCGTCATAATCGAAGGAAAACAACAACACATGGCCATGAAAACCAAGGAGCAGAAAACAGGGGACTTACCACACCGAGGAGATCCTGCCACAACCACCCATGAAGAAGTGGCGAAGAACAGCCAGTAGGAGCTCACACCCGAGCACATAGCGACAAAGTCCCACGCACCCGAGCCACACTCCTCAATCTCTCACTAACACTCGATTCACAAAGGAATCGCCAGCAATGTGACAATAAACCGTTGTGACTTTATATGACACCGCAGTGGTTTGTTGTGACTTGTTTTGCGGTTTATTGTAACCCCGTCGCAATTTATCATCACACCGCAGTGGTTTCTTATGAAGTCGTCGAGGGCCAACAAGATGTCGTGTGGTTTTTTAAAACTTTGGAGCCGCGGCAGTTTGTAGACGAACCGTCATGTCTCGACATTATGGCGTTTAACAACAAACGTGACAGTGATGTTGGCGTGGTCATTTTTCCATAGTTCAGTGGTTAATTTGTTAAAAAAAAAAGATAATAGTTGGTTTGTTAACAACAGTAAAAAATGATGGTTGTTTTGTCATTTTCCCATTTATAATTTTTTTTAGTGGTACGTTAGTAGAAGGAAATATTAGTTGTATAAAATGAGGAAAAATATTTGTTTTGATATTTGAAAAAAAAAAAAGATGATAAAACTAGAACCAAATCGAAACTAGAACCAAAATTTCGGTTCGTTTTGGTTCCAGAAAACCAAATAATCTGTTTCAGTTCGGCCATGGCCGAACTGAAACACCACCGGTTTGGTTCGGTTTCATACTAAAATCGAACCAAACCGAACTGAACCGGTGGTTGAACACCCCAGCCTAGATCCACATTTCTTTGGTCGTGTTTAAATTATAAAAAAATTTTCGTTGACAACCTAATCTTGCATTGGATGATCAAATTCTCTAAGTGGATAGGGAAAGTGACTCCAATTTATAGGATTTGTTTTCTTAATTTCACTTTTAAAAACAATGTCAAACTGGCGAAAGAGTTGGGGCTCGTTAATAAAGTGAACCACCTTTTTTGAATTTAAATTATTTTTTGGCAATGAAAATAAAACTGAATATAAGTAATCTATGGGACGACTACCCAACATGCTTAAAGGGAGTTTCATGCATGAGAAGATGGGAAGGTTTAAATTGCAAACAACACTGTTGATGTCTAATTTTTGACTAAATCAAACATTCTAGCCTGGGCTCCAGGGGAAACGCCGGTCGAAGCATTTATTAGAACCAGCTTAAATCATATTGCAATCAGTCTTATTCTATGTTGTTCTCCACATTAAGATCCGTGACGAGCTACTCCTTGGCCATTTCCCAATTACAAAATATTTTCGTAATCGAACAGCAAGGAATTCTGAGATGTATTCAACTGCCTAAGTTTATTTCCTTCTTCTACGCACTCATATTTCTTAGTCCATGACGCCATAGCTGCTTTGAAAACCCTGTCAGTCGGTCAAGCAAGAAGATGGAAACTTCGATGTGCGACCAAATCAATGCCGTTCCTTTGCATGCACGCCAACTTTGAATGACTAAGTGAAAGTCTGGGATGAGAAGATATTTGGCGATTGACTTCTTTGCACCTCCATCCTGCTTCTTCAAGTCGCGATGGCTGGAGAGGACAATAAATGGCTCCCCCATCCTGCTCAATCACCCCCGTAACTCCAAGTAAGATGTTTGTTAGTCTTTTTGGCTCCTCTTTTCTTTTTATATTTCCGATTTATCGGGTTAAATTATCATTCATTCGGAAAAATGAAAACTTGTTATTTTATGTCATACTCTATCAATATATAATGGTCCTATAATATCTGTTCGTATTTGAAATAGTTTAATTTTTGAAACAAAATCTTTTAACAAACAATTCAATGATTTCAGATGAATTTTAATTTTTTTTTATAATTTGGTATCTAAATTTTTAAATTACTAGTTTATAATTTGGGTAATTATAAATATTAACTAGTGTCTTTTGAAATGACATCTTCAACTTTTATTTTTATTATCTAACACCTTAAAATTTAGAAAATTAGCAACGTACACCTTCATTTTAGGGATTCGTTAAATGACAGATACCAACATTGCAGAAATGATATTATTGTGTTATTGTGTTAAATGAAAAATACAGTTGAAAAACTGTTTTTGCAGAGAGGAATGAGAGAACTCTAAATTGTATTTTTGATATTCTTGAATGAATAATGTGCAGAGTACATATGAATACCTAGTAAATCAAATCTATAGTAATGGAAAGTAATTGATTACAATAATTGAAAATAAAATAGAAAGTAATTAAAAAATGGAAAGTATGTATTAACATCACCCCGCAAGCTCAAGGACGCGGGACGAGGAGTTTGGTCTGAAAATCATTAAACTTGGACGGTGATAGCGGTTTTGTGAGAGCATCGGCTAATTGATTATAGAATGGAGTAAAGTGAATTGATAAAGATTTTCCTTGAACTTTTTCACCAAAAAAGTGGTAATCAATCTCGACATGCTTAGATTTAGAGTGAAATACTGGATTTGAAACCAAGTAAGTGGCACTGTGGTAGTCGCAAAAGATTACCGGGATACCTGAAGAAGAGATGTCTATCTCATTAAGAAGAGATTTAATCCATAGAAGTTCAGCAGCGCCATTTGCAACGCTGCGATATTTCGATTCTGTACTGGAGTGGAAGACAACCTTTTGCTTGGCAGAAGACCATGATATGAGGTTTGGTCCCAAAAAAGTGCAAAAAGCACTTGTGCTTTTACAATCATCAGGACATAAAGCCCAATCTGCATCAGTAAAGCAATGAAGATCAAAGCAAGTTGTTGGGAAAATGATATACCTAGGTTTGTGGTCCCCCGAAGGTAACGAAGAATGCGTTTTGCTGCTTGCCAGTAAACATCGGTAGGAGCATGCATAAATTGACAAACTTTATTGACTATAAAGGCAATATCGGGTCATGTTATACAATAATATTGCAAAGCCTCGACGATGCTACTATAAAGGGATCCATCTGATAACGAGGTTCCTGAGTTCTTGGATAGAATAGGACCAGAAACCATAGGAGTAAGGACTGGGTTGTTGGAACTCATATTTGCCCTAAGAAGTAGATCTGTGATATAATTGGTCTGATGTAACATCAAGCATTTATCAGTAGTAGTAACAGAAATACCCAGAAAATAATGAAGGGGTGGAGGTGGGATAGGAATTTGTGGAGATGGGGAACTAGAAGGGAAGAGAGGTGAGTTTGAAAATGGAAATATAGAGCAAAAAGAGGCAGAACTGGATGTGTGAGGTGAGGTTGAGATTGGTAGTGATAGAAAAGGGAGGGCATGAATGGTTATGGAAATTTTTTTGGTTGGGCATAGGACGATTGGATAGAATGGGAAAAGGAAATGAACTTTCATCGAAGACAATGTGTCTATTAATATAGACACGATTGGAGGTGGGATCGAAGCATGTATAGCCTTTGTGATTAGCACTACGATGAAAATGCGTGGAGAGGAGCGGGTTGTAGTTTATTTACATTGATAGGTCGGAGATATGAAAAGCGAAGGCATCCGAACACACGAAGAGAGTAATATGGCGGGTGGGTGCCATATAGACACTCGTACGGAGATTTGAAGTTTAAAATTTTCATTGGCATATAATTGATAAGTGTGACAGCAGTTGGGAAAGCATAAGGCCAAAACGATTGTGGGACGAAAGAGTGAAACAACAAAGCGAGGCTAATTTCCACAACATGGCGATTTTTGCGTTCAACACGACCGTTTTGATTTGGAGTGTAAGGATAATAGATTTGGTGATGAATATCGTGAGAATATAAAATTTTGGAAAGAGATCAGAATTCCCCGCCCCAATCCGATTGTAAGCTTTTAATGGATTTCCCAAATTGATTTTTAATGAAGTAAGGAAGTATGTAAAGCAATTGTAAAATTGATCTTTTGTTTTAATACAATAAATCCAAGTGAATCGAGTGCAATCATTAACAAAGAGGAGAAAATACCTAGCTTCAGTGATGGAGGAAATCAGTGAAGGACACCAAACATCAGAGTGTACGAAGTCAAAAGAATTCAGAGAATGAGAATTGGAAACTTTAAAAGGTAAACGGTGACTTTTACTTAAATGACAAGGAGTACAAATAGTAGATGTTCCAGATTCTGAAAATGGGAGATTACAGAATTTCAAAAAACTAAATAATTTGGAGAAGTTAATGTGACCTAAGCGGAGGTGCCACAATGTTGAGGATTGAGGCGGGGTTGTGGACGGGTGAGAGGAGGCAGCTCTAGTTGTCAGCGAGAAGGCGTGAGGAGGCGGGAGAATTTTGTAGAGACCATCATTGAGAGAGCCTTGAAGGATTATCCGGTGGGAGGTCCGATCCTTGACAAAAAAAGAATTTGTATGAAATTAAACAAAAATAGGATTATCACAGCAAAGTTTGGGAATACTGAGTAAATTGTGAGTAATGGATGGAGCGTGAAGAACAGAGTGAAGTTTGAGTGGTGAGGAGGCAGTGGGAATCACAACATGTTCGATATTAACAATGGAGAGAGGCTTACCACTTGCTGTGATAACTTGCGTAGGGCCAAGGTAAGGAGCCGACTCTATCATGGTAGAAGACGACATAGTGAAGTGGTGAGTAACGCCACTGTCCAGTAGCCAAGCAGAGTTGTTTTTTTCAGCAGGGTGTAGTGTGGGAGAGCTGTCAGAGATGTTGGCGCTACTATTGGAGTATTGAAGAAGATCTGCTGAGTGGGCTTGAGGTGAAGCGGATGCAAGGACTGGGCCTAGAGCAAAGTTTTATGTTTTGCCTATGATAGCAGACCAGGGTCGTGTGGCCCACTTTATTGCAAATCTGCCAGCGGGGCTTGTAGGAAGTCTAGAGCCTAGGTTGATGTCAGGCTTGTTGGGTCCAGTTGGGTGACCCAAAGATGCCGCTGTAAGGGTTGAAATTAGGGCAAGGCGATGGAGATGGCGGCAGGGAGGATCGAAAATTCCTGAAAGCTACATTGGCTTGAAGGGAGTTCTGTGAAGGGAGCTGGGCGACGGAGTTTTGTTTCTCAAGTCGAAAGTTGTAGCTGAGGAGAAGACTGTAAATCTCCTCTATTGGCAGTTGATCGACGCGTCTTGTGATTACGGTGACAAAGGCGTTGTATTCGCTGCCCAGTCCTCCGAGAAAATATATGATCTGATCACGTTAAGTTACTGGTTCTCCTATTGCAGATAATGTGTTGCAAATGGTTGTTATTTTTTGAATGTAAACAACGACAGAAATGCCATCTTCTGAGATGTTGTGTAGTTGGCTGCGCAAATCTGTAACTTTTGCCATAGAGGAGGAGGCAAACATCTGGCTGAGAGATATCCAGATTTCAGCGGTGGTGCTGTAGCAGACGATTTGTGGAAGAATATTGTCCGAGGGAGAGGAGAAGATCCAACTCATTATGAGTTGGGTAGCGTTGCTAGAGTCCAAAATCTAGATTAGGATGAAGAGTCATGGTGTCAATGTATTGAGGGGGAGGTGGGTATGAACCATCTAAGACATTGTTGATGCCGTTGGCAATAATAATGTTAAGGATTTGAACTTTCCAGACAAAATAGTTGGGAGAGTCTAATTTGATTGTGAGAGTCTGGTTGACGGAGAGAAAGAGAGGGAGGGAATTAGCTGAAGGAGAGGAGGGAATTGTGGTGCTCGAGGAGGCCATGACTTTGATACCAAGTTGAAAAACTATTTTTGCAGAGAGGAATGAGAGAATTCTAAATTGTATTTTTGTTGTTCTTGAATGAATAATGTGCAGAGTACATATGAATAACTAGTAAACCAAATCTATAGTAATGGAAAGTAATTAATTACAATAATTGAAAATAAAATGGAAAGTAATTAAAAAATAAAAAGTATGTATTAACAAATACCACCTTCATTAGTATTATTGTTTTTAAATATTGCGTAAGCAGAAAATAGTAAACCTTAGGAATTAATATAGCTAATTTTGTTCTTAATTGTCATTGAAAGTGTTTAGCTTATGGAAAGTATTTTTTGTCTAATGACGTTATATTAGTTATAAAGTAAATTAAAATATAAAATGTAAGATTGAAGTAAGATTTGACTAGATATTAGTTGGATGATAATGGAGGGCTAGGATTTAACACCAGGGGTCCCTAACACTGGGTCATACACACATTTAAAGCAGCTCCAGGAATCAAACATGCCAGTGAAAATGTCATGGCCGGGCCTAGAAGGAAGGATTGACCGCAGAAGAAGAGCGACGAATCAAGGAAGAGACCGACATTCGAATTGAAGTGGTCGAGCCGAATTGTTTGATTACCTGCGATTATAGATTAGTTCGGATTCGATTATATGTAGACAAATCCGGAAAATTAGGGAAGATTCTTAAACTTGGCTAACATCTTTGTTTCCAAAAGTCTCTTGTCCAATGCATTATAATCGAAGGAATTATAGAAAATATATTATTTTACCATGACAAATTACCAACAATTTAAAATTTTAAGCTTGTGGGTTGAAGTATAATTTAGTCATTTATTTTTTTCTTAACATTTTCCTTTACATGAAGGCCAATTTCTTTATTGGTCCTTATATGTGGATATTTTTATAATGAGATTAATTTTTTTTGACTTTGCTGAGATTCGAACTTGGATCTCTAGCTCTGATACCATGACAAATTACCAACAATCTCAAAAATTAAGCTTGTGGGTTGAAATATAATTTAATAATTTATTTTTTTCTTACCCTACCAACGTTCAGTATAGCATAATATGGTAATTTTAGATACATTTAATTGTTAGTTAAATTAGTTAACTAAAAACACAATGTATTTGCAGAAGAGAAGGAATTATAAAATTCAATAAAATATAATAGTTTTCATTAATAGTTTTTGCTCTTTGTCGACAAACACACGTTGGATATACATATGACGGATTATGAGTCCATGCACGCAGCATGCAAAGGAGAAAATCTCGTAATCAGCAGTTTAAAGCAAAAATAGAAGAAAATTTCAGAAATTTAGAGCTCTGTTATCTCTACCAATGAGAGGACGAGGAGACGAAGAAGCAAAGCTACTATCCATATCCCTATTTGCAGCGAAGGAGTCAGACGTAGCAGGGTTGAACGAAGAAGAAGCAAAAGAGTTAACAGATTCATCAAACCCATCGCCGTGCCGGTCCTTTCCTCCGTCGTAACCGCCGGCAGCCATCAAATCGTCGGCCAAATCAATCTCCCCCTCCAAATACCTCACGACCTGCCTCATGGTCGGCCGATTCCCCGGAGAGTTGTTCGAACACATCAACCCCAGCTTCAAAACCACAGCCATTCCAACCTCGTCGTAGTCGCCGTTCAGGTTCCCATCAACCACATCAAAAATAGCTCCCTCCTTGTACTTATCCCACACTAGATCGACCAAAACTACCTCCTCTGGCTTTGCTTTCGGCTCAATAGGTCTTCTTCCCGTCGCAACTTCTAGCAGAAGAGCTCCGAACGCGAATACATCTGTGCTGGTGGTGGCTTTACCGGTTCTCGGTAGCTCCGGAGCTAGATACCCTAAAGTTCCGACGAGCCTCGTCGTGCTCGGATTCGCTCCGTGTTCGTAGAGCCTAGCTAGCCCGAAATCTCCCACTTTTGCCGCCAAATCACCATCGAGCAAAACGTTGCTTGCTTTTACATCTCTGTGAATCACCACCTGTTTGAAGCCTTCGTGCAGATATAAAAGCCCCGAAGCAACGTCCTTTATGATCTTAAATCTTTGCTCCCAATTCAAAATCGTTTTTGAGTCGTCGAAAAGGATCTGGTCCAAGCTTCCGTTAGCCATAAAGTCGTAAACAAGGAGGAGATCGCCGCGCCGACGGCACCATCCGAGGAGCTGAACTAAGTTCCGGTGACGAAGTCGGCCAATGGTGCCTATTTCGGCCGCGAATTCCCGCAGACCCTGTTTTGATTCGCGGGAAATTCGCTTTACTGCGATTTGGGTGTTTGATTTTGATAACAATCCTTTGTACACTTTTCCGAATCCACCACGGCCGAGGAGCTCTTTGTCTTTGAAACCTCTGGTTGCTTGCTTGAGCTCTTTGTAGGAATATCTATGTGGACCCACTTGAAGCTCCCATGGCTCGGTTATATCAGCGTTCTTGATTTTTCTTACGAGATAAACGACGAAAATTACTGCGAAAAAAAGTCCGATGGTAGCGGCAACTGAAACTCCAATTGTTAAAGCTGTCTGCTTTTTCGGGGGTTCTACAACTGGAAGTGACGGAAGAGAGGATAAATCGAGCTCTTGAGCTTGTCCGTTCATCTTGAAGCTCCATCCTAATACATAATGTGAGCTAGCGAGCGTACCAGTTGAAGCAGAGAATCCGACATACATGTAATCCTTAAAAATGGGCGAGAGATCTACCTTGAATGACAAGAGGGGTTTGATTGGTTTGGTCGAAAATGGCGAAATTGTCACATTAAAAATAGAATTCACCGAATCGTAATCGATCCAAGTTTTGATGGCTTTCCCACCTTTCAGATTCAGATCCTGTTTCGTCGATTCATCGGTGTAATAACCGGCGGTGGTGGAAGCATTCGACTGCAAACTGTTAATGTCGATTCCGACATGGTTATCGTTGTTATCTCTCATATCAAGATCCTGAACAGTATCGAACTCAACGGCGAAGAGATGATTTGAGAAATCACCCGTGTCGCTGGAATTAAAAAGACCCATGTACTGATTGGGAAGAGCGTTGAAGTCCTTCGATGGAGCTATGGCGAAGGCCATTCCATGGCCACCGAGCTTCGGGTCCTCAGAAATTAGTGCGATGGCAAATGATGAAGAAAAAGAGAACACTTTACCATTTGTAGAGTTCTTAAACTGAAAAGGGGAAGCATAAAAAGCTGTACCCAGTAATGAAATGCTCTCGTTAGTCAGCTTCAAAATTCCATTGTCCTCAATCTCCGCTATGCCAATTAAGGTTAGATTTGCTCCTGCGTTGGAGAATCCAGCATAGAAGAGGTCGGTGGGCTGGGAAAAAGAAGGCACTGTGAGGAAGATGACAGCAGAGAAGAAGCTGAGAAATTGAAAGTTGGCCATGGCAGTGGATTGAAGCTATGTGGCTCTGGTCTAGACTCCGGATCCAAAGGAAATTGGTGTTAAGAGTTTTGGAAAATAACTTAAAAACTTGATTGACGACAGTTTATGACGAGTAAAGCAATCTGTCCAGTCACGACGAGAAAGAGTAGAGGAAGGAACAAAATTCCTTGAGGACTTTTTGGGTGTTACCAGGAGAAATGAACACAAAGCAAAAGACGAAAGGGGAAGAGCAACTTCCCTAAAGATTTGAAGACCATGTTCTAAGTGAGGATGACATTATTAGTCTTTTCTATCTTAGACCAGATGACTATTCTTACTTAAATATAGACCATTGATTTTAATTTTAATGATGTTCGTTTAGTCAACAAATAAATAAATATTATTATTGACAACTTAAATATTCATGCTTTCCCTTTTTATAACTTATTATTAAATTAGAAATTGATAATAAGGGGAGAGAAATAACAAATATATTTTGTTATATAATCATTGAACGAGACTCAATTTGCGAAGAAAAATCAACTTCTTGACTACTTACATAAATACATTGCATCGTTAAGAAAATGCATACAAATATTAGACATGCTATTGATAAAATAAAAATAAAAGGAGTTAGAATTACCTTTAAAAATTTTCAATGTGAAGAACAAATGAAGATAATTTCTTTTTTTTTTTTTTTTTATTAACAAATATTGAATAACATGTGAACGTAAGTTTGACCTCCTGCAAGCAGATTAAGAGTAATCTTATGTTTGCACTCTAATTTTCTAAAAGAATATTTAATTCTATAAACTATACCTTTTTAAAATTCACTCTCGTGTAGTCGGTCACTTATGAAACTGAACCTCTCTAAATATAAAAGCCTTTATAGAGCCCCTTTCACATTCTGGTTTTTAAGATGCAAAAATGATTATTTCATAATTTCATTTAGGTAAAACAACTATCATTTTTTTTTATTAACAAATTAACCACTGAACTATAAAAAATTGACGCTGTTAGCATCATTGTCATATTTGCCGTTAACGCTTTGACAACAAACCACGGCGGTTTGACGACGAACCGCTTCAGTTGTCATGAAACCGCAAAGGTTTGACGACGAACTGCAGCGGTTTGTCATGAAACCGCGAAGGTTTGACGATGAACTGCAGCGGTTTGTCATGAGACCGTAGAGGTTTGTTGTGAAATCGCCCCGGTTTGTCTTCAAACCCCCACAGTTTGTCGTCAAACCCTCCCGGTCTCATGACTTGCGGTTTGTCTAAAATTTTTTATCGCAAAGTTGAGAGCTCAAACGCATGATTTTAGGCCCGAGAAGTGTGGGTCACAAGGTAAACCACATGAATAGTCGTAGATCTCTGAGAGAGCTTCGATTTAATATCTTATGGAATGAATTCTGACACCTGTAACCAAAGTTATGGTCATTTGAAGTTGAAGAGGTCAAAGTTATGGTCATTGTTCCATAAACAAGGAACAACCTTGATGACAAACCGCTGCGGTACGTCGACAAACTGCCACGGTTCGTCGTGAAACCGCCGCAGTTCATCGTCAAACCGCCGCGATTCCTCTGCAAATAAAAAAAAATTCATTGTCTCTTCGTACAAAAACCCAGACAAATTGTGATTCTCCTATGCACTGTAAAACATTTGTAAATCATCCAAAAACTACAAACATTAACATTCTTTTACAAAATCTCTAAATTATAAAATCCGAAATCTTCTAAATCAATTATTTTACAAAATCCAAAATCTTTTAATGAATATCAACTATTTTCCACTAAAAATCTATTTTAAAATCACGTGTTCTTTCATTTTTTCCATGAGTATTTGTTCTTTTACTTTGTGATTTTGAGAAAGTTAACGTGATTTTTAGAAAACTAACGGTGATGTTCGTGGCGACAATTTTTCAAAATTCAGTAGTTAAATTGTTAGCAAAAAAAAAAAATGATGATGGTTTGTTTGTCACTAATAATAAAGAATGATGGTTAATTTGTCATTTTTCCTTTCATTTAATAATTTAATACTTTGTAACTGAAAAATAAATTATTTTTAAAAAAATTACAAGAGTTTCAAGAAATTAAAAATGCGCTTATCAAATTTACTTGTTTAATAATCTAAAATTTAGTTAGAAAACATTTTTTTTAATCTTTTAAATTTTAAAAAAAAAATATAAATATAAATTTTTATTATTATTAGGTCTCCAATTGTAATCGAAACAACTATTCGATTCTAAGGTTTAGAAAATCAAACCAAAACCAAAATTGGATTAATTTTTTTGATTTTGCTTAAATCGATTCTATTCATTTTGTGGTTGACCACCTTATTGTTGCAGTCAACCAGAAAAGGTCAGTGGCCAAACTGGCCAAATTGCGGTCGACTGGCTTGCTAGTGCGGTCGACTGCTGAGATTGAGCCCTCCAATCGTGAATGACCACTATGGTAGACCACAAATCGACATGAGGCATGCCAAAACACACGACCTCACCTGCGGTCGACCGACACGACCAGAAGTTGACTGGTATGACGTTCCAACATTGTTTTCCTGATGGAAAACACGTTGTCTCATCAGTTTCCGCCCTCTAAATGAGCAATACTCTTGATAAACTCTAAATATACCAACATAGACAAGAAATTTCACCTGTATTCGAGTTTTCCAAACTCGAATTCGAAACCAATAAAAACACAAACTTTAAACCTAAAATCAGAAAGGAGAAAACAACATATCCATGAAACGTCTTCATGAAAGACGGAGAACAATACGACACAAACATGAATCGGGCAGAAAAACGACAAAAATCACTTTGTGGATTTCTCCTCCCTCTCCATTCTCTTCTCCTTCACTTGCATGCGAGCTGTCTTCCACAGCAAGAGAGAGATTTTCTTTTAAAATAAAATTAATATTAAAATTTAATTATTTTATTTAATAGTTATAATATAAATTAATGTATTATAAATATTAAACAAAACAATTAAATCTTAATCTTACAAAACCGACGTAACTCGGAATTCAATCTAAGGACACAAAAATTTATTAAACACAATTCTGTAGCTTCGGGCTACAGGGACATAGGGAATGCAGGGAATGTACCAATTAACTATTGACTAAATCATTTTCACATGTGACCGAAGACCAACCACTCGGCAAGAACCTAGTCAACACAAAACATATTGACTCAATTAAAATAAAAAAATTTACTCAGAAAAATAAAAAATCAAAAAATTACGAATTTTACAAACCATAAGCAATTATACCAAGCTTTTAAAAATTTGCACGATACAATGTCGTCTTTTAAAAAAGGGAAATGGACACCACAAACCCTGTTGTTTGAGTTCAGCAATATTGCAAACCCTATAGAAAATTTGTAAACAACTAAATCCTTAAACTATGAAAAAAGAATGACGCCGACCTCACAGTTACGTTTCCCGACAAAATCTATCGACGTTAACGCCGCAATTTCGTTAACACCAATGACTGTCGAACGGAGACGTCCAAGGCAGCAACAACAGACGTCCCTCAATGATGAGAGACGTCCAAGGCTAATCCAACAGACGGACAAAGGACGTAAATAATTAGAGAGCCATCCGTTTTAAGAGAGGGACGTCCGTCTTAAGCAAGGGACATTCATTTTGAACTGAGAGACGTCTGTTTTAAACTGAAATGACGTCATCTTTGTCTATTTTAAGTGACAGATGTCCGTTGTTAACTAGGGGAGTTCGTGTAGGATCGTATGCACGCCTATAGAGGTGGAGGTGAGGTGGGGGGGGGGGGGGGGTGATTTTCGTGCGATAATTCAATTCTCTAACCCTATATGATATATTACGTATAATTAAAACATGCAATGCGGAAATTAAAGAGTAAGGGATAGAGAGTGTGCACAATGGTTTGTTTACACGGTTCGGCAAACCCGCCTACGTCCACTCTCCAAGATTCCACTTGTAGATCCACTAATCAATTGGCTTACGGGTGCTAATTAAACCGTTACAAATACTAATTTTAAGAGCGTCACCCTCGACTATATCGGGTTGTCAACCTTTGACTATTACGGGGCGTCACCATAAATTTGACTATTGTGGGGAGTCACTCGTTGATTGAACTTATGGGCGTTCAATCGTGTTGTTGACTATTTCGGGGTGTCACCCTAAATTGATGAATTTATAGGGAGTCACCCTTTACAATAACGTACAAAGTATTTTGGAAATGTAAAGCACAATAAAACTATTTCGAACTCTCCCAAATTGAAATCTCAAGTTTGGGATTAGGGAGAGTTGTATTACAAAGCTTATAGTGAGTATATGGAATCAAGTATTGAATTCGGCAGGGCTTCGCCTCAATTTCGCGCTATGTAGAATGAGCTATGGAAGTCTATGATTTATAGAACTGTTCATTTTTGGTCCACCAAAAACATTTTCGGTCAACTGGATCCGACCGTTGGAGAATATGACCGTTGAAATCTGACCATTAGAGTTTATTGTGCAAATCTCTTCGGCAACGGTCAATCGGATCTGTACAGCGGTCGACCGCTCCCAGTGTTTTGGTTTTTTTAGATTCCTGTACTTTTCGGTCGATCGAATCTTCAAACCTGCGACCGCTGCTCGACCGAAAACTCCCTAAAAATGGCAGATTCAAACCTTCCTTGACTTGGTCTCAACCGCAGCTCGACCGAAACTTTCTGAATGAATCTGTTTACCATTTCGGACACGCCACTCGGCCTCGATCAAAAACGCTGGGAAACATTTTTGGTCGATCAGAACAGTACAAACCGTGACCTCAACTCACCAAAACACCTCCAATATATTTACTAAGTCCCAAAACGATATAAATGTACTGCATGGATTTAGATAAACATATTAGCACAACTTAATACCCGTTTTGAGGGTATTTTCAATAAATACGAATATAAATATAATGAATAAAACATTGAATACATTATCAATAAAAACTCAATTAATCAACTTATTATTTTTATTAAATTAAACCATTTAGTCATCATCAAAATAAAGCTAAGCCTAACAAAAAGACTAAAAATCTCCCACTTTTTGATGATGACAAAATCCTATAAGTTGGTTATTCTAAAAACTAAGCATGTGCATCAATTATTGCATATTAGATTCATGCAATATATCAACATTAAATTCATGCAAACATGCTATTCCAATTCAATAATCTTCTCCCCTTTTAACAACATATATAAATTTTCTCCCCCATTCACAATTACTATATTAGAACTTATATATATATATATATATATATATATATATATATATATATATATATCTTTCTCCCCATTTTTGTCATAATCAAAAAATAATCATAGGGGAGGGAAGTCCAAAACAATCAAAGTTAAAGATCATTCCTAAACAAAAAATTCTCCCCCTTTAAAAAATCTTCTCCCTCTTTTTAAAGGATCTATACAAAAAGCAAACAATAAAGGGAATCAACATTCAAATTCAATTTGTGGTCAAAAGTGAGATTCTAAATTTATACAACCACCTTCAAAATTCATTCAATCAAAAAATATTGTCCCTCTTTTTGTCATTATGCCTATAAACTCATTTGAGAGAATATCTAAGCATTAAGATCAAAGAAATAGATACAAATTTTAAACTAAGAATGATAAACAAATTTTCAATTTCTAGAGTGATACCAATTGAAGAAATAAAAAATTAACTAAGGATGCCAATAGAAGATTCACAATTAAAAACAAAACCATTTTTCAAACATTGATACCAATTATAAATCCAAAGTGCAATCTAAAGTGAAATCCAAAACTAAACTCAAATCTATTTTGCAAAGTATGATACCACTTGTAAATTCAAAATGGAATCCAAAATAAAAATCTATGAGAGATACGAAATTTAAAATTAAAATATCAATCAAGTTATCTCTTCCCCTATGTTAATTACAAAAACAAACTATTGGGAAGATACCATGTAACAACCGATTTTTCTTTATCTTTAAAAATACGATAAATTTAAAACTTTTATAAAGACAACTTAAACCTTTGTTTCTTGAAATCAGAGTCCTCTTCTAAAAATCGAACCGTTAAATTCTCTTTCTTAAACTCGTTACTTAAACAATGGAAAAATATAATTATAAACCATTTTTTCTAAAAACGTAGCAGAAGCTTAAATAAACTATTTACAGAATAAAAGTACTGATGACATTTATATTTACAAAACTGTCATTCTCGTTATGACTTTAGCCTTGCCAACCACAATGGTCACCCGTGCAAATCCTTCATCACCCACTCATCTTTAGATTAATTGCAATAACACGATCACCTACACCAACAAGTAAACTGTAAGCCTAAAGGCTTAGTAAGGAATTGGAATATGCAATATGAATGCATCTAACTTATTATGTCGGAATGGGATCCGCCCCAAACCGTTCTTTACTCACAGTTACATATAACATAAACTCGTGGATCGAGTTGGGATATTAGAAATTCTTGGCGGAGAGAGTGGCGGACACTCAGTATCTAACACCTTACGGTAGACAATCTTGCACGACCCGTATAGGGAAGGGTAAAAGGGGTTTTGAGTCTACCGGTTAGATTCGAACCACCTCTCCAACCTCCAATTCCCTTACTTTCTTTTCTTTTCTTCATTTTCTTCTCACACATGAATACCAACCCCCTTTTGGTGGTATTTCCTATGATGTCTATTATCATGATGCATGTCAATGCAATACGGGAAATATAACTATGAACAATATCATCCATTCAACGAAGTCGCAAGTCTACACTACCAAACATCCAGAACAATAGTGGAATAAATTACGGGAGTAAATCATGAAATTACAACAACTAACAAACAACAAATTAACGCACTTCATACCAGCAGAAAGTAATCATGTGTACAATTAATAAAACAACCAACAAACATGCTAACGAACATAAGAATCTATGGAACCTAATAGTCAAAGAACAACAATTCTAATAGTGAATAAAACGTCTAACATGCTCCAGGATTCACTATGAATTAACAGTGTATAACAGCGAACTAATAACGACATAAAACAGTTGGCATGCTGTGAATTAAAGCTGGAAATAACAGCAACATAACAGTGAACTTAACAATGAATAGAACATATAACATGCTTTGATACCAACCGTAAGATACAAAGCCTAATAGCGAAGTAAAACTAATATACATGCATAACAGTGAATTAAAACAACAACGTGCTTTGCAATTTGACAGTGAATAGCAACTATAAAGACATACTCGAAAATTTAATGAAAACAATGTCAATATACTAACATCGTAAACATACTTAATAATTACAGGAAACAACACTTACATCAGGAATATTAAACATGCTTGCACAGGCATAATAAACAAAAGCAACAATATATATAAAATTAATCGAAGAATAGGAAGGTAAACAAACAATTAAAGAAAGACACTACTTGTGGTGTAGGGCCTCCACTAGCCAAGACTTTACTCAATTTTCTTACCGTTACCAAAGACACAAAGTAGGGACAACAACTCCAGCCACTCCTCAGCTCACGGTAGTGGCAGCTCTAGCAACTAGACAGGGACCTCACGTTCAGCTCACAGCAGCTCCAAGCTTCACCATAGCAGCAACGCTCCACGTTCAGCTTCCAACTCCACAACTCACACTCACAAGCTCACCACTCACACATCCTCACCCACTAAAGAGAAACACACCACGCAAGAAGAGCTCTCTCTCTCTTGCTCGTTGGAACTCTCACGCAGGAAATGGAATGGCCCCCGAAGAAATGACATAAAGGAGGGCTTTACCTGGAAGGAGGAGGGGACAACCATACGTATAGGGAGGCAGGGGGAGGCGGCTCCAGCAGGGGTGGTCGGCACCGCATGGTCTGGGGTGAGATTCGGTGTCGGGTAGTATTTTTCCATTGGCTATGCGTCAATTTCTCCTGATTTTAAGTCCTAATTGTCGTAGAGCTGGACTGTTTCGGACGAGTGCAGACGCAGTGGTCTCGTCCGCAAGGGCAAAAATCCTAAGGCTAAGCCACTTTCTCGGACAAGAACTAGTGTCCTCGTCCTTATCTGTATCGTTCGCAGATGATGTGTAGACGCGTTTTGGTGTCCGCATGAGGCGTCCGCACGCGTCCGCATATGTCCAAGAAATGGACAGAGGCAAATCGGACGAGGCCTTACCTCATCCGCACCTGTTCGCGAGCGTCTAAAGGTGTCCAGATTTGGACAGATTCGCGTGGACGAGGACACTCGCGTCCGCACTAACTTGGCTGCATCCGCAGCCTTGTTCGCAAAGACAATAGAGGCAGGGGCGATCTTTGGGACGCGAAGACAGCATCCCCGAGTCGTCCCAAAGGGCTGGGATAGCATTCTATACACTTGCGGACGAGGAACGGCGTCCGTGGAGTCATTTGCAGTCGTCCGCCAGTGCACAGTCCAACACTTTTCTCACATTTTCCTCACTTAACTGCTATCCCATAACATTTTCCCCATAAATACACGTCATAGAATGACACGTATAAATTCGCAACGTAATGTCCCAATTACCCCATCCTTTAATCCCATCGCGTATACGAGGAAAACGTAATGGAAATACCCTTTAGACCTAACACTCCAAAACGTCTTCGGTAAGACCCCAATAATTGTCCAACTTAAAAAGTCTGGGTGTTACATACCACACATTAAAATATTTGCTCTTCCCTTAGAGCACTAATAAAACACCTTAACCATTTCTCCCTCTATGAAATTATCAACAATCATATAAGAGAGAAACACCCAAAAATTATGAACCATCCAAATTTAAACAAAATATATACTAATTGTCAAAAATCCATGGATGAGTTCAAGATTAAACCAAGTTTTCTCCCCTAACTTTGTGCACAAATTCAAATAGTTGGAGATTTAAAAAAGAATAGCAAATTTAAGATCCTTAAAAGGATAAACCAATTGTAGAGAAAAATATCCAAAACAAAATAGTTTCATAAATGATACCAATTGAAAAAAAAAGTCCAATAATACCAATTGTTGAAATTCAACCTACAAACAAAATTGATACCAATTTAAAAATTTTAAAACAAAAGACATTATTGATGCCAATTATTGACATGATATCAATTTGTAGAAGTTTAAACCAAACTACAATCATTGATACCAATTGAGAGATTTCAAATCAATAGAGAGTTATTGATATCAAATTTGAAAATCAAATACACAAACTCTTCTCTTTTTGGCGATAAACAAATTTTTGAGCCATAACGAAAGCAAAATCATCAAAATCAAAAATAATTTTATGTTCTCCCCCTAAATCAATGATCAATATAAATCAATGGGAAACTATCAAAGTTTAAGCCTAGCGGAAACAAAATCATCAAGATTAAGGCAATTATATTTTTCTCCCCTAAATCAATTAATAATATTCAATCTATGGAAAATTCCAAAATTAAAGCAAATCAATTGTCTTTAACCCATTTATCTCCCCCTTTATCATAAAGCAAATCCAATCCTATGGGGAAACACAATTTAGCAAAATTAAAACAAGAATCTCTAAACAATTCAATTTTCTCCCCCTATATCATTTACTAAATTCAAACCGAGAGAGAAACACAATTCATTAGAAAGGCAAAACAATTTAATCCAAACAATTATCTCTCCCTTTTATACCAATAGGCAAATTTAATCCAATGGGAGATATCCAAATCAACAAAATTAAACATCAAACAATCTTTCAAAGATATGTAATTTAGAATCCAATTGTTGGAACCAAGCAACAAAATACCAAGTGAAGAAATATACAAATTTCAATTTAGAGATGCCAATTGTAGAATCATTAAACTAATTATACCAAAAAGAAATCAATCAAGTAGAAGTGATATCAATTGAAAACATTGTTAATCTATATGCATGACTATCAATTCAAACAAAGTCAAGAATAACAAAACAAAAATTGAATCAATCTATAATATAATCCATTCAATTCAATCCAAAACAAACTTTAATCAAAACACAAATTGTGTACCTCCACATAAGCATTTTCATTTACTGCATTGGAGGCATATTTGAAGCTTCTCCCCTTTTCATGTTTGGATACTCAATCATCCAAATTCTTTAAGCTCCTTGGGAGAACCTTCAACCTACAATAAAATCAATTTGATTTCTTTGGTACCCAAATCTTTTTAAGTCCATTTGTTGGAGGTTTGGTTCCTTTAGGAACACACACAAGTTTGACATTCAAATTAGATTTAGAATTCACATTCAAATTTGATTTAAGTCTAGAATTTAAACTCAAAGGACAAACAAATGATTTATGTCCAAAACAATTGCAAGAATTACAAATAGTAAAGAAATTAGTGTAATTCTTTTTCTTAGCAAAGAGTTTATAACAAATTCCGACTTTATCAAATGTTACCCTTTGCAAACTTAAGGGCATATTTAAATTGTTACTTCCATTTGTGAATTTCAAAACAATAGAATTCAAATCATTATTCTTAACATTCAATTCACAAATCTTAGCATTTAATGAGCTAATTTCATTTTCATGTGAATTGATAGGGGAATTCAATTCATTATTCAACAATTTCAAATCACTACAATCATGCTCATGATATTTAATGGAAGCATTCAAATCATTGTTCATGCTCTTCAACTCAACAATTTAATCCTCAATAGATTTATTCAAAATAATATGTTTTTTGATCAAATTGTCATTTTCCTTTTTCAATGATTTATATTTTGATTTAAGCAAATTGAAATCATCAAATAATTCATTAAATGTATCTAGCAATTCATTTTCATCATTCTTATTATCAGAATCGAAATTGCTATAAGAATTTGTTACCTCAATTTCTTCCTCATTGGCCATGAAGCGAGTGTTGACCATTTCCTCTTTATTGGAGAATGTGCTTTTATCACTTCCAATTTGAGTTGTACCTACATATGCAAGCTCAAGAACTTTTCAAATACCATTAGTGCTAAAACACATTTGTACTCTATCAAATTCGTTTCTACTTAAAGCACCATATAAGACATTCATGGTTTGAGCATTTAAATTCCAATTTCGTTTATCTAAATCATTGAATTCACAAGATGGCCTAGGAACATTAATTATGTTTTCAATGATTTTCTATAAAGCATAATCTAAAGATTGCACAAATATTTTCATTCTACACTTCCAATATAAATAATTACTACCATCAAATAGTGGAGGTGTAGAAGTGCATTGACCTTGAATAAACATATTGAAATTCATAATCAATTATACAATCTAGAAATTTAATCAAAGTTATGCACAATAAATTTCAACAAGAAATTCAATCCAATTTAAGATTTCAAACAAATTTATCAAACAAGTTCTAGCTAGAAATTTATCCCAAAAATTCAAACAATTTTATTCAAATAATTTTCTACAAGAGAATTTGCAATATGCACAAAATCGGACAAAAATTTAAATATCACGCTGTGATACCAATTGTAGGATTGTATGCATGCCTATAGAGGGGGGAGGGGTGAATATAGCGTTCTAGTATTTTCATGCGATAATTAAATTCTCTAACACCCTATATAATATATCACGTATAATTAAAACATGCAATGCAGAAATTAAAGAGTAAGGGATAGAGAGTGTGCACAATGGTTTGTTCACGGTTCGGCAAACTCGCCTACGTCCGCGCTTCAAGATTCCACTTGGAGATCCACTAATCAATTGGCTTACGGGTGCCAATTAAACCGTTATAAAGACTAATTCTAAAGGCGTTACCCTTGACTATTTTGGGTCGTCAACCTTTGACTATTACACGGCGTCACCCTAAATTTAACTATTGTGGGGAGTCACCCGTTGATTGAACTTACGGGCGTTCAATCGTGCCGTTGATTATTTCGAGGTGTCACCCTAGATTAACGAATTCGTAGGGAGCCACCCTTTACAATAACATACAAAGTATTTTGGAAATGTAAAGCGCAATAAAACTATTTCAAACTCTCCCAAATTGAAATCTCAAGTTTGGGATTAGGGAGAGTTGGATTACAAAGCTCACAGTGAGTATATGGAATCGAATATTGAATTCTGCACGGTTTTGTCTCAATTCCACGTTGTGTAGAATGAGCTATGAAAGTCTATTATTTATAAAATTGTCCATTTTCGGTTGACTTGAAACATTTTCGGTCGATTGGATCCGACCGTTGGAGAATATGACTTTTGAAATCCGACCGTTAGAGTTTATTGTGCATATCTCTTTCGTAGCGGTTGACCGAATCCGCACAGCGATCGATTGCTCCCAATTTGTTTTGGTTTTTTTAGATTTCTGCACTTTTTGGTCGACCGAATCTTCAAACCTGCGACCACTGCTCGACCAAAAACTCCCTAAAAAATGGCAAATTCAAACCTTTCTCGACCGGCCCTCGACCGCAGCTCGACCGAAACCTTCCAAATGCGTCTGTTTACCATTTCGGATGCACAACTCGACCGGGGTTCGACCGAAAATGCTAGGAAACGTTTTTGCTGGATCAGAACAGTACAAACCATGACCTCGTTGCCTTGATATTCTTTTCTGAGGTAGTCCCAAATATCTTTTACTGATTCCAGATTCATAATTCTGGTGAATATTGAACTTGAAATAGTAGAGAATAGACAAGCTTTAGCTTTGTATTTCTTCGTCTTCCTCTCCTTGTGAGTCTTCATCTGCGCCACTATCGGATTCGTTGGCAACTGCGGGACGTCATAATCGTCTTCTAAAGCTTTCCAAAGATCCAACACTTCAAGATGAACAGTCATTCTAATAACCAATGCTTGATGGTTTTCACCATAAAAAATTGGTGGAGTAGCAAGGGAGAATGTTGTCTCAACTTCCATTTTCAAGAGTTTTTGAATTTGTTGATTTTTGTGTTACTGTTTTCTCAACTCTTAGATCCCTCGAGAAAAAAGAGCTATGATACCAATCTCTTGATATTTGTTTTGAATTGGAAGCATAATTTTTATTGATTGCGTTACTCTCTTTAATAGAGAAGTTATAAATTAAAAAACAGCAAGATATTTGGCTTAAATCAAGCCATATTTGAAAACAAAATATAACAAAAAACTTTTAAAGATTTTGTTAATTAACCAATTTATTTGAAAAGATTCTAAGATACTTTTTCAAAAGTGCCTAAGTTTATTTCCTTCTTCTATACACTCATATTTCTTAGTCCATGATGCCATAGCTCTTTGCAAACTCGGTCAGCAGTCAAGCAAGAAGATGAAAACTTCAATGTGCTACCAAATCAATGCGTTTGGTGGCATGCAAGTCAACTGTTTGTTTAAATGCCTAATTGAAAGTTTGAGATGAGAATAAATTTGGCGATCGACTTCTTTGCAGCTCCATCCTGCTTCCTCAATCGTGATGGCAGGAGAGGACAATAAATGGTTCCCCCAACCTGCTCAATCAACACCCATTATTCCAAGTAAGTTGAATACATCTAATATATTATTTTCTTAGGAAATTACAACTAATATTAGTGAACCCTTGAAATGATTGACTAGTTTTTAATTAATTGATCTATTGCAAAGAGATTTAAATTATTTAATGAAATATTTTATTGTTTTTAGCCAGTCGTAAACCTTAGGAATTATTATAGCTAATTTGGTTCTTAATTGTTATTAAAAGTGTTTAGCTTATGGAAAATATTTTTTGCCTAGTGACGATATATTAGTTATAAAGTAAATTAAAATATAAAAGGGAAGATTTAAGTAAGATTTGAATGGAGTATCAAGATAATGATAAATTAAATGCCTTGTTTTGATATTAAATAGTTGGATGATAATGGAGGATTATGATTTAACATCAAGTTTCCCAACAACTTAATTGCCTCAAATCGTGAAGGGTCTCACAAACATTTAGAGCAGCTATGGGAATCAAACACGCCGGTGTCACGGTCCTACTTTCGAGGGACTTTATGATGGACCGTGTGTCACCCGTTGTTAGGGGGAACAACGAGTCAGCCTACGAAGTGTGCCAACGGCACCAATTACCCATGACATTAGAGCGAGCTTGATGTCTAATGAGCGAGCAGTAAGCGAGCGAGATTAATCGAAAAGAGCGTCATTGAGCATAGTGAGTATAGTTTGAATGTAAAAAACCTTATCATTGATTGTCAGCAAATTACATTGGGTAGGGGGTCTACGTGCAGTTATGCCTCTCCCCCTAAAGAGCAATCCGCACCATCTCCACCATGGTAGGAATGAACATGCTATGGTGGTGAGGAGTCACTTGCCAAAAATAGAAAGTAAAAAAAAATACAAAGGAATTGCTATAAATGGAAAGCAATCTAACTTAACAGCATAGTCGGCCATAGACAACACGTCCTGGACAAGCCCGGATTTTTACATTCTCCCCCAATAGAGCTTTTGATGTCCTCGTCAACTTGTCTTTACCTTGAATTCTTCAATCTTCTGTGTGGCATTCTTCAACTTGTCTTCTTTCTCCCAAGTGACTTCATCATCTCCAAGTCCCTCCTATATGACCAGGTACTCTGTGTGTAGGCGACGACCTGTCTTGACACTCCAATCTGCTAGAATTTCTTCGACTTTCTTTTTCTTCCGGTAGTTGAGGGCGATGTCTGGTCTTGTGATGTTGTTTCTTGTCTGGTCTTCATCATCTGGATGGTGTGGCTTCAGGTTGCTAATATGGATTACCGAGTGGATTTTAAGCCACTCAGGTAGATTAACTTTGTAAGATGCCCGCCCGATCTTTTCAATGATTTGGACTGGACCTTCGTATTTTTGGACACGCCGCTTGTCTCTCTTACCTCTGAACCAGAGTTGTTTGGGCGATAACTTTACTAACACCAGGTATCTAGCTTTGAACTCCACTGGTCGCCGCTTTCGATTTGCCCACTTTTTCATGTGCTTGGAGGCTCTTTCCAAATACGCTTGAGCTATTTCATTATTTTGCCTCCATTCTTTGGAGAAGTTGTACACCTTGGACACTTCCCAGAGTATGGTTGGTCGAGTGTATGGGGCATTGTTGGTTGCCTTCCGGAAACTATCTCAAATGGGTTTAATCCGGTCGAAGAGCTCTTTTGGCAGTTGAAACAGAATTGGGCCATATCCAGAAGACTCAGCCAATTCTTTTGGTTGGTATTAATAAAATGCCGCAAGCATTCCTCAAGTAAGCTATTGAAGTGCTCTGTTTGTCTATCGGTTTGAGGATGATAACTGGAAGAGACATTCATACTTGATCCTAGCAACTTAAACAATTCCACCCAAAAGGATTCGGTGAATCTCGTGTCTCTATCACTGATGATGCTTAAAGGTATACCCCATAATTTGACAACATTTGGGGCAGCAATAAAAGTTGCATATTTGGAAAAGTGGTCGATGATCACTAAGACTGCTTCAAAGTCGCCTGTGGATGGTAAATTAGAGATGAAGTCTAGAGATATGCTTTCCCAAGGTCTTGTTGGCACTGGTAATGATTCTAGCAAACCTGCCACTTTGTCTCTTTCCACCTTGTCTTGCTGACATACCAAACAGGTATTGGTATATTGCATCACGTCGTCTTTCATGTGAGGCCAATAATATCCCCTCTTTAATAGGGCATACGTTCTTTGCCATCCCGCATGACCGGCCCACAAGGTATCATGGCATTCCCTCAATAGAGTTTGGCGTAGGTCATTACTCCGGGGCACATAAAGATGGTTTCTCTTGGTTAACAACAAGTCTTCCTCGATCCAGAATTGTCGGGTCTTCTTTTCCTTTACTAATTGCATGACGGCCCAAGTAGTAGGGTTGTCTTGTAGACAATCTTGAATATGATCTATCATAGACCCAGTAATTCTACTTGCTTGAAGTTGAGACAAATAGCAAAGACTGGCACACTCTGCTTTTCGACTGAGGGCATCAGCTGCCTAGTTTGATTAGCCTGACTTGTGCTCAAAATGAAAATCAAATTCTGAGATAAGTTCATACCACTGCGCTTGTTTGGAGGTCGGCTTTGGCTGTTCAAAGAAATGACAGATTGCGATGTTGTCGGTCTTTACTATAAATTTTGATCCAAGTAGGTACTGTCTCCATACACGATGGCAGTGTACTACGACCAACATTTCTTTCTCTGAGGCTATGTACCTTCTTTCAGCTTCTTTTAGCTAACGGCTTTCATAAGCGACAAGATGGCCATTTTGTAGTAAGACTCCCCCGAGTATGAAGTCAGATGCATCAGTTTCGACTTCAAGTGGCAAAGTCACATCTGCCAGAGCCAAAACTAGACTTTGCATCATAGCTTCTTTTAAATTAGCAAAGGCTGTTTGACATTCTTGGTTCCACTCCCAGAGGACTCCCTTCTTTAACAGTTCGGTGAGCGGTGCTGCTTTTTTGGAAAATCCTTCCACAAACCGCCTATAATAATTTGAGAGACCAAGAAAAGAATGCAAATCTGTAACTGAAGTGGGGTTTCTCCATTCTTAGATTGCCTTGATCTTGTCAACATCCATGCGAAGATGTCCTTGTTCAATAATGTGGCCAAGGAACCCAATACTTTTCTGAGTGAAGGAACACTTTTCCTTCTTTACATATAACTGGTTTTGCCTCAGCTTCTCAAAGACTAGACAAAGATGAACTTGATGTTCTTCAATGCTCTCGCTGTAGACCACGATGTCGTCCAAGTATACCACCACGAATTTGTCAAGAAATTCATGGAATACTTGGTTAATTAGAGTACAAAAAGTCGCGGGAGCATTTGTCAGTCCAAAGGGCATCACCAAGAATTCAAAAGCTCCGTATCTAGTCACACAGGTCGTCTTTTGCTCGTCGCCTTCTGCAATTTTGACTTGATAATAACCTAAGCGCAAGTCGAGCTTTGTGAAATATTTGGCCTTGTATAGTTGTTCAAAAAGATCTTTGATGAGTGGGATGGTATACTTATACTGAATAGTGACCTTATTCAGGGCCCGCAAGTCAATACACAACCGTAAGCTACTGTCTTTCTTCTTTTGGAACAACACAGGCGCTCCAAATGGTGCCTTTGCTGGTCTGATGAACCCTGCTTCAAGTAGTTCATCTAATTGCTTCCTCAATTCCGCTATCTCTAGTGGAGCCATTCTGTAAGGTGCTCTTGTAGGAGGTTTAGTCCCTGGGGTCAATTTGATTTGATGATCAATGTCTCTGCGCGGGGGTAATGTTTTTGGTAGGTATTCTGGCATAGTACTCTTGTACTCTTCAAAAACTTCCATGATTTCAGATGACACTATTTCTTCTTTGCCTTCATCCATGATTGAAGGGACAAGGATATATGTGGGTTCTCGATTCTTCAATCCCTTTTTGAATTGCATTGCAGAGATCATCTTTATGTTGCTAGCACTTGGTTGCTTGAGAATAGCAAGAACTATTGTTGGGTTGTTCCCGGTAATTACCATGCACTTAGCCGGTGAGATGGGGATGACTTTGTGTTCCATCAAGAATTTCATCCATAATATAGTATCAAAATCATCCACTTGTGCCACAATGAAGTCAATTGGTCCCGTTCACGGGTTGAGTTTTAGCTGAGCTCTTTTTACCACCCCAACTACTAGCATTGCTTTTGCATTCATCATTTTCATCTTGTTAGCATTCATTTCAAGCTTTAGGCCTAAACAGCGAGCTTCCTTTTTTGTGATAAAGTTATGTGTGTCTCCCGAGTCAATTATAGTGCTTTTGGCAGCCCTATTATTAACAAGACTTTCCACATACATGAAGCCTTTATCTTGGGCCCTTTTCAACTCTGCCATCTGTTGTTGAACTACTGATAAGAAGGTCATTGTCCCTACTTCAGCCACTTCCATAGGCTCTTCTTCGGTGACCCCTTAAGCTGGGTTGTCGTTATGGATCGAGGCTTGTAATGCTGTTAATGCTGACCTATGAGGACATTCTGCAACTCGGTGCAGTCCCTTGCATAAGAAGTAGGACATAGGTCTATTCGATGGTCGTTGATTAGTAGCCCTTTCCATGGCTCTTGGCTTTCTCTTGGGACAAATGGCTTTCTTTCAGTAGTGCCTGTACTCGGCTTTAGGCCTCTTGTATTGCTTGAAGTGTTCGGAGTGTTCTTCTTTTGGCCAGGATTTTCGTTGGTGTAATCGAACAGTCTTTCAGCTGCAGCGAGAGCACTCGAGAGGGTCTGTACTCTCTGTTCATATAACTTTGTTCTGGCCCAAGGTTTCAGTCCTTCAATGAAGGTGAAGATCTTGTCTTTTTCTGACATGTCTCGAATATTCAGCATGAGGCCTGAGAACGTCTTAACGTATTCGTGAATGCTGCCAGTCTGTTTTAGTTCTCGTAATGATCGGCGTGCATTGAACTCAACATTTTCGGGAAAGAACTGATCCTTCAACTGCTTTTTGAGCTTTTCCCAAGTATTGATGACACAATCACCATTGCAAATGTCATTATATTTTGACCTCCACCAAAGTTTTGCATCTTCAATAAGATGCATTGTGGCCAAGGTCACCTTTGACTCTTCATCAGTTTTAGTTGCTTTGAAATATTGTTCCATGTCAAAGATGAAAATTTCAATTTCCTTGGCATCGCGGGCTCCCCCAAAGGATTTTGGCTCAGGGATTTTCACCCGACTAGTTCAACCGAGCTTGAAGCTTGTTCTTAGTTTCCAATAGCTCTTATAGTGACATTCAATTTGATGTTCATTTCGGCAATCTCAGCTTTGTGGGATTCGAACATCACTTTGAAGTCTTTCGTCAACACAGTCAGGGTGCTAGATAGTTGAGTATGAGCATTGTCAATCTCTTCGACGCACTCCAGGACCCCAACCATAGCACTCGTGCAACTTTCTCCACTATCTACCCCTTTAGGACTCGAGGTTCTCCACTCGATGTAGCAGCTCTTGGATCGAGATGGAGTCTATCCGGTTGTGGATAGTAGCTATCTCATTAGGAAATTTAGCCATTCCTTCATTCGTTCCTCTAGGAAACGAATGCTATCAGGTATCTCTTGGAGGTACTTCATCTCCACTTCCAACCCGATTAGTTGTTCGAGTTGGTCCACTGACGAGCTCTCTTTTTCCGATGAATTCTTTTTTGGCATAGTTTCTTGCGATTTGAGCTAACTTGGCTCTGATATCAACTGTCACAGTCCTACTTTCGAGAGACTTTATGATGGACCGTGCGGCACCCGTTATTAGGGGGAACAACGAGTCAGCCTACGAAGCGTGCCAACGACACCAATTGCCCACGACGTTAGAACGAGCTTGATGTCTAACGAGCGAGCAGTAAGCGAGCGAGATTAATAGAAAAGAGCATCATTGAGCATAATGAGTATAGTTTGAATGTAAAAAGCCTTATCATTGATTGTCAGCAAATTACATTGGGTAGGGAGTCTACGTGCATTCATACCTCTCCTCCTAAAGAGCAATCCGCACCATCTCCACCATGGCAGGAATGAACATGCTATGGTGGTAACAAGTCACTTGCCAAAAATAGAAAGTAAAAAAATACAAAGGAATTGCCATAAATGGAAAGTAATCTAACTTAACAGCATGGGCGGCCATGGACAACACGTCCTGGACAAGCCCGAATTCTTACACCAGGCCTAGAGAGATTGACTGCAGAAGAAGCAGAGAGACAACTAAAGGAAGAGATGCCCTACATTCAAATTCAAGTGGTCGAACCGGATCATTGTATTACTTGCAATTATATATTTGATCGTATTCGATTATATGTCAACGAATCAGGAAAAGTAGTGAAGACACCTAGTCTTGGCTAACCACTAGTGCATCTTTGTTTCCAAAAATCAGTGAATTTCTCTTGCTTGTCCTATGCATTTTATAATCGAATAACAATGGTCAGAGAGTTATTTCCTCCATCCACGACAATAAATTCTATATTTTTAATTAATAATTTTTGCTCTTCGTCGAGAAACACTTGTTGGATATGCATATGATGAACTACTAATCCATACATGCAGCGTGATAAGGAGAAAATCATCTAATCACCGGTTTAAAGCAAACATGGAAGAAAATTTCAGAAATTTGGAGTGCTGTTAGTCTCTACCCATGAGAGGACGAGGAGAAAGAGAAGCAAAGCCACTATCCATATCCCTATTTGCAACAAAGGAGTCAGAGGTAGCAGGGTTGAACGAACAAGCAAAAAAGTTAACAAATTCATCAAACCTAATTGTCGTGCCGGTCCTTTCCGCCGTCGTAACCGCAGGCAGCCATCAAATCTTTCGTCAAACCAGTCTCTCCCACCAAATACCTCACGACCTGCCTCATGGTCGGCCGATCCACGGAGAGCTGTTTGAACACAGCAACCCCAGCTTCAAAACCACAGCCATTCCAACCTCGTCGTAGTCGCCGTTCAGTATTCGATCAACCACATCAAAAATAGCTCCCTCCTTGTACTTATCCCACACCGCATCGATCAAAACAACCTCTTCCGGCTTAGCTTTTTGCTCAATGGGTCTTCTTCCTGTCGCAACTTTGATCAAAAGAGCTCCGAACGCGAATACATTTGTGCTGGTGGTGGCTTTACACGTTCTCGGTAGCTCCGGAGCTAGATACCCTAAAGTTCTGACGACCCTCGTCATTCTCAGATTTGCTCCTTGTTTGTAGAGCTTAGCTGGCCCAAAATCTCCGACTTTTGCCGTCAAATCACTATCGAGCAAAGCGTTTCTTGCTTTTACATCTATGTGAATAACCACCTGATCGAAGCCTTCGTGTAGATATAAAAGCCTCGAAGCAACGTCCTTTATGATCTTAAATCGTTGCTCCCAATTCAAAATCATTTTTGAGTCGTCGAAAAGGATCTGGTCCAAGCTTCCGTTAGCCATAAAGTCGTAAACAAGAAGAAGATCATCACCCCAATTATTTTATAGTGCAATCTGGGCCGTTAAAAACACTTAAAACATTTCGGTATTTAAAAACATTTGCTGAAGCGTAATTAATTTAAAGAAAATAAACTAAACATTTAATTACAATTTAAGAAAATAAAAACTTAATTTAATTACACATTACTGTCTCTCTCATTACATAGTCTGGCCAACCACAAGCTCATGCCCGTGCAAATCCATCATCAACTGCTTCATCCTTGCTCGAGAAGCTCCGCACATATGTGTACCTACACCGCAAGTAAGACATGAGCCTAAAGGCTCAGTAAGAAAATGAGTTTATGTATGTGAAATGCCGCTCTTTAATTCTTTAAAATGGGTCTGCCCCAATCCAATATTTTAATTACGTATATTAGGCATAGTTACGTATTTTAGGAATAGCTAGTATATGGAGCGTGGAGTTTGGAAAATCCTACGGTTTTCTAATTAATTTTGTTAATTAGTCTTGTGATCCCGATATGGGAAAGATTAATTCTTTTCCTCACTCAAGGCGTGTGGCCACCCCGTGGTGGTTTTCCTAATTGTTTTTATCGTCATGAGACTACCCTAAACGTGCATACAACATACAAGGGATTAATCAAAATAATAAATTAACTAAGGGCGCATATGAGAGAATTCATATAGCAACCATAATGGACATAATATTGCACAACAATAATATATATTTCAAACAAGTAATTTAATTAAAGCAATACAACGTACTCTTAATATCCAACAAAACGAAGAATAGAGCATGCTTTGATAATATGAGTTTAAAAACAGCATATTGCAGCGAAATAATATCAAATTAATACGGCGAAACATACTTCTTGATGATACTGTGCAGCGGTGAATAATAATAGAAATGAAATAGGGAAAACGTGCTTCTTATCTACTAAATACAGCAGCGAAAATGACAAAACAAAACAGGTTTGTAACGACTAAATTACAGCAGCGAATTAACACGGAAATGAAACAACAAACTATAACAGCAACTAAGAAACACAATGGCAGTGATGTATAACCGATTTAGCATTTAATGCTGAATATAATAGTAATAACGAGCCGCAGAACCGATTCATGAGCAATGAACATAACAATTGTAACAATAATGAACATGCTTTTAATGACTAAAAGAGAAACAACAACAATATTTTAAAGCAGAGAATTTACATGCTCCTTGAGTTATCAATGAGTTATTACGCTATCAAGTTTAGTCAAGCTAACTAGAGCAACAAGTTTCACAAGGCAGAAAGGCAGAAAAATATATAAAAGAAAGGCAAAGAATAAACTTATGTAGAATATAAACATTATTGATCCTTGACATTCACCAAGACTTCACTAACTCATCCTTTACTTATCTAAACTTTGACATCACGTGAGGACTTGCATGCTGGACATCCAAAGAATATTAGTAGCAATAACATGTTATAAGAAAAAATTTAGCCACAGTAAGTAACGATGAAGACATCAATGGAATGTAAACAACAGCACAACAAAATAAAGCAAGAATAGAGGAAGAAAATACAATCTATAAAGGAATCAAGAACTAACTGGAAGAAGTTCACTAAATACACGCATGCACACACTTGCGGGTAGGGCTTAGACAGCCAGACACACCCAAGTCTTATCCTTTAGACGAAAACCAATCACGGACAACAACTCCACTCTTGGCCATCACCCTTCGCAGCTTCCAACAGCAACTCGAAGGAAACTCTCGGCTCTAGCTCACCCTCTTAATTCCTTCAGATTTTCTCCTACTGCCAAGCCCTCTCTCACCCAGAAATCTAAATCACTTGCTGAATTTAAACACAAAAAGGCAAATTTGAAATGCACAACCACCTATCCCACGAAATCAGCGATGGAAGCTTATTCTTCGGATCGAGATCGCCACGCCTCTGCCTTCAGCTCTCTACCAAACTGCCAGGCAAGAAAACATAGGATGAACTGGTTCAATGTAGAACCAACAAGACCAGACCACATGCCCTCAGCTGGACTGAAGCCCTGTCCAGCCGTCGCTCCCGAAGCTCCCCTACACCCTCCACAATTCGCCAATTCCATTCCTGCCAATGTCCGATCAACAGAGAACGGAAGAGGAGGAAGAAATTGACCAACAAACCTTGAATCGCCGCCGAAAATCACCGTCTGGAAGTCCTGATCACGAGCCCTAACCGCGAACCGCTGACCATAGCTCGCACACATGGACGTCGCGCACACCAGACCCAACTCGTCGCCGTCGCCGTCGCCGCTTGCCCTTCGTCGTGGGCCCGATCGTCATTCACCCGTCACCCTGTGAGCTCGTCTCCTCCGTCGATGGCTCTCGCCTCGGCTCCCTCTCTCCCTTCTTCTCGCCCCTTTCGCTCGGTCCAGCGAAGAAATGGCTAAGGCCATTTCTTTTCTTCAATTAGAACCAACCAAACAACCTGACATGAACCGGACAAAACCACAGTGAACCGGTTCACTATCCCTTCAACTCCATTTATTTCCCTTTATTTTATAACTAATCCCCTCTTAAATTTCTTCTTTAATTAATTCTTAATGTAAAATAATTAAATTAATTACCCATGTAAAACAATTATAACTAACCTCAAACATTATAATTTAAAGTCATTAATTTAATTTTTATTTTAATTATAGTAAATTCCATTTAATCTCAATAAATAAAATTCTTACGAATACGCCCTTCGTAATACCCTGATAATTATAATTACCCACTTTAAAAATATCGTGGTGTTACACCATCCGAGGAGCTGACCTAATAACTGGTGATGAAGTCAGCCAATGGTGCCTATTGTTGAAATATAAACTTAATTCAATTGACCTCTTCAATTTTTTTATTTTGGTTAATGTATCTTTTGAATAAGTGTCTTTGTTAATGTATGTCTTTAATATGTTTTTGGTTAAAGTCTATGTATTCGTGAAGAGTCATCTAGAAGGTTCTCGTTCATGTATGCAAAGGTACATTATTTCATGTACTTGCACAAGTCATTGATGGGTAGTTCATGTAACTAGGTGATTCATTATGTACTAGTACATGAATTAGATTAAATATGTGGTTCATGTATTATGTTATACATGTACCAAATAATCATATAAATAAGATATGAGTTTAGACATTTTGTATCAAGCAATTAGCCAAAGCAATTTCAAGAAAAAGTTTATCTAGTTCTCTCCTCTCATTATTTTTTTCCTCTCCAAAAAACCCTCTTCCTCATTCCAATAAATTGGTATCAGAGCTTAGTTTTTGATCTTGTAAAAATGTCGAATTCTACATTTCTGTTCCATTTCCCTCAACTTACCAAAGACAATTATGAGAATTGGTGCATTCGTATGAAGGCTTTGCTCGGCTTGCAAGATATATGAGAGATTGTCGATAGAGGCTATGACGAGTCTCGTGATGATTCCGCTTTGACTCAAAATCAAAGGAGACTCTCCAAAGAATGCGTAAGAGAGATCAACAAGCTCTTACCCTTATTCATCAATATTTGGATGAAGCAATGTTCGAGAGAGTATCAAATGCGACCACCGCCAAGCATGCATGGGAGATTCTACAAAATTCTTATCAAGGAGTTGATAAGTTAAAGAAGGTACGTCTTCAAATCCTACAAGGAGAATTTGAAGCGTTGCGAATGCAAGAATTCGAGTTTGTAACGGATTTCTTTGTCGAGGGTTTTGGCCATCGTCAACCAAATGAAGAGATATGGAGAGAAAATGGTAGATGTTTGTGTCAATGAAAAGGTTCTTCACTCGTTGCATATAAAGTTTGATTATGTGGTTGTAGCTATCGAGGAGTCCAAAGATTTAGCTACAATGACGGTTGACCAACTCATGGGTTCTTTACAAGCTCATGAAGAGAGAATAAAAAAGAAGAAGCCAATCAAGCAAGTTCTAGCCACCAAGCTCTCAGTGAATGAAAGAGAGAATGAATGTGGGAGAATCCAACGAGTAAGAGGACACGGACGTGGACATGGACACGATAATAGAATTTCAATAATGAAGAGAAGAGTCATTTCGTATGAGAGCGCGGTAAAGGAAGTCACTCAAGACAGAATGATCGATCAAATGTTCAATGTTACAATTGCCAAAAGCACGGATACTATGCTCATGATTGTTGGAGTCCTTCTCAAACTGTCAAAGAAACGACGAATTATGCTCAAAACGAAGAGGCTAAAGAAACCTTGCTCTTAGCTTACAAAGGAGAAGGAAAAAAGAACAACGTGTGGTATCTTGACAACGCGGCAAGCAATCACATGTGTGGCGATAAGAGCAAATTTATGGAAATTGACAGCTCGGTGACTGGATTGGTCACATTTGGTGATAATTCCAAAGTTCAAATTGAAGGCAAAGGTACAATTTTAATTCATATGAAAAATGGCGGTTAACAATTTATTAACAATGTTTACTATGTTCCGAGTATGAAGAGTAATATTTTGAGCTTGGGACAATTCTTGGAGAAAAACTACGAGATTCACACGAAGGATCGTTTTAATACCCAATTTTTATATCATAATTTAAAAATGATAAATTGGAAAAGAATTGGGAATATTCGAATAAATTATCAGGATATTACTAATGACATACTTGTTCTATATGGACTGAACTGATTTTGGTTCGGCTCAGTCCAAACTAATTGGGTAATTCAGTTAAATTAAAAATATGGAAAGATGGATAATGAATTAATAATTAGATTGTGTTTGAATTAAAAATTAAAAAAATAGTTGGAGAATTGAAATAAAGAATAAAGAGACAAATAGGAGAAGAAATCAATTGAAGTTAGGAACCGGTTCTTGTTGAACCGATCCGGTTCAACTTTAAATGCATTTGGCCTTCGGCCATTTGAGAGAAAGAAAGAGAGGGTGAGGGAGCGATGAGAGAGCGCGAGAGGGGCGATTGGGACCGAGCAAGGGGGAGGCGAGAATGCTCGGGTGACGAAGGCTTGGGTGGTCGCCGCCGTGCGACTCCGGGAGTGCTGGCTACCGACGGTGGCGCGAGTGTTGTCGGTGAGCGGTGGCTAGGGCTTCGCGGGTGTGACCAATCGGGACCGTGAGGCTACGGTTCTCCCTGCAACTGGCAGTGGTATGTAATTTCAATATGGCTTTGTTCCTTGGACGAAATTGCTGTTACAATTGTTGGAAGGAGGTTTTGCAGCGGATGCGTTGAATCAATGATGGCAGACGAACGTGAAGGCAGGGGTGAATTGGACCAGACCGAAGCTTTTCTTTTCTAGCTGCTCCTCATCTGGCTGGCTTTCCACGTGGAGTTTGGTAAGTGGACCACTCCTCCTTGATATGTACAATTATCCTCCAGCATTGAAAGTCATCTCCTCGGCTATAAATGGATGCAGTGAATTGTTCTGCATATTCTGTTTTCCTCTGGGAGTGTCTTGGTGAAGGTGCTCTCGGGTCTGTTCAATTTGGGTTCTGCCGAGTGTGCCTTGTAGCCAGATGAAGACAAAAAGTGGAGCGTGCAGCAGTGAAAGGAGAAGTTGAGGAATCGTGTGATGTTGCCCTCGGGTCTCCTCAATTCTACAGGTAAAGAGCTTTCCTTCATGGTCTTTCTGGAGTGTCTAGTGATTTTTAAAGAGTAGATAATAATGGATGAAGGATATTTCCCCTGTTTTGAATGACCTTGGATGAACATATTCTGGGATGTTGGATTTAAACTATGGTATAGTGCTGCCTTAATGAATGTTCTTGGTTTATTCTCCGTATATCACTTATATGAATTTTATTCCTTGGTCTCTCGGCCAAATTTTGGTAATGTAGACTTTGGGTTAAGTTGTAGTTTGATGAGAAAAGGACGATAAGTTGTCTGTTATTTTGATTGGGTTATGAGTTCTGTTTTGTTGCCATTTTGGATGAATAAAATGCCAATGGTATCACGTTGCCTTGCTCCGATTTTTGTAGTCCTTGTATCTACTGTTATTCTATTTTATTGCCTTGAAAATATGTAAGAAGATAGTGGTGATTTCTATTTGTTCAAAGTTTGAATTATTGGAATGAAAGTTAGCTTAATCAATGGATAATCTGTGAAGGGAATATTATGTTGTGGGAGATGAATTGTTGATTTTATGCACTGCTCAAACGTATGCATTGCTGGAGATTTTATTCTACCACTTGAGTTTATATTAATTGTGTTAATGTTCTGCCGATGGACTAAATGAGGAAATTACTCTATTGAAATTAGTTTTGTTCACAGTTTAGATTATGCCGGGGGAAATTATGTAGAATTGTTAAACTCGTGGGATATTGTTGGACTATGATTATTGTTTGGATGTTATTAGTTTGAATTGCCCTAGTTTGGTTAAGCTGGTGTGTTTATGGGTGTTATGTTATTTGAGGGATTAAGGTTGTGAAGTCTTTGTTAAGCTGTTAAGATATATTATTGATAAATTGTTCAATTGGCGAGCACGTGGGAAAAGTTGAAATCTCTGTCAATTGGAATTATATGGTTCTCTATTCTGCTAATTCGGTTTTGTAAAGTGAATTCTTTATTATCAGGTCACATTGATGGAATGAGCAACTATTATAGGTTGTTGCTAGTTGTTACGCATGTTGGCTATGAGACTGTTATGACGTCTTAAGTTGTTATGTTCTCTATGAGTGAGATTTATAATGGTCTAATAATTGTTCATTTAACAGTTTTTGAAGGTACTAAGTCGATTGACATAATCGCATTGAAGACGCCAGGTAAGTTGATACTTACTGAGTTTTGGTCCTCGAACCCTACATCGTAAGAATTAGGATTTGCCTGATGTGTGTTCTTTTAATGATATGTTTATTAGACATTTTTATCATATAGTTTTTATCATATATGACTATATTTAGGCACGAGCATATTGTATGTCATTCTAAAATATATGTAAATAGGCGTGTGGGGGTTCAGGTGATCGGTGACACTTCCATACGGTAGTATTCCTCTCACGTAGGGAGTGGTAGGTTTAGAGTTAGCTATGTGGAAGCTAGGGTTCACCTTTACCCCGTTCTGAAACCCCTAACGTCTTCAACAAAAGTGAGGTACCTGCTTGTGGTAACACCCCCGATGGATATATCTCCTCATCGGAGTGACTAGTTAGGCCACATGTCTTTAGGGAGTATTCCACTCTAGCTTGCAGAAGAGATACGGTTCTCTTCTGTAATGCATCGTGTGATCATGCATCATATGCATTACACTTGGTTTATCACTTACTGAGCAATAGGTTCATTAGTATAGGTGTTGTGATGTAGGTACGTACGAGAAGCAGAAGAACAGGTCAAAGACAGTTGATGAATGATTTGCACGAATGGATCTTGTGGCTGGCTGGGCTAAAGAGTTTAAAAGGAAATTATTTGCAAAGGGTTTGTAATTATTTAATATTCTTTAAGGCTTTGTTTTAAATTCCGCTGCGTTTTATAAAAATGATTTTCATTATTTCTTTTGCAATTGATAAACGATTTTAAGTAATGTGTTTAACGCTCGGTTTTAAAAGAAAAGTCGTACTCTGATTTTATAAAAGAAAAAGTTTTAAATTTATACGATTTTCAAAGTAAATAAAAATCGGGTTGTTACAATCGTAGGCTTCTACTTCAAGATGATAGAAGAAATGTGATCGTGAAGGTATCGATAACGAACAATATAATATTTTTGCTAGATATTCAAGCCGACGTTGCTAGATGTTTAAAGACTTGTGTGAAGGACACTTCATGGCTTTGGCACTTAAGAATTGATCATCTGAATTTTGGTGGCTTTAAGGTATTAGGACAGAAAAGAATGCTAAAGGGATTGTCATCCATAAACCAATCAGATCAGCTATGTGAAGGATTTCTTGTTGGCAAACAATTTCGAAAGAGTTTTTCGAAGGAGACAACATCAAAAGCAAGTAAACCAATTCAACTTGTTCATGCTGATGTATGCAGATCGATTAAGCCTCTCTCATTCGGTAAAAATTGGTATTTTCTCCTCTTTATTGATGACTTTAGTAGAAAAACTTGGGTTTATTTTTTGAAGGAGAAATCTCAAGCTTTTGACGTTTTTAGAAAATTCAAAGCATATGTAGAAAAACAAAGTGGATATTTCATTAAAGGTTTGAGATCAGACAGAGAAGGTGAATTTACATCTAACGAGTTTAATGAGTTTCGTGAAGCAAATGACATCGGACGATTCCTAACCGTTCCACGATCTCCTCAACAAAATGGCGTAGTGGAAAGAAAGAATCAAAGCATTCTTAATATGGCAAGAAGTATGCTAAAAACAATGAAGATGCTAAAAGAGTTTTGGGCAGAAGCAGTTGATTGTGCAGTATACCTATCAAATAGATGCCCAACGAGAAGCTTGTGGGACAAAACACCTCAAGAAGCATGGAGTGGAAGAAAACCAATTGCTTATCATTTAAGAGTTTTTGGAAGCATCGGTTATGTGCATGTCCCTGATCAAGAGAGATCAAAGCTTGATAATAAAAGCAAGAAATAAATTTTCATCGGTTATGATCAACGCTTCAAAGGTTACAAGCTCTACGATCCAAGTCTTGAAAAAAGAATTATTAATAGAAATGTTGAGTTTGATGAAGAAGATTTTTGGGATTGGAATGATGAAGACAAAGAGAGGTATGAATTCTTTCCTTTATTTGATGAAGAGAATCAAAGTAGAGAAGTACAAGAGCCCATGGCACCTCCAAGATCACCAATGATATTAGATACACCTTCTTCATCAAATTTTAGTGGAAGCTCAAGTGAAAGAGAGTCACGCATGAAAAGTCTTCAAGATATTTATGAGGTAACTGAAAATTTAAGTGAAGATCTAACTCTCTTTTGTCACTTTATCGATTGTAAGCCTTTAGTGTTTGAAGAAGCGGTGAAAGATGAAAATTGGAGAAATGCCATGGATGAAGAGGTTGCATCAATTGAGAAGAATGAGACATGAGAGTTAGTTACCATTCTGGAAGGCCAAAAGTCCATTGGTGTGAAGTGGGTCTTTAAAGAAAAGAAGAATGCAAAGGGAGAAGTGTTGAAATATAAAGCCGAGTTAGTGGCAAAAGGATATAGTCAACGTCCAGGTATCGACTATGGTGAAGTATTTGCTCCTGTTGCTCACTTAGAAACTATATGGTTGATTATTTCACTAGCGGCTCAAAAGAAGTGGAAAATTTATCAAATGGATGTCAAATCGACATTTTTGAATGGAGTTCTCGAAGAAGAAGTCTACATAGAACAACCTCAAGGGTATGTTATCAAGGGCTATGAAGACAAAGTATTGAAGTTAAAGAAAGCATTGTATGGTTTGAAGCAAGCTCCAAGAGCTTAGAATAGTCGAATTGACAAGTACTTCATTGAAAATGGATTTGTAAAATGCCCATATGAGCACTCTCTCTATGCTAAGGTACGTGAAAATGGAGATGCTTTATTTGTTTGCTTATATGTTGATGATTTGATTTTTACGGGAAATAATCAGAGTATGTACGAAGAATTTAAACAAGCAATGACCGAGGAGTTTGAGATGACAGATATTGGTTTAATGTCATACTATCTTGGCATGGAGATCAATCAAAGACATGATGACATTTTTGTATCTCAAGAAGGTTTCGCTAAAAAGATTCTAGAAAGGTTCAAGATGGAGCATTGTCAAATAGTGAATACTCCCATCGCATGTAGAGTGAAATTATCAAAGAATGAGGAAGGAGAGAAAGTTGATTCTACAACTTTCAAGAGCCTTGTTGGAAGTTTGAAGTATTTAACTTGCACAAGACCAGATATTTTATTTGCAGTTGAATTGGTTAGTCGATTCATTGAATCACCAACCATGACTCATTTCAAGGCAGCAAAGCGGATTCTTCGATATATCAAAGGTACCATTGATTTTGCTTTGCTTTATTCATTTTCTGATGAATTTAAGCTCGTCGGATATAGCGATAGCGATTAGGGTGGAGATGTGGATGACCGAAAGAGCACAACAGGTTTTGTTTTCTACATGGGTAATACAGCGTTTACATGGAGTTCGAAGAAACAACAAATTGTGACTTTATCTACTTGTGAAGTTGAGTATGTTGCTGCTACATCTTGTTTATGTCATGTCATATGGTTGAGAAGACTATTAAAAGAACTGCAAATGCCACAAGAGAAAGTTACAGATATTCTTATTGACAATAAATCTGCTATAGCATTGGCAAAGAATCCTGTTTTTCACGATCGAAGGAAACATATAGATACAAGGTATCATTTTCTTCGTGATGGTATCACAAAAAATGAAGTGCAAGTAAAGTATGTGAAGACTGATGATCGAGTTGCTGATATTTTTATAAAGCCTCTCAAATATGACACCTTTAGTAAGTTAAGAATGATGCTCGGAGTTACAAGGAATTAAGTTTAAGGGAGGATATTGAAATATAAACTTAATTCAATTAACCTCTTCAATTTATGTCTTTTGGTTAATGCATCTTTTGATTAAGTGTCTTTATTAATGTATGTCTCTAATATGTTTTTGGTTAGAATATTTGTGAAGAGTCATCTAGAAGGTTCTCATTCATGTATGCAAATGTACATTAATTCATGTACTTGCATGAGTTGCATGAGTTATTGATGGGTAGTTCATGTAACTAGGTGATTCATTATGTACTAGTACATGTATTAGATTAAATAGGTGGTTCATGTATTGTGTTATACATGTACCAAATAATCCTATAAATAGAATATGAGTTTAGACATTTTGTATCAAGCAATTAGCCAAAGCAATTTCAAGAAAAAGTTTAGTTCTCCCCTCTCCTTATTTTTTCCTCTCCAAAAAATCCTCTTCCTCGTTCCAACGCCTATTTCGGTGGCAAATTCATGCAAACGCTGTTTTGATTCGCTGGAAATTCGCTTTACTGCGATTTGGGTTTTTGATTTTAGTAACAATCCTTTGTCGACTTTTTCGAATTCACCACGGCCGAGGAGCTCTTTGTCTCTAAAACCTCTGGTTGCTTGCTTGAGCTCTTTGTAGGAGTATCTATTGAAGCTCCCATGGCTCGGTTATATCTACGTTCTTGATTTTTCTTACGAGATAAACGAAGGAAATTACTGCGAAAACAAGCACGATGGTAGCCACAACTGAAACTCCAATTGTTAAAGCTGTCTACTTTTTTGGGGGTTCTACAATAGGAAGTGACGAAGAGAGGATAAATCGAGCTCTTGAGCTTGTCTATTCATCTTGAAGCACCATCCTAAGACGTAATGTGTGCAAGCGAGCAAACTAGTTGAAGCGGAGAATCTGACATACTGTAATCCTTAAAAATGGGCGAGAGATCTACCTTGAATGACATGATGGTTTACCTTGGTTTGGTTGAAAATGGTGAAATCATCACATTAAAAATATAATTCACTGAATCGTAATCGATCCAAGTTTTGATGGCTTTCCCACCTTGTAGATTCATATCCTATTTCATCCATTCATCGGTGTAATAACCAGCGGCGATGGAACCATTCGACTCAATACTATTAATGTCGATTCCGACATGGTTATCGTTGATATTTCCAAACTCAAAATCCTGAACAGTATCGAACTCAACAGCGAAGAGATGGTTTGAGAAATCACCCATGTTGTTGGTGTTAAGAAAAAGAACCCAAATACACAAGCGGAATAAAATACATTTTTTTCTCTCTTTGTGCAATCAAATAGGCAAAACAAAAAAAATAATAATAATAATGAGATCACAACACCAATTTTTAGCGTGAAAAACCCTCAAAAGTGTGAGAGTAAAAAATCACGGGACCCATATGCCACTTAATCACTTTCACTATAACAGAAATAATGGGTACATCAAAGTTCTCTCTAGTTCAACAAACTAGAGGCATACAATATTCATCAAGATTAAAACAACAATCTTAGAAGATAACAAAATATAAGAGAGGATAAATCTAGGGTTACGAAACTGCAGTCCCATTTTGTACCCCAACAGAATGCAAACTTAGATAAGAATCTACACCATTCAAAATATACTCCTTGATGTTGTAAACTTACAGTTCAAATTTCAAGGTGATCTAACGGTTGAATTTTGAGAAAAGGTAATTCGATTCCAACTGCTCTGAAAAATCTAAAAATTCCTTTTCTTCTATGTTCTCTCTCACTCTCACTCTTGCAATCAATCTAGGGTTTCATTAGCCACAAAACCCTCTTTTATACTCAGCCCACAAAATATGGGCCGAGCCCAACAAATCTCCCCCTCGGCTCATATATCGGGCTCTAGCATGCTTGTTTTCTGCCTGCAAGTTTTAAGTTTCTCTTTAGGCAAAGTTTTCGTCATTATGTCAGATCCATTCTCACTAGTATGAATCTTCTCAAGTTGTAGCATCTTCGATTCCAACACTTCCCGAATCCAATGATATCTCACATCAATATGTTTCGTATATGAGTGAAAAGTGGAATTCTTGCTAAGATAAATTGCACTCTGGCTGTCACAGTACAAAATCAATTTATCTTGCTCATGACCCAATTCTTATAGAAACCTTTTCATCCACTAGACTTCTTTACAAGCTTTTGTAATTGCAATATACTCAGCCTCTGTATTAGATAAAGTAACACAATCTTGTAGTTTAGATTGCCATGAAACAGCTTCCCTTGCAAAAATAACCAAATATCCTGATGTAGACTTCCTTGAGTCCATGTCACCAGCCATATCTACATCTATGAAACCATCCAACACAGGCTTACCATTTCCAAATCACAAACACACCTTGGAAGTACCTCTGAAATACCTGAGAATCCATTTTACTGCTGTTCTTGCCTTATACCTTGGCTGTAAGCTATTTTTGTCTGACTTCAATCTGAACACCCACTTGTTTTTCAAAGCTTTCTTTCCCTTCAGTAGTTTCAACAAGTCATAAGGGTTGTTCTCATGCAAGGACTTCATCTCATCTTGCATTGCATACAACCACTCATTTTTCTTCTCATGCGAAAGAACCTCCTGATAAGTCTTTGGTTCTGCTCCTTCAATGAGCAACACATAATCACTGGTAGAATATCTTCTAGAAGGTTCCATGTCCCTGGTGGATCTTCTCAACTAAGGCTCAACCGATGGCTCTACTGGGTTTTCTTCAACTGATTTATCATTAACTAAAAGAGGATCATCTGTCTGTGTATCTCTGTTATCATTAAAAGGCAATGTAGGTGGACGAACCATACCTGAATCAACTTGCTATTCACTACTAGACTCTAGCTTCTCTAACTTATCAAAGTCTGCAATAGTTTGATCTTCCAAACAAACTGCATATCTACTTCTGATAACTTTCTTTTTGACCAGATCCCAAAATTTGTACCCAGACTCCTCATGACTGTAACCTATGAAAATGCACTGCCTCGTTTTACTGTCAAGTTTAGATCTCTCATCTCTAGGGATATGCACAAATGCCTTGCAGCCAAAAACTCTCAAGTGCTCATATAAAATATCATTCCTTGACCACACCCTCTGAGGTATATCATGATTTAAAGGAACTGAAGACAAAAGATTTATCAAGTCAACCGCTAATCTCATTGCCTCCCCCCATAAGGACTTCAGTAACTTTGCATGAGAGAGCATACAATGAATCCTATCATTAATCGTGCGGTTCATTCTCTCTGCAACTCCATTGTGCTGGGACATTTTTGGCTCTGTTTTCTTAAACTTGATCCCATGAGTTATGTAGTACTCCTCGAATGACCCTCTATATTCACCACCATTATCTAAGCAAACACATTTCAATTTCTTACTAGTTTCTCTCTCAATTGACACCTGGAAAAGTTTGAAGAAATCTAAAGCCTGATCTTTAGTCTTCAAAGCATAAGCCCACACCTTTCTAGAATGATCATCAATAAAGGTAATATAATAACGAGCACCACCAAGAGTCATAGTATCCATAGAACAAATATCAGTATGCACAAAATCTAACACATTTGGTCTTCTAGACGGAGGCAAGGTTTTAAAAGATACCCTGTGTTGTTTACTAGCTAAACAATGAGTGCATACCTCTAGCTCTGTAGACTTCAAACTAGGAATTATTTGTTTGTGAAAAAGCTTCTACATACCATTCTTACTCATGTGTCCAAGCCTCATATGCCATAGTTGAGTAGAGGAGTCATCAACTATATTCACTTCTCCCCCGTAAGATGTAACCTGTACCAAATAAAGAGAATTGTGTTTCTCTCCTCTTGTAACAACCAACGACCCCTTAGTGAGCTTCCACTTACTTTCACCAAAGTGGCTATGGTATCCCTCGTCATTAAGTATACTAGTGGAGATCAAATTTAGGCGAATATCAGGAACATGCCTCACATTCTTCAGACACAATCGACATCTGGCATTAGTATTCATGTATACATCACTCATGCCTACTATCATGCACTCTGTATTGTTCCCCATCTTCACATGACCAAACTCACCAACACTGTAGGCAGAAAATACATCACACTAAGAAGTAACATGCTATGAAGCACCAGAATCTACTACCCAATGAGGATCCTGACATGTGAGGTTAATACTGCTATCATCACAAATAATAGTCACATCTCCATCTATAGCTACTATTGTATTGACATCATCTATTTTCCCTTCGTCTTTCTGATTGTGTTTTTGTTCTCTCAACCATTTTCTACATTGAGATTTCTTGTGCCCTGGCTTGTCACAGTGCAAACTTCTGAAGTCATTCCTTGTTTGAGACTTCCCTCGTGATCTATCATTATTATCACGGCTCTTCTGATTTCTACTCTTGCTTCTACCTTGTCTCTCTGAAACTGGCACCTGACTCTGTGCAGTTAACCCTAAATCTTTTTTTCTGTTTTCTTCATTCAACATGCTTTCTTTCACCATCTTCAAAGTGAGAACACCATTTGGATCGGAATTGCTAAGAGAAACAACAAGAGTTTCCAACTATCAGACAATGAACTAATTAAACACAAAGCATGTATCTCATCATCTAGCTTCATGTCAAGTGCTGCCAACTGATTCAGAATTCCCTGAAAAACATTCAAATGATCAGAAATTGGATTTTCATCTGTGTATCAAAGATACATCAATTTCTTGAAAAAAAAAGCTTTATTTTGCACATTCTTCTTTTCATACAACTCCTTTAGAGTCTCCCAAACCTTGTTGGCGTTTGTCTCATTGCCAACTGCTTTCCTGTTCAAATTGGCCCAATCTTTTTCAGTCATCTCGTTTGGTTTGCCCTCATCTCCTAAAAGCGTGTCTTCATAATCTAGACAACATAATAGATCTTCCATTCGCGACTTCCATACCAGTGATTGGTAGCCATGAGTTTAATCATAGTATTGCTAGTATTGTTTGATTCCTCCATTTGACAAACACAAGAATAACCATGAAAACAACCTGACGCTTTGATACCACTTGTTGAGAAAAAGAACCCAAATACACAACGGAATAAAATACCTTTTTTTTTTCTCTTTTTGTGCAATCAAATAGGCAAAGCAAACTAACAAAAATAAAGTGATCACAACACCAATTTTTAGTGTGAAAAACCCTCAAAAGTGTGAGAGTAAAGAACCACGAGACTCATAAGCCACTTAATCAAACCTTCCACTATAATAGAAATAATGGGTACATCAAAGTTCTCTCTAGTTCAACAAACTAGAGGCATACAATATTCATCGAGATTAAAACAACAATCTTGGAAGACAACAAAACAAAAGAGAGGATAAATGTAGGGTTACCAAACTGGAGTCTCGTTTTTTACCCCAATAGACCGCCTTAGAAAGCTTAGACGACGATCTCCACCGTTTAGAATATACTCATTGATGTCACGAACCTACAGTTCAAATTTCAAGGTGATCCAACGTTGAATATTGAGAAAATTGAATTTGATTCCAGCTGCTCTAAAAAATCCAAAAATTCGTTCTTTTCTATCTTCTCTCTCACTCTCACTCTTGTTATCACTCTAAGGTTTCGTTAGCCACAAAATCTGCTTTTATATTCGGCCCACAAAATATGGGAGGAGCCTAACAGTTGGAATTAAGGAGATCCAGATACTGAACAGGAAGAGCTTTGAAGTCCTTCAATGGAGCTATGGCGAAGGCCAATCCATGGCCACCGAGCTTCGGGTACTCAGAATTATACCGAAAGCAAATGAGGGCGAAAAAGAGAAGACTTTACCATTTGAAGAGTTCTTAAACTGAAAAGGGGAAGCATAAAAAGCTCTACCCAATAATTTACTGGTCTCGTTCGTTAGCTTCAAAATTGCATTGTCCTCAATCTACTCTATGCTGATTAAGGTTAGATTTGCTCTGGTGTTGGAGAATCTAGCATAGAAGAGGTTGGTGGGCTGGGAAAAAGAAGGTACTGTGATGATAGCAGAGAAGAAGCTGAGAAATTGAAAGTTGGCCATGGCAGTGGAGTGAAGCTAGGTGGCTCTTGTCTGGACCCTGAATCCAAAGGAAATTGGTGTAAAAGTTTTGGAAAATGGTTTGGGGTGGTTGGTGAGTGGTTAGGAATTTGATGGATTCAAGAATTTGTTGAAGGTTAGAGTGAGAGAGAGAGCACGCAAATACTGTATTGATAAACTGGATTGCCACAATAAGATTGAGAGAGAGAGAGAGCATGCAAATACTGCATTGATAAACTGGATTGCCACAATAAGATTGATTGGGTGGATTTGGATTTGGAACCCAGTGATTATAAATTTCATTTTCCAACATAAAAACTTGATTGAAGACAGTTTATGACGACTCAAGCAATCTATCCATTCCTGACGAGAAAGGGAGCATAAGAGTAGAGGAAAGAACAAAATTACTCTAGGTCTTTAAGACGAAATGAAAGAGCAACCTCCCAAATGATTTGGACAACATATTTTAACTAAAGAGGCATGGCAACAAGCGACTTGGTGGAGTCTGAGTTTGAAAAATTATGGCTCATGAAGGCTAGTGAGTTACACGAGTTGAACTGAGTCTAACCAACCTAGTAAGCCCAATGAGCTATACTAGCCAAATGAGCTTTCTCAAAAAAATATTTTAACTCAGTCAACTCGCAAGCCACGAGTTAAACGAACTGAGCCGACTAAACGAGTCTAACAAGCTGATGTGCCCCAGGGTCCTATCACTCGGAGTCGGGCCAAGAAACTGATTACTTATCTAACGAACTTTTATTTTGCAGGAACTACCAAGTTGTGGGATTCTTTGAAGGAGGTTTCACAAGATGACAAAGATGTTCCATTTCATTTAATCACTTTGGTCAGTATTCCTCCCAACTAAGCTGAGGTCCACAATTCTTGAAGGGTGGTGTCGTGAAGATTTTAGATTGACTATTAAGATCTTTTGAATTAGTAGAATTGTTTTTTTAAGAACAACAATTGAAATTGTTTTGTGTTATTTTACTTGGTTGTGAGATTTTGAGAGGTGTGCGGTTTTCATGAAAACCTCACCCTCATGCCTATTTTTTTTGTCACTAGGGACATTTTAGTCATTTGACCTACAATGTAACCTTAGGTTAAAGACCCTCCTTTGTGAGAAAGGGAGTTAGTTTTTGAAGAATAGAAAATTGAAGAGTGAAGACTCCTCCTTGCCGCGGCCAAGCTTCCCCTCCTAGCGCCAATTCCTCCATCCCATTGCAAGGGTCCTCTTGAAGTTTCTCATCCTTGCTACCTTGGGTTATTGCCTCTTCCAATCTTCCTTTTCAAGGCGTGATTGTGGTGTGGAGGTAAGAGAACTATCCCCTATTGGAGATAGTTGGTTTCGGCCAACCAAAGAAACGCCCTCTCACTTTAGGAGGTGCTGCAACTCCTTTGCGTTTTCCTACTTATTTTGGTGTTACTCTTAAGTTTCCTTTTTACTGGTTGGATTGTTTATGAAATGGAGGGTTGAAATATGTTAGTTGCTGCAAAGTTTCTTTGAAAGTTTTATGAATGAAAGTGACATTTTCGGAACCTTTTGAGCTGCAGAATCTGTGAATTTTTGTTAACTGAATTTCTTGCTGATTGTAGCCCCTGTTTGGACCCTTTATTGTAAGCGTCTCTGTTCGAGGCCTTCTAATGAATTTTCCAGGATTAAGTCAGGAATCTAACCTCGTTGATTTGAGCCTTATTCGTTACTGGTAGCTCAAGTTATAGCATTTTAATTCGGAATTGTAAAATCTGTCTGTTTGGAACAGTTTTTCTGGGAATTTTGAATCGGATAGATCTTCGACTCTAGAACGACTTTTGGCCTGGGATTTTGACACAATCTTCGTCTCTATATTGAGTTTATACCCTCCAAACTACAGCTCTAGATCAGTTACGGAATTGGAGTTCTAATTGTTTGATTATTGCTGGTCGGTTATTGTTGTTTGTTGGAGCAGATTTCCATTAAGGTTTCCAAGTGTTTCTTGGAACTTGTCACAAGCCTTAACGAGTCAAATCTAACGGGCCGAGCATACATAAATGTTTTTAATTTATATCAATAAAATGTATATTTTTTTTTAAAACTTAATTTTTAAAATTAAAATAACTATTTATTATTATAATATCAAAATATTATAGTTAGTAATTTAATTAACAAAATTTTTTTATTATTATATAAAATGACATGTATTGAGAAAAAAAATATTTGAGACGATCCAATAATAAAGTATATCACATGAATATTATTACAAATATTTAACGTTACATATGTTGGTTTTTAGGTTCCCTGGCACGGTAGAATTATCGATGTTCATAACAACGGTAGGTTGCGTAAACTATATATATCATGAAGAACAATTTAACATAGAAATAAAACGAATCGTTGTTATAATATATTAATAATCATATGTATTCAACAATCTTATTTTTGATCTAATCTAAAAGATTAAGAAATTATACCTTTCTAGATTACTTCATACAGGTACAAAATCAACATTTGATCTTTTCCGTCAATTCTCCTCACCTCAAATAAGCATGTGTGGACGTGATGAACGCAGCAAGATCATACTCAATTTATGATAGTTCATATTCTCAACACTTGATATGATCTATTTAGATTTAGATAACGCTTCTCTAAAGCTAACACGAAAGACTCATAAATTTGCTATCAAAATGAATTCTTCAATTTCAAAGATTTTAACCACACATGCTAATGAGGTTGAACCTCTATTTATAATAGAATAACTTCATAATGTAGGGGTGGAATCGGTTCGGTTCGGTTTGGTTTGGTTTTATAGTGAATTGAAACCGAACCGAGTCGGTTCGGTTTTGAAAATAAAAAACCAAAACCGAATTGAATCCATTGGAAAACCGATAAAAAACCAAACCTCAATTTTATGTTTTCCTTGGTTCTGTTTTTGAAAAAACTAAAAAATTTAAATTTTCTTAGCTTTTCAGTTTTCAAATAGTATAGACAATATTTGGTATGACGTTTATGTGTCATTCATTTGTTAATTCATATAATTTCTTATTTTAAATATTTATATTAAATTATGATAAATTGAAATTATATATTGATATGATGTAAAATCTAAATAATTAGATTATAATTTTATTATTTAAGAAAAATTTGTAAAAAAAAAATTGTAAAGTGTAGTAGTAAATATTTGATTCTTGGAATTAGCTTAAATGGGTTGGTTTAGATTTATTTTTGTTCGGTTTAGTTTTACTCGGTTTTCTTCATTAAAACCGAGAACAGAACTGATATTTCGGTTATATTTGGTTAGATTTTAAATTCAGTTTTTTTGCCTTTTAAAACCGAACCGAACCGAGTAAAATCATTCGGTTCAGTTTAGTTACTCGGTTCAAACTGAACTGATTTCCGCCCCTACCATAATGGTCATTATGACATTTAGAGAAAACCATTACAAATATTAATCTCTCATTTAAGTTAGGATACAGTTATAACAAAAATGTTATGGAAATCAAAAGATCTTGTTAGCATAGCTCAACACTTGACACTATGACATTAACTCAAATTTAACATAATCAATTTTAAAAACTATTATCAAAAGTTACTTTATATTTGTTAATTAATTGAATAATCAATAATTTAATTATTTTATTTAATGAAATATAACAAACATATTAACTATGATAACTTTTGTCATTGTGTCTTAATTAATTAAATAATCAATAATACAATTATTTTATCTAATAGAAAATAATAAATTTATTATTGAATGTATTAAATAATTAATTGTTTAATCTTCTTTGTTAATTTTCCTATTATTCGAATAATGATAGAAGGTGACTAAGGGATCGATGGACCTATAGTTTTAAGCTCCAATAATATTTCGTTAATTAATATAAACTCTTTATATTATTTAACATAATTATTAACTATAAAGTAATTTCACTAAATACTTAGAGTTGCACTCTAAACAACTATAGAGTATATTTACTTAAAGTAATATCCACTGATATAGTCATTACATATATATTAACCCTCCATTTAGATTCGTAATATAGCTAGGTTTATAATCTGTTAATCTCTCATATTACGTCTTTATCCTTGACTACCATTCGTTCTTGATTGAATAATTAATTTATAACAATTATGAATTGAGCGCTAATTATTCGATCCATGAACTAATAAACAAGGGAATCTATAGAAATGGATTTCATTGTATCGATATTTATATTTCCAACAATTCATTTTAATTCACTCCCAATATATAGGGTATACGAATCATAACTCGTACAAAACTTTATCGAATAAATCAAAGAATAAATTAAAATAAAATAGGGGTTTGTTAAATACAATGAATTAAGATCATGCATATATGACCATCATTATGATAAAATTAATTGTTCTATATTTAATGAAAATTATCAGAACAATATAATTTTATCTGGTCCAGTCCTCTATAATCATATTATATAAAACATATTTATCTTATGTCATTACATATATAGTCGGGATATGATTATACATTCTTAATGAGATAAACTATGTTTATGACTATGAACTATTTGAAGATTTTATACTTCAAATATAAGTCATGGACATATTTTAGTTATTATTCTTTAAATTTTATCCCATATATATACAATATATATGTTAATATAGTTAGCATAAATAAACAAAATTTTCTATGAATTTTATAAAACATAATATAAAATGTTAACATAATATCAATCAATGTAAATTTATTCATATATTACAAAATTATTCTATTACATTTGTTTGTTGGACACATTACTCCCAACAACGTATTATTGATAGAATACTACAACTTTAGAAATAAGAGATTAAGATATTGAATGAATTTATGGTGAAAAAAAGAAGGAGAAATGTGGTATTTATAGAAGAAAAAAAGAAAATAAAGAAAGAGGGAGGAATGAAAGAAATGGTGAGGGAATGAAACAACATTCATATGTAAATGTTTTTTTTCATTAGTACTTTGGTTACATGAATCTTGTAACATTTCTTGATTATCTATCAAACACTACACATCCAACAGACACACATGACGCATATATAATTAGTGTTTCCAACTATGCTCAAGAAACTATTAACTAAAAAAAGATATGCAAATATCATATTTTCCTGAATTTATATTTCAATGGTCAATTTTGAGTTAATTATTCTAGTTAATAATGAAATTTATCTAAAATAACTAGATAGAGAATAAAAAAACTCATTTGAAATTATAGGTGTTAGTTGAACAACTTACTTTTATCAATGAAATTTTCATCTCAGCATTTATACAAATAGATGGAGTGCATTTGAAGGTAGATATGAAAATGAGCCAGCCAAACCGAGCCTAAAAAAGTTTGGCTTACCGACCCTAGCGAGTTAAACTAGTCGAGCCTAACGAGCAGAGCTTAATAAGCAGAGCCTAATGAGCTCACCAAAAAAAAAATTTAACCTAAGTCGGCTCACAAGTCGTGAATTAAACGAGCCGAGTCAGGCTCGACTCCCTACTGTATCAAGCTGAGTGTAACAATCCGGGCTTGTCCAGGACGTGTTGTCCATGGCCGCCCATGCTATTAAGTTTGATTTCTTTCCATTTACAGCAATTCCTTTGTATTTTTTTTTATTTCTATTTTGGGCAAGTGACTCCTCACCATCATAGCATGTTTACTCCTACCATGGTGGAAATGGTCCAGATTGCTCTTTAGGGAGAGAGGCATGACTGCACGTAGACCCCCCTACCCAATGTAATTTGCTGTCAATCAATGATAAAGCTTTTTACATACAAACTATTCTCACTATGCTTAATGACGCTCTTTTCGATTAATCTCACTCTCTTACTGCTCGCTCATTAGACACAAAGCTCGCCTTAACGTCATGGGCAATTGGTGCCGTTGACACACTTCGTAGATTGACTCGTTGTCCCCCTTAACAACGGATGCCGCACGGCCCTCCTTAAGTCTCTTGAAAGTAGGACCATGACAGTTGGTATCAAAGCCTAATTGGCTCAAATAAGAAGAAAGCATGCCAAAAAAGAATTCGACAGACAAGGCAAACTCTTTGATTGACCAGCTTGAACGGTTAGTCGAGTTGGAAGAGGAGATGAAGTATCTCCAAGAAATCCCTGATAGCGTTCGCTTTCTGGAGGAACATATGAAGGAAATGTCTTAATTACCTGCTAAGATTGCTGCTATTCACAATTGGATAGTCATCCTCCTGGTCCGAGAGCTGATGGATCGGGTGGAGAACCTGAATCCCGACCAGATAAGGGAAAAAGGTAGAAAGTGGAGAGAGCTCCACGAGTGGTATGATTGGGCTCTTAGAGCGCGTTGAAGATATAGACCAAGCTCATGCTCAACTATCAAGCACCGTGACCAACTTGGCGAAAGACTTCAAGGTGATATTCGAATCTCTCAAAGCTGAGATTGCTGAAATGAACTTCAAATTGAACGTCACCATGAAAGCAATGGGTAACCAAACTCAGGTTACAAATGCAGTGGAGACCAGTTGGATGAAAATACCAGAGACAAAACCCTTCAGTGGGGATGCCAAAGAGATGGAAAACTTCATTTTCGATATAGAATAGTATTTCAAAGCAACCCGAACTGATGATGAATCAAAAGTGATGCTAGCCACAATGCATCTTACTGGGGATGCAAAACTCTAGTGGAGATCAAAATACAATGATATATGTAGTGGTGACTGTGTTATCAATATCTGGGGCGATCTCAAGAAACAGCTAAAAGATCAGTTCTTCCTCGAGAATGTTGAATTTAATGCTCGTAGATCATTACGAGAGCTGAAATAGACGAGCAACATTCGTGATTATGTGAAACAGTTCTCTGGCCTCATGCTCAATATACATGACATGTCAAAAAAAGACAAGATCTTCACTTTTGTCGAAGGACTGAAACCTTGGGCCAGAACAAAGCTATATGAACAGAGAGTATAGACCCTCTCAAGTGCTCTTGCTGCAGCTGAAAGATTGTTCGATTATAACAACGAAAATCCTAGCCAAAAGAAGAATACTCCGAACATCTCAAGCAATACAAGGAGCCTGAAGCCGAATACAGCTACTACTGAAAGAAAATCATTTGTCCCAAGAGAAAGCCAAGAGACATGGAAAGGAGCTAGTAATCAACGACTACTAAATAAACCTATGTCTTGCTTCTTATGCAAGGGACCGCACCGAGTTGCAGAATGCCCTCATAGGTCAACATTAACAGCATTACAAGCTTTGATTCATAACGACAACCCAACTGAAGGGGTTGCCAAAGAAGAACCTGTGGAAGTGGCTGAAGTAGGAACAATGACATTCTTATCAACAGTTCAACAACAGATGGCAGAGCTAAAAAAGACACCAGATAAAGGCCTTATGTATGTGGAAAGCCTTGTCAATAATAAGGCCGCCAAAAGCACTATGATTGATTCAGGAGCCACACATAATTTCATAACAGAGAAAGAAGCTCGTCGCCTAGGCCTGAAGACGGTGAATGCAAAAGCAATGCTAGTAGATGGGGTCATGAAAAGAGCTCAGTTAAAACTCAACATGTGGACAGGACCAACTGACTTCATTGTGGCACAGATGGATGACTTTGATATTATATTTGGGATGGAATACAAAGTCATCCCCATCCCATTGGCTAAGTGTATGGTAATTACCGGAAAGAATCCAACAGTCATTCATGCTATCCTCAAACAACCAAGCATTAGCAACTTAAAGATGATCTCTGCAATGCAGTTCAAAAGAGGATTGAAGAATCAAGAGCTGACATTTATCCTTGTCCCTTCGGTCATGGATGAAGATAAAGAAGAAATAGTGCCATCTGAAATTATGGAAGTTCTGGAGGAATACAAGGACGCTATGCAAGAATGTTTGCCAAAGACACTACCCCCGCGCAGAGACATCGATCATCAGATCGAATTGATATCGGGAACTAAGCCCCTGCAAAAGCGCCTTACAGAATGGCCCCACTAGAACTCATAGAGTAGAGAAAACAATTGGATGAACTACACGAGGCTGGATTCATTAGGCCAGCCAAAGCACCATTCAGAGCGCCTGTGCTGTTCTAGAAGAAGAAGGACGGTAGCTTGCGACTGTGCATCAATTATCAGGCTCTTAACAAGGTCACTATATGAAACAAATATACAATTCCGCTCATCACCGATCTATTTGATTAGCTATTTAAGGCAAAGTACTTCACAAAGCTCGACTTGCAATTAGGCTACTATCAAGTCAGAATTGTAGAAGGTGATGAACAAAAGACAACTTGCGTGACTAGATATGGAGCTTTTGAATTTCTGGTGATGCCATTCTGATTGACAAATGCACCAGCGACTTTCTGCACTCTCATGAACCAAGTATTCCATGAATTCCTTGACAAATTTGCGGTAGTATACCTCGATGACATTGTGGTCTACAATGAGACCATGGAAGAACACAAGGTTCATCTTCGTCTCGTCTTTGAGAAACAGAAGCAAAATCAACTATATGTAAAGAGAGAAAAATGCTCATTTGCCCAAGAAAGCATCGGATTCCTTGGCCACATAATTGAACAAGGTCATCTCCGTATAGATACCAATAAAGTCAAGGCAATCCAGGTCTGGAGAAACCCTGCCTCAGTCACCGAATTGCGCTCTTTCCTCGGGCTTGCAAATTATTATAGACGATTTGTGGAAGGATTCTCTAAGAGGGCAACACCCCTCACGGAACTTCTGAAGGGGATCTCTTGGGAGTGAAGTCAAGAATGTCAAACTGCCTTCATTGATTTGAAAGAAGTCATGATGCAAAGTCCAGTCCTGGCTCTAGCAGATGTGACTTTGCCATTTGAAGTCGAAACTAATGCATCTGACTTCGCACTCAGAGGAGTCTTACTACAAAATGGTCATATTGTCGCTTATGAAAGCTGCAAGCTAAAAGAAGCTACATAGCCTAAGAAAAAAATATGTTGGTCGTAGTACACTGCCTTCGTGTATGGAGACAGTACCTGCTTGGATCAAAGTTTATAGTAAAGGCCGACAACAGCGCAATCTGTCATTTCTTTGAGTAGCCAAATCTGACCTCCAAACAGGCTCATTGGCACGAACTTATCTTATAATTCAATTTCCATTTTGAGCACAAGTCAGGCAAATCAAATCGGGCAGCTGGCGCCCTCAGTCGAAAAGCAAAGTGTGCTAGTCTTTGCTATTTGTCTCAACTTCAAGCAAGTAGAATTACCGGGTCTATGAGAGATCACATTCGAGACTGTCTACAACACGACCCTGCTGCTCGAGCCGTCATGCAATTAGTAAAGGAAAAGAAGACCTGATGATTCTAGATCGAGGAAAACTTGTTATTAACCAAGGGAAACTGCCTTTATGTGCCCCGAAGCAATGATCTACAGTGAACCCTGTTGAAAGAATGCCATGACACTTTGTGGGTCGGTCATGCTGGATGGCAAAGAACATATATCCTGCTAAAGAGGGGATATTTTGGCCTCACATGAAAGACGACGTGATGCAATATACCAAGACTTGCTTGGTGTGTGAACAAGACAATACTGAAAGGGACAAAGTAATTGGTCTGCTAGAGCCACTAGTAGTGCCAACAAAGCCCTGGGAAAATATATCTTTGGACTTTATAACAAATCTACCATCCTCGAATGAATTTCAAGCAATCTTGGTGATAATCGACCGCTTTTCTAAGTATGCCACTTTCATAGCTGCCCTAAAATATTGTTCCGTAAAGACAACGACACAAATTTTCTTCAAGAATGTGGTGAAGTTATGGGAAATACCTCAAAGTATCATCAGTGATCGAGACACCAGATTCACAGGAGCCTTCTGGGTGGAACTGTTCAAGTTGCTGGGATCTAGTTTGAATATCTCTTCCAGTTATCACCCACAAACTGATGGCCAGACTGAACGTTTCAACAGTTTACTGGAGGAATATCTGCGACACTTCATCAACACCAATCAGAAGAATTGGCCAAGTTTGCTCGATGCAGCACAATTTTGCTTCAACTATCAGACAAGTTCCTCGACAGGATTGAGCCCATTTGAAGTAGTTTGCGGAAGGCAACCAACTATGCCGCACACCCTTGATCATCCATACTCTGAGAAATGCCCAAAAGCCTATAACTTCTCGAAAGAGTGGAAGCAAAATACCGAGATAGCTCAGGCCTACTTAGAACGAGCCTCCAAACACATGAAGAAGTGGGCAGACTTGAAGCAGCGTCCATTGTAATTCAAACCGTGGACTTTGTATTGGTGAAGCTATTACTTGAACAACTCTGATTCAAAGGTAAGAGAGACAAGCGACTTGTCCAGAAATACGAAGGTCCAGCCCAAGTCATTGAAAAGGTGGGGTAGGCATCTTACAGAGTTAATCTACCTGCGTGGCTTAAAATCCACTCGGTAATCCATATCAGTAACCTGAAGCTGTACCATCCAGACGATGAAGGCCAAACAACGAACAATATCATCAAACTAGACATTGCCCTCAACTACCAAAAGAAAAAGAAAGTCGAAGAGATTCTAGCAGATCGGAGCATCAAGATAGGTCACCGCTTACACACGGAGTACCTTGTCAGATGGGAGGGCCTTGGAGATGATGAAGTTACTTGGGAGAAAGAAGACAACTTGGCGAATGCCACACAGAAGGTTGAAGAATTCAAGTTGAAGACAAGTCGATGAGGACATCAACAACTCAATTGGGGGAGAATGTAACTATCCAGGCTTGTCCAGAACATGTTGTCCATGGCTGCCCATGCTGTTAAGTTAGATTTCTTTCCATTTACAGCAATTCATTTGTATTTTTTTATTTCTATTTTTGGCAAGTGACTCCTCACCATCATAGCATGTTTACTCATGCCATGGTGGAAATGATCCAAATTGCTCTTTAGGGAGAGAGGCATGATTGCACGTAGACCCCCTACCCAATGTAATTTGCTGCCAATCAATGATAAAGCTTTTTACATACAAACTATTCTCACTATGCTCAATGACGCTCTTTTCGATTAATCTCACTCACTTACTGCTCGCTCATTAGACACAAAGCTCGCCCTAACGTCATGGGCAATTGGTGCCGTTGACACACTTCGTAGGTTGACTCGTTGTCCCCTCTAACAACGGATGCTGCACGGCCCGTCTCTTGAAAGTAGGACCGTGACAGTTGGTATCAAAGCCTAGTTGGCTCAAATTAGAAGAAAGCATGCCAAAAAAGAATTCGACGGACAAGGCAAACTTGTCGATTGACCAGCTCGAACGGTTAGTCGAGTTGGAAGAGGAGATGAAGTATCTCCAAGAAATCCCTGATAGCGTTCGCTTTCTGGAGGAACATATGAAGGAAATGTCTGAATTACCTACTGAGATTGCTGCTATTCCCAATCGGATAGACATCCTCCCGGTCCGAGAGCTGATGGATCGGGTGGAGAACCTTGAATGTCGACCAGATAAGAGAAACGGGTAAAAAGTGGAGAGAGCTCCACGAGTGCTATGATTGGGCTCTTAGAGCGCGTTGAAGATATAGACCAAGCTCATGCTCAACTATCAAGCACAGTAACCAACTTGGCGAAAGACTTCAAGGTGATATTCGAATCTCTCAAAGCTGAGATTGCTGAAATGAACTTCAAATTAAATGTCACTATGAAAGCAATTGGTGCCGTTGGCACACTTCGTAGGCTGACTCGTTGTCCCCCCTAACAACGGGTGCCGCACGGCCCTCTTTAAGTCTCTTGAAAGTAGGACCGTGACACTGAGCAAGTGGGCTCGTAACATGTCATGACTCGGAGACGGGTCTAATAGAACCGCCGGGTCAGGTGACCCAATCCTTGAAGAGAGCCCGATCGCCCAACTCAAGTGTAGGGAGAAGTGAAAGTCTTAAAATGAAATTAAGCACAAACCCAAATTACATAGGTTCGGATCTATAGAGTGATCAGAAAGAGATAAGATAGTATAATAATAAACAAAATAAAGTACTGTGCAGGAATTAAACTAAACAACACTAAACAATATAACAAATCTCAAACATACCAGAGATGAAGGGATTCATACAGATGAGCCTTCACCTAACCACGGGAAGGTCAAAGCGCCACTAGAGGGACGCCAGTAATGCCTCACGACAACATGTGCAAATCCCATGCACCAAACCTACACTTTAACCTGGGAAAAATTGAGTCTAAGGGTCGAGTGACAAACTTCGTAGAGAAATTGATACTAAATGCAATGCATGCTAAAAACTATTTTTCTCATCAATTTTGAAAATCATTTTCATGCTTCTCATTTACCGTACATGGATTTTAAATCATTTGAAAACTTGTTTATCATTTTACCAAACTGGCCCATGGCCCTTGATATGGCTTTATCAAAATCCATTGTATACATAGACAATTACATCGCAAAATATGTCAACATCTTTTTCCGCACGAAAACGTAATCAGTAAAAAGGGATGGTCATACAAGGACCAATTTGGCACACACCACAGAAAGGTGACAATCTCTGAGAGCAACTCCTCATGTGACAGAGGAAAGGAAATGACGACGATCCGTAGATCCAGCTCGTAACCCGAATTGCCGATGACCAATAGCTCATCGCCGATGACCAATAGCTCATCGCCGATACGATCCGTATAATAGAAGTAAGGGATAAAGTTGTTCACGACGGATTGCTTCTTAACAAAAATACCTATAAGTTCCAAATTGACGAGGGTTGTCGACGAGCAGAGCTAGAGTCGTCACGCCACCCATCAAATAGAATGGTACTATGATAGGCAAAACTCAGCTACTAACAGACTTTAATCCATGTGACTAAACACCCTGGCCATGTTCTGGGGCTCGAAACCCAAGGATGTGTCATTACCATCTCATCTCTGTTTCAACTTCTAGGGCTTGAAACCTGAGAACGTGTCACAAATGCCCCATCACTCTTTTGCACGTACAAATAATCAATCTTCTCGTAGTAGAAGATTGCATTGGACAGTGATGCAGAAACGGATTGCGATGGGTGATAATTGGATTGGAAAAAGATTGCTAAAGTTACAACATTTCTATTCCACCAAATAAATCCTCCTTAATGAATCAAAAAGAGAATTCTCACTAACAAGAAAAGAGAGTTTGATTGCAATCTTCAATCACGTTCACCAACCAAAATTGGCTAGAAATAAAAAGTTCAAGTAATTCTCATAACACTTGAACTCTAGGGTTTCAATCAAAAGGATTATCAACAATCCAAGAGAATGAGAAAATAGCTATGGCTAAAAAATAATTTTAAATCATCAAAAATTGAAAACTTCCATTGAGTTTTGGTGGGGTATAAACAGCCCACCATAAAAGAAAAACAATTCTACTAGGAATAGGATTGGTGCATAGTTATCCCTAACCAATTCTTATCTACTATTTGAAATTTAAAATAACTTGAATTTAAACTATCTAGGAAAACATTTGAAATAACTTAAAAATCTTTTAACTAAAGATTTAAATGAATTTGAACTTCACTCAATTTGAATGAATTCAAATTTGTGGTCCTTCCTCGTCTTTGATGGATTATACTCATCAAATTGCCAAATAAGCACATGTGTTGGTATCTCTTGATCCATTTCATTAGATGTGCTTTTATCTTGAAACTTTGAATCTGAAAAATTATAAACTATATAATAATTTGAAAGCTTCTTTGAATTAGATCTTGTAACAAACTCTTGTGCCACATCATAGGTTGGTATTCATATTGATTTGAGCTTTTAATTTAGTTAAATAAAATCGGACCTCCTAAACAGAAACGTAGCTCTCTGTTCGTGGACCTTTTGGCATAGTAAACAAACTCTAAATTTAACAAAACACCCCATTTTGAAAAGCTTGAGATGTCACCTAAAATCTTTATGAAGAATTCTTTTCAATATAAAATATTTAAGGTCATCAAAGCTGCCAAATTATCTTCAAAGGTCAAATCACATATTTTGTATTTTGCCACAAGTCTCTTAATCTCATGCTTGATTTTTCACTTATACTTCATCTTGAAGAACTCCATAAGATATTTGGAACTTAAATAGGCGTATTTCATATAGTGGATATATTTTCCTTTTCGACCACCTACAAAAGAAACACCAGAATCATAGTTAGAAAATATTTTTGTTTGATAATGATTGGAGGGAATCGTGACACATTAGATAGCCTCGTAAAGCTTTAGCACAAGAGTGCCTAAAACATCAAGAGGATTCATCCTCCAATCTTATATACACAGAATATCAACTAAACATATAGGTGCACAAAATATCAAATAGTATACCATGTGCGATAAAATAAATGTGAGAAAACATATATATACGTAAAAACAGACGTGTTGTCGAACAGTACCCGTTGGGTTTTTCAGTGTAGTATCCCACAAAATATCAGTTTTGAAAACATGATGCAATGCACTGCAGAAACTATAAAATCCCTACCTCATAGGAGATCACGACATGATTACCGACAAGCTAGCTACGCGCTATTGGAAGAAAGGGACGCACCACTGATATCTCCAGAACCTATAACAAGGCTGATGTCAACATCCAAACAATCATACAAGAGACACAATAAGCTTCCTAACCTAGAAATCAAATCTATAAATACCCCCAAGAATTCTAGACCGAAATACAAAATCAGATCGAGACCACTAACCAACAAAATATGTCAACTTTCCAATACTACCACTAACCAACAAAACATATCAACTTTCCAATACTAACAGCAATGTACTTGAAAAATTTACATAAAAATTTAAAATTATAAAACATCATGAATTTTACGTAACATTTTAAGGAGATAGACAATATTATTGTATTTTTCATTCTTAGACTAGATGCCCTATTCTTGCTTAAATATAGGCCATTGATTTTAAATTTAATGTGTTCATTTAGTCAACAAATAAATAAATATTATTAAATATTCATGCTTCCACTTTTTATAACTTACCACTAAATTATGAAATTGATAATAAATGGTGAGAAATAAATATATTTTTGTTGCTAATCACTTATAGAGATAGTACGAGTATTAAATACAGACAACACATCATATGAAGTATGAATAATTTACTACTCATATTATATATATGCACGACACATGTCTCATTGTTGAAGTAACATCATTCGTCCTTAACAATAGAATATTTAATAGCAGTTGTTCAATTTATATACTCTGCATCATCACAAGAATTACAACAATCATACTATTATGAAAAATTAATAGATGAATAAATTTAATTATGTAATTTAATTAGTATGCTTTGTGACTGTAGTTATTTTTAGGGAAATTAATAAAACAAATTCTATAGCTTAGAGTCAGATACGCAACAAAGCTTAAAGAAATTTTGCAGACAACTAAAATCTCGAACTATGAAAAAAGAATGACGCAAACCTTGTCGTCATGTTTTCCGACAATATAGATGACTTTTAATACCAAACGACATCATCTCTCAATATCAATAGATGTCTCCTAACATCCACAAACCTCTCTTAATGCTAAACGACATCATAAGTGGAGGGACGTCTGTTGTGGGACGAGGGACGTCCATCTTAAGTCAAGAGACGTTTGTTGTGAGACAAGGACGCCCATTGTAAGACAATGGATGTCCGTTGTGAGACAAAGGACGTCAGGTGTAGGACGAGAGACAATGGATGTCTTAAGTTAAGGGCCTTCCTACTATTTCATCCCAGTCGTTCATCTTTTGTGTCGGACGTTCATTTTCTGTATCAGACGTCTATTAATTTAATATAATGGTCATTTTCTTTTCTTTCTTGATCATTTTCCATCTGATCGTCTGTTATTCCTCATTATCTACAGACCACCATATTTCGGTCCAACCTCTATCTACTCTGATTTTCTTCTCCCTTAATCCATATTTTCCATATTTATTATTCAAGTAATCAGCTTGTCAGCGATTCTGTTGCTCATTATTTGGAATCAAAGCTATTCTTATTCGTATAATTTGGTATAAGAGCTAATTTGATTTCCATCAGACGTTCATCTTCTCGTGGACAAGTGTGGGTGTTCCTCATTGTTGAAGGACATCCAAGGTTGCTTCGTTCACATCTATTAGAGGTTCATGTTGTAATATCTGTAATGTCTACATGTAAAACTTTGATTATGTGTAATTCAATATGTGAGTATTGTGAAATTATAATTCCAAATCATTAATATTATTGAGATCATTTATGTTTCTAACATTTTGAAGAATAAAGAAATTACATAGTATTAGTTTTTGTAAGGGCGTAAATTAATTATATATTAGAGAATAAATAAGGAGAATATCATAAGGAGTGAGGTGGTCGATCTTAGGGGAGCTGCGGTCGATCACTGGCAAAGAAAAACGTTAAGGAATTTAGAGTCATTGGAAGGTCGACCGCAAAAATGTCACTGTCGTTTAAGAAGATTGGCTACGTTGAAAACCGTCGACCGCAAAAATGGCAGTGACGAGCATATTTGAGAATGTTGATTCGCGATCAATCATGGTAAAGAGGTGATCGACCAATACACGATCTGTCAGTTACGAAAAAAAATTGTAATCGACATTTGGAGAATTTTGAATTGCCTGGAAACTAGGATCACGCCTCCTTGTCACCCTCTAGGGTTTTAGGTGTATAAATAGGAGAAGATTGGCCAAAGGAGAGGAAAAACGTCTTCTGCATTTTCTCTGGAGTTCCTCTTGATAATCCTCTTTCTGGTTTTTTGGGTTCAGTGTGCTGAGCAGTCTGGAATTTGTTGCTAAAGGAGAAGAGTTCTCGGCTGGAGCAAATTCTTCAGAAAAGTTTTTAGCTAAGGTGAAAGGTGAGAGATTTGTGTGCACATTGCCTAAAAGGGCTTACATCACAGGTTTATGTTTTTGTATTGTTTATTGTTGAAAGAATTTTCTGTTTTTGGATGGTGGGTACCGCATATATGCGTCCTGTTTATGACCCATAGAACTTGCTTGCTTACTGCTATTTGTTGACATTGTTCGTTCTCTGTTATTGCATGAATAGAAATTTTATGGATAGAAAGCTAACTGATGAAATAATATTGTGTTCGATCCGTGCTAGGAATTGATTGTTCTCATCGGAGTTATATAGTAAAACATGAATAAATTGTTGAAGAGGATTGGTTGACAGTGTGTTATGATAAATTCGAATGTTCTGTTGTGTGATGGAAGTATGTTATTCTTTAAAATTTGGGTTATAAAACTTCGGTTGATTAATATAACATAGGCTTGACAGAGAACTTTTTGTTAATAATGCTTGATGAATTTAAATGCTACTCTGTTGATGATCATTCCTTGTTGGTACTTCTTGAGTTGATAACCTGTGAAGGTAAAGTGCTCAGAGAGAAAAATCCTTACTTGTTTTCATATTGATAGAAGAGTTGAATTTATTTCTTGCTTCCTGTATTTTAGCCAGATAATGAGACTTGTTGTTATAGTATTGTTGGATTACTGTGAGCTTTCTGTAAACTATTGCATTGATAAGTTGTTAAAAATAATGCCACATTAAGATGCTTGTTTACAACCTGCTGTGAATCATTAGCGCTATGCTAGGATGCTATTTTGTAGCATGTTCAAGAATTTGGTATTGAATAGTTTAACTCTTGGAGGAAGAGATTATCATGTAGAACTTTCTGCCTTATTATTATGTTAGTTACAGCATGCATAGGATTAATTCATAGTTGTTTCATAATTCATGCTTCCATGTTTTTGTGGTGAATTGTATTGTTATCTAGTATTATATGAACTGCTGTGTGACAATCACTCATATCATACATCCTATAGACATGTCAGTTAGGGTTGCATTTCATGCATTGCACGAGATAATAATGAATCTTATGTATGTAAATAGATGTTGGAGGTTGGGGAGTTTAGTGACGGTGATACTTGGGAGAACTATGAGACAATGTATCTCTTCCCACATAGAGATTGAGTGACCTATTCTGCCTAGGCTAGAACCCGAGGATGCATCTATCTCTCTGTGGGTAATATCTCCAATGTTCTGGTTGAAAGTGAAACATTAATTTAAGCAGAAGGGACAGGTCCTCTTCTGACATATCAAACATGTGCATAGAGTCAGCATACGTATTTTATTGCATTTCATTTATATCTCTTACTAGACATTAGGTTCATTATCTCTCATGTGATGTAGGTACTGAATGTGATCCTAGTGAAACGTACGTGGAGAAAGTATGAGGCAATGAGTGTTTGTATTACCCGGCGCGTGATAACCTCGGGGTTATGGCTCACAGATGGAATAAAAATATTTAATTATGTCTAAGACTTTGAGATAGTTTGGTTTTAAGATATGTTGACAATATTGTTTTATTTTTAAAGAACGATTTCATGTTTTTCCATGCTTATTTACATTAATAATTTCCTTCAAGGGTTTTTGAATAAAGTTTTAAAAAGAAAAAATTTTATTGGAAAATCAAATAGAAATTGGATGTTACACAGGTGATGTCTTTAGTGTTTGCCTCAACGTTTTTTGACGAAAAACGTGACTGTGAGGTTAGTTTTCTTTATTTTTCATAGTTTGAAGTTTAGTTATTCGTGAAATTCTTTTAAGATTTGTTTTATCACTAATTCTAAATTATAAGGTTTGTTTTGTTAATTTCCCTTATTTTTATAAAGTATATAATAGTTTGTTCAACCTAGCCAACTTTCGGAAAGGATATCTCTCTGATGGTCCGCCCCTTGTGAAATCGGACCTCTAAATATAAAAGCCCTTTTAGAGGCCGTTTGTCATTTTTTTGATAGATTTAAAATGATTATTTCATAATTTTTTTTAATAATTTAGTACTTTGTAATTAAAAAATTATTTATTTTTTCAAAAATTACAACAGTTTCACGAAATTAAAAAATGCGCTTATCAAATTTACTTTTTTAATAATCTAAATTAGTTAGAAAATAATTTTTTTTTAATCTTTTAAAGTTTAAAATAAATATATAAATTTAAATTTTTATCATTATCACATACTCGAATTGTAATCGAATCAACATATTCGATTCTAAAGTTTAGAAATTGAAACCAAAATCAAAATCTAATTAAATTATTTTATTTTGCACAAATTGATTTTGTCTATTTCTCGGTCAACCAGTTCACTATTGCGGTTGATCAGAAAAGGTCAGTGGCCAAACTGGCCAGACTATGGTCGACTGGCCTGCAGGTGCAGTTGACCCCTCCAGCCACGAATGACTGCTGCGATCGACCTCAAATCGACCCGAGGCATGCCAAAACTCACGGTCTCATTTGCGACCGACCGGGCATGACCAGAGGTTGACCGGGATGATGTTCTGGTATTATTTTCCCTACAGAAATGTAACAACCCAGTTTTTGTAAACTTTAAAACGTTGAAATCAATCACTTTTCTTTTACAAATAACGTAGTGAAAGACATTTCGTACTAAACATTTGAGAATAGAAATGTCATTCAATAAATCTTTAAAGTTTACAAAGCTCGACATAAATTCAAAACATTTACATTTTGTTCTTTCACCCATTAGCCTAACCAATCACAAGATCCGCAACGCGTAAATCCTCTATCAACTGCTATTTTTCTCATTACCGTGCATACTTATATCACAGGACAATAACTATAAGTCTAAAATTTAGCAAGAGATAAAATGAAATGATCGATGCATACTCATGCTGACTCAATGTTCATGCCATTTATTTTAGAGAGGAACCTATTCTCTCTCTTTATTATTTATCATCACATAACAGTTCTGAACGTTGGTAATTCTTAGTCTGGGAGAAAATATACATCCTATAGTCCATCTTGGGCAAAACCGTCACTCAATCCCGACAAAGGATGACATATATTATCTTGTAGTTCTTCCAAGTAGTATCGTCACTAATTTCCTCAACCACCAACATATATTTACGTTTATTCAGTTAACTTCATTTACATTTAATGATACAATGAGTAACCATTTAGCCCAAATGAATGTTGTCCGCTTTGGGTGAATTCGACCCGCACAGACTTGTTCTTAGGCTAGCGTCTCATACCACTAACCCAAAACACGTCCACTTGGTATGATTGAACACCCATTTATCATTTTCATTACAATGCACAAAACATTTTCCATATTTCTTTAGTTACATTTACCCATATGGGTGCTAGAGGTACCACCGTACAAGGTAGAGTGGCACACACCAAGGCGGCCACCCCGTGGCACATAACAAGGTAGCCAGCTCAAGAACTCATACCTCGTCGCGTCTATTTATGTTTATTTCCTTATCATGTCAATTTCATTTCCAAAACATATGCATGAGTATGATCACACACAACTTAGCCTATTCTAGCATATCATCAATACAACCTCAAAGCATGAACAAAATCTTATAACTTAAAGTCTATTAAACATGAACATCAAAGTATCAAACAATACATCAAAAGCAATACATTCTCAAGTGACAACATGATCATGAACCTATCATCTACCAACCACAATCTTCAAGTATCAAACAACAATACAATCCTATCTCTTGTGATGTTGTAACGACCCAGTTTTTCTTTTTTAAAACATGTCACTTTTTAAAAAAAAAACATTTTCTTTTTGGAAATCGCTTGAAATTAAGACTTTTGCGTAGCAGAAGACTTCTCATTCTTAAAACCATTAAAGAGAATGAATAAAATCTATTTACTTAAAAACCTTTACAGCTTGGAAAAACTTTGCTTTAATATAAATCACTTATTACATTTAACAATTACTTTATAAAATCTTTTACATTTTTTTCTTGATCTTTTACCCTAGCCAACCACCAAGCCCTCGACCGTGCAAATCCTTCATCAACTACTCCTTAACCTGATCTTACATGTACCTACATCACAAGACTTAAACTATAAGTCTAAGACTTAGTAAGCGATATAAAATAAAATATGCAATGCACATGCCATGTAACTTTTATAAAACATTTGCTCGCTCAGTTTCCTTTTTCCTTCTTGCTGTTGTTTCTGTTTTCTCTTTGGTATTCAACTTAAGCATCAATCATTGGGGGACCAATCAATCCAAAACCTCTAACCATGAGGACCATGTCCACCAAGACTCTTTTCATGAGTTTGAGTTACATGCCAAAGCCTTAACTGTTTAACATTGGAACGCAACTTAATCATTGGGGGACCAATCCACCCAAAGTCTCTAACCAAGGGGACCACGTCCACCAAGCCTCTTTTCATGAGTTACGTACCAAAGCCTTAACTGTTTACCATTATGTGGCACACACCTAAGGCAGTCATCCAGTTTATTTCGTTTAATTCATTTTCTTTTGTTTAATTCAAATTTCCAAAACCATGTATGAAAACCATTTTCGTAACATTTTAAAAACCATGATGCAAAAATGCGTATGAATGCATACAATTCTATATTCTCAGTATAATCCTCAAAGCATGATCAATATCAATATTTAAATCATTAACTTAAAGAACTTAAATCTAATAAATACATCATTAAAACAACAAGCAAGCACACATCAATACATTCTCGAACAATAGCATGATCAATAACTTAACCTAATCTAGTAAACACATACATCAAACAAGTCCTAACTCTTTCAATGTAGGCCCAAAGGGCAAAGCACAAGCAATATCAATTACCAATCATTAACTTAAAGAGCCTGAATTCTAATAAACACAGTATCAAGCAACAAACAACAATACATCTTCAAGACATGATCACAACCTATTACATCTACTAAATGCAGGCAGCATACAAACCCTAACTCTTGTGATGTAGGCTCTTTCGGGCAAAACACATGCAATATCACTTACCAATCATTAACTTAAAGAACTTAAATTCTAATAAACACAACATCAAACAACAAGCAACAATACATCCTCACGACATAATCACATCCTATTACATCTAGTAAATGCAAGTAGCATATAAACCCTAACTCTAGTGATGTAGGCCCTTTCGGGCAAAATACATGCAATATCACCTATCAATCATTAACTTAGAGAACCTAAATTCTAATAAACACAATATCAAGCAACAAGCAACAATACATCCTCAAGATATGATCACAACTTATTACATCTAGTAAATGCATGCAGCATACAAACCCTAACTCTTGTGATATAGGCCCTTTCGGGCAAAACACATGCAATATCACTTACTTGGTGATCTTCAAAGCAATTGAACACTTAATACTTTTCTTCTTCTCAATACCTTCAAAAGAATAATTAAATATTCATCAATAACCATCTATAAAATTGTACTTCCTCACACATTCACATTAAAGCTTTCATTCAATATTCTAACTTCTTTATCTTCATTCAAATAATTACTACTCTAACAACATTCGGCTATAACCAGAACAACATTATTCATCATTCATCCATTAATAGCATTTCCTAATCCAAACTCAACTTCATCACTTAACCGCTTTTAAGAACCAAAACAAATAACTTATTCCATAAGATGTACATTTTCTCAACTACATATATATAGTTGACAGAGCAATGGTTTAGCAAGCAACAAAAGCATTTCTAAAACCAACAGAGCATTCGTCAAGGTAGTAGCTAAGTCATAGAATTGGGCCTACTTAACAGATTACCATCTTCAATAAAACCATTAAGCAGAGCACAAAACCCCAACCGTGACCATCAAAAAGGAACCAGACCCAAGCAGTAACTTAAACAGGGAACCATTCCATTAACAGATTGTACACATATTCCTCAATGTCCAATAACAATATCCTAAAAGTGTAGAACAACTAACCAACAAAACATCCCATACGGCAGTAGATAAATTACTGAACTAAATCTACTTATCTTCAAAAATGATCATTGACAGAGAACAAAATCCTAAGGGTCTATCCATTAACATATTATACAGAGATCCCAAACCAAACAATAGAGCATACTCTACCCGAAATACCCATAAATAGAACAGAGAGCATTTACCTGAAGAATCTATAGCACAACTGAACTTATTCCCCTTCTTCTTCTTCTCAGGCTATCACTCTCTCTTTTCCTCTCTTTCTCTTTTCTCTCTTTTTTCTCTTCCTTTCACTGTTTCTCTTCTCTGTCTCTCGGTTTGCTCCTCCTCCACCAGAGAACTCTCTCTCTCAGTTTCTCTTTCTCCCCTTGTCTCTTTCTCCTTTTCTCTATTTCTATTTCTCCTGAAGGCTTCCTTCATACGTTTCCTTCAAATCCCTAAAATATCTCACATAACACTCCCTATGAAATGTCATTTGTAAAGGAGGACACAAGGAGAAATCACAGAGAAAATCGCCTCGAGATTACGTATTTCTTTGGTGCTAGTCAATCAACCCTCACAAGCCATAATCGATCGGAGTAACTCTTGAAATACCATTTTCTGAAAATCCAGTGGAGTCAGCCGATCACAGGATAGACCGAACCAATGCCGCACGCCAAAGAGATAGCCATTGCACTTTAGCGGTCTATCATTCGATCGACCCATCCCTTGTCACAAGTCTTCACAAACGCCATAGCCATTTTCATGGTCAATCACCTTGATCAACCATCCTTCATTGCCAATCAGACTATGCGCCACTATAATATTTGCCACTTAACACTTCCCTTACCAATCTAACAATTTCCTTCACTACTTTAACACCTCTTTAAACCATAAACCAGCATATCTAAATTAATCACCCAACATCACTCTAATTATCGTCAATATGAATATCATCATCCTAAGTTTACGATAGTCCGAAATTCGGGGTATTACATTTCATAATAAAATCATTTCATAATCTCCAATAATACATAATTATTATTATCTTTAGTCTAACCTTAATTCCGGGTATTACAGATGTAGCCCATAAAAGGGAAAACAAAAACATCTATTTCTTACCTCAATTTTTGGAGAATATGAGAGATACCACCAACTTGCCTTTTCCTCTTCAACATTTTCCTTCCTTCTCTTCTTTTTCTGCTTCTCTCTTTTTCCTTCTTCTGAAGTTCTCACTCTTTCTCACAGAACTCACCGTCTTCCTCTCTCTTTTTTCTCTCAAATTCTTCTTTACCGTTCTTCTCCATAACTTCCCTTCCTTTTAATGAACTTAATTTTCCTTTCTTAGCCACTCAAACAGGAGATGGCGTCTCCTAAGCAAAGAAATGGTGAGTCATCAATCATTTATCCAATAAAAATACGTTGTTTTCCCCTTATTCTGGCGACCCTTGGCATTACCGGTCGATCAACCCTTTCACAGGATCGACCACAAAACAACTTAAAAACAGACTTTGAACATTTTCTTAGAAAACTAGTCGATCACCAACTCACAGCCGATCAACCGCAAATCCAACATTTACATTCTGTAATGATCAAGTTCGAACGCAAATCCCTTATGATCGACTGCTAAACTCAATTCTTCACAATTCTACTACAAACCCGGTTGTTCACTGATCGTCCATAAAACACCTTCAATTCGACTATGAAAAGACCATGATCGACCACTCATCTACATGATCGACCGCTCCAACCACAGAGAGCTCCATTCCTTTAATCTGAACACTTCTAGTCGATCATTCATTCAAGTGATTGACCACTCTTCCTAATAAACATCACGTAATCACTTAATTTACTATTCATTCACAAACCATCATACAACATATCCAAATCATCGAAACCAATACCATTAACATCCAATATAATTCTAATTATTTTCACTTAATCTCATGCTTAGTACTATGAAAATCCTGGGTATTACAAGGAAAACACATTGTCTCTCTTGTTGTCACATTCCAAACGGTCAATACTCCTGCATAAACTCAAAATATACCAACATAGACCAGAAATTTCACCTGGATTCGAGTTTTCTAAGCTCGAATTTGAAGCTAAATAAAACACAAACTTTAAACCTAAAATAGGAAGGGATAAAACAACGTACCGTGAAGTGTCTTCATGAAATACGGAAAATAAGACAACACGAATACAAATCGGGTAGAAAAAATGACAAGAATCGCTCGTCAGTTTCCTCCCACTTCCTTCTCTTCTCTTTCACCCGCGCAGAGACTTTCTTCCTTAGAAAGGAAGAGATATTTCTTTAAAAAAATTAATATTAAAAATTTAATTATTTTATTTAATAAATATATTATAAATATTAAACAAAATTATTAAATTTTACAAAATCAACCTAATACAAAACTGATTTAAGGACACAAAAATTTATAGAACACAATCCTGCTGCATCTTCAGGCTACATGAAAATACGGAACGCGCCAGTAGATTATTGACTGAATCTCTTTCGCACCTAATTGAGGACCAACGATACAGGACAAAAACCTGATCGACACAAAATATATTAATTTAATCAAAAACAAAAAATTTACTCATAAAAATATAAAATTAAAAAATTACTATTTTACAAACAATAACCAATTATAGTGCCCTTGTAAAAAATTGCACGATACAATGTCAGTCTTTCAAAAAACACGTTACGATTTTGATGTCTGAGCAGATATAAGACTCGGTTGATAAATTATTTGACTAAATCAAACATTCTAGCCTATGCTCCAGTAGGAACGCCGGTCGAAGCATTTTCTTAGAACCTGCTTAAATCATATTGCAATCTGTCTTATTCTATGTTGCTCTCCACATTGAGATCCGTGACTCTACTCCTTGGCCATTTCAGAATTACAAAATATTCTCTTAATCGAACAGCAAGGAATTCTGGGATGGATTCAACGGCCTAAGTTTATTTCCTTCTTCTACGCACCCATATTTCTTAGTCCATAACGCCATAGCTACTTTGAAGACCCAGTCAGTTGGTCAAACAAGAAGATGGAAACTTCGGTGTGCGACCAAATCAATGCCGTTTCGTGGCATGCACGCCAACTGTTTGTTTAAATGCCTAATTCAAAGTTTGAGATGAGAATCAATTTGGCGATTGACTTCTTTGCAGCTCCATCCTGCTCCCTCTCTCTATCGCGATGGCGGGAGAGGACAATAAATGGTTCCCGTTCCCCCAACCTGCTCAATCAACACCCGTTATTCCAAGTAAGTTGTTTTTGGTTAGTCTTTTTCCCAATTGGCTCCTCTTTTCTTTTTATATTTCCGATTTATTGGTTTGATGGGGTTAAATTATTACCCATAAAAACTTTGGAATTAATAAACGCATTAAATCGACGCAATGGGTATGATTGCAAATTCGAGTATTGAATCTAAAGCATTAAAAAAACAGGAACAGATTTTGAATGATGGCACCATAGGCATAGATGGGAAATCTAACACCAGCAAACATCTTGTCTAATTTGAAAACAGGTAGACTGGGAAGTTATCATTTCATTTATTTAATAGTTTGTCTTATGATTTAATATTATTATTACTTCTTGGTTCTGAAAAGTGAAAACTTGTTTTTTTATGTCATACTCTATCAATATAGTGTAATGGTGCTGTAATATTCGCACTTGAATTAGTTTATTTTTTGAAACAAATCATGTTAACATACTACTAAATGTTTTCAATGAGTTTTAATTTTTTTTTTTTTATAATTTGGTATATAAAATTTTAAAGGGAAAATGACAAATCAACCATTGTGGTTTGCAATCAATGACAAGTCAACCACTATGAAATATTTTATAACAAGTTAACCACTCACGTATCTTAAAATGACAAATACAACATCACATAGACATTTACCGTTAAAAAGCTAGGTGCCAACGCTGGAACGCCCTGCTACATTCTGAAGAATTCCGAACGCCGGAATGACCCGCTCCAGCGTTCTCGATTCAGAACGCCCATCGCGGGGCATTCCTTCAGAACGCCGAATGACGTTATGATTTTCTGAAGAATTCAGAACGCCCAACGCGGGGCGTTCTGAATTCTTCGAACCTTCCCCTTGTTGTTTCTCGGCGCCATAGCTCGCAATTTAAGCTTCTATAGTTGTATTTGTGCGTGAAGAAAAATTCAATGAGAAGAAGCTGAAATCTGGCGTTAAGAAGCTTCAGAGACAGACTATTTTGATTCAAGATAAAGAAAGTCTTGCTCGGTGAGACACCGCGAAATTCGCAGTGTCTGCACACAAGTAGATGGTCGATCATGGTTTTCGTGCTGCTCTCTACCGTCTTCTTATTTCGATGCTCTTCGATCAGACCTTGCAAGAATGCAGCTGATCTCGACCCCAGAGCGATTAGATTCTTCTCGTAATGATTAGGTAAAACCCAGTTTAAAAATGGCAAGAAATTTCCTGGATTCGCTGTCCCACCGTAGGACATCACCTCTTTCACAATATCCCTGAACTGCTTTGCCTCTTCCTCATTGGATACGTCCTCGCCGTAGTACCTCTTTCCGGCCATCATTCTCATTACGACGTTGAATGTGAGCTCTGAAAACTTGGATTGCAGCTCCACTTTTGCGAACTCACCGGAAGATTTGACGGAAAGTGTGGTCAACAAACGATTCAATTCATCCTTCCGAGATGACAAATACGCGTCAAGTTTACTAGATGATAAAATCTCAGTGGCACTGAGACGCTGAAGATTTCGCCAGTGATCTCCGTAATTAGATGCGGAAAGGATGGATTTATTCTAAGCTAAATGTTTCCCGGCTAGCAACTGAGGTCGGTTTGCCAGAATGATATCGTTTTTGGTGAAACATTCTTGGACAGCTGACAGCGAAGATACAACGACGACGAAATGGGAGCCAAACCAGAGAGAAAAGACCACTCCGTATTTCTCAGAAAGCTTCTGCAAAATTCGGTAGACTGGGTGCTTTACGATATGGAGGTGGTCTTTTCTCTCTTGTGCGCAGACACGACACCACAATTTTTGCGGTATCTTGAGACTGTGCCTCGTCAATTTGTTAACTGACGTTACTGCTATGTTGTTTTCGTCATTTTTCCATACGTCAGTGGTTAAATTGTTAGAAAAAATATCATAGTGATTGACTTGTCATTGACTACAAACCACGATGGTTGATTTGTCATTTACCCAATTTTAAATTAATAATTTATAATTTGGGTAATTATCAACATTAACTGTGAAGTATGATAACTTTTTTAACTCACACTTTGAACTTTTAAAAATTCAACCTAATATTGAGTGAATCCTTGAAATGAATGACAAGTTTGTAATTAATTAATCTAATGCAAAGAGATTTAAATTATTTACTGCAATATTTGATTGTTTTTATTCATTAGTATGCCCTTTTAAAATATTCCGTTTTAAAATATTCCCTAAGCAGAAGATAGGGAATCAAACACGCCGGTGAAAACGTCATGGACGGCCCTAGTGGGATTGGCTGCAGAAGAAGCTGAGAGACGAATCAAGGAAGAGATGCCCCACATTCAAATTGAAGTGGTCAAACCGGCTCATAGTGTTACTTTCGATTATAGATTAGATCGGATTCGATTATATGTCGACAAATCAGGAAAAGTAGTGAAGACCCCTATTCTTGGCTAACTATTAGTGCATCTTTGTTTCCAAAAGTAAGTGAATTTCTCTTGCTTGTCCTATGCATTTTATAATCGAATAACAACTGCCAGAGAGTTATTTCCTCCATCCATGACGATAAATTCTATGTTTTGGAAAAGAAAATCAAGCAAGAAGACAGAAATGGCAAGGAAATCGACACTTATTTTATATGTACTCTACCTATTCCTGTTGTATAAATGTCAAAATGAAAGTTAATCGATAAAAAAATATGTTCTTCTAGTTGTCTTAAATAAATTTTATAATTAATTAATTCAAAAAATGCAAAAAATTATGTTGAAATATAAAATTTAATAAAATATAATATTTGTATATATATTTTTAATTAATAGTTTTTGCTCTTTGTCAAGAAACACTTGTTGGATATGCAAATGATGAACTACTAGTCCGTGCTGTCGAGAAACACTAATTGGATATGCAATGATGAACTACTAGTCCATGCATGCAGCGTGCTTCAAAACCACACGACTTGCCTCATGGTCGGCCGATCCACCATAGAGTTGTTCCAACACATCAACCCCAGCTTCAAAACCACAGCCATTCCAACCTTGTCGCAGTCGCCATTCAGTTTCCAATCAACCACATCAAAAATAGCTCCCTCCTTATACTTATCCCACACTGAATCGATCAAAACTACCTCCTCGGACTTAGCTTTCTACTCAATGTCTTCCAGTCGCAACTTCGAGTAGAAGAGCTCCGAACATGAATACATCAATGCTTCGGAGCTAGATACCCTAAAGTTCCAATGACCCTCGTCGTGCTCGAATTTGCTCTGTGTTCATAGAGCCTAGCTTGCCCGAAATCTCTGACTTTCGCCATCAAATCACTATCGACCAAAACATTGCTTGCTTTTACATCTCTGTGAATCACCACTTGTTTGAAGCCTTCGTGCAGATAGAAAAACCTCGGAGCAGCATCCTTTATGATCTTAAATCTTTGCCCCAATTCAAAATCGTTTTTGAGTCATCGAAAAAGATTTGGTCCAAGCTTCCGTTCTCCATAAACTAGTAAACAATGACAAGATCGCCTCCTCGACGACACCATCCGAGGAGCTGAACTATGTTTTGGTGATGAAGCAGGCCAATGGTTCCTATTTCGACAGCAAATTCGGGCAGACCTTGTTTTGATTCGCGGGAAATTCATTTTACTGCGATTTTGGTTTTTTTTTTATTTTGGTAACAATCCTTTGTAGACTTTTCGAATCCACCACGGCCAAGGAGCTCTTTTTCTCTGAAACCTCTGGTCGCTTGCTTGAGCTTTTTGTTGTGATAACCATGATAACAAACCACGAGGGACGCACTCATGGTTTTTGTATTGTCCTTTTACAAGATATACGTGTAATGTTAGTTAGGATTTTATTCTTCCATGTTGTTTATAAAAACAAGCCTTTTGTATTACAAAAACAATTTACCAAATACAAGATTTCTCTCTCTGCTCATCTATCTTGGTATCAAAGCCTCGTCCGTAATGGCCTCCTTTAACAGTACGACGAATCCAAATGGACGTCCAGTATTCTCCAATTATGGATCTTCTCTTCTTCCTCTCCCCTCTCTCAATTAAATGCTTACAGTTAAACTGGATGCAAATAATTATATTATATGGAAAAATTAGCTCCTAATTGTGGTAATCACTAATGGATTAAAGGTGATTTTGGATGGTTCTTATCGGATTCCCCCCAAATTCCTCCCCAATTTCTTGACTCGGTCCTTCAACCTAACCCTGATTTTTTCATTTAGTAGTGATACAATCGCCTTCTTATGAGCTGGATCTACGCCTCCTTGTCTGAAACTCTTCTTAACCAGATTGTTAACTACTGGACGACAACAGAAATTTCACATTCCCTTGCTTGGCTCTATTCATTGGCTTCTCTTGCTCGAGTAACTGAACTTCGTAGTTTACTCCACTCAATCTCCAAAGACGGTCTCATAACGACTTAATATATCTAGAAATTCATCTCGACTTGTAATAATCTTGCAGCTATTGGAGAACCAGTCTCTTGGAAGGATCATCTTGTATATTTCTTAAATGGGTTGGGTAGTAAATGTCATGACCTAGAGGCGGGCCTAACAGAATCGCCGAGTCAGGCAACTCGACTCTCGTAGAGAATCCGATCACCTGGCTCAAGACAAAGATAAAACAGAGTCTTATAACAACATTTTAAGCTAAAAACCTAAAACAATTGGACCGGGATTCGCAAAGTGATCAATAAAAAACATGATAGCGTAATAGCAACAAATAAAAACACTATGTAGGAAATAAACCATCCAACACAACAACAAATTGAACAAGTAATTAAATCCTTACCAGACCCAGGGAAGATAACCCAAAGCACCCAAGCATCAGATATCACACTTTATCATCACATCCTATACCTGAAAAAAAAATATAATCTAAGGAATGAGTGAATACTCAGTAGGAAACTTATACTACATGCAATGCTTATTAAAAATGAGTTTTCATCTTTTCTTACCAAAACCATGATCAAAACAATACCAATAATCGTACCTGTACTTGTACCTATACCTGTACCCGTGGATGTACTCGTACCTGCACTCATTTTCAAAACCATGCATGAATTTATAAAACCATTTATCAAAACATGTTTTACCATCAAAACTAGCTTTATAAGCCACCAATGAGGCAATTGATTGAAATCTAGTTTGATACATAGCCAACTATAATAAAATAAGCCTCCATCATTTTTCAACAATCAAAACGAGGATCCGTGAAAAAGAATGGTCACTCAAGGATCCCTCCAAAACAAACCACAGAAAGGCAGCCTAGAATGGCAATGCCTCATGAGCTCGGAGGAAGATATTGTGAGTGCGATATGAAGATCCAGCATCTCACAGGGGTTGCTGGTGAACCAGTCAGCGATGACATAACTAATACATAATCACCCTGATCCGGTTTAGGGACTCGAAACCCAATGAAGCGTCATCATCTTCCTATCCATTTTTCCATGCAAAATAAGACATCTTCACGCAGTAAAAGTGTACCAGGATATCCTCGTGATACTTTGGTACAAAACCGTCCAAAGTGCCCAGAGGATTCAATATCTCATATCAGATCCCTATCATACCATGAAAACCATGCACGAAAAGTAAACGTATAAAACTCACATATATACATAGTATAAAACCTGGCATGCTCTCGAACAGTCCTCGTTGTGTTTTCATATGTGGCAACCCACAAAAATACGTTTTGAAAACCATGATGCAATGCAACTAAGTATAAAATCCCTACCTCGATGAAGACAAACAAGACCCAACCGTCGCCCAGTTACATGCGCCGTCGGGTGCAGGCTCCAAAATCGGGGACATCCCTGGAACCTAAAATCAAGCCAATGTCAAATTCCCGAACCAAAACCAGGAGTCAAACAAGAGTCCTAGATCAGAATACCAAAACCAAACAAGAAACCAGACTCGGCTGATGAAGCCAAATGAAATTAACTAACACAAAATCCCAGAAACAACAAGAAAGACTTACCGGTCGATAAGACACAGTGACGGTCAACAAAATTACAACATGCCCAATCTAACGATTCAATAGTCAACGAGACTTAGCAGGAGTCAATTCAACCCAACTAGGGTCGATTGGAACCACAAACGGTCGACGAGGCAAAGCAAAGGCTAACTAGGACCTCACAACACCAACCAGACTTAATGAAGGTTGATAAAACCAATTCAACGCACGAAAACAACTTTAAAAGAAGAAAACACATTGTTAGGTCGATCAAGGGTCTTTTGGGATCTACCAGAAACAATTTACAAGCCAAACAGCCAGCCCAGCGGTTGACCAGAACAAACCAAGGACAAAATCTAGACAATCTACCCATTTTCTGGCTGACGTGAACAGTGATACTGGTGTGAACAGTACTCTGGTATGACCAGTGTGTGAATAGTGCCCATACCCTTTTTCGAGGGAAACACCTCATTTTCCTCCAATGTTTTGACTTCTAACGACAAATAACCATGCATATACTTATATTCTATCAATATAAACAAGAAATTTCCCTCGAATTCGAGTATCCAAGCTCAAATCTAAAGTCAATAAAAATTCAAAAATTTAAATGTTAAGAGGTTAAAAATTGACTTACTCTCGAAACTTCTTTATGATAGATGGAGATCAGGACGATGCGAACACAAATTGGGCGAAGAAATGGCGAGATTCCACTCGCCAGATCTCCCCCTCTCCTCCCCTTTTCTTCCCCTGGGTGTGCATCTCTCCTCGTGAAGAACAGAAGACAACTCAATCTTTTATTATTCTTCTAACTTCTTTAATTTTTTTTAAATTTAATAATATATATATATATTAAATACATCCAATTTAATTTTTAATTCATTCTGAATGCTATCAGACAACGACTTTAGTGTCAAAATTCTTTACCAAACTCTATTTAAATGACTTATTTACCGTTCGGTAGCATCAACATTTACTGATTTTGACCAATTGACTGAAAATTCTGATGTGGCCACAACGCGACAAAATCGGTCAATCTTTCAACGCATTGACCATTCAAAATGTGAAAAAATTTTACACATGGAATTATCATTACAAAATAGTGGGTTGTACAGTGAATATAATGGTTTCGTAACCTCCAATACCAGTAGAGTTAATGAACCTACAGTGGAAGAGGTCCACAGTTTACTGTTAAACTTTGATTTTCATCTTGAACATCAACAAGCTGCTCTTCAACTCAATCCCATATCTGCAAACTTTGCCTCTCTCTCTCTCTCTCTCTCTCTCTCTCTCTCTCTCTCTCTCAAAAAAGCGTCCAACTCCTATGATTATGAGACCAAGTTTTTCTCCTCCTATGTCTCAGTGTAGTTTACTTGGGACCCCTTCTGCTCCACAAGGATCATGGCGACCTCCTTCTCAAAATTTCTTCAAACCAAAATGCCAAATCTGTTTTAAGACAAGCCACATTGCGGCTATATGCTATCACAGAGGAATTTTTTCTTACAAACCTTCTCCACCAAAATCATTAATATTGTGGTTACTAACTCTGATCTATCATCTTAGTCTGGGTTGTCTACTCCTTTTGCTTCTGAAGCATCTCCATGGTATATGGATTCAGGGGCTACGAACCATTTTACAACTGATTGAGCTAATCTTCAAGGCACTAATCCAAATACAGGCTCTGAAACTATTAAAGTGGGTAATGGTAAGTCACTCTCTATTATGAGTAATGGTACACTTTCCTTCCTCACATCCACTTCCAAACTCACGTTGTCTAATGTTTTGCATTCTCCATCCTTATCTAATAATCTAATTAGTATTGCAAAATTATGTTATGATAATAATGTTTTTGTGGAATTTTATGCTTCCCATTTCCTTGTCAAGGATATGTCAACCAAATAGATAGTTCTTTGATGTCTCATGCATAATGGACTCTACAAATTTCTGCTTACTCTCTCACTTTCTTTTCTAGTCTGTGCTCACTCTGTCTCTCTTTAGTCAACCCGGATATTTGTTCTATCACTTTGGCATCAACAGCTTGGCCATTCTGCGTTTCTAATAGTTTGTCAAATTTTACAATTGTGCAATGTCTTTGTTCCTACAAATGAACCAAGACTCGGGTCCGATTTTGGGTTCGGTTCCTTGCGGTTCCGGTTCCAATTCCTCACTTTTGGAATCGAGAACTGAATGGTTAGTTCCAAGAGGTCTGAAATCGGAACTGAGAATTAGTTTGCTCACCCCTACATACAGTGAAGTTTTATTTATTGAACACGTTATGTATTGATTGAGATACTTAATTTAGGCATGTTTTTTGTGCTATGTTTAACTTATTTTTATGCGTCATATTCCTACTCACAAAATTAAGATTTTGTCTTCTTAATTACTCTAGATTGCTTTTTTCAGCAAATTCAAAAAAGTTACACTTAATAATTATCAGTATCCTTGGGGTAGTTTGTAGTAAATCACCAATTTATTTTCTGATTTTTAAAAACTTTCTTTCATTTCCCTTAGTTGATGTATTATCAAAGGGATTGTGATAGAAATATATTGTGTGCCGATTGTTTATCTTGTTCATTTTTGTGTTGAATCAATATTTGTATTTTTTGTTTTAATTTAAAAATGATGAAAAACTGAATCAAACTAACCAAAACTATATAACTCAAGCTTAAATCAACTAAAATTAACTCAAAATCACTCAAACTGAGCCCAAATCTAGAATAACAAAATTGAAACTAAACTAAAAGAAATCCTGCAAAATCAAAAAATCAATTCGATTTTAATTTGGTTTCAAAACCGAACTGGTTCGATTTCAATTTAAGTCCAAACCAACTCAAACCGACTAAAACCAACCACCAACCGAGCCCAAGAAGACCCAAACCAAAATCCAAAGTAAATAGATATGAACAAAATAAAAAAATTTAATTAAATTTTGGTTTCGGTTTCAATTTATAAAATTTAGAATCGAAACAGTTGATTCGATTAAAATTGGTGACGTGATAACGATAAAATTTTAAATTTATATATTTATTTTCAGATTTAAAAGAGTAAAAAAAAAAAAATTTTGTAACTAAATTTTAGATTATTAAAAAAGTAAAAAAAACAACATTCATTACATAATTTAGTGATGTAATGTCTGTATTTAATATTCGTACTATCTCTACAAGTGATTAGCAACAAAAATATATTTATTTCTCTCCATTTATTATCAATTTCATAATTTAGTGCTAAGTTATAAAACGTGGAAGCAAGTGGAAGCATGATTATTTAATAATATTTATTATTTGTTGACTAAATGAACATCATTAAATTTAAAATCAATGGCCTATATTTTAGTAAGAATAATGCATCTAGTTTAAGAATGAAAAATACAATAATAATGTCATCTCCTTATAGATATTGCCCGTCCGGTAGCTTGCTCAGCTCGATACTGTAGCGAGCCGGTTTGACTAAGCTAGTTTAACTCATGGCTTATAAGCCAATTTGGATTAATTTTTTTAAAAATAAATCTCATTGTTAACCAGATTAATTAATTTAAAATTGGTCATTAAAATATAAATTCAGTAAAATATGATATTTAGATATATTTTTTTAGTCAATAGTTTCTTGAGTATAATTGAAAATATTAATTATATATATGTCATATGTGTCTGTTGGATGTGTAGTGTTTAACAGAAAATCAAGAAATATTACAAGATTCATGTAACCAAAATACTAATGAAAAAATCATTTATATATGAACGTTGTTTCATCCCCTCACCACTTATTTAATTTCTCCCTCTTTCTTTTCTCTTTCTCTTTTTCCTTTATTTTCTTTTTTTCTTCTATAAAAACCACATTTCTCTTTTTTTTTAAGTTATAAATTTTTTCAATATATTAATTTCTTACTTCTTAATTTGTAGTATTTTATCAATAACATGTAACGTTAAATTTTTGTAAAGATATTCCTGTGATATATTTTTTATTGGATCGTCTCAAATAAATTTTTTTTTCTCAATATATGAAATTTTATACATCAATAAAACAATTTTGTTAATTAAATTAATAACTATTATATTTTAATATTATAATAAATAATTATTATAATTTTGAAAATTAAATTTAAAAAAATACATTATATTGATATAAATTAAAAATATTTATGTATGGTCGGTTCGTTAATTTTGACTCGTTAATGCTTGTTTAACTCATAACTCGTAAAAGAATTTTTTGAGAGAGCTCAGCTTCAGCTCATTGGACTCACTATTCTCGTTAGGCTCGATTCAACTCAACTCAATTTATTTAACTTGCTCAAATACGACTCGATCGGCTTGATGGTATCTTTCATTTGGTTTTAAATACCTAGAGTAATTTTGTTCTTTCCCCTACTTTTATGCTCCCTTTCTCGTCGGGAATGAACAGATTGCTTGAGTAGTCATAAACTGTCTTCAATCAAGTTTTTAAGTTGGAAAATGAAATTTATAATCACTGGGTCCCACATCCAAATCCACCCAATCAATCTTATTGTGGCAATGCAGTTTATCAATACAGTATTAGCGTGTTCTCTCAGTCTAACCTTCAACATATTCTTGAGACCAGTAAATTACTGGGTGAAGTTTTTTATGCTTCTCCTTTTCAGTTTAAGAACTCTTCAAATGGTAAAGTTTTCTCTTTTTCGTCCTTCTTTGCTTTCTGGATAATTCCTGAGTACGAAGCTCATGGCCATGAATGGATTGATATTATATTTTATAAAATTTATAAAAAATTTATTGATTATTTATGTTAATTATATATTAACATATATATTATATATACGTGGGATAAAATATAAAGAGTAATAATTAAAATAAGTCAATAACTTATATTTAAAATATGAAAATTTCAAATAGTTTATAGTCACAAACGTAGTTTATTTAATTAAAAATGTATAGTTATATCTTGATTATATATATGGTGACATAAGATAAATATATTTTATATGATACGATTATATAGAACTGGATCAGATAAAATTATATTGTTATAATAATTGTCGTCAAATATAGAACAATTAATTTTATCATAATGATTGTCATATATGTATGATCTTAATTCATTATATTTAACAAACTACTATTTCATTTTAATTTTTTTTATTTACTCGGTAAAGTTTTGTACAAGCTACGATTTGTATACCTTGTATATTGGGAGTGAATTAAATAAATAGCTTAGAATGTTAATATCGATACAATGAAATCTATTTCTATAGATTCCCTTATTTGTTAGTTCAGGAATCGAATAATTTGAGCGCAATTCATAGTCTTTGTGAATTAATTATTCAAAAAAAAAAAACTAATAGTAGTCAATCATAAAGACGTAATATGAGAAGTTAATGGATTATAAACATAGCTCTATTACGAATCTAAATGGAGGATTAATACATATGTAATGACTATATTAATGGACATTACTTTGAGTAAATATACTTTATTGTTTTTGGTAGTGCAACTCTAAGTATTTAGTGAAATTACTTCAAAGTTAATAATTATGTTAATTAATATAAACAGATTATATTAATTAACGAAATATTATTGGAGGTTAAAACTATAAGTACATCGGTCTCTTCGTCATCTTCTATTATTATTCGAATAATAAAAAAATGAATAAAGAAAATTAAATAATTAATTATGAATTAATTATTTAATAAACTCAATAATAAGTTTATTGTTTTTCATTAGATTAAGTAATTAAATTATTGATTATTCAATTAATTAATAAACATAAAGTAACTTTTGAAAATAATTTTTAAAATGGATTATGTCAAATTTGAGTTAATGTCATTGTGCCAAGTGTTGAACTATGTGACAAGATGTTTTGATTTCCATAACATTTTTGTTATAAATGTATGAAATCAATTTTAACTTAAATGAGATATTCATATTTGTAGTGATTTTCTCTAAATGTCATAATGACCATGATGGAATTATTCCACTATAATTAGAGGTTCAACCTCATTAGCATTAGTGGTTGAAATCTTTGAGATTGAAGAATCTATTTTGAGACCAAATTTGTGAGTCTTCCGTGTTGGCTTTAAAGAAGCGTTCTCTAAATTCAAATAGATTGTCATATATGCTAAGAATATGATCTATCATAAATTGAATGTGATTTTGTTGCGTTCATCGTGCCTACACGTGCTTATTCTAGGTGAGGAGGATTGACGAAGAAGATCGAAGGTTTCAAAGGTTGACGAAATTATTATCAAAACTTCCCCATTTTGTATTCTTGTGAAACAAACTACAAAGGTATAATTTCTTAATTTTTTAGATTATATCTAAAAATTATATATTATTTAATACATATGCTTATTATTATATTATAACAATGATCAATTTATGTTCATGATAAATTGTTTTTTATGATACAAAGGTTACGCATGTTACCATTGTTGTAAACATCGATAATTCCGCCGTGCGAGAGAACCTAAAAACTTGAGAACACAAAGATTGAGGAATGTTCTTTGGTCCTTGCTAAAAATGCCACGAAGGAGGAGAGAGAACCGTTTGAGACATGGAAACGAGTAAATACCAAGCTCGTTGTTATTTGCTCGCTTCTATGACATATGTTCTCAATACAAAATTTGAGAACACAAAGATTGCTTATGAGATAATAGAGTCTCATTAGAACATGTTTAGTGAACCATCTGACCAAGTCCGTCATGAAGCTACCAAGAAATTCATGAATAACAAAATGCGGGCAGGTGCCTCCATTCGAGAGCATGTGTTGATGATTGTAACATCTCGTAACTTTTTACTGTATAAAAATTTTCTTTCTTTTAAAAACACTTGTGAGGGAAAACCAGAGTAAACATATAGCGGAAGTCTTAACCATATAAAACTCAGAGCAAACGAAATGCGAAAGTTTTTTACATTTAAATATCACAATCCAGTAATTTAAAAGCTATTTAAATAAACAGAGGTAAAACATTAACTTAAAACGATTTGCAGTCAATAAACACTTGAAAACATTTAAATATTTTTATTTCATTTCTGTGAGCCATAACCCCCAAGGTCAGTGTCACAAACAGCACAAACGCCCAACCTGACAATTGTAACATCCTGAATTTTCATATTAAAATTTATTAAGAATAATAAAAAATTAATTAGGGGTATTTAGATTTATCAAGGTATTACCAAGGACGTAACCGTTCAGTTATAAATTAAGAGAATTTATTAGAGGTTTAATTGATGAAAATCCATTTGGGAAATTGAATTAATAAATTTAAATTGGATCCGTAATAATTCTTTAACGACATTTGGAAAAAGTCGAGAGTTACAATTTGGGACGATTAATATGCGGTACGAATATTTAACACTTAATATATATTTTTTTAATGTTAAGTAATTAAGATTTAAAATGGGATTGGAAATAAAAGGAAAAGAATTATGGGAAGGAGGTGAGGTGGACCGATTCACTCAGTGAACCAGTCTGATTAAAGGCAAATGGCCTTCGGCCTTTGCGAGAGAAGAAAAAGAAGAACAAGAGGGAGAGAGGGAGAGCAGCGAGATCGGGAGAAAGAGAGCAGCAATCGGGCGAGATGGGAGACGACGAGCATTGAGCAACAACCATCGAACGACGAGCAACAGGATGCAGCGACGTGGGCGAGGCTCCGGCATACGGTGTTGGATCGACGATGACGGGCGTCGAGGGTGTGACGCGGTGCGGCTTTGGGACCTCCACAGGTCACGATTTCCGGCGATAAAACGGAGGTATGTTTGTTGGGTTTCCTCCTCTTTCGCGCTTGAGGATGTTTGTTGGCAATGGTTGGAGAGTGTTGCAGGGACGGTGGCTGGAGTTGATGTCGAGCAGGGGAGGGGATACGGTACAAGCTGGACCGGCCGAAGGCCATGGTCTAGCTTGAGATTCGATCCTCTTCTCCCAGTTCATGCTCTGCTGGAAAATGACAGCGTGATGGCGTGGGGAACACATCCTGAGAAATCTCTAGTGGCTGTCTGGCACATTGAAGAGTGTCACTCTCTGCCTCCCAAGGATTGGCAGAGAGTGTTCCCCCAGTTGAGTAGATAAGGCAGCCGAAGGGGGGGAAGGCAGAAAACTAGCAAGGAAAGGCTCTCAGATGGGTGAGAGCTATGGGAGAAGCTCTCTCTTTTGCTGTGAGTCCTGATGAAGCTGAGGAGGAGTTGGAGGCAGGGAGCTCTCTTGAAATCATGATAGCGGTGAAGGGGTGAAGTCATCAGGTAATGACTTTCTCTGTCCTTCGATTGATGAATCTGGATGATGAATATGCTGGTAAATGGGTACTTTCTGATTTCTGTTTGGTGGTCTGGGTGGGTTGTGCCCTCGTTTTCCTTACAGCATATGGTTATTGTTGGTGTATTGGATAAATGCTCTATTGATTCCTACCTTGATTAATTAGTGGACTTGATTCAAGAATTTCTCTGTTGATTTTCTCCAAAAGCTTAGCCTCACTGCCATGTAAATTATAATTTGTTGATACTCTTACTATTTAGTGTTATACTGATCGTGATGAATATTGTCTGTTAATGCTTCTGTTGTTTAACTACTCCTTGGTTCTGTGGGATATTTAGATATGATATTGGCTGTGCACGTACCATTGTGGTTGAGTGATGGTAAATGTTCTCGGTTTCAGATAAGGATATTTTAAATGGAATGTGGGTTGCAATGGGAGGATTATATTCTGTTGGGGTGGTATCTGGATTATGGAACATTATGAAGTGACGAATAAAGATTAAGGTTATAAATAATGATGAAGTCAATAATGATAAATGTTTCTAATTGTGCAGGTATCTAAAAGAGAAAGAGGATAAAGATTTGGTGCTGATGCCCGATAAAGATTTGATGTAAGGAACTTGGGTGTGTTTTGGCCATTAAGGCCCTACACCACAAGTACGGGTGTGTGAGTTTTCGTTAGCTTCTTGAATGCTTGCTATAGATAACGTTAGCTGATTTTAGATGATTTCTTACTGTGTTTCTTTGCTAATTTCCCTTGCTTGAGACATTCTCTGTGTTGATAATGTAGTTTCCCTTATTATGGTTCTGTTATTGAGCTTTTCTGTTGTGTGGATAGCTCTGACATTTCTGTTATAGTGGAACCTATTTATCAATGTCTTGAATGGATAGACAAGTGATGAATGAAAGTAGGACTTAACAAGTATGAATGAATAAGACCCATGCTGAAGATGACTAGGTTTCTATAGCATTTACTTACTGATAATAGCTACTTGTGCTATATTTCCCCCTCATAACACTTGTGTTACTCTACTGTTGGTTCTGTTTCTCAGTATTTAATCTCTCTATGATAAGCATAAGCCATCCATTCCTTCATTGTATATTTGATGTTATGTCATTTCACGTATTGCTTTGCGATCACTATGGGAAATCTATGTCATATGTTAGCTAAACCCCATGCTAAGAAACTAAATTAACTAGTACTTTAACTTCACTGAGATATCTAATTAGAATCATAATTGTAAATAATTAACCCTTGAGCATGTTTGACTTGCTAGCACGCATGCAAATTATTAGAATAGTCAACTGATTGAGTATGTTAATTAGAATGATTAATTAGTCTTGAACATGTTTAAGTAGTTGTTAATAATAGTCAATTGAGCATGTTAATGAACTAGCATACTTAATTGAAGTAATTGATTGAGCATGTTAAATAATTAGAGTAATGAACTAAACTTGAGCATGTATAAGTAACTATCTTTATTAAGTCATTAATTAACTCATGTTAATTATACGTATGTTGATTTGTAGTTCAAGCATGCAATTAAGTAAGTATGTTAATCCTTCTGTTGTTTAAATCAAATAGTGGCATGTTAATCCGCCAAGGTAATTAGTTAACTTGAGCATGTTAGACAACTAGACTAACATTTATCAATTGTATTTAAGCATGTTAAAGAACTTAGATAATTACGGTAACATGTTAACAAACAAGCGAACATAATTAAAGCAATCAAACTTGAGCATGTAAATCACCTAGGGTAACTAAGTAGAATAATCACATTGAATAATAAATATAGGGAGCATGTAAATAGACTAAAATAATTTACATATTAATCAATAGTATGCTTTCAATTCTTATCCGAATGATATTGTTCTATTAATTCAAGCATGTTTTCCTTGTTTCAATTCATTGTACTTATTCTCTTTGATGTGCAGTTATTATCTTCTATTATATGCTTTGCTTTCCTTATACTTGCTTTCAATTACCGTTACTTATCTTTAAATGCGCACTTCAATTATTATGAACGTTATGTCCTTACGCATCATGCATCATGCTAGGGTGAGAATGTATGGTCATGCATCATGTTAATAGAAACTAATAGGGAGTGCCACGGGGTGGTACTCACGCATGCATAATGTGAGGTAAAATGTTAAGAAAATGAAAGAAATTGGAAGTTGGGGGGCGGATGGGTAGCGGGTCTAGTCTACAATCTAGCCGAAGCCCCTCCCTCTTAGGATACGGGAGTTCTTGATCGCAAGTAAAGGGTTAGATCCGATCACTATTCCATCACAAAAGAAATCCTCCAATCTTCCGCTCGATGTACGAGTAAAGAATGGATGAATGAAAGCAAAGCAAAGAACGAACGAATGAATGACATAACGAAAGGATTGGTTTGGGTGGTCCCCATTCCGAAAGGACTAAAGAGAGGCATTTCACGTTGCATTTACCCGTTTTCCTTACTAAGCCATTTGGACTTACAGTTGCTTGTGGTGTAGATGTAGATACGAGTACATGGAATAAACGCATAGACTAGGAGTAACGAAAAGACAAACAAATATAAAAGCAGGGATAATGGATTGGCACGCGCGAGGATTGAGGCTGGCCAGGCATAAGAGGGTAAAAGAGAAATAGTTTGTAATGTAAATTAAGTTTTCTAAATTGTATTTAATCATCTAGCACTTCGGTTTTATTCAATGATTTAGTTGTCATTTCACAAACGCATTATTTATGCTTCCGTAAACGTTTTAAAATAAATGATTTTTATTTACGCTTCCGCATTTTCTTAAATTGATTTTACATCGAGTTCAACGAAAGGTCAGTAGTGATCCGGTTTAGCGTCGCACTTTGATGTGTTTTGTTTTAAAAAGAAAATTTCAAATTTTACGTATTTTTAAAGGAATTATGAAAATTCGGGTCGTTATAACAATACTCCATCAGCTACGTCCTTTACCAGTTTTATCCAATCATCAGCTCCGTACCTACATCAACGAACCTAACTATGAGCGTAAAGCTCAGTAAGTGGTATAAACGTAAAACTTGAAACACACATACAACTCTTAAAATCTGTACTAAATTTTCTGTTTTGCTTATCTGTTACTGTTCCTATCTTTTACTGTTATTTATTTTGTTTCTGCACTTAGCGTATCCAACCAGACCACAAAAACTATTATTTACATATGTTCCGTTTAATTCTGTTACTATTATGTTTTCATTTAGTTCTAGTTACCCATTTAAGTGTTAGAGATGTCTACTTGACAAGGTAGATGGTTTATGCACAAGGCGTGCATCCCGTGGCACACACCTAGGCGGCCAACTCAAGAACTCACATCCCTAACCACCTATTTATGTTTATTCATTTATGTTTCATTTAGTGTCAGTTACCCATCCAAATGTTAAAGATGTCAACTTGACAAGGTAGACTGGTTTATGTACAAGGCGGCCATCCCGTGGCACACACCTCAACGACCAACTCAAGAACCCACATCTCTAGCCACCTATTTACGTTTATTCATTTTCATGTACTTTAGGATTCTAAGTGTTAACATTGTTGTGCGCATACAATCCTATCTAACGTGTTCCTTTATCGTATCCTCAAAACGTGATTCATTTCTAACTAAAGAATTGAACCTAAATCTAATAAACATACAATTCATAACAAACAATCAAATAAACAATAAATACACCCTAACAGTTTAATGAGTTACCACTTAGAGTTTCTTTTTAACAGAACCTATTCTTCAATCATAATAGTTTAACAAACTCATCCTCAATGGAATAATCATCAATCATAACTTGATAGATTAATTTCCCAATAGTGTATAGCTTCTCAATTATGTCTAATAGAATAATTCCTCTACCCTAACTATCCTAACATGGAGCTGTAACCCTATCATTTATCAATGTAAGTTTCCATAAATAAACAAGGTATAATGTCCACTAGATAGTACTTTAGCAACAGAAACCCAATTACTAATCTTTTTAACCAATAGAATGTAACTTCCAACCTCATCCAACTAGTCAACTCAACATCTTATTCCACATGATAATAACTTGCACGAATAAAGTATTCACAATCGCATGATTTATCAAAGTAATTTCTTTAACACATGAAGAATATATCCATCCACAGATTACTAATAGTTATCTTAATACATGATATAACAGACCCATCACCGTATCATGCTTCCAACACAGTTTATCAAAAGAGTTGCAGATTGTAACATAACCATATTCCAACATGCATATTAAACAGAACCAAATTCTATCACCAACCAACACCAACCACAATTGACAGAACCATCATAAGAATGAAGGAAGGTTTGTTACCTGAAATCCGAGAGTGAAGAACACAAAAAACAACTTTCCTACTTCAATGTTCTCCTTCACACAAGGCTCCAGAATATCCTCACAATATCAAACAACACAAACTCCAAAAGCACACACAGTCACCTCATTGCTTCTAGAACCACACACACTTTCAGACCCTTACAACAATTCCATTCACTACCTCGCACACCAAACCACAAAACACAGTAGCACAATTTACTCAGAAATTTAGCAGAGTTTCCCCAAGGTTTCCTTCTTTGTAGAACTCTCGTCCCACACCTCTCTATTTATAGGCCACATCCAACGCCTCTTCATTGTCCAAACAAAGATAGAAGGTCAAAGGAGGCAACTCTTCAATGTCCAAACGCGTCAAAAGGCCAATCTAGAAGCTTCCAGTGATGGCTTTCCATCTCCAAGTGACTCTTCAATTTGGCGGTCAATCGATTCATCTTTGGTCGATCGACCGCCATTCAACCGATCAACCGCAGAATTCTTCTTCAAAATTGCCGGACGATCTCCGTCATTTCTAAACTGATCGTCCATGAGCTTCATTCACCAGAATATACATATATACATGTTATTCCTTAACGTGATATAAATATATGAATACATACATTGCAACCATAGGTCTTAATTGTGATTGTAACATCTTCCATGCAACTTCATCTTCTCCAAACAAATATGCACTAAATCTACATATATATATATATATATATGAATATCTACATTATCTAAACTATCATTAAACTTATATTATATATTCCACTATTTTTCCTTCACTTTTATCCAAGTCAATTTCCAATAAATGTTAAGAACCTTATGATTCCCAACATTTCAATCCTTACTATATCCAAATATATCCAATTATATTTTCTCTAACCAATACCCATTCTATCACTTCCAAATTAATTTAGTTTATATCGTCTAATCTAACTCCAAATATCATCAAACAATTCTCCAATTAACTTCAATCCTTCCCATAAGCTAATTATGAACATAACGAGGTATCATAATTCACTTTTTCTAAATATGTTTCTTTTGACCAATATCTTTAATTGTCCAATTCAGCTCCTATCATCCCAAAATGATCACTTAAGTCGTATGCTTAACATAACAAAATTTTGGGATATTACAATGACGATTAGTATGATTCATGAGACTGAAATTAAAGGTTCCAATATTGATGAAGCTACCCATGTGGACATAATTTTAGAAAGCTTGAGCCCACGGTTCTTACAATTCAAGAGCAACTACTTCATGAACAAACTGAGTTATGATATGACTCAATTGCTCAACGAGCTTATGACCTATAAGTCCATTTCTTCTATAGAGAAGAGGGAGAAACAAATGTTGTTGAACCCTCCTCTTCTCACTCTTCCCTTAAAAAGTAGAAGAAATTTTAGAAAAAAGGCAAAGGTCAATGAGCAAATCCAGTAAGGGGTAAGAAGGACAACTCCAATAAAAGGAACAAGACTGATGAGAGAAACAAGAATAGCTCAAGCCAGAAAAGCCCATAGGAAATTGTTTACATTGTGGAGTTGATGGTCATTGGAAAAGAAACTATAAAAAGTATCTTGAGGAGCTAAAATAAAAGAAGACATGTAAATTTGATTTATTTGTTATTGGATCTTGTTTAGTGGAGAATGAATTATCACCCTGGATAGTTGATTCAGGTGCGACTAATCATATTTGTTGTTCTTTACAGATGCTTAGTTCCTATCGGAAGCTACTTGATGGTGAGTTCACTATGAGAGTGGGCAATGAGACACTAGTTTCACCTTTAGCAGTGGGAGAAATAAAATTATATCTTCATAATAAATTTTTATTGTTGAATAATGTTTATTTTGTCCTGGAATTTACTAGAAATCTCATTTTTGTTTCTTACTTATTTGAACAATGTTATTCAATTTCTTTTAATAATAATATTGTTATTATTTCTAGAAATGGACTAGATATTTGTTCTCGTTTTATGGAAAATGGACTTTATGTGATAAGCTTCATCAATTAATCACTATTGAATACTAAATTTTTTAAAGTAGAATTGCCTAAATCCAATAAACTTAAAATTTCTCACGATGATAACACATATTTTTGACACCTTCATCTAGGCCATATAAATCTAGATAGATGTAATATCTCAATTTTTCCATAACAAAATTAAGTAAAGATAGTTAGAAAATTAATTTGGTATAATTGGATAATTGAAGATCTATTTGATAAAAAAAATTCAATTGGTAATTATGTGGATAATTATTGAGGATTTATTTGATGAAAAATTAATTTGAAAAACCAAATAGAAAGATTTAAATTGGACCGCTATCATTAAGTAATATTCGTAATAAATCTATAATTGAAAATTGGGTCAATTAATGGACGAAATGTATAATTAATACATACATATATTATGTTAATTAATGAAATAAATTAAAAATAAGGTTAATTTAATTAAAGTATTTAAAAAGGGAAATGGAAGAAAGGAAGTGAAGTGAACCGGTTCGCTGGTTCGGCTCAATTTGGTTTGAAGATAAGTGTTGTGGTTGGTTTTTGATGAAATGAGAAGGAGAATCGGGTTAAGGGATTCAAAGAGAGAGAGAGAGGAAGAGAAAGGGGGTGAGCGATTTTGAGAGAGAGAATCTGAGAGGGAGACACGAGAGGCGACGTATGGTGCGGACTTGGAGTCTGGTGACGAAGGCTCAGGATGGGTCCGAGCATGTGCGAGCTGCTAGTCATTGATGTGATGTACAGTGGGCATGAACCATGCAGGGCTAGGGCATAGATTCGTTCGGTCCAAACGCAATCGCGATTTGGGGATGCGATTTCTAACCGAGGTAAACTCTCGGTTATGCTCTGTATTTGGGTGTTCTGTGATTAGATGAATTTGTTGGGTGATTGGCAAGTTGATTTGGCGATGAAGATTTCGATAGGGGCTTGGCGGTGAAGGAGCGATCGACTGCCCTTGCACCCGGTCTATCAACGGTTCATTTGGTTCACTTGGACCGGTTCTGTTGTGAACTTGGTTCATGAATAGTGTACTGGCCGACCCAATAATGTTAGTGGTTCCTTGTTGGAATTAGTGGTGAATTGGAGATGAGGACAAACCCTATGAAGTAGACATCAGAAGAAAAATGTGGAGGGCAGTCGAGGAAATAATTGAGACGGGAGAGACGTGCCCGTGAGTTCCTCTCCTCCCTTACGACTTTCTCTACCACATTGTTGCATACATCAAAGACATGAAGCTGAAAATAAGGAAGAAGCTTTGAAGGGATTCCTATTTGTCTGCAGAAAGAAGGAAGAAGACGGAAGTATCTTCTGTCTATAAATTGAGAAAAAACAAAGAAGGGTTACTGGAGAAAAATTGGAGTGACATAAATCGGGTGTTCTTTGGGTAAGGACTTTCGTCATATTAATTAATGATTTTATGGATTCTCTGTGGATGGATATTGATGTTGAGATTGTCTCTGGAGTTTGTAGGTTTTATGGTTAATTTATGTTCTGCATGATAAGTTACACATTATTGGATGATAATTGGAAATATGCCCTATATAATTAGTTGAAGTTGTAAATTTGTGATTTTGTTGCTGCCATGTTGGATTTTGAAGGTCTCTCTCTGTATTAATTATGGATAGTATTGGGTGAAGCATGCTTTGTGTTCTCTGTCTGATATATATGTTGATGAATATGCCTAATTTGTTGAGCAGCTCCTAGATTTTATGAAATATCATGCTTGGATGTTGTTCTCTATCTGGTTTACTACTGTTTGGTTATGGATTATGTTATGATAAATGAGGCTGTTGCTTAGTGGCAGAAATCATGGGTCTGTTAATTTCAGTTACTGCTAGTGATGTGTGTGGCTGTTATAAATTGCTAAAGGGTTGAAGCTTTTAATTGATTATTGGATTTTATGATTCGCCGTAGATTCGTTGTATGGATGACTGTGTTGTGTCAATTGTTGTGGTTGACTTGAATAAACAACGAAGTGATGAAAAATGTGGAAAATGGGGTTTAGTGAGTTGATCTAATAGATTGCGTTTGGTTGTTGAAACTGTTAAGTAATTAAGTTGAGTATTGAGATTCGTTAAGCGTTAAGGTTTATGGAAATTTGGTGGTTAGTTGTTAATGAATAATTATTGGATGAAAAAGGTCAAATGATTTAGTGGTAATTAAATAATAAATAAGGAATAACAGTATCAAAGTTAAAGTTTATAATTAATAAATATATTAATAAATAAATGATAATTATTTTGATGGTATTAACGGAGAACGAGATAAACAGATAGACGCTAAGGAACGAAGGAAGATTGTACAAAGGTAAGAAATAGGATGTGGTGGCCAGTGGAGGCCCTGCATCGCGGGACTATTTTATTGCACTGAATACTTAGAGGACTGTTATGAAATAGTTGTTGTGAATTATATGCTTCGAGGAGTGTTATGAAATAATTGTGGTAAACTATATATTTCGAGGATTTGTATGATTATGCTGTAGGACTGCTTTTTTATATATATATTTTATAGACTGCATACTTTGAGGACTATTATAAAATAGATATGAACTGACATTCATGCATCATGATAGGGTTTATGAAACTGCTGACATATGCATAGCGTGTTGATAAATGAACCAATAAACGTAAATAGGTGTATGAGACAAGTGGTGAAACCCCTGATGGATGTATCTCCTCGTCGGAGTGACGGTGAAGTCATTAGGCTGTATATTGAATACAAAGACTGATGGATCTCATACATTTGGACTGTTAAGTGAAACTAAATTAGCATAAAGAGGAGATAGGTTCTTCTCTAAAATGGCTGCATAAGCATTGCACACAATACATTCTATTTCTTGCTGAGCTTCGGCTCATGGTATTGCCCGTGATGTAGGTAGATGTTATTAAGATGAAGGAGGAAGCATTGCCGGATGATCTCTTGAGTTATTAGTTGGAGGCCACCTGGAAGGTTATAAACAATTAAAAATGATTGTTTTAAATAATGATTTTAATTGGATAATATTTTGTAAATAAATTTTATTAAATAATGTTTTTATATTATTCCGTTGATTTACTCTGCTATTAAACGTGTCTTTTAAAATGAAGAAAACAAAAATTTTTATTACAAAATAAAAGCTTTTACAAAACGGGATGTTACAATAGAATTAATAGACTTGTAAAGGACGGTCCTTTAAAAGATCTAAATGTTGGATCTTTACCTGTTTGTGAATCCTATCTAGAAGGAAATATGACTAAGAGACCTTTTTTCTGCAAAGGGTTGAATGGCTCAAGAGCCACTTGAACTCATACATTCAGATGTATGTGGCCCTATGACTACTCGGCTTAGAGATGGTTATGAGTACTTCATTATTTTTATTTATGATTACTCAATATATGGTTATACTTATCTAATTCAATTTAAATTAGGAACTTTTAGAAAGTTTCAAGAGTTTAAAGCTAAAGCTGAAAAATAATTAGATAAGTCAATCAATGTCTTCGATCAAATCGGAAGGTGAATACCTTGATAATGAATTCAAGGATTACTTGTTAGAACATGAGATTTTATCTCAGCTAACAACACTTGACACTCCTCAGCAAAATGGTGTTGCGGAGAGGAGAACTAGGACTTTATTTAACATTATTCGATCTATGATGAGTTACTTTGCACTTCTAAAATCATTTTGGGGATGCGTCATACTGACAACGACTTATATTTTGAAAGTGGTTCCATCTAAGTCTATTCCTAAGATACCTTTAGAGTTGTGGAGTGGTCACAAACCCAGTTTGAGACACTTTCACATATGGGGGTGTCCAGCACATGTGCTAGTAGGAAAGACTAGAAAATTAGAACCTCGATTTGAGGTTTGCATGTTTGTTGGGTATGCAAAAAGCACAAGAGAAGGTTTGTTCTATAGCACTCAAGATAACAAGGTATTTATATTGACAAATGTCACAGTTCTTGAATATGACTATATGACAAACTTCAAACCTCAAAGTAAGACTGTCTTGGAGAAGATTCATACTGATGAGATTAGATTGGAAACAACAAAAGTTGTTGTTCCACATGATACTCAGAAGACGATTACTTTTAGTCAGACCATCATGCCATTTAGAAGTAGCGAGAGGGTAGTACGACCACTAGCTTGATACGAACATGTAGGTGAAGCACAAATTGCTGTCACTAATGATGGAAAAATGATCCATTGTCATTTAAATGTGCAATGGAAGATACTGACAAAAAAGCATGACTTGAAGCTATGAAATTTGAGATGGAATCAATGTATTCTAACTCCGTTTGGAATCTTGTAGATCTACCTGAAAGGGTGAAACCTATAGGGTGTAAATGAATCTATAAGAGAAAACAAGGAGTGGATGGAAATGTGCAGACTTTCAAAGCTAGACTTGTACCTAAGGTTATACCCAAAGGGAATGAGTTAATTATGAAGAGAATTTCTCTCATGTAGCTATGCTTAAGTCTATTCTTATATTGCTCTCTATTGCTGCTAATTAAGATTATGAGATTTGACAGATGGATGTCAAGACGGCTTTTCTAAATGGTTATCTTGAAAAAACCATTATATGGAGCAACCATAGGGTTTCATAGATAAACATGCCACAACAAAAGGTTTGTAAGTTAAATATGTCTATTTATGGACTTAAGCAAGCATCAAGGTCATGGTATATGAGATTTGATGAAACAATTAAATTTTATGGGTTCACACAGTGCCTTGTGAGCCTTGTGTATACAAGCTCATCAATGATAAGTGTGTGGTCTTCTTAGTTCTGTATGTTGATGATATTCTATTTATTGAGAATAATGTAGAATTATTATCATATATAAAAGCATGGCTAGCTAGGCAAATCCAAATGAAAGATTTAGGAAATGCAAGCTACATTATTGGGATTTGTCTAATAAGAGATCGCAAAAATAGAATGTTAGCTTTGTCTCAGACATTGTATATTGAAAAAATAGTTGTCAAATATTCGATGCAAAACTCCAAGAAAGGTTATTTACCTTCAAGACATGAAGTTATTTTTTCTAAAAAGCAGTGTCTTTACACACCTCAAAATGAAGAATATATGAGATGTTACCCCTATGCATCAGCTGTTGGGAGCTTGATGTATGTTATGTTGTGCACGAGGCCTGACATATGTTATGTAGTAGGGATAGTTAGTCAGTTTCAATCAAATCCATGATTAGATCATTGAATAGCAGTCAAACATATTCTTAAGTATTTAAGGAGAACAAGAAACTATATGCTAGTATATTCTGGTAGAGATTTGATTCTAACTAGATACGTAGATTTTGGTTTTCAAACTGATACAGATGATCGAAAGTCGATATCTAGATTAGTCTTCACCCTTTGAGGTGGAGCCATAGTTTGGATAAGTGTAAAACAAAATGGTGTTTCAGACTCCACTATAGAAGCAGAATACATTGCTGCTTGTGAAGTAACAAAAGAAGTTGTGTGGTTTAGAAAATTTTTTAGTGATTTGGAAGTAATTCTGGAAATGGATAAGCCATTGTCTCTGTCACGTCTCATTGATAGGCTGAACAGAACCGCCGGGTTAGGCGATCTAATTCTCAGAGAGAACCCGGTTACCCAGGCCAAGACGTGAATTTTTATGCGGATGACTTAACGGGTACCAAGCCCAAGCCCAAATCACATGGGTTGGGGCCTACAAAGTGACCAACTAGAGACATAATAGTATAATAAAGGAAAATATTGTGCCGGAATTAAATCAAACAACACCAAAACGAAAAATGCCAACATACCAAAAACAGAGGGATTTAACCGATGAACCTCCACCCATCCATGGGGAGATCGAGACACCCATCAGGTAACATCAGCTTTGCTCAACTGCCACACGCATAAGACCAGTACCCTAAACCTACACCCTAACATGGGAAAAAATATAATCTAAGGGGTGAGTGACTAACTCAGTAGGGAAATCTATACTAAATGCAATGTATGCTAAAACCGTTTTCTTCATCATTTGAAAAATCATTTTATGTTTCTCATTCACCGTACATGGATTTTGAAACCTGTTGTATCATTTAAAACCTCTTTATCATTTTATAAATATGACCCATGGCCCTCGATGTGACTTTATTAAAACCTGTTATATACATAGATAGCTATAATCGCAAAATATACCAACATCTTTTTCCATATGAAAACGTCATCAATGAAAAGGGATGGCTACTCAAGGACCATCCGTCACTCATCATCGAAAGGTAATATGATCTCTCGGGTATGCTGACAGGCTGTAGCTACCGCCGATACGATCCAAAGATCCAGCACATTACCCGAGTTGCCAACGAACCAATTAGCAATGACATGACTAGTGTAAATGCCCAGCACAGATCATAGAAAGGTGGCTATCCACCAATAGCAACACCTCATGAGGCAGGAAAGAATACCAATTACGGCGATCCGATGATCCAGTACGTGACCCAAGTTATCGGTGAGATACCTTAGCGATGAATTAAGAAAATAGTAGTCAAATCCTCAGGTACGGAGGCAAAACATCAACTAAGCATGAAAGAATAGAATCCAATATAGAAGAATAGAAACCCAATTCAACCTAGTATAAAACTTCATCAACACCTACAAGCAGTACCCAAAATAGATAACGGAGCCTAAATCAGCGGAACACATCTCTCAAAAACTATCTCTCAATAGAACCCAAAACAAGAATAGACCCAATTTCATCAGCTAAAGAAATCACAGCAGAAAGGAACCTAACTAAAGCCAGCAACAATCCATCACAATTTCATTAGTTAAAACCAAGCAAAATAGGGACAAGCCCTCAACATTCCCATGCAGACTGCAACAATCTATTACTAGAAACAAAACAGAATCAGGCAAAAACAAAGTAACACCACCTGAGACAAAGAATAAGGGCCAAAATCAACCTAGCAGAACACTCTGTACAATTGAAACATAACAAGCCCAACAAAAAATCAGAAATTCATCACTCTAGGTAGAAACCAACACCATTATCCTCGGGCTTCCTCAGTAAAGGCAGTAGGTGGAAACAAAAGAAATGCAGTTAATCAAAGACATGACATTTCTCACTTGGTTGAGCCATGTAAGAACCTTCACCGCCAGCTCGCTGTTGCCACTCCCACTCTTAAGTGAAGTTCATAGTCGGCCGAATGCTCCGCCAAAGGAATCGCCAAACGCTCAGAACCCTTTCCTCACGAAACGCCCTCGGACGGAGTTGTCATGTGCCCACCTGGAAACGACATAGAAGGCAGGATGCCAGGAGGAGACGACAGGTCATAGAAGCTGTGAATGCTTGAGTGGAAACGCACCATTTTGAGAAGGAAAGACAACCATTGGTAGAGGGAGGAAATGCCCCGTTTTACTGTTGACCTGGAAGACAAAAGATAAATTAGCAAGTATAAAGGCATAGAATAGTCAGAGTTGTGTGTGAATTGTGTAAAACTTATGTAATTCTCTCTATAATGCCAAAGTTCTCTGGCTTTTCTCTATACTATCAATAAATCTCTTCTCTTTATGGTCATCTTCTTCCAGAGACCATAACATTTGGTATTAGAGCCACATGATCCACAATGAAACTATGACAAAAACTAGAGCAAAATCAAACGATGACATGCTAAAATGACTGGACGGAGAAGTGAAAGGACTAACCTTGACTCTTAATTGACTGTGTACCCGGATGGACGATTCTAACTAAAAATTTGAGAAATTAGAATCAAAAAATGCCGTCAAGTTCGATACTATAATCGCCGCTTTGAACCAGCTAATGCCTAATAGAAATGATAACAAATAGAAACAGGTAGTTTCAGAGGTAGGCCCTTCGACGGCAACCCAATCGGTGCGGGTTAACCCTCACATGCCAGACATTGGCCGCAATGATTTCCAACATCAGCCTTGCCTTCCTCGCCTAGATTTTCTATCTTTTTCAAGAGAGGGACCACAGGAATGGATACGTAAGGCACACAAGTACTTCTCATTACATCAGATAGCCGAACATTTACACCTCAGCATCGCTGAGATGCATATGACGGACCAGGTGGATATCTGGTTTAACAGGTTTATCTCTAGTTTTCCAAATGCGGGATGGGAACTCTTTACGGCAGAATTATGCTGACGGTTTTTCGATGTATCGGATGGCGAATCCGTCAAATTGTTCACCAAACTGCTTCAGATGGGCTTAGTCAAGGAGTACGTCCAGCGCTTCGAGCATCTCAAATCCCTAGTTTAGCATAACTTGCCAACCTTGCAAGATGCATTTTTTATAGCAGTCTTCACTAGTGGATTAAAGAGGAGATCAAAGAAGTGGTGAAAATTAACAAACCGTTTACCTTGTCCCATGCTTTTGAAATAGCAATGCTTCAGGAGGCTGCCATATTGGCCCTTCAACGATCATAGCAGCCAAATTTTTCCAGGGCCGTGCCCAAATGGCCGGATAAGGTACTAAGCAATCCAGAGAAATTAAAGGACAATTCCCTTGTAACTCACCAATTTCAAAAAATTTCCAACGCTGACCTGCACACTAAAAAACTAATGTGGTTATGTTTTAAATGTGATGATAAATACTTCCCTGGCCACCAATGCGAGAATCATTCGATACAATATATTGTCGTGGACTCGGGTGAGCTGCAAGGAGATGATGTCGTGGCTTTCGAAGGAGTTATAATCTCCAACAGTCCAGATTGCATGGATGTTTCATTGAATGCTTTGACTGACCAACTCTCCCACAATACCTTTCGTACTACTGGTTTTATTAGGAGTATACCCATCTCCATTTTGGTTGACTGTGGGAGTACGCATAGTTTCTTGGATGGAACCTTGGCAAAGCAATTACTCCTTCACGTGGACCTCACCAATTCTCTGCATGTCACAGTAGGCAATGGTGCTAAACTGAAGAGCATCAAGCACACTGAGGATGTTTCGTGGCTCATGCAACAAACCCACTTTCAATTCTCTTTTAGAATTTCGCCCTTAAGTGGTAGTGACATGATCTTTGGTATTGATTCGATAAATTTCATCAGCCCAGTGACATTCAACTTGCCACAAGGATTTCTGTCCATCACGGTCGTGGGCACCTTGATTAAGTTGCTAACTACGCAACTAAAGACTCTGTTAGACTTGGTATCCCTTCGTGTTTTATCTCCGTGGATACAACAACAACATTACGACCTCATTGCCTTGCAAACACTCACTGCCAATGTTCCCGCGACAATTGCGTAGTGGCATCCGAAATTCAAAAATTGATTTCCCAATACTAGTGCATATTTGAGCTGCCAAGAGGACTTCCTCCACCAAGAACTGAGGATCATGGTATTCCATTAGTTGAAGGCGCTAAGCCATTTAAATTAGCTCCTTACCGCTGTCCCTATATGCACAAATCAGAAATCAAAAGATTAGTCCATGAAATGCTACAGGAAGGTATAATCTCTCCCAGCAACAGCCCCTTTGCTTCTCGTATACTATTGATCAAAAAAAGGGATGGGTAGTGGAGGTTTTGTGTCGACTATCGTCAACTCAACTCTCTTATGGTTAAGGAAAATTCCCTATACCTATGGTAGATGAACTACTAGATGAATTGCAGGGCTCAATTTTCTTTTCTAAACTGGATTTATGTGTCGGCTATCACCAAATCCGCGTGAAACCTGCTGATTGTTACAACACAGCGTTTAAAACACACCAAGGGCTATATGAGTTCCGGGTGATGCCGTTTGGATTGACAAACGCTCTAGCCACCTTCCAATCCCTTATGAATGACATTTTCAAACCTTATATGCGGCGGTTTTTTATGGTTTTCTTTGACGATATCTTAGTTTACAGCAAGGACCTACAGCCTCATGTGCAACACTTATCCACCATTTTCTACACTTTAAAGACCAACACTCTATTTGCCAAGTTCAGTAAGTGTGCTTTTGCCCAGTCGTCTGTCACATACCTCAACCATGTAGTTTTTGAAGGGGGCGTCTCCGTTGATCTAGAAAAAATTGCAGCAATGACCAATTGGCCCACACATACATCGATCAAACAATTACAGAGTTTCCTTGGGCTCACTCGCTATTACCAAAAATTTATCAGCGGTTATGGCACTATCGCCAAACCCCTTATGGAGCTCCTTAAAAACAATAGTTTCCATTGGATTCCACAGGCAGTTGACGCTTTCCAATTGCTAAAGCTGGCTATGTCTCAAACCCCTGTTTTAGCCTTACCAGACTTCTCTCAACCTTTCACAGATCGATGCCTGTCATGGGGGCCTAGGGGCAGTTTTACTACAACATCAGAAGCCCATCTCCTATCTCAGCCAAGCTTTTAATACCTGTCACTTGGGATACTTTATCTATAAAAAGGAACTATTAGCCTTGGTGATTGCCGTTAGCCTTGAAGGCTTACCTCAGTCTAATCGAGTTGATTGTATTCTAGTTGTTGTGGATTGCTTCACAAAATACAGTCATTTCATAGCCCTTGCTCATCCTTTCTCGACTCCCACAATGGCCTCACTTTTCATGGACCATATTTACAGACTACACGGATTACCCCAGCAAATTGTTTCAAACCGCGACAAGATTTTCACTTCCACATTCTAGCGATCTCTATTTGATTCTCTAGGCAATGAATTGGCTATGTCCACTACCTATCATTCCAAATCGGATAGGCAAACTGGACGTTTAAACCAGTGCCTGAGATGTATGTGTTTTGCCCGCCTGGCCAATGGCGGAGATGGCATCCTCTCACTGAATGATGGTACAACACCACTTTTCACTCAGCCATTACCAAAACTCCTTTTAAAGCTCTCTATGGGTTCTCCCCTCCGCCATTAGCTTTGGGTCTATATCAACAATCAAACGATGCCATCGTGGACCAAACCCTCATGGATAGAAATCACATGGATTGTCTACTTAAGGCAGCCATCACTCAGGCTCAATCCTGCATGAAAATGTATGCTGACCAGCACTGAACGTCAAGATCATTTGACATTGGCGATAGAGTTTTTCTCAAGCTCTAGCATTTTCGTCAATTAACAGTCCCCAACAGAGCTTCTCACAAGCTTGCCTCGAAATACTTTGGCCCCTTCCCTATTTTGCAGAAAATCGGGTAGGTTGCCTATAAATTGGAGTTGTCGGCTTCGACTCGCATCCATCCTGTTTTTCAAGTATCGCTCCTCAAGAAACAACTCGGCACCTTGGCTATCGCGAGTTCCATGCTACCCCCCGAATGGACACACAACCTAGCTCGCAAACTTCAAGTGCTCTTGCAAACCAAAGTCATTAAAAGGGGTAATGAACCCATCACACAATGGCTCATCTTATGGGAAGATTTACTGGAGTTGAACGTTTCTTGGATCGATTCGGCTACACTCATGGCACAATTTCCCGATTTCAAACCTTGGGGCCAAGGTTTCTTAAGGGGGGAGGACTGTCATGTGCCAACCTGGAAACGACATAGAAGGCTGTATGGCAGGAGGAGACAACAGGTCGTACAAGCTCTGAATGTTTAAGTGGAAACACACCGTTTTGAGAAGGGAAGACAACCACTGGGTAGAGGGAGGAAACTCCCTGTTTTGCTGCTGACCTGGAACACAGAAGATTAATGAGCAAGTATAAAGGCGTAGAATAGTCAGAGTTATGTGTGGATTGTGTAAAACTTTTGTAATTCTCTCTGTAACATCTGAGTTCTCTGGCTTTTATCTATAATATCAATTAATCTCTTCCCTTTATGGTCATCTTCTTCTTAAAACCATAACAGGAGTCACCTAGCGGCTTACTTTCCCATTAGAAAGTCCTCGGTCGGAGTTTCTCGAATGGACCGTGACTCCCGTCGCTGAAACTGACAACACCTTCCCTCCTCATGAACACTTCTCCTTGCTCGCGATTTTCAGAAGCAAGAGATGAAGCAAGCTTCCTCTCTACGCTTCTTCTAAATAAAATTTTTTTTTTTATTTAATTAAAATAATAAATTATAATTAATATATATATATATATATATATATATATATATATATATACACACACACACTACATTTTGAATAACCCGGTTGGGATTCCAATCTAAGATCTGACTCAAATCTTGACACGTTTAAAGCATTAAGCGAAGATATTACTTTAATGAAAAAAATTTGCTAAACGTATTTTCGAAAACAAATTTTCGCTCAGAGAAACCTAAATTCCACCTCTTGACGGAAAACACACATGTCCCTGTTACGCGACAAAACATGTCAACTCCTTCACATTTGACTAAAAATTCACAAAATAATTTACACTTGACAGTTTAAAACTATTTTAAAATTTCTTGGAATTTACCGTCTCTGCACTATGACAATAGTGGAGCAGTGGCGAATGCTAAAGAACCTAGAAGTCACAAACGAACAAAGCATATAAAGAGAAAACATCATGTGATAAGAGTTATAGTGCAGCGTGGAGATGTGGCTGTTTTGTATGTTCCATCGTCTAAGAATTTTGATGATCCCTTCACCAAGACGTTACTTGCAAAACGTTTTGAAGAACATCTGGAAGGCTTAGGGATTAGAGACATGTCTGTTAGCCTTTTTGTTAGGTTAATTTTTATTTTGATGATGACTAAAATGATGTCTTATTTAATAAATCAATAAGTTATATTTTACATTATTCGAATATTATTGTTAATGTGTTTATCATAATATTTATATCCGTGTTTATTGAAAATACTCTTAAAATGGGTATTATTAATGTGCCAACAAGTTTATCTGAGTCTATATAATGTAGCATATCATTTTGGACATAATATAGTTCAGGGTTTAAATTAGAGTGAAGCTTGGATAGAGTGTGGACGTGAAAACTCGACCAAAACTTGGTTTTGGTCTTTTGGTCGATGGCGATCAAGCCCGGGCGACAAAGATTTGAATATGTAATATTTCTGGGCCTTTTCAAATGTTTTCGGTCGATTCGTTGTCGAGCCCGGTCGAGCATCGTTTGAATTTGTAATATTTCTGGGGCTTTTTGGTGTACTAGCGGTTGAGGCGTGGTGTAACGCCCAGTTTATTTGAAAACCATTTTTCTCTATTTAAAATTTGTGCTATAAAATTTTTGCTTAATTTATTAGAACGTATGGAGTAATAAATCTAAAATTGAAAACATATTAGAGTTTTATTAAGCAGAAATATACGATAAAATATAGTTTAGGCTTTACAATAAAAATCCATAATTATAAAATATTTATTAAATTCCAAATATCCAATATACTGTGAGCCACAACCAATCAGGTCGAACCCGGCTGATAACCCAAGGGATCATCCTCAAATATCTCCTCCTCAACTAGTACACCAAAATCATCATCACCTACATAATGGGGAATACAATGAGCCTAACGCTCAACAAAAATTAGAATGGGTGCAATGTTAATGTTTTATGCATGATCATACGATGTATTTATAGAAAAGAACCGTATCTTTTCTGTTAAACCAAGAGTCAGATACGTCCTATGGTCATGTAGCTATCTGTCACCCCTACATGGAGTTACATCCTATGGCCTCACTATCATGACCGTCACCGCACTCCTTTATTAGAGACGTTGGGGATTTCAGTACAAGAGAAAAGGATACATCCTATGGTCCACATGGTTAACCGTCACTCCAATGGGAAGATACATCCTATGGTGTCCCCACCAATGGACCATCACCAAATCTCCCGAACCCCCACACGCCTATTTACATATATTAAGTATGACATACATTATGTTGACAATTTCCTAAGCCATAGGTATGATGCATAAATGCCAATTATAGTTAACAAAATATCAGGAAAATTAAACAACAATATTAACAATTTATGGAAAGTAATTTAAAGACCTATTATCTTATCACTTTCGTTATTTGATGATCATGTTTTTAAGTTTTATTAACATTTAGGTTTCAGGAATTCAAGGTAAGAATCCTACTTTGCAACAATACTCCAAGTAGAAGAGATCACAAACAATCTGTGATGTAGGGCCTCCCTTGGCCAACTACACTCTAATTCTTACCTTCGTAGAATATTCCTTTGTTCCTTAGCATTTTTAACTCTTATCCTTTCCTTCTTTATCGTTAATACATTCACAATAATATTTACCAATTAAAATCCATTATTTATTATTTTATCTCTTTTGTCAATCGTGGATAGTACTGATCAGGAATATTCCCAGGAAAAAATGCCCTCAGCAACTCTCCTTAGACAGAATATCCTTTCCAAATAAGTTCCCAAGAACAACTAGAGGGTCACAATGGTCCGATTAAATATCAGTCTCCTTAGACAGAACTTACTTACACAGTACATTTACACCACCAATAATATTTTGAATTAATATTAATATCTCTAAGATAATGGTGCAATAATAACGATAATATTGATTGATATTTATCAACTAAATTCATCAATAACTGCCAGAATTGTTACCGCAAATCCCAGAGGTGATCCCATAAATTTTCCTCCCGTTGTGCCTTCTGAAATCTCTGGAGTAGTTCCGCTTCTACAAAATTTTTCACTCAATTTTTCTCCAAAAATTTCCTCACATTTTCCTCCCCTTTCCTTCCTCTCCTTTCTCTCATCTTCTTACTCTTCGGTGTGAATTTTTTTTTTTGAGAGGAATGCCTCTATTTAAGCATTCCTCTATCCCTTCAGCAACTTCCAGCAAGGAGAAAAAGTGGATAGAAAATTAGGCAAACATCTAATCCACCAATTCTGTAGGCAATTCTGGTTAGCAGTCAATCACAACACCATGTGATCGACTGGCGTACATGGCTGGCGGTCGATCACATGTTGCTGTGATCGACCAGTCCTCCATCTTTAGTGTTCCTGGTCTTATTTATTTTAATTTCAATTATTTATAATTAAATCAAACCATTACAGATTCTAAAAATCTCCAAAATTCATAAAAAACATAGTTTTAAGCCTAATAAAATTTTGGGGTATTACACGCGGTCTTGGATCTACATCCGAAAAAGTTGAAAGTGCAGGTTCAAGAGTTTATGGTCTACTAGCGGTTGAGGCGCGGTCTTGGATCTGCATCTGAAAAAGCTGAACAGTGCAGGTCTAAGAGTTTCCAGTCTACTAGCGGTTGAGGGGCGGTCTTGGATTTGCGTCTGAAAAGTCTAGATTTTGCCAACGGACAGATTATCAACGGTCAGATTTCAACGACTATTTCTTCAACAGTTGGATGCGGTCGACTGAAACCATTTGAGGATGACCAAAAGTCCGCGACCTTTAAATAAAGGATCACTCCAAGCTTAACATAACGAATGAAGAATCGAGGCGAATCCTTGCCAAATTCAAGACTCGATTCCTATACACTGTGAGCTATTGTAAATCCAATTCTCCCCACCCATAAACTTGCGAGTTCATATTGGGAGAATTCAAATTAGTTTTTAAAGCTTTAATTTTCGAATTTCATATTGTGCTAAATTGTAAAGGGTGACGCCATAAGAATTCGTCATACAAGGGTGACCCCCCAAAATAGTCAACGACTCGATTGAACGCCCATAAGTTCAATCAATGGGTGACGTCCCGCAAAAGTCGAATATAGGGTGATGCCCCATAATAGTCAAAGGTTGACGACATTCAAATTAGTCAATGGTAATGCCTCGGTAATAGTCAATACTGTAAACAGTTTAATTGGCCCCTGTAAGCCAATTGGTTTAGTGAATCTCCAATTGAAATCTTGGAGCGCGGACATAGGTGGGTTTGCCAAACCGTGTAAACAAACCGTGTGCACTTCTCTTACCCTTGCTCTTTATATTATTGCACATATGTGTGATTGTTTATTTAATTATATACATTGAATAACTTACGGTTATTAGAGATTAAATATCGCACGAAAAAGATAAGTACGCTATATTCACCCCCCCCCCCCTATAGGCGTATATCGATCCTACAATTGGTATCAAAGCGGGTATTTAAATTTTTGTGCGATTTTGTGCATATTGTATAGCTTTGTTTGTTTGTGAAAATTTCTCGTTAGAAATTATTTTTTGAATTTGCTTGAAATTCTTGACTTGAATTATTCAACAACCTTCTTGATATATACTATATCTATGCACATTATGAATTCCAATATGTTTGTTGAAGGTCAATGCACATCTACAACTCCATTAATTGATGGTAATAATTATTTATATTGGAAGTGTAGAATGAAAATTTTTATCCAATCCATTGATTATACATTATGGAAAATCATTGAAAATTGGATTAATGTTTCTAGACCATCACGTGAATTCAATGATTTAGATAAACACAATTAGAATTTAAATGTTATAGCAATGAACATTTTATATAGTGCCTTAAGTGAAAATAAATTTGATAGAATACGAACATGTGTTAGTGCTTATGATATATGGAAATCTCTTAAGCCAATACATGTAGGCACAACTCAATTGGATGAAGGAAAAGAAAGCTCAACCTCCGAAGAAGAGGAAGTGGCCAATATATGTCTCATGGCCAATGAAATTGAGGTAAACGACTCTTCTAGCGATTCGGATTCTAATGATGATGATGATGGTGATCTAATATATGAATTGCTAGAAAGTCTTAACGAGCTTAAAGATAAATATAAGCTATTGAAAAAGAAGCATAACAATTTGATCAAAAAGAATGCTAATTTAGATAAATCTTTTAAGCATCAAATTGTTGAATTAAAGAATATGGTTGATGATTCTAATGCTTCCTTTAAATCTCTTGAGCATGATAGTAGGAATTTGAAATTGTTGAATGATGGATTGAATTATACTATCAAATCACATGAAAATGAAATTAGTTCATTAAATACTAAAAATTGTGATTTGATTACTACTATTAAAAGAGCATGAGATTTGTGATTTGAAAATTAGGAATGATGAATTGGATATTTTTATCAAATCACGTGATGATGATATTAGTGAATTGAAAGTTAAAAATGATGATTTAAATTCGATTGTGCTTAAATTTACTAATGGGAGCAAAATTTTAAATATGCTCTTAAATTCGCAAAGGGTTACATTGATAAAGCCTGAATTGGCTATGAACCCTTTGATAGGAAGAAGAATTATACTAATTTTTTTGTTTGTCCTACTATTTGTAATTCTTGTAATTGTTTAGGACATAAGTCATTTGTTTGCCCTTTAAATCAAATGTTAATTTGAAATCTAATTTAAATTCTAAACCTAATTTGAATTCTAAATTTGTGTGAGTTTCGAAATGAACAAAATCCTTAATCAATGGACCCAAAATGGTTTGGGTATCAAAGAGTCCAAATTGATTGTGTTGTAGCTTGAAGATTCTCCCAATGAGCTAAATGGATTTGGATCATGGAGTATCCCAAATACAAAAGGAGAGAAGCTTCAAAGTTTGCCTCCAAAGTGGTAAAAATGCAAATAAGCAATATGGAGGCACACAATTATTTTTTATGATTAAATTTGTTTGGGTTTTGATTTGAATTGAAGTGAATAGGATTAAACTTGACAATTGACTTAATTTTTTTTTCCTATTTTACACTCTTAATTTGGGATTGAATAGAGATAGCTTAATTGTGATTTTGATTGGTTGAAATTCTCTATGAATCATTGTTAGCTTGAACCGTTTTGTGTATATATGTTGAAATATGTATCATTTCCGGTTGGAGCTTTTTATTCCAACAATTTGGTCTCTAGATGGAATATGCTAATGGATTGTTGAATTGTTGGAAATAGAATTTTTTGATGACTTATTGGGTTCTCCTTTGGATTAATTTTGTATATGGATAAAAGTGGAGAAAATAGAATTGTATTGAGATCATTGACTTGTTTTAAATGTTGATTTTAATTTTAGTTTTTTGATAAATTTGCTTCCACTAGGTTAGACTTTGATAAGTCTCCTTAAATTGAAATTAGTTAATTGACAAAAGAGGAGAGTTAGTTATTAAGAAATAATTGTTTGTGTTGTTTCTAATTTTGGTGTTTATGCTTCTGCTTGTAGATTTAAACTTTAATAATCCTCATTGATTTTATTTTAAACATTGATTTAGGGGGAGAAACTAAATTTGTTTGATTTAACTTGTAGTTTCCCCAACTATTTTGTTTTGTGCATAATGATAGGGGGAGAAAGTTTTGTTATATTTTTAACTTGAATTCATTCATGGAGTGTTTTTAAATTGGTATATATTTTTTTATTTAAATTGGATGGTTCTCTATTTTGAGTGTTCTCTCTTACTTGTTTGGTGATAATTTTTAAGGGAGAATTTTTTTTAAGGTTTTCATATATGTTGCTCTAAGGGGGAGAGCAAAAGTTTTTAAAATTGGATTATATCCCCAATTAGTTATCTTTGTGCTTGACATAGGGGAGAGACAATTGCATTTCTTTTTATTTTAAACCTTGGAATCTCTCTTAGAAATTTTATTTACAATTGATATCATTTTTTTGGATAGTTGGTTTGATGTTTTGAACTTTTAATTGGTATCTATTTCTTTGATTTAAATGCATTTTCCCTAAATCAACTTTGTATGCTTAATGTCAAAAAGGGGGACAATATTTTTGATTGAAAGCTTCTTGAATGTGGTTGTATGAACTTGGTATTTTATTTTTGACCACTCATTGAACTTAAATGCTTGATGCCCTCCATTGATTTGTGGATAGATTCTTTTAAAAAGGGGATGATATTTTTGATTGAATGAATTTTGATTGTGGTTGTATCCCCTTAATATTTTATCTTTTACACAAATTGGATATTGTTGCTTTAACTCCTCCATTGATTGCTTTTTGGATAGATTCTTTGAAAAATGGGAAAAATTTTTTAAAGGAAATTTTACTTGCTCGCCTTATTCCTCAATACATTCATGATTGATAATCATATATGGGGAGATAAATAATAACGTGTTGATAATTGCTCTAAAGAGGATATGAATTATATTTGTGATGATTTTTTATGAGTTTGTTTTTAGGACTCTCCTCCCCTAGAATTTCTTTTTGATTATGAAAAAAATGGGAGATAAATATATAATTTAATTATGGTGGAGTGAAAATTGGTATGAAATAATAATTGGTATAGCATGTATGCATGAAATTAAATATAGAATATTGCATAACTTAAAGGGGAGAAATCAAATATGCAATACTTATTGCACATGCTTAGATTTTAGGATAACCAACTTATTAAATTTTGTCGTCATCATCAAAACAGGGGAGATTGTTAGCCTTTTTGTTAGACTAAGTTTTATTTTGATGATTACTAAAATGGTCTCTTATTTAATAAATCAATAAATTGTATATACCCTCAAAATGAGTATTATTAATGTGCTAACAATTTTATCCGAGACTATGTAATGTAGCATATGATTTTGGGACTCAGTATAGTTCAGGGTTTAAATTTGAGTGAAGCTTGGATAGAGTGCGGACTTGAAGACTCGACCAAAACTAGGTTTTGGTCTTTTGGTCGAGTAGCGATCGATGGCGGTCAAGCCTAGGCGATAAAGATTTGAATCTGTAATATTTCTGGGTCTTTTTGGATGTTTTCGGTCAAGCCGTGGTCGAGCAGTGTTTGAACCTATAATATTTCTAGGGCTTTTCGGTCTACTAGTGGTTGATGCGCAGACTTGGATCTACGTCTAAAAGAGGTGAACAGTGCAAGGCCAAGAGTTTTTGGTCTACTAGCGGTTGAGGTGAAGTCTTGGATCTGCGTCTGAAAAAGCTAAACACTGCAGGTCCAAGAGTTTTCAGTCTACTAGCAGTTGAGGCACGGTCTTGGATCTACGTCCGAAAAGTCCAGAGTTTGCCAACAGACAGATTTCAATGGCTATTTCTTCAAGGGTTGGATGGGGTCGACTGAAACCATTTTAGGACGACCGAAAGTCCGCGGCCTATAAATAAAGGATCACTCCAAGCTCAACATAACGAATGAAGAATCGAGGCGAAGCCTTGCCAAATTCAAGACTCGATTCCTATACACTATAAGGTATTGTAAATCCAATTCTCCCCACCCATAAACTTGCGAGTTAATATTGGGAGAATTCATATTAGTTTTTAGAGCTTTAATTTTTGAATTTTATATTGTGCTAAATTGTAAAGGGCGACGCCCTGAGAATTCATCACACAAGGGTAACGCCCCCGAAATAGTCAACGACTCAATTGAACGCCCGTAAGTTCAATCAATGGATGATGCCCCACAATAGTCAAATAAAGGGTGACACTTTGTAATAGTCAAAGGTTGACAACCTTCGAATTAGTCAAGGGTGATGCCCTGGTAATAGTCAATATTGTAAACGGTTTAATTTGCACCAATAAGCCAATTGGTTTAGTGAATCTCCAAGTGAAATCTTGGAGCGCGGACATAAGTGAGTTTGCCGAACCGTGTAAACAAACCGTGTGCAGTTTTCTTACCCTTACTCTTTATATTATTGCATATATGGGTGATTGTTTATTTAATTATATGCATTAAATCACTTAGAGTTATTAGAGATTAAATATCGCACAAAAAAGTTAGGTACGCTATATCCCCCACCCCCCCCCCCCCCCTTTCCTTTATAGGCACATATCGATCCTACAATGTCTCATTTGCTTTAGGGCAAGTGGGAAATTGTTGGGAGTAATGTGCCCAACAAGCAAATGTAATAGAACAATTTTTTAATATATGAATAAATTTATATTAATTGATATTATGTTCACATTTTAGATTATATTTTATAAAATTCATAGAAAATTCCTTAGTTATTTATGCTAACTTTATATTAACATATATATTGCATATATGTGGGATAAAATATAAAGAATAATAATTAAAATAAGTTCATAACTTATATTTGAAGTGTGGAAACTTTAAATAGTTCATAGTCATAAACAAGTTTATCTAATTAAGAATGTATAGTTATATCCTGACTATATATGTGGCGATATAAGATAAATATATTTTATATAATACGATTAAATAGGACTTGGCCAGATAAAATTATATTGTTATGATAATTTCCGTTAAACGTAAAATAATTAATTTTATCATAATAATTGTCATATATGTATGATCTTAATTCGTTGTATTTAACAAACTTCTATTTCATTTTAATTTATTTTTTGATTTACTCGGTAAAGTTTTGTACAAGCTACAATTTGTATACCTTTTATATTGGAAGTGAATTAAAATAAATAGCTGAGAATGTTAATATCGATACAATGAAATCTATTTTTATAGATTCCCTTGTTTGTTAGTTCATGAATAGAATAATTGGAGCACAATTCATAGTCATTATGAATTAATTATTCAATTAAGAACTAATGGTAGTCAAGGATAAAGACGTAATATGAGAGGTTAACTGATTATAAATCTAGCTCTATTACAAATCTAAATGGAGGGTCAATACATATGTAATGACTATATCAATACACATTACTTTGAGTAAATATACTCTATAGTTTTTAATAATGCAACTTTAAGTATTTAATGAAATTACTTTAGAGTTAATAATTATGTTAATTAATATAAAGAGTTTCTATTAATTAATGATATATTATTGGAGCTTAAAACTATAAGTCCATTGATCCCTTCGTCATTTTCTATCATTATTCAAATAATAGAAAAATAAACAAAGAAAATTAAATAATTAACTATGAATTAATTTAATAAACTCAATAATAAGTTTATTATTTTCTATTTGATGGAATAATTGAATTATTGATTATTCAATTAATTAAGACACAATGACAACAGTTGTCATAGTTAATATGTTTGTTATATTTCATTAAATGAAATAATTGAATTATTGATTATACAATTAATTAACAAACATAAAGTAACTTTTGAAAATGATTTTTAAAATTGATTATATTAAATTTGAGTTAATGTCATTGTGCCAAGTGTTGAGCTATAATGACATGATACTTTGATTTCCATAACATTTTTATTATAAATGTAGGAAATCAATTCTAACTTAAATAAGAGATTAATATTTGTAGTGTTTTCTCTAAATGTCATAATGATCATGATTGAGTTATTCCACTATAAATATAGGTTCAACCTCATTAGCATTAGTGGTTGAAATATTTGAGATTGAAGAATCCATTTTTAGAACAAATTTGTGAGTCTTCTGTGTTGGCTTTAGAGAAGCGTTCTCTAAATTCAAATAGATCGTCTCATGTGTTGAGAATACAATCTATCATAAATTGAGTGTGATCTTGTTGCGTTCATTACGCCCACACGTGCTTATTTGAGGTGAGGAGAATTGACGAAGAAGATCGAAGGTTTCAAAGGTTGAGAAAATTATTATCAAAGCTCCTCGATATTGTATACGTATGAAGCAAGCTACAAAAGTATAATTTCTTAATCTTTTCGATTAGATCTAAAAATTAAATGTTGTTTAATACATATGATTATTATTATATTATAACAATGATTCATTTATGTGTATGATAAATTGTTTTTCATGGTACATAGATTACTTACCATTGTTGTGAACATCGGTAATTCCGCCGTACGAGTGAACCTAAAAACCAATACCAACAACATGGGTGATTTCTCAAACCAACTCTTCGCCAATGAGTTCGATACTGTTCAGGATTTTGAGTTTGGAGATATCAATGATAACCATGTCAGAATTGACATTAACAATATGGAGTCGAATGCTTCCACCGCGCCATTTATTACACCGATGAATCAACGAAACATGATCTAAATCTAAAAGGTAGGAAAGCCATCAAAACTTGGATCGATTACAATTAAGTGGATTCTATTTTTAATGTGACGATTTCACCATTTTTGACCAAACCAAGTAAACCTAACTTGTCATTCAAGGTAGATCTCTCGCCCATTTTTAAGGATTACATGTATGTTGGATTCTCTGCTTTAACTGGTTTGCTCGCTAGCTCACATTATGTATTAGGATGGAGCTTCAAGATGAACAGACAAGCTCAAGAGCTCGATTTATCCCCTCTTCCATCACTTCCAGTTGTAGAACCCTCGAAAAAGAAAAAAGCTTTAAAAATTGGAATTTCAGTAGTGGTTACCATCGTACTTGTTTTCATAGTAATTTCCTTTGTTTATCTTGTAAGAAAAATCAAGAACGCTGATATAACCAAGCCATGGGAGCTTCAAGTGGGTCCACATAGATACTCCTACAAGATAGAAGATGAGCAGAGAGAGAAATCTTGTATTTTGTAAAATGTTTTTGTAATGCAAAAGGTTGTTTTTATAGACAACATAGAATAATAAAATCCTAACTAACGTTACATGTATACACTATAAAAGGACAATACAAAAAGCATGAGTGCATCCCTCACAGTTTGTTATCATGGTTATCATCCCCCCTCAAGTGTAAGTCTGTTGGTGAATGGACAACGCACAGCTTGGGACGAGCAGCGAGGAATTTTGAGACAGGTGAAGGCTTTGTCAAAGCATTAGCCATTTGATTTTGAGAAGAAGTATATTGAACCAAGAGAGATTTGTTCTAACCATATTGCGAACAAAATGAAAATCTATTTCAACATGTTTTGATTTAGAATGTAGTGCTGGATTCAAGGCAATATAGGTAGCACTAATGTTATCGCACAAAATGAGTCGAGAATCATAACAACTAATCTGAAGTTCAACAAGAAGGGATTGAATCCATTGAAGGTTCGATGCAGCATTTGCTTTGCTTCGGTATTCAGATTCTGTAGAAGATCGCGATACAGATTTTTGTTTATTGGAAGCCAAAGACATTAGATTTGTCCCAAAGAAGATGTAGTAGACACTGGTGCTTTTTCGGTCATCTGGAATCAGAAAAACATGATAATTGTCTTGAAACATATTTACAAAGAACAAGTGCCAAGTCTGATGTGCCTTTTAAATATCTTAAGATTCGTTTGACAGCTTGCCAATGAGTGTCTTTAGGAGCATGGATAAATTGACAAACTCAATTAACTACAAAGGAGATATTTGGGCAAGTGAAAGAGCAATATTGTAACCCCCTACAATGCTTCAATAAAGAGTACCATTTGGGAGAGGAGCACCTGAGTTAATTGAAAAAATTGGGCCAGATGCCATAGGTGTAGGCACAAGCTTGCAATCCTGCATATTAGCGTGAACTAAGAGATCTAAAATATACTAGGATTGGCATAGCTTAAAGTGAGAATCTGTTCTAGAAACATTGACTCCCAGAAAGTAGTTCAAGCAACCTAAATCCTTCAGTGCAAACATAGAACTCAAATGCTTGATTAAGTGTGATATAGAAGTGGAATTACTCCATGTGAGTATAATGTCATCAATGTAAATCAACATTATAAGTGTAATACCATTTCAGAAGTGAATAAACATTGAGGTATCCAACTTGGAAGGGAAAAATCCCCACTTGAGAAGAGTTGAGCTAAGCTTAGTATACCACGCTGGAAGAGACTATTTCAAACCATACAAAGTTTTGCATAGCAAACAGACATGAGATGGAAAGGAAACATCAATAAACCCTGGAGGTTGAGACATGTAAACCATTTTTGAAAGACCACCATGTTAAAATGCATTGGAAACGTCAAGCTGACAAACTTCCTAATCGTCTGAGAGAGCAAGACATAATACAAGATAGATTATAGCCGGCTTAACAACTAAACTAAAAGTCTCAAAATAATCAACTCCTTCTATTTGATCATAACATTTTGCTACTAGACACACCTTGTATCGACCAATTGATCCATCACAATTGAATTTGAGTTTGAAAACCCAATTGGAACAAACAACTTTAGTCCCTGCAAGAGGAGAAACTAAAATCCATGTCTGATTCTGTTTGAGTATGTGAAGTTCTTCAATCATGGCTTTGTGCCACAATGGTTGAAGAAGAGCTTGTCTATAAGTAGAGGGTTCCAAGGATGAAGTGGCAGCTAGAAAAGTTGTAGGCTGAAAGATTCTTGATTTTGCTCTTGTAGTCATCAGAAAAGTATTGGTAACACACCCTCTATTATTTGCAATTGAGACAGTTGAAGAGGAAATATTGACAGATGTGTTTATTAAAGGAGAAGAAGAAGAAATAGAAGAGGAAGAATCTGGAGGGGAAGGAAATGTGGAAAAGTGATTTGTAAAAATGGGAAGAAAAGGAACTTGTAAAGGAGGAGTAACGTGAGAACTAGCAGGGGAAGAAATTGTTGAAAAAGGGAAAGAAGATTCATCAAACAAAACATTTCATGAAATATACACACGACCAGATGTTGGATGAAAAGGCCTTTATGATTCAAGCTATAACCTAGGAAAGCACACTCAAATGACTGTGGTTGAAGTTTATGAGAATTATATGGACGGAGAAGAGGGTAGCATGAACAACCAAAAATTTTGAAATGATCATATTTGGGAGGTGTTTGAAATAGAAACTCATATGAAGATTTTAGTTGAAGCACTGGAGTGGGTAGACGATTAATTATGTAGGAGGCAGTCTGAAAAGAATATGGCCAATATTGAAGTGGAATCTTAAAGTTAAACAATGAGCACAGACTCATTTCGACTAAGTGCCGATTTTTATGTTCAGCTTGACCATTTTGAGCTGGTGTAGATGGTTAGGATATATTAAGCTGAATTCCAAGTGAAACAAATAGTTTTGATAATGCCATAAACTCACCACCCCATCAGATTGGAAAGTACAAATTTGTGATTTAAATTGAGTTAAAATCATGGCATGAAAGGATTTAAACGCATGAAGAACCTTAAATTTAGATTTGAGGATATGAAGCCACGTGAATCTACTGTAATCATCAATAAATGTTAGAAAGTATCAATCACCAGAAACAGAAGTAATGGGGGGAAAGACCCCAAACATCTGAGTGAACTAATTGAAAAGGAAACATTGCATGAGAAGAAGATAAAGAAAATGGAAGTGAGAACTCTATTTTCCTTCCCCGCCTTTATCTCCTCCTTCTTCGCGTCCTCCCGCAGCCTGAACCTTCTCGAGAACTTCCTGCTGCTCCGCTCCACCCTGTGCCACCTGCCATTCTTTTCCTCTTTCTCCACCTTCCTCTCACCGCTGATCTGAAGCACTCTCTTGTCTTCCACCTCCACCTTCACCTCTTCCTTCCTTAGCCCTGGTAGGTCGGCTTTGAATACATGAGCTTCCGGCATTTTCTTCTAGTCTATTCTAGTGCTCACGAAAGCATAATTCTCTCTGGAAATTTGAGGAAAAGAGACGAAAATCATCGAGGAAGGGAAGGGCAAGTTCTTGAAGGGATCCCATGCGTCGAGTGAGAAGGGATCGAAGACGTTACTTTGTTGGTCTCCAAAGAAACTAGGAATCATCGATATTTTCAATAAAATCTAGGCCTTGAATTGAGTAAACAGACAAGCTTCTTATAGAATTTGTAACGACCCGGTTTTTATTTACCTTAAAATCATGTGAAATTTAAAACTTTTCTTTTCATATAAACATCATAGTATTCTTCCTTTATAAAACCCGATTGTTAAAACTCTTTACTTAAAACACTTATCAATTTCAGCAGAAGTAATAAAATCCTTTCATGAAATACAGCGGAATTAAAACAAAACGTTAAAGATTTTTAAGTAATTTATAAACCCTTTTTCAATTAATTTCCTTTTAAATTCTTTAGCCTAGCCAGCCACAAGATCCACACTTGTAAATCCTTCATCAACTGTCTTTGACCTGTTCACATGTTGCTCGTACATACTTACATCACAAGACCTAAACTAATGAGCTTAACGCTCAGTAAGTGATACAATGAAATACAATGCAGATGATATGCGTGATCATACAATGTATTACAGAAGAGAACCGTATCTCTTCTGGAAGTCAGGGTGGAATACTCCCTAGGGTCATGTGGCCTAACCAGTCACTCCGACAAGGAGATATATCCATCTGGGGTGTTCCACATGCCAGTGTCCTCACTTTTGTTAAAGACGTTGGGGATTTCAGAATGGGGTAAAGATGAACTCTAGATTCCACGTAGCTAACTCTCATCTCACTGCTCCCTATGTGAGAGTATCCTATCGTATGGAATGTCACCGATCACCAGAACCCCCACACGCTTATTTACATATATTAATTATGTCATGCGATATGTTCGTGAATACATACAATCTTAGATGATGATATAAATGTCTAGTAAACATATCATTAAAAGAACCTAAATCTAGTAAACACATAACATACAATCTTAATTATTGCGATGTAGAGTTCGAAAACCAAAGCACAGTAAATATCAACTTACCTGGAGTCCTTAACATTATTAGCACTTTATCCTTCTTCGTAAATACCTTCAAAATGATTAAATATAAAATCATCAATACCTACAGATTAATTAACCTTATTCCTATAACACAACTTAATACCATAAATTCTCATTTATTATGTAACAGAATTTTCTAATCCTAAAACAACAGAGAATCATTTGAAATTAACATGTACTATCCCCTACAACAGTTATGAACAGGGAACAACTTTCATCTTCTAGACAGTCAAGCAATAGATAGATTCTAACCAACAGATAAGCTTTCATCAACTAAACAACCTCTTTAACCAAATTGTTGGGTAACACTTCGTCTCAATCAATAATTTACAGATTATTATCTAGCACCATAATTCAACAATAATGACTGAAACATAAATCGCTTGACAGTGGCAAAACACTCTTCACAACAATTAACCACAATCATTTCTACAACTAACAGGGTACATTTATCATATTGAATCCACTATAGACATATCTCTAATATATTGTCAATTATTTCTAAAGCAGCAGTTAAACATGACACTATTTCCAAGCTACCTAACATATACAAATCTGAAATCCATAATAAACAGAGAGCACTTATCCAAATATCAAGAATCAGGCTTCATCCATAGAATAGTGAGTCTTAAGAATGGCTCATGGCAAACCAATATCCAACCGTTATACAGAGTCAAAACTCCAACAGGTTAATCAGTCCTACAATCTTACAAGATAATACAAAGAATATCATCCAATAATCCCCTTATCATTTATAATACCCTTATAAAAATCCATAAACCATGAAGGAACATAGTCTCACCTAGAGACCCGAGAGGCAACAGCTCCACATTCAACTTCTGTCTTCATTTTCTCTGCTTTCTCACTGCCTCACACACAACACAGACCATAAATCAAACAATTCACAAAACCTTAATTAGAATTTGTCGACAGAAACCAATTTGACATACCATATTCACAACACTCCACAGAGACCCATGGGGAAATTTCCTTACTAGAAGACAAAAGCTTCTCTATCACCATCTTCTTTTCTGGTTACAAGCGTTCTCGTCTCCCATCAAAGAGAGCTTTTCTCTCCATCACATTCTGTAACAATTACATAACACCTCACTTGTTACACTGACTTATAGCCGAGAAAGAGACATCTACAGCTACAAGGCTGGAAGATAATTGCCCACTTCAAGGAAGGGTGGTCCAACCAGCAATTACCGCGTGGAAAGCTTGCTAGAGGAGGACCAACAACACGAACTGGCTCAGGCTAAACCATAGGCCAAACCAGTCACACCCCATCAAACCAAGCCCTACCCTCGCCATCGCCGATCGCACGCAGCCAAACACCACACTGAAATGCCGAACACAGAACGCCAAGGAGAGAAGAAACACAACAGCAATAATCGACTTACCATGGTCGGAAATCGCAGCTCCAACCCGCAGAAACACGGATCGAACGAACCCGTGCCCTAGCCCGCACGGTTCGCGCCCACAATATGTCACGTCGAAGGCCAGCAGCCCGTATGATTGCCAGACCACCCACGTCACCGTCGCCGTTGTCGTCGCCGTCGCCTCTCGCTCTCCTTGTCGATCACCCAATTTCTCTTCTCCCTCTCTCTGTTCTTCTCTCACACAAATGACCAACGGCTATTTTAGTTCAAATCAAACTGAACCTGTTTGACTGAACTTTAACCGATTTTCTTCTCCTATTCTCTTATTTCTTCTTTATTTCAATTTTCGTAATTTTATTTAATTAATTTCTTCTTTTATTCTACCTCCATTTAATTAATCCTCATTTTAATAATTTAATGTCACACATATATTTTTATGCGTCGAATATATACGTATCGTATATTAGTCGACCCAAATTCCAACTCACGACTTACTCCAGATATAGATTTAGTCCAATTTAAATTTCCCATAATTTATAATTTAACAATTACCTCTTTGGTAATACCCCGATAATTATTCGACTAATTCGAATATTCCCAATTACTTTTCAATTTATCCTTTTTAAATTCCGATATAAAAGTCGGGGTATTACAGAATTGCTCTTCTTTCACAAATTGCTATTGCTGAAGACATCGAGAAATAACCAAGTATTTATAGCGCTGAAAGATGATTCTTGACAGTACAAACCAGTTCTCGGTTCCGAACCTCTTGGAACTGACTATTCGGTTTTTGGTTCCAAGAATGAGGAATCGAAACCGCAAGGAAATGTGGCAACTAAAAACCGGAACCGAACTGGAACCAAATCTCAATTTTGGGTCGATTCTCGATTCTTTTCGGTTCTTGCCCATTTCTAACTATATGATAGAATCACTGTATAACTATTAAACTTTAGTTACACTTTTTCAAAAACTATTTTCAAATAATTAAAGTTAAAATTTAAAAATGGATAAAAAATTGAATATTGAATAGGAAGTGCAACTGAAGAGGAAGTGCATTCAAAAGCTGAATATTGAGGATAACAGAAACAAGTTGTTAGATGTTGACTTTATATGTATCCTTCCCCATTAAATTGCAATAAAAATGTTTAGGGGTGGGTAAATGGGTTCTCGATTTTGATTCTGGACCTTTTAGAATTGACCGTTCGGTTTTTGGTTCTAAGAGTGCGGAACCGATATCGGAACCGCAAGGAACCAGGATCAGAACCGTAACCGAGTTCGGTTCCGATATCGGTTCTGGTTCCAAACGGTTCCCGAACCCAACCTGAGTTTGGAATAAGCAACAGACTTTAAGTTGTCATCTTGACTTACTCAAGCACAGTGGCGAAAACCAGCATTTTAAAAAATGTAGGTTTACACCATCCAAAGACAACAAAAAAAGAATTTTTGAAATGGTGCCAAGCTTTGGCATCCCTGAGAGAATTCTAGTTGCCTTTTAAACAACACATGACATCTTTGAATGAATTATGCATGGTCTTGATCGTGAATTGTGAAGAACCCTAATCCAAATCATAAAGAAAAAGGGTCATGTAAAAAATAGAGGTCACTGGTCTCTGTTTTACTCACAAATCCATAACATCTGGTGATTTAAAAGCTCTTTTCATGAACATATCTTGAGTGGCGTTTGGTATCCCAAAATGCTGTGTCCATAAGATCAGATTTTCTGCTAAAAGACCAAGAGATATATCAAGCTTTACCAACATGATGTTTAACCACATAAGATCAGATGTTGAACTTAGTTATCATTAGCAAACCTAATAACAAAAACAGAAATCAAACACTAAATCAAAAATCAAACTGTAAATTAGAAATCGCAGCTCCTAAATCTGAAATCCAGACCTCGCAGGTTCGCCCTTCAATCGTTGTTCGAAGCCTCAGGTTCACCATTCGCAGCCTCAGGTTCACCGTTCGCACTTCAATCTCAGCCTCAGATTCGCCGTTCGTACTTCAATCGCCGTTCGCAGGTTCGCCGTTTGATGATTGCAGGTTCGCCGTTCGCACAATTCTCGCTTGCTCTGCAGGTACTCGCCAATCGGTTCCAGCTCCAGGACGCGTTCCCTCTTCCCTGTTTTTTTATTAAAAGAAGTCGGTTCTCGGTTCTTGAATCAAGAACCGGGAACCGAACCATAATTATGAAAAAAACTGAAAACCGAAATAATTTCCATTATAAGAACCGAGTACCGGAACCAAACCAGAACCGAGTTGCGGTTCCAGTTCAGTTCTGGTCAGTTCTTGCCCACCCCTAAATATGTTAGTACACATATCTGATAAAAGAATAAACAAGTATATTTTCTCATAATTTTCACTGAATTTTAAATGTAAAAGGATGGTTGAAACTTAATTCTCACAACAAATTACAGATTAGCAAGCTTGATATTACAAAAATGGTGACAATATATGCTCCTCAAAATCTCAACATCACACATTCACATGATGAAAACTGAAAAATTGTGAGATCAACAGAGGTAAATGAATTTAAAGTAGTTTTCACAAATGCTAGAAGAAGATCCTAAATTAGCAAATTTCAGAAGCAAATGTAGGAGTAACTCACCTTTCATCTCAACTTAAACCTCAACCAAAATCATATCAACCTTCTTGCTTTAAGTTAATAGAAGTTATTAACAGTAGAGCCCAAAGAAAAACAGAGAAAGAATCAACCTAAATCAAAAGTTTAAACTTTAAAGAGAAAGCCCACATGCCAGAAACATAAATTTCCTCAATAAACACAGAAAAATGTACATGTGAAAAATTCATGGAAACCTCCAAGCAGGAAACAATCAAATAAGATTTAAAATCAAGTAATCACAACAATTAGAAATAATCAGATTTACCAAGCAATATGCACTAGAGCCAGAGTGTTGAGGGTAACGGGGTGAGAGGGCAGAGGCGATGCAGCCGAGAGGGCAGAGGCGAATGGCAAGTTGTCTATGTCTTCTGCAATCTGCACTTGCAGATTTAAGCGGTAAGCGCTGGAGACTGGAGAGTGGAGTGAGTGGGGTGCCAAAGACGAAACGACCGACGAAGACAAACGAACAGCGCCTAGTGAACAATAGCCCTAAAGCCTAAATGGCTATGCGGTTCGGTTTCGGTTTTTTTGGTTTTGAGAAACCAAAACTAAAAATCGAATATAAACATCCAAGTTCTTACAAAAATGAAACAAACTTCGGTTTGTAGGTGTGCAAAACCGCACTGAACCGAACAGAATCGACCAGTTTCAATTGGGTTCTTCAATTCCGGTTCGGTTTGCACACCCATAGAATCAACAGATTCGATTCTAAAGTTTAGAAATTGAAACCAAAACCAAAATCTAATTAAATTTTTTGATTTTGCTCAAATCGATTATGTCTATTTAACAATCGACCAGTCCACTATTGTGATCGACCATAAAATGTCAATGACCAACTGGCCAGACAGTGGTGGATTGCCTTGTTGGTGAGGTCGACCCTCCATAAGCGAATGACTGCTACAGTCGACTACAAATCGACCCGAGACATGCCAAAATGCACGGTCTCCTTCTCGGCCAATAGGACGCAACCAAAGGTTGACTGAGATGACGTTTTGGTATTGTTTTCCCTAAGGAAAACATGTTGTCTCTCCTGTTTCCGCCTTCCAAACGACCAATACTTCTGCATAAACTTTAAATATACCAACATAGATAAGAAATTTCACCCCGATTCAAGTTTTCCAAGCTCGAATCCGAATATAACAAAAACACAAACTTTAAATCTAAAATCGTATGGGAGAAAACAACATACTCATAAAACATCTTCATGAAAGATGGAAAACAAAACTACACGAACATGAATCAAGCGAAAAAACAATGAGAATTGCTCGTTGGTTTTTCCTCCCTCTCTCATCTATTTTCCTTGGGACTCTCTTCCTTAGCGCGGAAGAGATTTTCCTTTAATATAAAAAAAATTTACTTTTTTTATTTAATAAGTATAATATAAATTAATATATTATAAATATTAAACAAAATTTTTAAATTATACTTGATTTGATTTAAAGATATAAAAATTTATCGACCACAATTTCGTAGTTTCGTGTTACAAAAAAACACGGAACGTACCAGTTAATCATTGACTGAACTCCTTTCACATGTGTCAGAAGACAAAACAACACGTGTAAACACCTTATCAACAAAAAACATATTAACTTAATCAAAAAAAAAAAAAATTACTCAGCAAAAAATAAATTTCAAAATTTATAAATTTTACAAGCAGTAATTAATTATACCAAGCTTTTAAAAAATTGCACGATACAGTATCGTCTTTTAAAAAACCCGTCATGATTTTAATGTCTGCTGCAGTGAGCATATATAAGACTCGGTTGATAAATTATTTGACTAAATCAAACATTCTAGCCTAGGCTCCAGTAGAAACGCCGGTCAAAGCATTTTCTTAGAACCTGCTTAAATCATATTGCAATCTGTCTTATTCTATGTTGTTCTCCACATTTGAGATCCGTGACCAGCTACTCCTTGACCATTTCCGAATTACAAAATCAATGCCGTTTCGTGGCATGCACACCAACTGTTTGTTTAAATGCCTTATTGAAAGTCTGAGAGGAGAATAAATTTGGCGATCGACTTCTTTGCAGCTCCATCCTGCTTCCTCAATCGCGATGGCTGGAGAGGACAATAAATGGTTCCCCCATCAACACCCGTTATTCCAAGTAAGTTGTTTTTGGTAGTCTTTTTTTCAATTGGCTCCTCTTTTCTTTTTATATTTCCTATTTATTGGTTTGATTGGGTTAAATTATCATTCATTCTGAAAAGTGAAAACTTGTTATTTTAATAATATTTGTTACTATTTGAAATAATTTTTTTTAGAAAAAATGATAAATCAACTATCGTATTTTGTAATCAATGACAAGTTAACTAATTTTTTTTTGTTAATAAATTAACCACTGAACTATGAAAAAAAGTCACCGCTAACATCGTTGTCACATTTGCCGTTAAACGCATTACTTCGATCCGCGACGGCTCGTCTACTAATCTGCCGCAGCTCAATATTTTTAAAAATAACCTTATAACATTGATGGTCTGCCGCGTATCATATACAATTCGCCGCGGGTTGACAATAAACAACGACAGATTAATACTGATTTGTCGTGGGTTGACTATAATAAATGAAAAACACGTGATTCGGTCAACAATTTACCTGTACATAAATAGTATTCACAAATTCAAGCAAATTGAAACACAGTCGATCAAAAAGTGAAATGTTTGCCCAGGTAAATGTTGCTAATTTTACAGTTTCATTCTAATCAATTTCCATTCGTCATTAACAACCAAATTATCAATTCTATTACAACCATTTTATGTACATGTGCATTACAACTGCAAACTAATTTACTAATTTCATTACAACCATATCGTGCATATGTGCATGATAGACACAAACTAAATTCCATTACAACCATATTATGTACAAGTACACTAAGAATCGGTGTGCTCTAACCACATCAAGTATTTGTATTGTTTTTTGAGAAACATCTAACTATCTACCTAGAAAAAACTGTTGTAGATGACGTATATCTGGTTTAGACGCACAATTCATCTATTGATCCTTGCATGTTTGCTCACTTAATCCCATTATTTGATATTCCTTATTTGTTGTACTCTCCGTGATGCAAAATCGATGCTCCGCTTGCTACCCATTTGGCAGAGACATGATAGCTTTCCATTTTTCTCGAGCAAGTGTGAACGTCGTTATAACACTTTATTTGAAACGCCATTTCATGTTGCATTTTTGAGGCGTGCATTCTTTTTGGCAAACATCCCTCAACCGATGCTTCGGCGAGTTGACTACGCACCACAAAGTTTTTGACGACGTTGGAAGCAATGTTGAAGTAAAGCTCAACGACGATGTTCTGAGAGTTAAGTACTACGATTTTCCTGGCAAGCAAGACAAAAGTTTTTGATGTTTTGGAAGCTATAAAGAGGTGATAGATTTGGAGGCTAGGTTTTGGCCATTGTCAGTATAGTTACAGGACTCTGAATGCTCCGCGGTGAACTCGTCGGACCTCACATGCGATTTTTATATACTAGAGCTTTGTGAACGCCGAACGAGGCACGATGAACCAGGGCGGATCAGTATTAATCACCACATTTTATAGTCAACTCGCGGTGGATCAGTATTAATCCGCTGTGTTTTATTGTCAATCCATGGTTGGTCTTATATGATCCGTGGCGGGCCATCAATATTATAAGGTTATTTTTAAACATATTGAGCCGTGGCGGATTAGTAGACGAGCCGTTGCGGATCGAAATCAATGTGTTTAACGGCAAACATGACAGCGATGTTAGCAACGAATTTTTTCCATAGTTTAGTGATTAATTTTTTAGCAAAAAAAAGTTTAGTGGTTGATTTGTCATTGGTCACAAAGTAAGATGGTTGGTTTGTCATTTTTCCTTTTTTTTTAAATCATGTTAACATACAATTAAATGTTTTGAGATGAATTTTAATTTTTTTTTATAATTTGATATCTAAATTTTTAAATTAATAGTTTATTATTTGGATAATTATCAATATTAACCTTGAAGTCACTTTGAATTTTTATTTTTGTTATCTAATTCCTCAAAGTTTGAGGCGTAGTAACATACAATCTCACCATTAAATGGTGGATACCAATGCTGCAAAAATGACATTTTCTGCAGCAAAAAAGATAATTTCTATTATTTTCACAGTAGATATTTGCATTTCGATGTGGAAAATACCCTTTATGTAGCGAAAATGATAATTTCCACCTTTTTTTGCAACGGATGCTTGTATTCCGTTGTAAAAAGTAAGTTATATTCTACATATTTTCTTTCCAAAGTGAAAGACAAGTATCCTGCGAAAAGAGTAATTTTCACAGCGGAAAAAATAATTTTTGCAGATAATATTCGCTATTTAATTGACTCTCTAAAGGTGAAGTTATTTGTTGTTAATGCCTCAAATTTTGAGATTGTTAGTTAACAAAAATAAAAGTTCTAGATATTAATTAAAAAAAATTTATATTTCAAGGTTAATACGGATAATTTATCTTATTATTTTCTCAAAAAATTACACCTAGTCCCTTGAAATGAATGACCAGTTTTTATAGATTAGATCGTATTCGATTATTCGTTGACAAATTAGGAAAAGTAGTGAAGACCCCTGCACTTGGCTAACCTAACCATTAGTGCATCCTTGTTTCCAAAAACAGTCAGTGAATTTCATTTGCTTGTCCAATGCATTTTATGATCGAATAACAACCGTCGGAGAGTTATTTCCTCCATCTTTGACATAAATTCTATGTTTTGGAAAAGAAAATCAGACCAAAGTTTCATCGATAAAAAATATGTTGTTCAACAAACCCTCGTTGTACTACATAGTGACCTGTTCTAGTTATTGTAAATAAATTTTATTATTAATTAAATATAATATTTACCTATATTTTTAAATAATAGTTTTTGCTCTTAGTCGAGAAACAATTGTTGGACATGTGATATGATGGATTACGAGTCAATGCATGCAGCGTGCTAAGGAGAAAATCATCCAATCAGCATCTTAAAGCAAAAATGGAAGAAAATTTCAGAAATTTGGAGCACCGTTAGTCTCCACACATGAGAGGACGAGGAGAAAGAGAATCAAAGCCACTATCCATATCCCTACTTGCAGCGAAGGAGTTACAGGCAGTAAGGTTGAATGAATAAGAAGCAAAAGAGTTAACAAATTCATCAAATCTATCGCCGTGCCTCATGGCCAGCCGATCCACCGGAGAGTTGTTCGAACACATCAACCCTAGCTTCAAAACCACAGCCATTCCAACCTTGTCATAGGCGCCGTTTAGTTTTCAATCAATCACATCAAAAATAGCTCCCTTCTTGTACTTATCTCACACCGAATCGATCAAAACTACCTCCTCCTGAAAAACTATGTAAAGGTGTTTCAAGAAATTATGCAAATCATCAAAGAAACAAAGGGAGAAAGAGAAAAAGAGAGAGAGAGAGAGACAAACGGAGGCTAGAGTTTCATAACTTGAAAACTATAGGGAGAGTCAATATACAAGCTTTAAAGGGAAAACTAAATAGAAAAATAGGGTAAAGATAAAAAGACTAAAATACCCATATAACATAAAATAAATAAAACCTAATTTTCCTAATATCCCCCCTCAAACTCACGATGCATTAATAGAAAGCATCGAGAGTTTGCTAACCAAAAAACGAAGTGTAAAGTAGAATATGCTTTGGTGAATAAATTGGCGATTTGCATGGAAGAAGAAACATAAGGTAAGGTAATAGTGTCATTCTAACAATGCTGGCGAGTGAAATGACAATCCATCTCGATATGCTTTGTGCGCTCATTAAAGACAGAATTGCGAGTAATCTGAATAGCACTAGTATTGTCACAATACATGGGAGTAGAGTCTAAGAGAGAAACACCCATATTTGCAAGTAACCAACGCAACCAAACAATTTCAGTAGTAGTAGATGTCATCGCACGATATTCTGCTTCTGTAGAAGAGCGAGAAACAACATCCTGTTTTTTTCTTTTCCAAGAAATAAGAGAATCACCCAAAAATATACAAAAGCCAGTAGTAGATTTTCGATCAGAAGGATCACCACCCCAATCTGCATCTGAGTAGGCACGTAGCTCTAAAGCAGAAGTGGAAGGAAAAAGTAAACTCTGAAATTGGGTGCCTCTAAGGTATCGAAGAATACGAAGCACAGCTGCCCAATGAATTGTAGTGGGAGAAGCAACAAATTGGCTAACAATATGAACTGCATAAGCAATATCAGGTCTAGTGATAGTTAAATACACTAAACAACCAACCAATGTACGATACAAAGAAGGATCTGATAATGGAATCCTATCTGAAGGAGAATACTGAACATTAAGCTCAATAGGTGTATCAACTGTGCGAGTATCAGAGAGGCAAGCTTGTTCAAGAATGTCAGCAATGTATTTAGATTGGGAAAGAAGATAACCACGAGGAGAGTAAGCTACTTCAATCCCCAAAAAATAACGTAGAGAACCTAAGTCTTTCATCTCAAAATCATGGGCCAGTTGCAATTTTAACTCAGTTACTCGATCCACATCATCTTCAGTAATAATCATATCATCAACATATAAAGAGAGAAGGATGCGACCAGAAGAAGTGCACCTGACAAATAGAGCAGAGTCATGTGAACTGGAACAGAAACCAAGAGATATAATCACACGAGAAAACTTCTCAAACCAGGCTCAAGGGGCCTGTTTAAGTCCATATAGAGCTTTCTTTAGTTTGCAAACTTCACCAGGCTGATAAGCAATACCGGGAGGAGGCACCATATAGACTTCTTCTTGCAAATCCCTATTTAAAAATGCATTTTTAACATCCATTTGATAGATAGGCCATTGACGAACAGAAGCAACTGCAATGAGAGTATGAATAGTAACATGCTTAGACACTGGGGCAAAAGTCTCTTCATAATCCATACCATATTGCTGAAAAAATCTTTTAGCAACCAAGCGAGCTTTATATCGCTCAACAAACCCGTCTGATTTAGTTTTGATCTTGTACACCCAACGAGAACCAATTGTAGTCTTTCCTAGAGGAAGGGGAACAATATCCCAAGTACTCATCTTGTATAGAGCAGAGAGTTCTTCAGTCATTGCCTGTTGCCACAAAGGATCAAGAACAGCCTCTCTATAGGAAGAGGGCTCTATGATTTGGTGAATAGTAGTTAAAAAAGAAGAGAACGAAGCTGAATAAGTAGACTAGACAAAATCAGGTAATTGAGTAAACTTACGTGTTCGTTGAGGATAACAAGGAAGAGGATCCACTACCATATGAGCATCTTGGGAAGTAGTAGGAACAGCGGGAACATCAGTAAGCTGAGAACCAATATATGTAGAGTTAGAAGTATCAATCCTGCAAGAATTATCATTAGAAGGAGGTGGGGAATCATTTGAGTCAGTACAAAATGGATCAATACAAGTGAGATCAGACTTTTGAAGATTGGAAGAATCAAAGGGAATAGAATAGAATGGAATATGTTCAAGAAACACAACATGATGAGAAATATATAGTTTTTGACTAACAGGATTATAACATCGGTATCCTTTTTTACCCTCACCATAACCAAGAAAGACACAAAGGGCAGAACGAAAAGAAAGTTTGCTACGTTCAACATGAGGCCGAAGAACAAAACAAGTGGAACCAAAAACTTTCAAGGTAGAGTAATTAGGAGCCTGACCAGATAATTTTTCAAAGGGTGACAAACCTAAAGTGATGGAGGATGGAATTCTGTTAATTAAATGTACAGCAGTGAGAATTGCTTCTCCCCAAAATTCACTAGGAACATAGGCAGATAACAAGAGGGAACGTGCAGTTTCAACAATATGTCTATGTTTTCTTTCTGCAACACCATTTTGTTGGGGGGTGTTAGTACAAGAAGTTTGATGGAAAGTCCCATCTGAAGCAAGTAAATGAGAAAATCTATTAGATGTATATTCACCACCCAAGTCACATCGAAAACATTTGATAATGGCATTATGTTGGGTTTTGACAAAAGCACAAAATTGATGATAAATTTCCAAAAAATCAGAATGATGTTTCATAAGATAAACCCAACAATAACGAGTACAATCATCAATGATAGAGACATAGTATCGTGATCCTCCCTTTGTGGGAATAGGTGCAGGTCCCCACACATCAGAATGAATTAAATCAAATGGTGCATGAGAAACAGAAACACTTTTATGAAAAGGCAAAGCAGAAAATTTAGCCAATTTGCAACCACAACAGTCTGAAAGATCATGAGTTTGTAATTTTCCTAAAGCTCCCGTAGAGACCAAGTACTTTAAACGAGAAGTAGAAATATGTCCAAAACGAGAATGCCGTAAGTAAAAGTTAGAAGAAGAAGAACTCAAACGGAAAGATGACAAATCAATACTAGAAGCTGCAACATCAGGAACTCTCAGCTCATCTAAGATGTATAGTCCCCCCTGCCTATGGCCTGTCCCAATCAGCTTCTTGGAAAGTGGATCCTGCACATAACAAGAAGAAGAAGTAAAGGAAACTAAGAAACCACATAATTGACCAACAGAGACAAGATTCAAAGTAAGATTAGGGATATGATACACATCTGAAAGAGACAAATTAGGCTTACAAACTGAACCAACACCTGCTGATGGCATGGGAGTACCATCAGCAGTCATGACAGACACAGAAGGAGCAGAATTTACAGATGCAAAAGAATTAAAATCAGGTGACATGATGTGAAGCTCCAGAATCAAGGACCCATATATGAGAGGACATACCTGATTTGCTACTAGAGGGCAAACCTATGTTAGAAGGGACTGACAAGACTTGTGGCTGCGAGGCAATAAACTTTTGAAACTGCTCAGTGAGTGCAGCAATTGTAGTACTTGGAGTTGGGGTGCTTCTTGAATTTGTGGGTGGAACAACTGCTGCCATATTGGGTGATTTATGTTGTGGAATATTACCAAACTTATAAGGAGCTGATTGATGCATTGATTGTGTTCTACTCAATAACTTAGGACATTGAGCCTTCCAATGACCTTTTTGCTTGCAAAAACTACACTCATCATGGCCGACTTTTGCGTGCGGCTTGTTCTGGTTTTGAGAAGGAGGCCTAGGTGAAACTGCATAAACTGATGAATTAGGAGAAGAAAGAATACCTTTATCAATTCGTGACTTAGCTAATAACTCATTTACCACAAAATGAACAGACGGAAGGCGATTACGATGCAAAATTGTGCCACGAAGACCTTCAAAATCATCTCGAAGAGCCATTAAAAATTGAACTAAACGTTGTTCTTCTCGACGAGCAATATATGGTGCAAATTCTCTTAACTGCACCGATTATGTAAGAGCTAATTGGTCCCAAAGATTTGACATAGCAGAATAAAACTCTTGAATATTCATATTATTTTGTTGAAGAGCATGAATATCAATCTCTAACTGATACTGCTTCGCAAAATTAGACTGAGTATATAATCTTTCTAGATAGTCCCAAACTTCTTTAGCAGTCTAAACTTTGCAAGTTGGATGCCTATTGATTGCAATACAGAATTGTTGATCCAAGTGGCAATTTTAGAATTACAAGCATCCCAAACATCCATGTTTTCTGGATATTTTTCATCTTGATCATCTCTAGGTTTAACAAATGTTCCAGAAACATATCTCCACATACGTTTTCCTTTCAAAAAATTTCGCATCACATAACTCCAATATGAATAATTCTGCCCATTCAATTACACACTAATAGATTGAAGAGAATCATCTTTTTCACCGGCCATTGCAATAGTAACTATCTCTTACACAAAATAAATTAAAGATAGAAAGACGAATTACCAATCGATCAAGAGACAAAATCAGAGGGAAGATGAATCGGCTGAGGCAAGTTGGATCTGCGAAAGCTGTGGAATGAACTATGCTCTGATACCATGAAAAACTATGCAAAGGTGTTTCAAGAACTTATGCAAATCATCAAAGAAACAAAGGGAGAAAGAGAAAGAGAGAGAGAGAGAGAGAGAGAGAGAGAGAGAGAGAGAGAGAGAGAGAGACAAACGGAGGCTAGGGTTTCATAAGTTGAAAATAATAGGAAGAGTCAATATACAAGCTTTAAAGGGAAAACTAAATAAAAAAATAGGGTAAAGATAAAAAGACTTAAATACCCATATAACATAAAATAAATAAAACCTAATTTTCCTAACAGACTTAGCTTTTTACTCAATGGGTCTTCTTCCGGTCGTAACTTCGAGCAGAAGAGCTCCAAACACGAGTACATCTGTGCTGGTGATGGCTTTGCCGGTTCTCGACAGCTCTGGAGCTACATACCCTAAAGTTCCGATGAGACTTGTCATGCTCAGATTTGCTCTGTGTTCGTAGAGCCTAGCTAGCCTGAAATCTCTAACTTTTGCTATCAAATTGAGTGAATTTCACAGAGTGTTTTCACAGTAATAAAACATTGAAGGAGAGGTTCCCCTAACCTTCGATTCATTTAGTAAATAAATCATCGTATTGAGGTTGAGTGATTTGGAAGAAATTCTTTAAGGGAAGGAAAACAGTTGTCCCCGATTTCAACACTAATGGATGGAGGTATTTCGATTAATCTTCGTAATTTGATCTAAATGCGTTAATTTTTTTTATAAAGCATATTTAGATCATTTTGAGTTGATTACATTTGGTATCAGATCAAGTATAGCATCTGTCTTGACGTGTTTGAAATCAAAGTTTTGGAAAATTTTTGAATTTTTAAAGATTAAGTTTTCTAAGTTTTTTATTATAACAAATCATTTATAAATTTTCTTATGAATGTTTTGCAATAAAAATAATGGATTTTGGTGTCCAAAATGAGTAGAAATCTTGGAGTTTTAAGACAGGTCCACAGTTGCAGAAAATGGAGCTACAGGTATTGAAATTAGAAGCCTTGACTTATGTAATTTGGACAAAGTGGGTTGCCACTCAGACTATGAGATTTTGTTTTGTTTTATAATTAACAAACATAATATAATTTGCAGAAAATTAAATTTCTTTATAGTTGTTTAATTTCATTCTTCTAATTTTTGAATTAAATGCTTAAAACATTCTGCTATAATTAATTTATAAATTAAATAGGATGTTAATTAATTTTATATTTTTACATACATATTTTGTGACAATCTGACTTTTTCTTTTCCTAAAAAAATTAGTTAAAATTCAAAACTTTTATACAACGACTAAACCTTTATTAAAACATTTTTTAAATAAAATCAAAGTGTCTTTCAAAGTCGGACCTTCAAAACTCATTCGTGAAAACATAGCCGAAGCACAAATAACTCATTTGATTAAGGAATACTAAACAATTAAATACATCATAATTACAACCGTTTTCTCTTTTACGATTTAGCCTGGCCAACCATAAGTTCTCGAGCGTGCAAATCCTTCATCCCTGCTTCTCAATCTATTCATCGGTATTGCGTACATGTACCTACACCACCAATAAGGACGTGAGCCTAAAGGTCCAGTAAGGAAAAACGTTTATGCAATATGTTATATCTCTCTTTAGTTCTTTTGGAATAGGTACCGCCCCAAACTAATCTTTTCATTACGTTCTTTCTTTCATTTTTACTTGTACATCGAGCTGGAGACTGAAGGACCCATATGGAATGGTATAGTTGATCAGATCTAACCTTCTACTTACAACTAGGTTCCCATTTCTGACAAAGTAGAGGCTTCACCTAGTTACCAGACTAGATCCGCTAGCCATCCACCCCCCAACTACCTTTTCTTCTTTTCTTTCATTTTCTTAACATTTTCTCTCACATAATGCATGTATGAGTACCACCCTCAGGGTGACACTCCCTATTTGTTTCTATTAGCATCATGCATGATGATACAGTATGACATCATTAAATAATGCATAAAAATGAAAGTAACAATCATTGAATAGCGCATAGGAAGGAAACTAAATAATGGAATAACACATTGAAATGAAAGTAAACAATAATTGAACTGCACACGTATATGAATAATGGCGCATAAATGAATGTAACCATAATGAACATCGCATATAATGAATAACAGTAATTGGAAGTGCATAACAGATAACCATTATGAGAACGAATTGAAACAACAAATGGCGTACATAATTTCAGGGTAAAAATGGTAAATAACATGCGATTAATTACAATTAACTAAACATTCTCAATTAGAAATGGAACATGCTCAACTATTAATTAAAAGAATGGTAAAATAATCATGCTAATACTTAATTAAACTAACATGCTCAAACAATTAGAAAATGAGACACGCTTAGACAACAATTAGCTCAAGGAACATAATTGAAACGTGCTTAGACAATTACAGATAAGTTGACTAATGATATTGTACACATTAATATTAAGCATAATTATTAGACATACTAAATCAATTAGTTAACCTGTTCAGTTAGTTAAACCTACGCAGAGTGATTAGTTAACATGCTCAGATAAGTTGGTTAAACATACACATATTGATTTGTTATCCTACTTAGATTAACTAGTTACACAAGGAAATTACAACGAACAACATAAGGAAATTAAGTAGTGAGCATTAAGGAAATTAAATAACGAATCACGAAGGAACAACAGTAAGAAAATCACAGGACAATTAATAGTAAAATAGCACTACACATTCACGCACTACCATCAGTAAACATTCTCCTTCATCATTTTTCTATTGTTAATCATTTCAGTTCAGTCAATTATTGTAGTCAGGAAAATACAGGAAATTAACAACAAAGGAATTAACATTAGCAAAGCTCAGAGTTGTTACAATTGTTTTACATTTATTACTCTAGTTAATTAAACAATTAAACATGTTCAAGGATAGTCGAGTTCAGAATTCTAGTTAATTAAACATGCTCAAGTTAATTAGACATGCTCAAGTTAATTAGACATGCTCAAAGAAGGATTACAATTATTATTCCTAGTTAATTAACATGCTCAAGAAAGATTACATTTATTAGTCTAGTTAGTTATTCTAATTAATTCACATGCACAAGAAAGATTACAAGTATTCTAGTTAATTAACATGCTCAAGGAAGTAATTATGACTAGTTAATTAACATACACCGATTAATTAGTTGACATACTTAGATTGACTAGTTAATTAGTTAACTAGATAATTAATTCACCGATTAATTACTTAGATTTACTAGTTAATTAGTTAAGTTAACTAATTAATTAATTAAACTAATCAAGTTGATTAAACATGCTCAGATTAAGAGTTGTTGTTACGATCATTTATTTTAGTTCGTTAAACATGCTCAAGTTAGTGTTTATTGATACCATTATTATTTAGTGATTATTAGTGGCCATACTCAAGTTAATCATTATTAGTAGACATGCTCAGAATTAAAAAGCTACAGCTAAGAGATTTAAACTATAGAATTGACAGGGCAATACATAAGCAATAAACGACACATACACAGCAAAATCAACATAAGTAAAGGAATTCATAACTCATTCATGCTTAGCATTCTATACTAAAAGGTTTAACGTTAGGGGTTCTCACTCAAGCAGTAAACATTCCTCGTTTCTCAGTGAAAGTAAAGCATTGAAATATAGAAATGGCAAATTACAGAAACTAACAACAATGAATTTACAACAACTAAGGACTTAACACCACACACGTACACTACTTGTGGGTAGGGCCTCCACTGGCCAAGCCTTTACCTAAATCCTTACCCTCTATGACGAAAACTATCATGGACAACAACTCCTAGCAGCTCCATAGCACACTCCTCAGCTCACGGTCAGCACCCCAAGCTAATAGAGTTTCCCGAATAGCAGCTCCAACAACTCCACAGCTTGCTCCTTGCTTGCTACACACACGTATCTTCACTCACTAGAAGACTCTCACCCACAAGAGAATCTCACCCACAAGAGACTCACACGCAGGAGCTCTCACACTCGCAGGGGACTCACACTAGACTATTTTTCTCTCGGAGGATTCTCTCTCTCAAGGTTCACTCACGCAGGTGAAAAATGCTGGACTGAAAATGGAGGGGAATGGCTTAAACTCGAAGGCCATACCTGGAGTCGACCAACGTACACCTAAGGAAAGGGAGGCATTGCGTCGACGTGGGCTTCAGAACGGGGAGGGACGACTTCATGTCTCCACCAATGGGATTTTAATTGCTACACAACAAACCTTACACCCTAACTGAGATGTTTCGAACGTGAGGATTCGTCGTGGCCTCGTCCGCATCCATCCAAAAGTCACTATTCTTCTTGATAGAATGCACTTCCAGACAAAGGTTGGCGTCCTTACCTTCATCTGCATTTGTCCAAATCTGTCATTCGGACAAAGAATGGCGTCTGCATCGGCCAAAACTGTCCAGAAATTGGACAGATTCAAAATGCCTGCTTCCGCATGCATCTGCCACCGTCCGCATCCGTCCGAATTCGCCATTCGAATGAAGAATGGCGTCCGCATTCATCATTCGTATCGTTCGAAAGTGTCTAGGAATTGGACAGATTCAAGTCTTCAGTGTCCGCGTGCGTCCAGGTTCGTCCGAAACTTCACGACACAGGCAAAGTTAGGAAGCAAAATCATGTCTTGAGTCATCCTAAGACTCAGGGGCGACGTCCCATACGTTTGCGGACGACATTTCTTGTTCCCATGTCGTCCCCATGCATTCGAATTCGTCCAGAACAGCCTTTCCTTCACATTTTCCTACTTAACTTTTATCTCATAATATTTTTTCCATAAATATACGTCACAATTTAACACGTATCAATACACAATGTAATATGTAATTATTCTGTAATTTAATTACATCATGTATACGAGGAAAATGTTATCGGGATATTACATATTTAGTTTCACATAATTTTATTTATTTTGTATGCATAGTTTTGTTTATAATGTATGCAAAATAATAACATGTTATTTAATAACATTGAAATTAAGTGAATTTGATGTTGAGTGATTTAATATAATTTTATTTAATTGAAGAGTAGCCACAACATTTTTAATTAAAAAAATTATATATTAAGTATTAAAATCACATTATGACATTTTTTGTAATTAATCTTGTAAATGTAATAAAATATATCCCACAGGATATTTTATTGTATTTACATTGTTAAGTAGAATAAAATATTAAGTTATATTTCTTAATTACCCACAGAAATTGAGAAAAAAAATTTAATTTGATAGTTTTATTATTTTGTTGAAAAATTAATTTTATTGAATTAAAGCTTTAACTCACAGGCAAGTTTTATATTACTAGATTCATTACTATTGCATGATTTACATGGGTAAAACATGATATTCAGTTTTGCCTCTTTTTTAAGCATGTTATTTACTTTTTGCAGCTATAAATTTTTTGAGTTTCTCTGATATAAAATACAATATACCAGAGTTAAGAGGTGATAATTATAAAGTATGGAATGAGAGAGTTCTTCTTCATTTGTGGTGTGTGAACATCGATTATGCTATATGAAAAGACAAACAAGTAATTACTCCGACCAGCACTCCCGATAATCTTGCTCTTTATGAACGTTGGGAACGTTCAAATTGCCTTACTATAATGTTCATAAAGACTAAGATTGCTGCTGGTATTTGTGGTTCTGTCGAGCAGTACAATGATGTTGTGCTATTACTGAAGGCTATAGAAGAGCAATTTGTGACTTTAAATAAGGCACTTGCCAATACACTCATCATGAAATTTCCATCCTTAAGGCTCACTTCAAATACGGGTGTGCGTGAGCACATCATGCAGGTGAAAGACATTGTGACTCAACTTAAGACACTTGAGGTTGATATGTCATATTCTTTCCGGGTGCACTATATTCTGAATACTCTTCCACGGCCATACGATCCTTTTAAGATCTCTTATAACACACATAAGGATAAATGGTCAATTAATGAATTAATGACCATGTGTGTTCAAGAGGAAGAGAGACTAGTAATAGAAAGAGGTGATAGTGCATTCATGATGACCCATGGAAAGAAAAAGACAAAAGACAAAAAGAAAGATAAAGGGAAAGGTAAAATACCGATCAAATTTGGTGAAATCAAGAAGGAAATGAAATGTTATTTCTGTGACAAGAAATGACACAATAAGAAAGATTGCACCAAATTTAAGGCATGGCTTGAAAGAAAAGGTACACTAATCTCATTTGTTTGTTATGAATTTAATATGGCTCATATTATTTATAACACTTGGTGGATTAATTATGGTTCTACAATCCATATTTTGAATACCTTGCAGGGTATGTGAAACCTTCAGAAATCAGTGGGAAGTGAACACAGCATCTATTTAGGAAGCAAGATGTATTCACATGTGGAAGTTGTTGGAACATGTAGTTTAATTCTCAGCAGTGGTTTTATTTTTAATTTAGAAAAAACTTTGTATGTTCTTAGTTTTTCTAGGAAATTAATTTCAGTTTCAAGACTTGTACTTTTGGGTTTTTCCTTTATGTTTTCATATGTAAACTTCAATTTATTTTACAAATCTGATCTTGTTGGAAATGGTACAATGTCTAATGGTATTTTCTCTATCGATTTACAAAATGATATCACTTATGATGTTATGCATGTTCACACTGGTGTTAAAAGATATGTTATAAATGAGGATTCCTCTATGTTGTGGCATCAGAGATTGAGACATATCTCCATATAGAGAATTAAGCAATTGGTAGATGATAGAGTACTTAGTACTTTAGACTTTTCTGATTTTGATACATGTTTGGACTGCATTAAGGGAAAGCAAACCAACGTATCTAAGAAAAATACTAAGAGGAGTTCAAGGATATTAGAGATCATACATTTAGACATTTATAGTCCAGTTATGGACTCAAATGATCCGAGATACTTCATCTCTTTTATTGATAATTACTCACGATACATGTATCTCTACTTACTTCATAACAAAAATAAAGCATTGAATGTCTTTAAGGTTTTCTAGGCAGAAGTAGAGAAACAATGCGGTAAGCAAATTAAGATCGTGAGGACTGATAGAGGTGAGGAATATTACAGTAGATATACTGAGGATGGACAAACACCTGGTCCGTTTACTAGATTTCTTCAAGAGCATGGAATTGTTGCTCAATACACCATGTCTAGTTCTCTGGATTAGAATGGTGTGGTAGAAAGAAAAAATCAAACATTATTGGACATGGTGAAGAGTATGCGTAGCAACTCTAAACTTTTAGATTTCTTGTGGCCTGATGCACTTAAGATGGCATTGTATATATTAAATTGAGTTCTAATCAAGGCTGTGAAAAAATGCCATTTGAGTTATGGAAAGGTTGGAAACCGAGTTTGAGACATATACGCATTTGGGGATGCCCGTCTACAGTCAGAATTTATAATCCATAAGAAAAGAAACTAGATCCAAGGACCATTAGTGGCTATTTCATTGGATATGCCGAAGGGTCTAAGAGGTATAGATTCTAGTGTCCATCTCAGGCACTAGGATTGTGGAATCAAGAAATACAAAATTTCTTGAAAATGACTTGATTAGTGGAAGTGATGGATTTCAGAATATTGTTTTAGAAAGAGATCACATTGATGTTCAACACTCTTACTCAAGTGATAGATTGATTGTTGTGCACAACACTCCTAGAGTTCAAACGAGTGTTGAACAACTAATAAATGATATTCCACAAGCTGTTGATTATAATCAGTAGATCGAATTCTTGAGGAAGTTCTAGAAATTTTTGATCAACCAGTTGAACAACAAATTTCTCAAGAAAATGTTGAAACAACACTAAAGAGTTCTACTAGAGAAAGAAAATCAGCTATTCCTAGTAATTATGTCACATATCTACAAGAGTCGGAAAACAATATAGGAGCATAAAATGATCCTGAGACATTTTCACAGGCCATAAGTTATGGTGAATCAAGTCTATGGTATGATGCCATGAAAGACGAAATGAGTTCTATGAATTCAAACAGAGTTTGGGATCTTGTCAAGTTGCTTGATGGTGTAAAAGCAATAGGTTGGAAATTGGTCTTTAAAACTAAAAAAGACACATTAGGCAACATTTTGACGTTGGTTGCACATTTTGATTTTGAGTTACAACAAATGGATGTGAAAATGGCTTTTCTCAATGGAGAGCTAGAGGAAGAGGTTTACATAAAACAACCTGAAGGATTATCCTCTAGTGATGGTGAGCATTTAGTTTGCAAGCTTAAGAAATCCATATATGGATTGAAACAAGCCTCCCGTAAGTGGTATTTAAAGTTTCATGATGTTATCTCTTCATTCGGTTTCATAGAAAACATTATGGATCAATGTATATACTAGAAGGTTAATGGAAGCAAAATTTGTTTCTTAGTCCTATATGTGGATGATATTTTTCTTGCAACTAATGATAAAAGTTTATTGCATGAGGTGAAACAATTTCTCTATGAAAATTTTGATATGAAGGACATGGGTGATGTTTCCTATGTCATTGGTATTAAGATTCATTGAAACAAATTCCAAAGTTGCTTGGGATTGTCTCAGGAAACTTATATCAATAAAGTTTTAGAGAGATATCGGAGATTGTTCACCTAGTGTTACTCCCATAGTGAAGGGTGACAAGTTCCATGAGAACTAGTGCCTGAAGAATGATTTTGAGAGAGAGAAAATGAGGAACATTCTCTATGCTTCAGTTATTGGAAGCCTAATGTATGCTCAAGTCTGCACAAGATCTGACATTGCATTTGTTGTTGGGATGTTGGGTCGATATCAGAGTAACCCTTGTAAAGACCACTGGACTTCTGCAAAGAAAGTGTTATGGTACATTCAAGGGACCAAAGACTACATGCTTACCTACAGATGGACGGATAGCTTGGATGTGATTGGATACTCCAATTCAGTTTTTGCTGGCTGTGTTGATTCTCGTAAATCAACATCAGGATATATTTTTATGTTGGTCGATGGAACTATATCTTGGAGGAGTGCTAAACAGGGTTTGACTGCCACATCCACTATTGAGGTTGAGTTCATATCGTATTTTAAGGCTACTTCGCATGTTGTATGGATGGGGAGTTTTATTTCAGGGCTTAGAATCGTTGATTCAATTTCTATATCGCTGAAGATTTATTGCGATAATTCAGCTGCACTCTTTATGGCTAAAAACAACAAAAATGTTAGTCGAAGTAAGTATATCAACATTAAGTATTTAGCCATAAGGGAACGTGTTAAGGATGGTTCAATGGTCATCGAACACATTAGCATTGAATTGATGGTCACCGATCCTTTGACTAAGGGCATGCCACCATTAAGATTTAAGGATTATGTAGTTAAAATGGGACTTGGATCCATTATGTAATTTTTTGTCGTAAGAGCGAATGTTTATAACTCTTATAATATTTCTCATTATGATATTTATTGTGTACCGATTCAGTTTAAGAAATATACTTCAGTTTTGAACCTCGAATAAATATAGGGTGGTTTATTCATTAAGTTTATGGGTAATAAAGAAGAAACATAATGCATTGTTATACATAGAATATAATTGTTGATTACATTAAGAGAAGTTATCGCTATGATTCATGTATTGTATTTTCTTACTACAGCTAAATTATAAAATACAGATCAAGTGAGAGAATGTTGCCAGTTATTTTTTATTTATTAACTGCCAACTCAATGTGGTCTGGTTCTAGGCAGTTTCCATTGACGAAACTGCCCACAATACACCCACACTGCTATTTATGTTCTTGATGGAAGTGTTAGCCCAAATGTGTTAGGCTCATTTGTTTTGATGATGAATATTTTGATTGCAATTACTAGTTGTTTATTGTATTTATTCTTAATTGTTTAAATATTATATTTGTATTTATATTCAATGGAAAAAAGGGTATTAAAGTGTGCTAACAAATTTATCTAAGTCTATGCAATGAATATATACTATTTTGGGACTTAGAAATATCAAGGACTTAAAGTTGTGGCTGAGAATTGAAGGAACGAACGTAACAGCAAAGGAACGAATGTCTCGTGTCTGATGAACTGGAGAAACGGACATTTGTGATGATGAATCGGACATCTGACATATTAAGCCAAAGCAAAAATGATAGTTTGCTTCCGAAGGATTTGAGGAACGGATGTCCATCATTGAGAAACAGACGTCCGATATATGAAGCAACGAAGGAAAAGGTTGACCACACAGACGACCGCGAAATGTATAGATTGCCTAAACTCACAATAACTATATTTCCAATGGCTAGAAGTGTTCGATCGAAAAGGAAGTGGTCGACCGAAAATGGACAAATCTACAAATTCAAGACCATCGAAGCTCAGTGGAATGATCCTAGAATTGAGGTGAAGCCCTGCCAAATTTTATACTCAATTCTAAACATATTCTTGAGCTTGTAAACGTAACTTTCCTCATCCCTAAACTTGAGATTTACTTTAAGGAGAGTTAGGTTTTAGATTGTACTTCCATATCCTCAATCTTTGTACTCCAGCGTAAAGGGTGACGACCTACGAATTTGTTAAGTAAAGGGTGATGCCCCGGAACAATCAAAAGCAAAAGGTGATACCCCGTAATAGTCAAAGCAAAGGGTGACACCCCAAAATAGTCATTATAAAGGTTTGTTTGTCACCCGTAAGTCAAACATTGCCAATCAGGGAGATTGGACGATTATGGATCTCCAAGTGGAATGCATGGAGCGCAAACGTAGGCCATAGTTGATGAACCGCGTTAACAATCGTGTTTGCAATCTCTATATCTTAATTTCTTTATTTTTTTAATTGTATGATTTATATGTGATAAATCACTTAGGGATAGAAAAATGAATATCGCACAAAAAGATTAGCTGTAACGACCAAGTTTTCCTTTTACTTTTTAAAAATGCATGAAATTTAAAACTTTTCTAAAGCGACGTAAACCTTTATCCAAAACCCTTTTTATTATGAAATCAGAGCGCGCTTCTTATAACCTGACCGTCAGAAATCCTTTTACTTTGACTCGTTATTAAAACCGTGATAATTTTGTAGGAAACTATGGTTATAAAAATCTTTTATCAAAACATAGCGGAAGTGTAAATTAACTTTTCTTTGAAAACGTAGCGGAAGCGTAAAATAGTTCATTGACAGACAGTTAATTACAGTATTAATTATGTTTTACAATTACTTACTGCATTCATTAGCCTGAGCAGCCGCAAGTCTCGTCCGCGCAAATCTAGCATCAACTGCTCCTACATCTGTTCATCATTATTCTCTCATACTTGTACGTATATCGCAAGTAGTAACCTATGAGCCAAATGCCCAATAAGTGATAATACCTAGCATGCTATAATACTACATGTACTTTTAGTTCTCGTCTTTTTCTTATCTTCTTATCTTTTACGTTTTAATTATCGTTTTCGTCATTTTCCTCTTATCTTTTTATCTTTTGCGTCTTAATTATTATCTTCCATTGGTCTTGTTTTCATCGTTGACCTCCGATATAGCAGCGATGAAATAATCCGAAAGCCTGCTAATCATTGGCCGCTTGTCCCAGCATAATCCAGGGACCTTGCAATAGATACGAGCAGCAATGACATAATTCGAAAGCTTGTTAGAGACGATGGCATAATCCGAAAGCTCGCTAGAGATCGTGTCCACCAAAGACTTAAACGGTCTCACATCATATCATTGCCCTTATGTTTTCTTTACTTTATTATGGCTTATTATTCGTTCGTTATCATTTTCTTCATTCATGATTTGTTTCTTCGTTCGTTATTTATTTCTTCATTTGTTATTTGTTTCTTTGTTCGTTATTACTTTTTAGGAGTTATTATTTGTTCGTTATTTGTATCTGTTTCGTAGGATGCTCGTGAATGCATGCAATTTCTAAAAGTATATATAACCATTCAACGTGCGATGCACAAAACGTGCTATAAGTACTGTAGACATGCTGTAAAAGCAATAAACAACGAAACGTGTGATTAATAATTGTAAGCATGCTTTTTAAAAACAGTAAACAACGAAACATGCTATTAAAAACTGTAGGCATACTTATAAAGTGGTAATCAACGAAACATGCTATTAAAGACTATAAAGAGTGTAGACATGCTTGGAAAGCGGTAAGCAATGAAACATGCATTTCCTATTCTTGTGATGTAGGGTCTGAAGACCAAAACACACACATATCACTTACCTCGATTTTTCGTTCAACGCTTAATACTAATCTTTCTTCTTCTTAGTACCTTCACATTCAGAAACACCTAGTCGTTAATACAATCATTTAATCTACTTATTAAATCTTAATGTCTTTCTATCCTAATTCCCCGTTACTTACTAAAATTTCCTAAATAGAGCTGTTTTCTTAATTACTACCTTGCTTACTGATTAGTCCCAATATTCATGCCTTTATCCAATACATACTAACAATTTGATCTTAACAGCCAGTAGTTAACCAGAGATTTAATAACAACTTCATAAATGTGAACTCACTTAACACTTGTTCCTTAGCAATATTCAATTCCAGAACCAAGTTATAAATCATAGCATACTCATTATCAGAGCGGCGGAAATCAAAAGTAGAAATTTAACCGGTTTATCTCTGACAATATAAAGCTTAACATTTCTGCACTTAACAACTTCCAACGTAACAGGTTTATACTTCCTTTTTAACATTTATTCCATTTTTTTTACCATTTATAAACCAAACAGAGAACATCATCCAACAAGAGATTAATTAATTCCATTCTTTAACATTTCAAATAGCTTCAACATATGCAAATCCATCTTAACATAACCCTCCCTTTTTTTTTCTCAACATCTTCTTCTAACAATTACTCTACTCTTCATAAACAGAACATAAACATCAAATGAAGTCACAGCCAGTAGCTTACACAACCAAATCAGAGTACACAACTCATATCAACCCAATTAACAAATTATTAATTTCCTAAAACATACATCTAACAGATTATTCCATTCGAATATACACATCCAAGAATCCATAATAACAGACTATATCATTTCATCCAACCACAAATAGGTGTCCATTCCAAGTTGCTAAAATTATACATAACCTTAAAACAGGAATTAAATGATCAACACAGGATCCAATTGACTAATTACAGAGAAAGGAAGCTCACCATCTAGACAAGGCAGACCCGAGCCCTACATCCTCTCTTCTCCCGGCTTCAAGAAAACTCAGACAGACCAATCCTCCAGAGAGCTCTCAGCTCTTTCTTTCCTCACACACTCGTTCTCGGTTTTATAGAGAAGGTTCCCCTTCTCTGACTCTTAATCCCTCCATCCCCGCATTCTCTTGAGGCACGCCATTCCCTATCTCTACTCTATATATCAACACTCGATAGCCTATGCCTCCACTCTCTCCATCTCTAGACAAATCTCCAACAATATTCCTTACTCTATGCAGCTTTCCAGAGGCTGTCCATCATGCGGGGTGTGAATCCAGGCTGGAAAGGAGGCGTGGGTTGTATGTTTCATCATCACTGGTTCGAACCCAACCATAAGTTGGACCTAGGCCTTCGGTCGATCCAAAACAAATCGCCAACTTCCCTTGTCCCTCGCCAAATTGTCGATCGCAAATCGACACTACCCCTGCCATCACACGAACACCAGAATGCCAAGAAGAAGGAAGAAATCGACTAACAGCTTACCTCGGCCACGAAATCGCTTCCACAAATTGCAATTGTAGTAGGGCCGAACGAACTCGTGCCCTAGCTCTGCATGGTTCGCGCTCATGAATGCCGCGCCGGTGACCAGCAGCTCGCACACCAGGACGTTGCCACCCGAGCCTTTGTCACTCGCACACTCGCCTCCCGTTTGTCGCCTCCATCACTCCCCATTGCTCTCTCTCTCATCTCCCGTTCGTTCTCTCTCTCTCCCCCTGGTTTCTTTCTCTTCACCGCGAAATGGCCAAGGGCCAGTTAAAATTCTCCTCCCATTTAACTCTGAACCAAACCAGCAAAGACAACTTGTTTGAACTGGTTTGGCTGAACCGGTTTAGTCACCCAAATCTCCTTTAACCGATTTCCCTACCTTCTTCAAATTTATTTCTTTTTAATTTAATCCCAATTACACTATATTCATTAAATCCTCTTCCAAATAATCCAATTTTTCCTTCCCTCTATTTTAATTTTTCTTTAATCCAACCCTTCAGTTAATATCCAATTAATCTCCAATTAATCACTCTCCAACATTTTAATTTAAATTTCCATATTACGAATACGTCCTTGGTAATACCCCTATAATTATCCAATTACTCAAAATACCTCAAAATTACTTTCCAATTATCCTTATTAAATTCTAATAAAAAGTCGGGGTATTACATTAGCATACCTAATTCACCCCCCTATAGGCATGCACGAGTCCTAACAATTTGTATCAGAGCGGATTAATTTAAACTTTTGTGCATATTTTATAGTCTTGGTTATTGGATTGAATTTTGTGTTGAAATCTATTTGAAAAATTTGATTGAAATTTTTGAGTTTATATAATTGATTATGGATTTCAATACATATGTTGAAAGATAATCCACAACTAGACCTGCACTATTTTATGGTAGTGATTATTTATATTGGAGATCTAGGATAAGAATATTTGTGCAATCCATTTGCTTTATGAAGAATCATTGAAAATGGAATAAATATTCCTAGATCATCTTGTACTTTCAATGAATTAGATGAACGCAATTTGAGCTTAAATGCTAAAGCCATGAATGTCTTATATTGTGCTTTAAGTAGAAATGAATTTGATAAAGTACAAACATGTGTTTGCACTAATGAGATTTGGAAAGTTATTGAGCTTGCACATGTTGGTACAACTCAAATTGAAAGTGATGAAAGCACATCCTCAGAAGATGAGGAAATGGCCAACGTATGCTTCATGGCCAAAGAAAAAGAGGTAAACAATTCATCTAACGACTCTAATGATAATTGTGATGATAATGATGAATTGTTTGATGTCTTTAATGAATTGCTTGATGTCTTTAATGAATTGCTTGATCAAACGTAAGTTTAAATTGTTGAAAAAGGAGAATGACGAATTGAGGAAAAAGCATGTTTGTATTGTTCAATCTTTTGAAAAAGAGCTTAATGATTTGAAAACTAAGAATGATGAATTGAATATGTTTATCAAATCACTTGAAAATGAAATTAGCATATTAAAAGTGAAAATTGATAATTTAGATAATGTTGTGCTTAATTTCACTAATGAGAGAAAACATTTAAATATGTTCCTAGAAAAGCAAAGGGTTACGCTTGACAAACCCAGAATTGGCTATCAACCATTTACTAAAAAAATAAATATAATAATTTCTTTGTTGGCCCATCTATGTGTAATACTTGTAATTGTATTTGGCATAAATTATTTTGTTTTCCATTGAAATTAAATGACAAAATAATTGGTTCTAAATTTGTTTGGGTTCCTAAGGGAACCATTGCTAAGGATAAAGTGCCCAAAAAAGGTTTGGGTGCCTAAGAAAAACACTTAGGTGTTTTTCGATTTTTGAAGCAAGAGTTTGCATATTATTTGACGATATTGCTTAATACTTATACTCTTGATGGAAAAGATTTCTTTCTATGCAAATAGGTTGGAATTTTATTTCCTTTGTGAATTTTGATGTGTAGAATTGCATACTACTTTTTGGTATCATTTTACTCCCCAACTATTTGATTTTGTGCATTGAGATAGAGGAAGAGAAAAAATTTTTAACTTGATTTTTTTTATTTTTTCAATTGGTATCTTAGATGTTCTCCCTCCATATATGCTTGTTGATAACTCTATAAGGGGAGAAGAATATGAGAAGTCTTTAATTGCTCAAAGGGGGAGAGAAATCTGATTTCAATATTTTGATTTTGTTGATTTCAATTCTCTCTTGGAAAGTTGAATTGAATCGAATGCTTATGTTCCCTCCAATATTTTGTTTTTGGTATAAAATTTGATAAAGGGGGAGTAACATTTGTTTTGTTTCAATAATGACTTTGATTGTTTTAGACTCCCCTCCCTAATGCTTGCTTTTTGATTATGAAGAAAAGAGGGAGATGAATGATAAGTTGTTGTGAGGGAGAGAGAGAAGTTGTTATGGGAGAGAATTGATAGCATGTATGCATGAAATTAAATGTTAAATAAATTGCATAAACTAAGGGGAGAGATCAAATATGCAATAATATATGCACATGCTTAGGTTTAGGAATAAACAACTAATTAGATTTTGTCATCATCAAAAAGGGGGAGATTATTAGCCTAAATGTGTTAGGCTCATTTGTTTTAATGATGAATATTTTGATTGCAAATACAAGTTGTTTATTGTATTTGTTCTTAATTATTTAAATATTATATTTATATTAATTGGAAATACCCTCAAAATGAGTATTAAAGTGTGCTAACAAGTTTATCTAAGTGCATACAGTGAATATATCGTTTTGGGACTGAGAAATATCAAGGACTTAAAGTTGTGGCTGAGAATTGAAGAAATGGACGAAACAATGAAGGAACAGATGTCCCGTGTCTGAAGAACTGGAGAAACAGACGTCTGTCATGATGAATAAGAAGTTCGACATATTAAGTCAAAGCAAAACTGACAGTTTGCTTCCGAGGGATTTGAGGAACAAACATCCATCATTGAGAAACGGACGTCTGATATATAAAGTAATGAAGGAAAAGGTCGACAGCACGGACAACTGCAAAATGTACAGATTGCCTAAACTCACAACACTATATTTCCAACAACTAGAAGTGTTCGACCGAAAAGGAAGTGGTTGATCGAAAATGGACAGGTCTATAAATTCAACACCACCGAAGCTCAACAAAATGAACCGAGAATTGAGGAGAAGCCCTGTCGAATTTTATACTCAATTTTAAACATCTTCTTGAGCTTGTAAACCTAACTCTCCTCATCCATAAACTTGAGATTTACTTTAGGGAGAGTCAAGTTTTAGATTGTACTGCCATATCCTCATTCTTTGTACTCCAACGTAAAGGATGACGCCCTACGAATTCGTCAAGTAAAGGGTGACACTCTAGAACAATCAAAAGCAAAGAGTGACACCCCGTAATAGTCAAAGCAAAGGGTGACACCCCAAAATAGTCATTGTAAAGGTTTGTTTGACACCTGTAAGTCAAACATCACCAATTAGAGAGATTGAGCGATTATGGATCTCCAAGTGGAACGCTTGGAGTGCGAACGTAGGCTGGAGTTGCCGAACCGCATTAACAATTGTGTTTGCAATCTCTATCCCTTAATCTCTTTATTGTTTTTAATTCTATGATTTATATGTGATAAATCACTTAGGGATAGACAAACGAATATTGCACAAAAAGATTAGATTGTACTTCCACATCCTCAATCTTTGTACTCCAACATAAAGGATGACGCCCTACGAAGTTGTCAAGTAAAAGGTGATGCCTTGAAACAGTCAAAAGCAATGGGTGATGCCCCATAATAGTCAAAGCAAAGGGTGACACCCTGAAACAGTCATTGTAAAGATTTGTTTGACACTCGTTAGTCAAAGATCACCAATTGCGAAGATTGGGCAATTATGGATCTCCAAGTAGAACGCTTTGAGCGCGGACGTAGGCCGGAGTTGCCAAACCGCGTTAACAATCGTGTTTGCAATCTCTATCCCTTAATCTCTTTATTGTTTTTAATTGTATGATTTATATGTGATAAATCACTTAGGGATAGAAAAACAAATATCACATGAAAAGATTAGCACACCTAATTCACCACCTCCCCCCTCCTTTTTCATCCCTCTCTATAGGCGTGCGCAGGTCCTAACAGGAAGAACATGAAAATTGAGTGACTTTTACATAGTGTTTTAAGAGTAAGAAAACATTGAAGGAGAGGTTCCCCTAGCCTTCAATTTCATTTAGTAAATACACTATCGTATTGAGGTCGAGTGGTTTGGAAAAAAACTCTTTAAGAGAAGGAAAACAGCTATCCCCAATTTCAACATCAATAGCTAGAAGTATTTCAATTAATTTTCACAATTTGATCTAAATTCTTTAATTTTATTTTATAAAACATGTTTAGATCGTTTTATATTGATTACATCACCACTTGTTTGAAGCCTTTGTGCAGATATAAAAGCCCCAAAACAACGTCTTTTATGATCTTAAATCTTTACTCTGAATTCAAAATCGTTTTTGAGTCGTCGAAAAGGATCTGGTCCAAGCTTCCATTCGCCATAAACTCGTAAACAAGGAGAAGATCTATCATGACCCAGAGACAGGCCGAATAGAAACGTCGGGTCAGGCGACCCGATCCTCATAGAGAACCCGATCACCAAGCCCATGGTGTGAGTTTTAGCGGAAGACTTTTATATATTTAACTCGGCACAAAAGATGTGGGCCTTGGTCCATATAGTGATCACGAGAAAATAACGATGCATAAATTAAAATTAAATTTAAAATATCATGCAACAAATCCAATCCGACAATATCAAGGTTTACAAACCCAAATAGAATTGTCAATGTGCTCACCCAATAACAACAAATCGTTCAAGCATAAATAAGAGAAAATTGCAGCTCCTGATCCTCAGTTGTTCTTGCCTTTACCTGAAGTTTTTAGAGTCGTTGGGGTGAGAAACTAACTCAGTAAAGTATAGCTATACTAGATGCACCTCAAGCAAAACTGTTTTTTCTCTAGTTTCGAAAATAGTGTTATGTTTCTCTTTTAACCCTACATGGATTTTAAATCACTTTAAACCTCTTATCATTTTATTAAATAGGCCTGTGGCCCTCGATGTGGTTGCATAAAACCTTCTGTATACATAGACAGCTATATTGTAGAAATATGTCAATATTGCTTTCCATACGAAAATGCCATAAGTGAAAAAAGATGGTCACTCATGGATCCATCTCACACTCATCATAGAATAGGTGGTCACCTGTTGATGACAGAACCTCATGAGGCTGAAGAAGTAACAATGACAGTGATCCGTGGATTCAACATGTCACCCAAGTTGACGACGAACCAATCAGTGACGACACAACTCGTATGATCATATACCTAGAATGAGGTTGCTGGTGATGGATTGCTTCTCAACTAAATACCTCAAAGTTCTAAATAATCAAGGGTTGTCGATGAGCAAGCCCAAGCCATCACGCCACCCGCTAAATGAAATGGTATCAGGATAAGCAAAACTCAGTGTTAAATAACTTGCCAACTCCGTGTGACAAACCCTAGCCAGGTTTAGGGATTTGAACCCAAGGAAGCATAATCACCTTCCCATCTCCACTATCAACTTTTAGGGCTCAAAACCTGAGGACATGTCACCAATGCCCCATCTCCCTTTTCGCACGTACAAACAATCAACTTTCATGCAACAGAAGGTTTCCACGAAATAGTCTCGTTATGCTTTAGCGCTAGAGTGCTTAAAGCATCAAGAGGATTCATCCTCCAATATATGCACAAAAATCTCAAACCATGTACGAAAATTAAACGTGAGAAAACATACATATACATAAAAACCGACGTGCTGCCAAAACAGTCCCCGTCATTTTTCAAGTGTGGTATTCTACAAAATTATCATTTTGAAAGCGGGATGCAATGCAATGAAGAGGTATAGAAATCCCTACCTTTTCGATGTTCCCTCTTGTCGAGTGAAGCAATCGTCTCCTCGAGGATGGTATCACACTAGCCAAAATCGTCCAAGCCTAACAAATGTTTCAAACATGGGAATTCATAAATTAATTCTATGAAATAAGCGGGAGGGTCCTATACCGGAAATAGAAGCCCAACCGACGTGTAACAATTCATCTAAGAATCCTTATAAATTTCCCAAACTTTATCATTCGGTAAACTAATAGTACATTAACAATGTAAATAATAGATCCCTCAACGTGTATATTCACAGTATAATTAACCTAACAAAAATCATTTCATCCTACATCATCATTCAATTCTCAATTTCCTGTATAATAGTGAATAGAACATCTAATCCAGAAATCAAACAGAACCAATTTTTCAGCCTTAATCTTTCATCGTCATGGTAGTGAAAATCTAGAATTAAGTTGTTGCCTTGAAATTTAGAATTCACCAACACATATAACAACCTAATATATCCCTCAAACTCAACATAACACTAACTAGTTGATTCTTCCACAATCACCACTCAGTAAAACAGTAACAAAACAAGGGCAATCCGTGAGAAAGTTTATTAGTCCACAATGCATATCCTTGGTCCACAGAGCAACATTAACACGACAACCCTATCATCAATGGCAGTAACAAATGGGTGAGTAGAACTATACCCAACCAACTAAGTAATAAGTCCTGGGATATTAAACGTAACCAAACTACTAAAGCAAAACAGGACCAAGCAAAAACAGATCAATATCATTGGCATTTTCATCAATAATCCCGTAATGAAATAGAGGCAGAATGCATCATCCAATTCAAAAATCAAAAATAGAACTGGAAGTTTCAAAACAGAGAGAAACCTTACCCCGCGGTTTGTCTCTTCAGAAAGCTCCCAGATAGAGCTTCACAATCGCTGGCGATTGAAAGCTTTGGCGTTCCATTTGCTGCTGTCGTTGGCCGAATGGTTCTTCCCTAGCCCGCTCTTGAAAATGCTCAAACAAAGTCGAAGCTCCCGCTTGGAATGCTTCTCAGACGGTGTCTCAGGTCGCCGTTGCGTCTCCTTGTTATATTCCGCAACAACTACATTGGGGTAGACAACGAAGGAGGAAACCACGTCGTCCTACATTTAAAGCCTAAAGCGAGATGTCGTTAGCTAATATGGAAGAAGCTAAAGATATTTCGTATAAATAGAAGGAACGGAAATGTGAATAGTGTGGAAAAAGTCTATTATCTTTTACTCTCTGTTATTTTTGTCTAATTCCTTCTATAATACTCTTCTGTCTTTGTCTAATGAATGAAAATAATTCTTCCATCCAAAGTTGATCTTCCCAATCCATAACAATTTGGTATCAAAGCTGTAATGATCTACAATGACAGAGACCCATTCCAAGGCAAACGAGCAGACGCTCTGGCGTATTGACGGCAAGTTGAAGGGAATCGATACTTCCTTCAATATGGTTTTTCGCATATGGAGGTAACCGACAAAATGTTTCAACAACTTATTGTTCGTCAGGATCGTTGGAGGCCACAATTCTTAGTTTGGTTCAGGATTTTGCGTCTAAACATGAATCGATCATGGCGGCTTTTGCTCAGTTGCTTCCAAATCGAACTGAACCACTGTAAATTCCTACTTCAGTTGCTTCTACTTCTTCCAGTGCACAGGTTTCCACACAGATTGATTATAAACTACCAGATTTTCATTCTCAATCAAAATTACCCCGGGTGGAACTTTTGTTCTTCTCTGAAACAGGACCACGAAAGTGGATTCAAAAAGCTAATAAGTATTTTAAGCTCCAGCAAACTCTGACTCATCTCCATTGGGCATTGCTGAATTGCACTTACAAGATCAACTGACATATAGCTTGATGGTTTTATCTCTTCTTTTCCTCAAGCTAATTGGGATAAATTTGCTACTGAGTTGTGCCGCCATTTTTCTGAAAATACTGCTGAAGAGGTTATTGAAACTTTTTCCAAAGTGTACTAGGTTAGTTCGATGAAAAACTATATTCAGTGATTTGAATCTCTTAAGGCATTAGTTCAACCCTTAATGCCTCGTATGTCCGAATCATATTACATTTCTGTTTTCACTAGTGATTTGAAAGATGAAATTAAAGCCACTGTTAAAATCAACCAGCCTTCGACTTTAGCTCTTGCTTTTGAGGTTACTTTATTACAGGAGCAATCAATTCAAGCATTGCAACGTTTGCCAAAATATTCTAAATCTTTGACTAGATCCAAATGGCCGAATAAGAGTTCAATTAACAGCCAACCAGATTCTTCTTGGTCAAAGTTACCAAAACTATCTCAAGAGGATTTAAACCTCAAATGCAAATTGGGACTCTGTTTTAAAAGTAATGATAAATATACTGCTGGGCATGTTTGTAAGAATCAATCACTTAATTTTCTTTTAGCGGCCTCCTCAGATTTGGAATTTCCTGATTCTTCTGGTCCTACTGAAGAGGTTATTACAAAAGAAACTGAAGATATTGAAGTTTCTCTTAATGCTTTGGAGGGATATACTTCTCATTCCACAGTCTGTATTTCTAGCCAGATTGCTAATCAACAAGTTTCTATTCTTATTGATAGTGGTTCATAGTTTTATTGATTAAGCTGTAGCCAACCGACTTCACCTGCCTTTGGATCACACTCATTGTTTACTTGTGACTGTAGCTAACGGAGCAAAGTTACTTAGTGCATCTGTTACTCAAAATGTTCACTGGAGTATGCACAATCATAACTTCAGCTTTGCTCTTCGGGCTGTTCCTCTAGGCAGCAGTGATTTAATTCTAGGAATTGACTGGATAAATTTTGTCAATCCTGTCATGTTTGATTTACTTAAAGGAATTCTACGCATTACAATTGCAGGAACTGAAGTTTGTTTTCCTACTTGCTCCACAGTTTCTTCTTTAGAAATCTATTCTCCAAGGAGTTTTTCCAATTTGGTAAGACAACAAAATTACTCTTTATGGGGTCACTTGCAATCAGTCTCTGTTGTTCAGGGACAACCTATTCCTCCTACTATTCAGACTCTATTGGATTTATTTCAAGACATGTTTCAGGTTCCTACTGGCTTGCCTTTGTAGCGATCTCATGATCATGCAATAACTTTGATAGCTAATGCCAAGCCATTCCGAATTGCTCCATATCGTTGCCCATATTTTCATAAAGCTGAAATCGATTGCTTGCTTCAAGACATGTTGTCAGAAGGTATTATTGTACCAAGTACCAGCTCCTTTGCTTCTCCTATTTTGTTGGTCAAGAAAAAAGGATGGTCAGTGTCGCTTTTGTGTTGATTATAGGCAACTCAATGCTATGACTATCAAAGATAAATTTTCAATGCCTCTCATTGATGAGCTTATAGATGAACTTCATGGTTCAGTCATTTTTCCAAGAGTGACTTGCGTGTGAGATACCACCAGATTAGAGTTAAAGTTGATGATTGCCATAAGACTGCATTTCACATATACCAGGGATTATATGAGTTTTGTGTGATGCCCTGTGGGTTGACGAACAATCCCTTTATGAATAATGTGTTCAAGCCATTTCTTCGGAAATTTGTGCTTGTTTTTTTTTTTATGATATACTGGTTTATAGCTCTTTTTCGGAGATTCCTTAGGATTGATTACCGGTGGAGTATACAGACCAGGGCCAAAAGCAGCCTTACAGGTTGCTTCAAACCAAAGTTGTTAAAAAATGCAATTTTCCGATTACCCAATGGCTGATTCAGTGGGAAGATGAAACGGCAGTGGAATGCAACTTTGGTCAATACGGAGGATTTTTCTGACCAATTTCCAAAGTTCGAACCTTGGGGACAAGGTTCTTCTGAGGGGGATGCCTGTTATACGCCGCAACGGCTGCAATAGGGTAGACAGTGAAGGAGGGAACCACATCGTCCTGCGTTTAAAGCCTAAAGCGAGATATCGTTAGCTGACGTGGAAGAAGCTGAAGATATTTCGTATAAATAGAAGGAACAGAAATGTGAAAAGAGTCTGTTATCTTTTACTTTCTGTTATTTTCGTCTAATTCCTTCTATAATACTCTGCCGTCTTTGGCTAATGAATGAAAATAATTCTTCCATCCAAAGTTGATTTTCCCAATCCATAACACTCATCTCCTCCTGAAATCCCTCTCTCTCAGCCGAAGCGAATGAGAAGAAAACCCTAATTCTTCTTCTAAAATTTCTCCCGCAAACTCTCGTTCTCCTTTCTTTTCATTTTAATCCCTTTTCCATTTTATTTTCTTTTCTTTTTTTATTCTGCCGTGGGTTTTCCATTTATTTCCCCCTTCATCTTTTTAATTTTTAAGTCTTTCTTTTTTATTTTATCAATTCTCCTGTATTTCTTTCTTCTTCACCATTTATTTACTTTACTTCTTGACTCCCCATTTCAATATATAAATGTAAATAAATAAATAAATAAATATATATATATATATATATATATATATATATATATAACAAATATACACATCTCATATTAAATAATTTACTTCAAATCCCGATTTATTTCGAATATCATCCGAGGATGTTTACTGCTCCAATTTAATTCTTCAATTACATTTCATAACTAAATTTTTCGATTTATTTTAACGTTATCTGGCAACGAATTATTTAACCTGAATAATTTTTCAATTTCATCTCTTTGATTTATTTACCATTTGGTAATTATTTAATTTTACTGATTTTGACCATTTGTCTGAAAAAAATCATACGTAGCCGCTACGTGACAAATCGGGTCAAACTTTCCATGTCTTAATCGACTCTAACATGAAAAATTAACATGTAAAATTTCTTATAAAAAAATTCACGGGTTTTATAAGATCGCCGCCCCGAGGGCACCATCGGAGGAGCTGAACTAAGTTCCGATTGCGAAGCAAGCCAATAGTGCCTATTTTGGCGGCGAATTCGCACAGACCCTATTTTGATTTGCGAGAAATTCCCTTTACTGCGATTTGGGTTTTTCATTTCGGTAACAGTCCTTCGTAGACCTGTCCAAATCCACCACGGCCGAGGAGCTCTTTGTCTCTGAAACCTCTAGTCGCTTGCTTGAGCTCTTTGTAGGAGTATCTATGTGGACCCACTTGAAGCTCCCATGGCTCAATTATATCAGCGTTCTTGATTTTTCTTACGAGATAAATGAAGGAAATTACTGCAAAAACAAGCACAATGGTAGCCACAACTGAAAGTCCAATTGTTAAAGCTGTCTGCTTTTTTAGGGGTTCTACAACTGGAAGTGACAGAAGAGAGGATAAATCGAGATCTTGAGCTTGTCCGTTCATCTTGAAGTTCCATCCTAATACATAATATGAGCTAGCAAGCAAACCAGTTGAAGCTATTGAAATAACGAATGAGAATCGGAAAAGAGAAAGAGAAAACAATGAACACCAAATTTACGTGAAAAACCTAAGACGAGAAAAAACTATGGGCAGAGGAGAGAAATCACTAGTTGAAATCGGTACAATGAGCTTTGCGGCTCAAACATATATTTATAGCATACAGGAATCTCCAGTCATACTGAAATAAAAAACCCTAATCCTGCAGGAATTAGGAAACCTCCAATGTGGGCCGAAACCAGCTTGACCCAATTAGAATCTAGGTTACACTGAACCCTAACAATCTCCACCTTGACACGAATTCCAATCTATAAATATATCTTCAAAACTCTAGAAAACCTCCTCTTCCACAAAAGCCCCTCAGGGCAAAATCAGCGGCTAATACCAACCAAGCTCAAACAATCCTTGAACTTGGGTGTGAGCAAAATCTTGGTCATCATATCAGTAGGATTATCATGAGTACTGATTTTACTAACAGTAAAATCACCATAAGCAACCACTTCACAAATAAAATGATAACGAATATAGATGTGCTTCGTCCTCTCATAAAACATCTGATCTTTAGTGAGAAAGATAGCACTCTGAGTGTCATAAAACATTGTGGCAATCTTCAAATCTCCACTGAGCTCACCAAACAAACCTTTTAATCATATATCTTCTTTACAAGCCTCTGTAATAGCCATATATTCTGTCTCTGTAGTAGACAACGCAACGGTATTCTGTAAGATAGCTCTCCAACTGATTGCCCAACCACCAAATGTAAAAACATATCTGGTAAGAAATCTTCTCTTATCAATATCTCCCGCATAATCAGAATCAACATATCCAATAACTGGATCTTTAGTTCTTCCAAATTGAAGACAAACATCACTAGTTTCACGCAGATATTTAAGAATCCACTGAACAGCTTTCTAGTGTTCCTTTCCCGGATTCGCCATGTAACTACTAACCGCACTAACTGCGTAAGATAAATCTGGACATGTGCAAACCATAGCATACGTGAGAGATCCCACTACACTAGAATACGGAACTCGTGACATATAATTAATTTCATCATCTGATTTCGAGCATAAGTTGGATGAAAGCCTGAAATGAGCTGTTAAAGGAGTACCAACAGGTTTAGACTTGTTCATGTTATACCTGGAAAAATCTTTTTGAATGTACCCACTTTGACTTAGGTATAATTTCTCAGCTTTTCTATCTATCTATATCTCCATACCAAGTATCTTTTTTGTTGCTCCCAAATCTTTCATCTCAAATTCTTTGCTCAGTTGTGCTTTGATCCTTTTGATTTCTTCTATATCTTTAGCTGCGATTAACATATCATCGACATATAAGAGCAGATAAATCACTGACCCATTCTGACTATTCTTTATGTAGACACAACTATCATAATTGCTCCTTCTGAAATCTTGAGCAAGCATGAATGAATCAAACCTCTTATATCACTGTCTAGGCGACTGCTTCAGACCATAAAGGGACTTCTTCAAAGAACAAACATAGTCTTCTTTTTTGGAGACTATAAAATCTTTAGGTTACTGCATATAGATGTCCTCCTCAACCTCTCCATGTAAAAATGCAGTTTTCACATCCAACTACTCAAGTTCAAAGTTGTGCATACCACAACACCCAGCAAAGCTCGAATTGAACTGTGCTTAACCACTGGAAAAAACACATCAGTGAAGTCTACACCTGGAATCTAACTATATCCCTTAGCAACCAAACATGCTTTGTACCTGTCTTCTTCAACACCTGGTGTATCTTCCTTTTTCTTGAACACCCATTTGCAATGAACAACTTTCTTTTCTTTTGGCAATTTAACTAAGTCTCATGTGTCATTCTTCTGAAGAGATTTCATCTCCTCCCCATGGTGATCATCCATTTCTCTGAATTTTCTGAAGTCACGGCCTCTAAATAAGTAGACGATTCTTCACTAGAATCAATGCTTTCAGCTACACTCAAAATTTAAATAACTAAATCTGCTTCACCATATTTCTGTGGAGGTTTAATCTCTCTTCTTGGACTATTCTTAGCGATGGAATACTCTGACGAAGCTAATACTGGTGATTGTGCGGAAACAGTATCACCCTGGTTATCTGAGCTGGTCTGACCCAAAGACTCTTATGTCGACCCTGATTCAACTTCAACCTCAACCTCGCTACTAGATAGATGATTAGTCTTATTTATCAAGCCCTTTGAAGATGAATTAACAACCATAGAAGCTTCATCAAATACCACATTTCTGCTCAATATGACTTTCTTGAATTCAGGACACCATAATTTATATCCCTTAATGCCAGACTTGTATCTAAGGAATATACACTTCAATAATCTTGGTTCTAACTTGCCTTTATCAACATGAGCATACGCAGGGCAACCAAACACTCTCAAAACTGAATAATCAACTAGAGTACCAGACCAAACTTCTTCAGCAGCTTTCTTATCAAGAGCATTAAACAAAGAACGATTCACAATATAACAAGCATAAGCAGCCGCTTCAGCCCAAAATGGCTTAGGTAAACCAGAATCTAAAAGCATACACCGAACCTTTTTCATTATAGTTCTATTCATTCGCTCTGCCACTCCATTTTGTTGTGGAGTACCCGAGACTGTCACATGCCTCATAATTCCTTCTGACCTACGGAAAGAGTTGAACTCTTCCGAACAAAACTCTAACCCATTATCGGTGCGTAGATTTTTTACCTGCTTTCCTATCTGCATTTCAATTAAAGTCTTCCACTCCTTGAACGTAGCGAATACATCACTTTTTTTCTTTAGAAAGAACACCCAAACTTTTCTGAAAAAGTCATCAATCATAGTCAGCATATAATGTGCCCCTCCCTTGAAAGGCACCGGTGTTGGACCCCAAAGATCTGAATAGATATAATCTAGTATTTCTTTCGTACTGTGAGTGGCTGTAGTGAATGTGACTTTCTTCTATTTCTCGTTAAAAAAAATGCTCACAAAACTGTAATTTACTTGTGCTCTGACCATTCAAAAGTCTTCTTTTGCTCAGCTCATTCATCCCGTTTTCACTAATATGCCTTAGACGCATATGCCATAATCTGGTAAGGTCTTCATCTGACAATGAAATACTAACTGCAGCATCCCCAACAACTGTAAATCCTTGTAGAACATATAAATTTCCAGACTTTCTTTGCCCTTTCATCATAGTAAGAGAACCACGGCTGATCTTCAAAACTCCACATTCACTGGTGTACCTGTACCCTTTCAGATCAAGAGTACTCAACAAGATCAAATTTCTCTTCAAATCGGGAACATGTCGCACGTCACTAAGTGTTCTAGCAACTCCATCATACATTTTAATTCTGATCGAACCAATCCCTGCTATCTTGCACATGAATTATTTCCCATCAATACTACACCTTTTAACACATACTCATATGTTGCAAACCAATCTTTATTGAGACACATATGAAACGTACAGGCTAAATCCAGAATCCACTCCTTGGATGGCTTTGAGTTTCCGTCAGACACTACTAGAAGACCTCCTCCTGATTCATAATTGTTTTCTTCAGCGACAACTGCTTCACTAGACTTCACTAGATGTTTTCCCTTCTGATCAGCTTCCTCTTTTCTTTTATTCTACAATTTGTAACACTCAGATTTTATATACCCCCTTTTCTAACAGAAAAATAAACGTTGTTTATGTTCCTGGACTTTTATATGCTTTTTGAACCCTTTCTGTTACTGTTCCCTTTATCAGACCTCTCTGATGTTCTACCCCAAGTAATCAATCCTTCTCCTTGAGTTTCAAATCCAACTACAAGGTGCTTCATCCTTTCTTTTGAAAGCAAACCATCGTAGATCTCTTTCAGAGTCAACGTGTCACGATTGTACAGAATAGTATCCCATAAAATATTGTACGATGTAAGCAATGAAATTAACAAAATCAAACCCAAATCTTCCTCATCATATTTGCATTTCATTATTTCCAAATCTGAAACAATTTCTTTAAACGCAGTCAAATGTTCTTCAATCGAAGTTCCTTCTCGCATATGATAAAAATATAACCGCTGCTTCAAATGCAACTTACTCGTCAGGGTTTTATGCATGCACAATTTTTTCAATTTTGACCATATTTCAGCAGCAGATTTCACCTTTAACACATCCTCCAAAACTGCATTTAATAAATGAAGAAAAATTAAAGATAACGCTTTTTTGTCCCTCAGATATTTTTCCTCCTTGATCCAAGACGCTGACATTTTATCGAACCCCAATAACGTATTGTCCAATTCCATCTAAGCAAGAAGATCTCGCATCTTTACCTGCCATATCAGAAATCTCGTATTCCGATCCAACATCGAAATTTCATATTTCATAGAAGCCATCTTTCAAAATTCAGAATTTGCCCAAAAAAATTGACAGAATATCCACACCAAAATTAAAGCCCCAAATATTCCAGAAATAATCCAATCAAAAACTTCACAATTTACGCGATGGAATTTTTATTCTTCAAAACTCAAAATTCACACAGCAATATCCAATATTTAGAATAAACAACCGGGTAGGTTCTTGCTTCCTCGGTGAAGTCCAGCTGACAGCAAGCTGTGTCGTTCAACAGTGGGATGACAGCGTCTTCTGTGTAGTTTTGTTTTCGTCGACGAAAGGGAGGTCGACAGAGGTGATGGATGGCAACGAGGGTGATAGAAGAGAAGTAGGCAAAGGCATTGTTCTTCTCTCTCTGTTTTGAATTGTCCAAAGGCGCGAGGGCTTAGTTTGCATCTTCGCTTTGGAACGATAGACGGTGCATGAGACGGCTTCCTCTCTAGACAGATTGACTTGCTGGCGCGACACTGGTTCTCTGTTCTTCACGGTTCTGTTCTTTGAGGAGCGCCTCCTCTTCGCTTCTCTTCTTCGCTTTGTGGAGAACTCCGCGACAAGAGTTCTTTCTTTATTTTGCTGGAGAAGAAGGGTTGCTGATTGCAGGCAGCCTTCGTTGCTGGAGATTAGGAGTAGCGGGCAGGGCTCTTCTCACGAGCAGCCCTCCCTTTTAATTTTTTTCTTTTTCAATTTCCTTTTCCAAAACCAAAATCACTAACTCATTCCACCTCAGATAAATCGAAAACCTCAATTTTCAGAAACCTTCAACTTTGCTCTGATACCAATTATTGAAATAACGAACGAGAATCGAAAAAGAGAAAGAGAAAACATTAGACACAGAATTTATGTGGAAAACCCAAGATGGAAAAAAACCACGGGCAGAGGAGACAAATCACTAGTTGAAATCGATACAATAAGTTTTGCGGCTCAAGCATATATTTATAGCATACAGGAATCTCTAATCATATTGAAATAAGAAACCCTAATCCTGCAAAAATTAGGAAACCTCCAATGTGAGCCGAAATCAGTCTGACCCAATTAAAATTCGGGTGACACTAAACCTATCAGAAGTAGAGAATCCGACATACATGTAATCCTTAAAAATGGGTGAGAGATATACCTTGAATGACAAGATGAGTTTACTTGGTTTGGTCAAAAATGGTGAAATCGTCACATTAAAAATAGAATCCACTGAATCGTAATTGATCCAAGTTTTGATGGCTTTCCCACATTTCAGATTCAGATCCTATTTCATGGATTTGATTCATCGGTGTAATAACCGGCGGCGGTGGAAGCATTCGACTCCATATTGTTATGTCGATTCCGAAATGGTTATCGTTGATATCTCCGAACTCAAAATCCTGAACAGTATCGAACTCAACGGTGAAGAGATGGTTTGAGAAATCACCCGTGTTGTTGGAATTAAGAAGACCCAGATACTGAACGGGAAGAGCTTTAAAGTCCTTCGATGGAGCTATGGCGAAGGCCAATCCATGGCCATCGAGCTTTGGGTACTCAGGAATTATTCCGAAAGCCAATGAGGAAAAAAAAAAGAGAAAACTTTAACATTTATAGAGTTCTTAAACTGAAAAGGGGAAGCATAAAAAGCTCTACCCAGTAATTTATTGGTCTCGTTAGTTAGCTTCAAATTTTCATTGTCCTCAATCTCCGTTATGCTGATGAAGGTTAGATTTGCTCCGGCGATGGAGAATTCTGTTAGATTATTTTCTAATAAATCTATAAATATGGTCTATGTTAATTAAAGTATATTGATTTAATATTAAGGTACTTAATGTGATGATTGTTAAGCGTAAAAGAATTAAGTTGATTGGGTTTTAATTCCCTCACCTTGAATTTGTTAAAATGAATAATATATGGTTAAAAAGAGATATAAATGAAATGTTATTTACGTAATTCCCTGTAAATAGAAAGGGCAATTATGTAATTACATGTAAAAAAATCTTCAAAAAGATTTGTACCATATTTTTTTTCTTGGACATATGTGTTAGACAGAAAAACACATGTATTAAATAGAACAAGAAAAACTAATAAATCTCTTCCATGAAGAGAGACGTACACAGAAGGATGAGAGTTTGATAGAGAGAAGAAGCAAAGAACAATGTACTTCTTCACTCATTTTATTCAATTCTCTCTCTCTCCTTATTAATGGCTACTCTCCCCTTATTAATGGCTTATCTCTCTTCTTTTCTTATATACATCTCTTTTGGACGCGTAAAGAGACAATGGCTTCATCTGGATACTTCTTCCTAAAAACAAAACAAAAGTCTCTCTCTCTCTCTCTCTGGTTATTCTCTTATTTTTTCTTCCTGATCATTTCTCTCTGTGATTTTCTTCTGAAGTAAGAAGAAGTAAAGCCAATCATATTCCTCCCTTAATCATCAAAGGGAGAATGAAAAGAATAAGGTTCAAGGTGAGAAAAAGTTTTTCAGATCAACGTTACATAAACAACAGCATGGATCAAGGTAAGCATAAAGGTTTGTTTATGTAATATCCCGATTTCATAAAGGTTTTTTTTTTTTTAATACCCGAAGAGATTACTAAAATTACTTGTTAATTAAATAGAGCGAATAACGAAAACACATATCTTAAATAAAACGTTTATTAGAGTTAAATGCGGAAACACAATTAGTTATACAAACCAAGTTTGGAATTTAAATAAAACTTCGTAAAACATAAATTCCATTGGAGAGCCACGGCCACACATGTCTACTTCGCCGGATAACTCGCCTCCTCCACGGGGAACGCTTCCTCATCCGCTCCCGGATTAATCAATTCATTACAATCACCTACACCACAAGTAGACACTGTAAGCCTAAAAAGGCTTAGTAAGGAATTGGAAAACAAACAACAAAGCACAACAAATGCTTCTAACTGATTATATCGGAAAGGAATCCGCCCAACCGTTCTTTACTCACTGTTACATCTTTTAAACTCATGGATCGAGTTGGGAGATTAGAGAACCCTAGCAGGCAATGGGGGGAAACTCGGCATCTAACACCCTAGAGTAGACAAGCTTTTCTTTTCAATCCCATGGGCGGGAAAATCTTACGTTTAGTTTACCAAGTCTACCGATTAGATCCGAACCATTAACTCGGTCGCTAATTCCCTTACGTACGTTATTAGTTATTTTACTCACATTATGAATACCAACCCATTCGTGGTATTTCCTAAGGGTTTCTAAGACCATGAACTCGCAACCCTTAGACTCTAATAATCAATTTGGCATTTAACAGTCAAACTAACATAAAATCTTGAAACTATCAAGAAAGCAATCAAGTCTACCAACAATTCGTATTACATTCAGCACATTGCAATATATAATACCTCTCAAAAACAATGGTTTGATTAACTAAACAGCAAAACAGGTAACTATACTTTGAAAATCTAAAAGAGTGATTTCAAGTATAAACATGTAAATTAATTAACCAAAAATCTAATCTAGTCAATTACATGCTTTTGGATATACTAATTCTAGATGATAGTATGACAGCTTATATCGATAATTGGACATATACACATGTTTATAGAACTACTCTCTCATCCAAATTTGTACACTAAAGCATATGCTGTAATTTCTCAAGATAACAGCGAATTCCACCCTATTTCATGCTAATGAAAGAAATCTACTAAGTATACAACCTATCAACAAGACGTGTGATCTTATTTTCTACTTGACAGAAATTTGAATCATTCTAAGGACAAGTTGATTATGTTTAACATTGACTTTGTCTACTTACAAGGTTACGATTGGGTTACAATTGAGCTAAAACAATCTACAATATGACTTAAAACAAAACATTTTATCATGCTTGAAGAAACAGCAACTAAACACACATTATGCTCAGAGAAAACAAGATGGTTACAACTAGAAATCAAGTAAAACTAACTAAGAAAGTGGAACTTGATAGTAGCACAAACAACTAACATATAATCCTAACCAGTCCCAAACTCCAAACGGAGTTACATACGTTAAAAGCAAACACAAATTGGTATTAACAAGCCAAGAGTAGCTGACTACATATCAAGCAACCAAATGGAAAGGAAAACAACACAAAACTTAACATAAATCATTCAATTGAACTCAAACATACAACTTTTACTTGTGGGTAGGGCTTTTGGAATGCCAACACCCAATTCCTTATCGTATCAACCAATGAAGGTCCTCTGTGTAGTGAAAAATGCAGTGTAAACCCACGACTCGTTTCAGCTCAACCACTGGAATTTTCTCCCATCACCCTCTCGGCCTCTCTCTTTTTAACAGGCAAAAACTTATGGCAGCAGGTAGGCAATCATCTAACCAGTATAATTGCCACCTATTTTGAGTAATTGCTAATAACAATGTGTTGTAGATCCGCGGACAGTGCGAGGTCCACAAAGGACTCGGCACCCACGGCATTCATTGCCCAAAATCCATCCAGTAAAGACCAAGACAAGTGACTCACGTTGGCCACGTAATCCCGTACGAGCTTTCGATCGAGCTGACCCACTTCGTGTCCTGCAAACCTGGCAGTCCGTCGCACCCGAGCTTGTTGAAATCGAACCTATCGCACGCCGACGCTGCACGCCGCACCGCACGCCGCTCCGTGCCCGTCGGCGCAGCCCGTGCGCCGTCCACCCACGCGAAGCCCAGCCGTCGCGAGTCGTCGGCCGGTGAGATCTCGACTCGGCCCTCTCTCCCTTCTCTCCCCTGTTTCGTCCTTCTTGTGTTTTGAACGTGAAGGAATGGCCTCTCTGGCCATTCCTTTTAATTTATTGTTTTATGTTTTTTTTTAATTAATTTATTTATTTATTTATTCTTTTCTATTTTAAATTAAATCAATTTAAAATTATTTCACTTTTAACTTTTCCCCCTATTTTCCACAACCCTTTAATTAAATTCTTAAATTATTTTCAACTCACTTCTAATTGTTGACTTATTCCAAAATCTCGTCGACGATTATCGGCATAGTTCTTCTATCGGCTCTGAGCAGTTAACATCCTTTGTCTAATAATAGCCACTGAGTCGACCGCTTCTTGAACTAATTCCGTTCCATAATGCTTAGTTTCACCCACTTCGCTCCAATATAATGGAGAGCGACACCTTCTTCCATATAAAGCTTCATAAGGAGGCATCCGAATTGTTGCTTGATAATTGTTATTATACACAAATTCGACCAAAGGCAGGATCTTCTCCCATCCAACATTAAATTCAAGCACACAAGCACGAAGCATATCCTCGAGTGTTTGAATCGTCCTCTCACTTTGCCCAACAGTTTGGGGATGAAAAGCAGTGCTAAACTTCAAGTCAGTACCCATAGCTTTATTTAAACTTCTCCAAAATCTTGAAGTAAAACGTGCATCACGGTCAGAAACAATAGAAACTGGAGTCCCATGAAGACGAACAATCTCTTTTACATATAATTCGGCAAGTTGACTCATCGAAGAAGTCATGGATACAGGCAAGAAATGAGAAACCTTCGTCAAACAATCCACAATCACCCATATCGCATCATTTCTATTTACATTCCTTGGTAAATGAGTTACAAAATCCATCGTAACATGTTCCCATTTCCATTCGGGAACCGGTAAGAATTGAAGTTTTCCTCTAGTACATTGGTGTTTAGCTGGCGCCATACGATACGGATTCTTTGAAATAGGCTCGGTTCCAGGGTAAAGATCAATTCCGAATTCAATTTCTCGATGAGGCGATAGACCTGGAAGATCGTCAAGAAAGACGTTAGGGAAATCACGAACCACTGCAACATCTTTAATCTTGGCCTTAGAAGTCGATGTAGCATCAATAATATTGATCAAAAAGGCTTCACATCCATTCCTCAGTAATTTATCCGCTCGAAGTGCCGAAATAACTGCACACTCGCACGGGATCTTGGTTCCTTTGAACATATGAGGCATTCCATCAGAAGCATAGAAATAAACCTCCTTCTTCCTACAGTCGATCACTGCATGATGTCGTGTTAACCAATCTATGCCAATGATGATATCGTAACCCTTGAGCTCTATAACTATCAAGTCAACTCCAACACGAATATGAGTTATGAAGAAAGACCTGTCCAGATCTTAGACTCTAGAGTGAAAGAGCTTCGAAACAAGAGTATTCCTTTAGTCAAGGTATTATGGAGGAATCATACAACAGAAGAAGCAACGTGGGAGAAAGGAGAGGATATGAAAGCTAAATATCCGGAATTATTTAGCGCTTAAATTTCGAGGACGAAATTTGCATAAGGAGGGAGGAATGTAATATCCCGATTTCATAATAGAATTAAATAATTAATTGGGTATTATTGAAAAAATTATTTGGAAAGTATAAATTAAAGGGGGAAAGTTAAAAAGTGAATTTTAAATTTTAAATTGGTTTAATTTAAAATAGAAAAGAATAAATTAATTAATTAAATAAAAACATAAAACAATAAATGAAAAGGAATGACTAGAGAGGCCATTCCTTCACATTCGAAGCAGGGAGACGCGAAGACAGGGGAGAAGAGAAGGAGCAGCCAGATCTCGTCGGCCGACGACTCGCGACAGCTGGACTTCGCGACGGCTGGACGGCCTGCGGGGTTCGACGGTGCACACGGCGCGGCCCAGTGCGGCGTGCGGCGTGGAGAGTGCGACGGGTTCGGATGTTGGCGTTGTCCGATTCGCAAGGCACGGGTAAGCTCAGTAAAAATGGTAAACGGCGGTGAGTTAGTCTTCTTGGTTTGTAATTTTTGCCCCTGAGGATCAATTTACTGGATGGATTGGATTATTGGGTAGTTAATGCTTGACAAGGACAGTGGGTAGCGTGTGTTCCGTGGACCTCGCCCTGTCCGCGGATCAACAACACATTTTTTGGGTAGCCATTACTCGAAATAGGTGGCAATTATACTGGTTAGATGATTGTCTACCAGCTGCCATTAGCTTCTGCCTGTTAAAAAGAGGAATGAGTCCTCTACCGAGAGAGTGAGCTGTGAGGGTGATTCTAGACAACCATTGCTGCATTTCTTCAGTGCACAAAGGACCTCCACCTGTTGATAACGGTAAGGAATTGTAGGTTTTGGCAACTTAAGCCCTACCCACAAGTATAGGTGGTCTTTTAGTGATGTGTTCCTTACTTAACTTTCTTATTGGTGTATTAATTGAATGTAGTTCTAGTTAAATTCTTGAAGTTAGTTTAGTGATTGTTTTATTGTATGCAACTCCGTTTGGAGTTTGGGACTGGTTAGATTAGTCTTGAACATTGATTTATGTTGATTTTCCACCTTTAATATTTGTGCTTTAATCATTGTATTTCTTTTAGTAGTTGCGCTTCAATCCATATATTTGCAAGCATTGTTAAATTGATGGATATTCTAGTTATTGAAAGCATGTTGTTAGTCTAGTCTCGTGTCGAGTTTGAATCCAAGTGAAGCATGTCATATCTCTAGCTTAGTTTCAATTCAAGCATGACAAATTGGGTAAAATCAAGCATGATAAATTATAGTAATTGACTTAGTTTTAAAGGTATGGAAGTTGTAGTAAATTGCTTGGTTTGTTAAATTGTTTTGATATGCTTAGTTTTAATTCAAGTTTAAGTAAGCATGCTCAATTACATCAATTTGCTAGTTTTTAATCCAAGCATGATAATTGAATTAAGTTGCTTAAATTGAATTCAAGCATGAACAACGACAATTTTATGTAAGACATGATAATTTCTCTGTTTTCTTGTTAATTACTTAAGTCTATTAAAGAACATGAAATTAGTGAGTTTGCTTTCATTAAATAAGTCTTGATAATTTATTTTAGTTGAATGTTCTTGCTAAACTTATTGTGATATGTGTTGCACTTTCCTTATGGTTGTGATTATAAGATTTATCTTTTGATAGCTAGGATGTATTCCTTAGGTAGATGAAATAGCAATTGTATGTTAGATTGATTGCTAGAGTTTAAGGGTGGTGAGTTCATGGTCTTAGAAACCCATAGGAAATACTACGAATGGGTTGGTATTCATAATGTGAGTAAAAGGACTAATAATGTACGTAAGGGAATTAGCGACCGGGTTAATGGTTCGGATCTAATCGGTAGACTCAGTAAACTAAACGTAAGATTTTCCCGCCCATGGGATTGAAAAGAAAAGTTTGTCTACTCTAGGGTGTTAGATGTCGAGTTCCCCCCCCCCCCCCTGCTAGGGTTCTCTAATCTCCCAACTCGATCCACGAGTTTAAAAGATGTAATAGTGAGTAAAGAACGGTTGGGCGGATTCCTTTCCGACATAATCAGTTTGAGGCATTTGTTGTACTTTGTTGTTTGTTTTCCAATTCCTTACTAAGTCTTTTTAGGCTTACAGTGTCTACTTGTGGTGTAGGTGATTGTAATGAATTGATTAATCTGGGAGCGGATGAGGAAGCGTTCCCCGTGGAGGAGGCGAGTTATCCGGCGAAGTAGAGCTGTGTGGCCGTGGCTCTCCAATAGAATTTATGTTTTACGAAGTTTTATTTAAATTTCAAACTTGGTTTGTAAAACTAATTGTGTTTCCGCATTTAACTCTGATAAACGTTTTATTTAAGATATGTGTTTTCGTTATTCGCTCTATTTAATTAACAAGTAATTTTAGTAATCTCTTCGGGTATTTTTTAAAAAAAATGAAGAAAAAGAGTATTAAATTGACGGGTCGTCACAGTTTATCCGTAATTAAACGTAACGGTTGGTTGAATCAAACGACGTTAATTGATTTTGGAAAAATTAAATATTATTCGTACGAAAGTATGAAATTAAAAAATCTAACAAATTCAACATAGAAGAGGTCGGTGGACTAGGAAAAAGAAGCATTGTGAGGAAGATGATAGCAAAGAAGAAGCTGAGAAATTGAAAGTTGGCCATGGCAAAATTTAATTATTATAAATTAAAATTAATATTAAAATTTAATTATTTTTTTTAATAATTACAATAAAAATTAATATATTATAAATATTAAACAAAACTCTTAAATCCTAATCTTACAAGACCAATGTAACTCGAAACTTAATCTAAAGACACAAAAATTTACCAAACACAATTCTATAGCTTTGAGTTACTGGAAAATACGAAACGCACCAGTTAACTATTGACTAAACTCATTTCACATGTAACTCAAGACCAACTACACTCGGCAAGAACTTAGTCAACACAAAATATATTAACTCAATCAAAATAAAAAATTTGTTCATAAAAATAAAAAAATTATAAATTATAAATTTTACAACCCATAAGCAATTATACCAAGCTTTTAAAAAATTGCCCAATACAATGTCGTCTTTTAAAAAAGGGAAGTTAACATCACAAACTTTATAGTTTTGGTTCAGCAACATTGTAAACCCTATGAAAAATTTGTGAACAGCTAAAACATTGAACTATGAAAAAGAACGATGTCAACCACACAGTTACATTTTCTGTTAAAATTTGTGGACGTTAACGCTGCAATTTCGTTAAGACCTAGAACTGTCGAACAGAGACGTTCAAGGCAGCAACAACGAACGTCCTTTAATGATGAGTGACGTCCAAGGCTAATCCAATAGACAGACAAATGACATAAGTAATCAGAGAGGCGTCCATTTTAAGAGAGGGACGTCCGTCTTAAGCGAGAGACATTTGTTTTGAATTGAGAGATGTCCGTTTTAAGTTGAAACGACGTCATCTTTGTCTGTTTTAAGCGATGGACGTCTATTAATAGCTTGGGGACGTCCGTTTTAAGCTGAGAACGATCTCGTCTTTGTCCATTTTAAGTGAGGGACATCCCTCGCTAAAACAGACGTCTCTCAACCTATGATGGACATCCTTCGCTTAAAACAGATGTCCCTCAACTTTTAACAAACATACCTAGCTAAAAACTGACTTAAGACAACGTCGTTTTCAGCTTCACTCAGCTAACAACATACGTCCCTCACTTAAAACGAACAAAGACGACGTTGTTTTAGCTTAAAATGGACGTCTTTCAATTCAAGACAAATGTCCTTCATTTAAGATAGACGTCCCTCTGGCAATCTAAGTGGAGGTTTCCAACGAATATCCTTCACCATAGTAAACTTTGAAATTCTTGAATTTTCAATTTTCTTTTCAATTGCAATGTAAAATTTAACAATGGAATTCTTTTTTCTTGGAGGATTAAGAGTTTAACATCGACTTTGAAGGTCGACGCTGACGGACGAGATCGGCAGTGAGAGAAAAACTTTTCAGGTAACGAAAAACAAAAATTTTGAAGATGGATTTGGATAAATTTTGATGTTAGAGTGGCTGCGGCGTTTGTCTCTATAATTTTAGATGGAAAATGCGACGATAATATTTGTATCGTTTATTTTTCATAGTTTGAGATTTTAGGTATTTGCAAAAATTCTTTAAAATTTATATTGCTGATGTTCTTAAATTATAGAATTTGTGGTGTCAATTTTCCTTAAAAAAAAAAAAAAAGGGTTACAATTTTGATGTCTAAGCAGATATAAGCCTGCGGTGGATAAATTTTTTTGACTAAATCAAATATTCTAGCCTAGGCTCCAGGAGAAACGCCGGTTGAAGCATTTTCTAAGAACCTCCTTTAAATCATATTGCAATCTGTCTTATTCTATGTTGTTCTCCACATTCAGAACCGTGACCAGCTACTCCTTGACCATTTCCGAATTACAAAATATTTTCATAATCGCATAGCTAGGAATTCTGGGATGTATTCAACTGCCTAAGTTTATTTCCTTCTTCTACGCACTCATATTTCTTAGTCCATGACGCCATAGCTCTTTGCAAACCCGGTTAGCGGTCAAGCAAGAAGATGGAAACTTCGATGTGCGACCAAATCAATGCCGTTCCTTGGCCTGCACGCCAACTGTTTGTTTAAATGCCTAATTGAAACTCAGAGAAGAGAATAAATTTGGCGATCGACTTTTTTGCAGCTCCATCCAGCTTCCTCAATCGCGATGGCTGGAGAAGACAATAAATGGCTCCCCCAAACTGCTCAATCAACACCCGTTATTCCAAGTATGTTGTTTTTGTTAGTCTTTCTCCCAATTGGCTCCTCTTTGCTTTTTAAATTATCATTCATTCTGAAAAGTGAAAACTTGTTATTTTATGTCATACTCTATTAATATCTGTTCGAATTTGAAATAGTTTTTTTTAAAACAAAATCTTGTTAACAAACAATTGAAAGATTTCAGATGAATTTAAAATTTTTTTTTTTATAATTTGGTATCTAAAATTTTAAATTAATAGTTTATTATTTGGGTAATTATTAATATTGCCGTTAAAGTATTAGAGTCTTTTTAACTGACAATTTGAAATTTTATTTTTGTTATCTAACATTTAAAAGTTTAACGAGTTACCAACAAATAATCTCACAGCTTTGAGGCCCGTTAAATGATAGATACTTTCTGCAACAAAAAAGGTAATTTTCACAATTTTGCAGCGAATATTTGTCTTCCGCTGCACCAAATATCCTTTCTACAGCGAAAAGAGTAATTTCTATTCTTTCCACAACGGATACTTGTCTTTTGTGGCAGAAAGTAAATTCTATTTTAAGAAATTTTTTTTCGCCGTAGAAGACAAGTATCTGCTGCAAAAAAATGTAGAAATTACTGTTCATGTTAAGGACTGAAATATCAAGATAATGATACATTAAATGTCTTGTTTTGATATTAAATAATTGGATGATAATGAAGGGTTGGGATTTAACATCAAGTGTCCGAACAACTTAATTTCCTTAAATCGTGCAGGGTCTTACAAACAGTTAGAGCAGCTACGAGAATCAAACACGCCGGTGAAAATGTCGTGGCCGGGTCTACAGGGATTGACCATAGAAGAAGCAGAGAGACGACTAAAGGAAGAGATGCCCTACATTCGAATTCAAGTGGTCGAACCGGGTCATTTTACTACTTGCGATTATGTATTAGAACGTGTTCGATTATATGTCGACGAATCAGGAAAAGTAGCGAAGACCCCTAGTCTTGGCTGACCATTAGTGCATCTTTGTTTCCAAAAATCAGTGAATTTCTCTTGCTTGCCCTATGCATTATTTTATTATCGAATAACAACGGTTGGAGAGTTACCCCTCCAAAATTCTATGTTTGGGACAAGAAAATCAAGCAAGAAGATAGAAATATGTTCTTTACTTGTTTGCATAAAATGTCAAAATGAAAGTTTTATTCATAGTTTTTGCTCTTGTTGGATATGCATACGATGGATTACGAGTCAATGCATGCAGCGTGCTAAGGAGAAAATCAAATATAATCACCGGTTTAAAGCAAAAATGGAAGCAAATTTCAGAAATTTGGAGCACTGTTAGTCTCCACAAATGAGAGGACTAGGAGAAAGAGAATCAAAGCCACTATCCATATCCCTATGTGCAGCGAAGGAGTCAGAGGTAGCAGGGTTGAACGAAGAAGAAGCAAAAGAGTTAATAAATTCATCAAACCCATCGCCGTGACGGTCCTTTCCGCCGTCGTAACCGCCGGCAGCCATCAAATCGTCCGCCAAACCAATCTCCCCCTCCAAATACCTCACGACCTGCCTCATGGTCGGCCGTTTCACCGGAGAGTTGTTCGAACACATCAACCCCAGCTTCAAAACCACAGCCATTCCAACCTCGTCGTAGTCGCCGTTCAGTTTCCGATCAACCACATCAAAAATAGCTCCCTCCTTGTACTTATCCCACACCGAATCGATCAAAACTACCTCCTCCGGCTTAGCTTTCTGCTCAATGGGTCTTCTTCCCGTCGCAACTTCCAGCAGAAGAGCTCCGAACGCGAATACATCTGTGCTGGTGGTGGCTTTACCGGTTCTCGGTATTTCCGGAGCTAGATACCCTAAAGTTCCGACGACCCTCGTCGTGCTCGGATTTGCTCCGTGTTCGTAGAGCCTAGCTAGCCCAAAATCTCCGACTTTCGCCGTCAAATCACTATCGAGCAAAACGTTGCTTGCTTTTACATCTCTGTGAATCACCACCTGTTCGAAACCTTCGTGCAGATATAAAAGCCCCGAAGCAACGTCCTTTATGATCTTAAATCTTTGTTCCCAATTCAAAATCGTTTTTGAGTCGTCGAAAAGGATCTGGTCCAAGCTTCCGTTCGCCATAAACTCGTAAACAAGAAGAAGATCGCCGCCCCGACGGCACCATCCGAGGAGCTGAACTAAGTTCCGGTGACGAAGCCGGCCAATGGTGCCTATTTCGGAGGCGAATTCGCGCAGACCCTGTTTTGATTCGCGGGAAATTCGCTTTACTGCGATTTGGGTTTTTGATTTCGGTAACAATCCTTTGTAGACTTTTCCGAATCCACCACGGCCGAGGAGCTCTTTGTCTCTAAAACCTCTGGTCGCTTGCTTGAGCTCTTTGTAGGAGTATCTATGTGGACCCACTTGAAGCTCCCATGGCTCGGTTATATCAGCGTTCTTGATTTTTCTTACGAGATAAGCGAAGGAAATTACTGCGAAAACCAGTACGATGGTAGCCACAACTGAAACTCCAATTGTTAAAGTTGTCTGCTTTTTCGGGGGTTCTACAACTGGGAGTGACGGAAGAGAGGATAAATCGAGCTCTTGAGCTTGTCCGTTCATCTTGAAGCTCCATCCTAATACATAATGTGAGCTAGCGAGCAAACCAGTTGAAGCAGAGAATCCGACATACATGTAATCCTTAAAAATGGGCGAGAGATCTACCTTGAATGACAAGATGGGTTTCTTTGGCTTGGTAGAAAATGGCGAAATCGTCACATTAAAAATAGAATTCACTGAATCGTAATCGATCCAAGTTTTGATGGCTGTCCCACCTTTCAGATTCAGATCCTGTTTCGTCAATTCATCGGTGTAATAACCGGCGGCGGTGGAAGCATTCGACTCCATACTGTTGATGTCGATTCCGACATGGTTATCGTTGATATCTCCGAACTCAAAATCCTGAACAGTATCGAACTCAACGGCGAAGAGATGGTTTGAGAAATCACCCGTGTTGTTGGAATTAAGGAGACCCAGATACTGAACGGGAAGAGCTTTGAAGTCCTTCGATGGAGCTATGGCGAAGGCCAATCCATGGCCACCGAGCTTCGGGTACTGAGGAATTATTCCGAAAGCAAATGAGGAAGAAAAAGAGAAAACTTTACCATTTGAAGAGTTCTTAAACTGAAAAGGGGAAGCATAAAAAGCTCTACCCAGTAATCTACTGGTCTCGTTAGTCAGCTTCAAAATTCCATTGTCCCCAATCTCCGCTATGCCGATTAAGGTTAGATTTGCTCCGGCGTTGGAGAATCCAGCATAGAAGAGGTCGGTGGGCTGGGAAAAAGAAGGCACTGTGAGGAAGATGATAGCAGAGAAGAAGCTGAGAAATTGAAAGTTGGCCATGGCAGTGGAGTGAAGGTAGGTGGCTCTTGTCTGGACCCTGAATCCAAAGGAAATTGGTAGAAGAGTTTTGGAAAATGGTTTGCGGTGGCTGGGGAGTGGTTAGGAATTTAATGGATTCAACCAGTGATTATAAATTTCATTTTCCAACTTAAAAACTTGATTGAAGACAGTTTGTGACGACTCAAGCAATCTATCCATTCGTGACGAAATGAAAGAGCAACTTCCCTAATGATTTGGAGAACATATTTTAACTAAGGATAAGTTTTGAGAGCATTAGAGTTTGAAAAATTCTGCCCCTCAAACCTACTACTGAGTTAAACGAGTTGAACTCACCTAGCAAGTCTTTTGAGTCCAAGAAGCTAAGTCAAACAAACGAGCTATCTCAAAAACAATTTTAACTTCAGTTGACGCATGAGACATGAGTTAAATAAGCTGGCATGAGGTAAATAAGCTGGCATGATTAAATGAGTTTAACCAGTTTTAACTAATTAAGTATAACTAGTCTTAATGAGTTAAGTCTAATTAGTCTTAACTAGTTAAGTTTAAGTAGTCGAACATACATAAATATTTTTAATTTATATTAATAAAATATATATATATATATTTTAAATTTAGTTATTAAAATTATAATAATTACTTATTATTATAATGTAAAAATATACTAATTAGCAATTTAGTTAATAAAATAGTTTTATTAATGTATAAAATTACATGTATTGAGAAAAAAAATATTTGGGACCATCCAATAAAAAAATATATTACACGAATATCATTATAAATATTTAACGTAACATATTATTGATAGAATACTATAATTTGATAAATAAAAAATTAAGATATTGAAAGAATTTATGGTAAAAAAAAAAAAGAAGGAGAAATGTGGTATTTATGTAAGAAAAAAAAAATAAAGAAAATGGAGAAATAGAAAAAAAAAAAGGGAGGAATGAAAAAAATGGTGAGGGGATAGAACAACGTTCATATGTAAATGTTTTTTTTTTCATTAGTATTTTGGTTACATAGATCTTGTAACATTTTTTTATTTTCCATCAAACACTATACATCCAAAAGACTCACATGACATATATATAATTAGCGTTTCCAACTATGCTCAAGAAATTATTAACTAAAAAAAGAAATACAAATATCATATTTTGTTGAATTTACATTTCAATGACCAATTTTGAATTAATTATTCTAGTTAACAATGAGATTTATCTAAAATAACTAGGTAGAGAAAAAAAACTTATTTGGAATTATATATGTTAGTTGAGCAACTTACTTTTATCGATGAAACTTTCATCTCGACATTTATACAAATAGATGGAGTGCATTTGAAGATAGATATGACAAACGAGTTAGCTAAGCAGAACCTAAAATAGTTCGGTTCACTGAGCCCAACGAGTTAAACGAGTGAGTCTAACGAATAGAGCTTAACGAGCAGAGCCTAATGAGCTCACTAAAAAAAAATTATCTAAGTCGACTCAGAAGCCATGAATTAAACGAGCCGAGTCAGGCTTGACTCCCTACAGTATCGAGCTGAGCAAGCGAGCTAGTAACATGTCATGACCTGGAGGTGAGCCTAACAAAATCGTCGGGTCAGTCAACTCAATTCTCGGAGAGAACTCGATTACTCAACCCAAAACTAAGGAGAAGCGGAAATCTTAACAGAAAATTAAGCCCAAACCCAAATCACATGGGTTGGGATCCACATAATGATCAACAAGATATAAAATAATATAATAATAAACAAAAGAAAGTGTTGTGTAGTAATTAAACCAAATAACACCAAACAATCTAACATATCTCAAACGTATCAGAGACGAAAATATTCAGACCAATGAACCTTCACCTAACCATGGGAAGGTCGAAGCTGTCACGACCCGGAGGTGGGCTGGACAGAACCGCCGAGTCAGGCGACCCGATTCTCGAAGAACCTGATTACCTAGTCCAAGGCATGAATGTTTTTTATGCGGAAGACTTAACAGGAATAATATCAAGTCCAAACCCAAATCACATGGGTTGAGCCACAGAGTGATCAACTAGAGGCATAATAATGTAAATAAAGGAAAATACTGTGCAGTAATTAAATCAAACAACACTAAAACTAAAATCTCAACATACTAGAAATGGAGGGATTGAACCGAACCGACGAACCTCCACCCATCCATGGGGAGATCAAGACACCCATTAGGGAACAGCTGCATCGCCATGCTGCCACACGTACATGACATGTGCACCGAACTTACACCATAATCTGGGGAAAAATATAGTCTAAGGGGTGAGTGACTAACTTAGTAGAGAAATCTATACTAAATGCAATGCATGTTAAACCTTTTTTCCTCATCTTTTGAAAACCATCTTCATATTTCTCATTTACCGTACATGAATTTTAAATATTTAAAACATCTTTATCATTTTAATAAACTGGCCCATGGCCATCGATGTGACTTTATTCAAAAATCCAATGTATACATAGACAACTATAATCGCAAAATATGCCAACATCGTTTTCCGTATGAAAACATCATCAGTGAGAAGTGATGGTCACACAAGGACTCATTCGTCACTTATCATCGAAAGGTGGTATAATCTTTTGGATGTGCTGATACAATCCGTATATTCGGAGTAATGGATAAGGTTGCTTGCGATATATCGCTTCTCACTAAATACCTTCGTGTTCCAAATTGACGAGGGTTGTCGACGAGTAAGCTCAAGTCGTCACGCTACCCGTCAAATGAAACGGTACTAGGATAGGTCAATCTCAGGACTGACAACTTTCAATCTGTTCTCAATGAAATGTATGGTCACACAAGGACCCACTCAACACATGTCACAGAAAGGTGACTATTCGTCAATAGCGACACCTCATGAGGCAAAAAAGAATACCATTGATGACAACCCAAAGATCCAGCAAGTCACCCAAGTTGTCGTCGAGCAAGCTCCGTAATGACCCAAATTGTATAATCGTAGTGACGGATGAGGTTGCTCACGATAGATCGCTTCTCTACTAGAATACCTCTGTGTTTCAAATTGACGAGGGTTACCGACAAGCATCAAGAGGATTTATCCTCCCAATGTACATAACAAATCTTCTCGCAGTAGAAGATTTTGCGGGATAGCTTCATGATGCTTTAGCGCTAGAGTGCCTAAAACAACAAGAGGATTCATCCTCCCAATGTACGTATCATATAACTCATCTTCTCGTAGTAGAAGATGTCACCAGATAGTGTAACATATTAGAGTTTAAAGTTTTCAGATTTGTAATCCAATTGAGAAATCAAAATTTAATTTCTCTTTCTGCCAAAAATCTCAACCAATACTTAACTCAAACATAAAATTTCAACAATTACCTAACCCTAATCCCCTTTATCCGCAAAATTTCTTCCCACTCAACCTAAAAGTTCGACAGATGTTGAAAATCGAAGCTTAACAGATCCAAGTTCTCCACTACCTTGTTGATTATTCAATGGATTTCCTACTCTATAAATAGAATCGAATGGAATGGAAAACTCACTTCTCAATTGTTCAATTTCTTCTCGCCCGAGACCTAGCCGAAGTCCTCTGTTGAAGACAGTCTCTGTTCTTTGGCCAAAACCTTTCCTTCGAGTGAGCAAAACCTTCCCTGCCGGCGACCTCCTCTGTTAACGACACCCAATCTCCCTCACGAAGGAGCAGCAGCCGCGAAGTCGAAGGAGACGGTTCGTGAAGAAGAAATCACAAAAAAGAAGAAGCAGACGAAGAAGAAGTGGTTTGCTAGAAGAGAAGCGAACTACGGGCGAAGGAGAAGAAGCTAAACCAGTTTTTTTAAGTGAACCGGACCAAACCAGACCAAACTGAACCAAACCAAACCTGTTGGACCAAACCGAACCTGACCCGAATTTATTTCTTCAATCAGTTTGAGGATTTTAATGGTAACGAATTTCTGCCTAAATTTCTTTTAAGGATTAATATTAATATTTGAAGGAAAATTAAAGAATAAATCCTTTCGGTAGGTTAGCTTATTCGAAGACCCGGAAATACCAAATCTTTTACTCTCTCTGAAATCCATGTAAGTAAAGATATTAGTTTTCAACGTTTTGGCCATTGCCCCTACATCACAAACTATATTATTATTTTGTTATCTCATAACTTTATTATTTTGATCTTGATATTTGAAGTTGTACAAGCATGATTAGATATTGAACTACGAATAAATAAAGATAAAATTGATAGGACATCTTGTATGTGTGTGAATCTGATGGAATTGACGGAAAACATGTTGTGATGGTTAATGAGAGCTTAAACGCATCATATGAGATGGCCGATGAAACCTTATGAGGGTAGAAACAACTGGTTCTTTGAAAGCCAGAACGCATAACTATGAGATGACTAATAAAAGCCTGAACACATGAAACCTTGCGATAGCTAATGAAAGCTTGAAGTTTGGTAAGACTGGAAAATGAATTCCAACCAGTATGTAACTTTAAACATGGAAATTCGGTAACGCATGAAATTTATTTAATTATGCGTATATTTTTACTTACTGAGTTTATCTCACTACTTACTTTTGTGATATAGGTGAGTTTTTAACAGAATAAGAATCTGGGCTGATCGAGAATATTCCAGAGGTAGATAAGCATATAGATGATGATATAGTCGGATCAAATGAATGATTTTAAATGTTTAAATGAGCAAATACTGTTTTAAATTTTGAGAATATTGTCGGAGATTTTATTTAAATGAAAACTTTTATTAATCAAAATATTGAATCATGTTTTGATCTTCAATATTGTGTTTATAGAAATTTTTAAATTTTAATTTTTCTAATAAATGTTAAAATTTTCTTCCGCTTAATTAAGGACTCTAAGGATTTTAAGAAATTCCTAAATTTGAAATTAGAGTTTTAACTAAACTAATTTGACCTAAATTTCAATCAATTTGGAGAAAAATTTAGGGTTTTGAAAATTTTAAGAAAGTAGAATTTGTGGTGTTACCAATAGCCTTATGATGCTTTAGCGCTAGAATGCCTCAAGTAGCAAGAGGATTCATCCTTCCAAAACATGCACAGATATCACATCATCACTATGGTAGAATATCAAAGAATAAACCAAGTACGGAATGTAAATGTGAGAAAACATACGTATACATAAAAGCTGACGTGGTGTCGAATAGTCCCTGTCGGGTTTTCAAGTGTGGTATCCCACAAAATAGAAATTTTGAAAACCATGATGCAATGCAGTGCAAAAAGTATAAAGATACCTACCTCGATGGCAACCACGACATGCTTAGTGACAAACCAGCTCCACATGCTGTCGTAAGCAAAAATTCGAATTAACCGACATCTCCAGAACCTACAACAAGGCCGGTGTCAACTTCCCACAACATAATACGGATAAATTCTCAATACAACCCCAAAACAGGACACAACTCTTCGGGGTCTTTTAAACAAAACAACAGAAGAACTCATAACAATTTCATCAACTAAAATCGTGGCAAAATAGAACCTAACCAAAAGACAACAAACATTCCATCAAAATTTACATCAATGAATCGTAACAAAATAGGGAGAAATTCCCCAATTATCCGCAGGAGTTTCTCTATAAAGAAGACAACAACAACAACAATGCACAATTCAACTGCGGAATCAATCACCAAAATCTAAATCTAAATCTTTAGTTCAAAAATGATAAAACACGAGGGAAAACAGAACCCAAGGAAACCGAAGTCCAAAATCGCACGGAAGGGTAACGTATCAAAGGAAAAATTTCGTAAATTTGCAGCATTCTTCCGAAATGAAAACCCTAAATTAAATTGGCTTCCGATTTTGATACGCGGAGTTGACAGTTATAAGAAAAATTTTCCAAAGTAGACTCAATCTTAATATCTCTTCCCCCAAATCAGCTCAATCAAACCCTAGATTTAATTTGGTTTCCAAACTGGCTACGCTGAATCGACCCTTATCAGGAAATTATTCATCATTTCCTTCTCCGTCGTTGAATCTGGCCTCATGAATGGGCAGATTCATGACGCTCTTTCAAAGGAAAAATGGTGAGACCTCCCCTATAAATTGAGGGTCTCACCGAGTAAAAAACTCATACCAAAATCGAAGAAATTTTTAGAGTTATATGAAAACTTACCTCTGCCTGCGACACAATCCCTCTTTGAGCAAACTCTCCACCAGCTGAGCTCTTCCAGCACGACGAACCTCCGCCTCGGACCGCGACAAACCTCCGCCTCTATCCGCGACGAAACCTCCTCCTCTGTTTGAGAGAAGGAATTCTCTCCCATGCTGCGATGAAGAGGAACGAAGAAGACGAAGGAAGAAGATGAAGGAAGAAGACAGAATCAAGTTTTGGAAATAGAAGCCAACCAAACCGGTCCAGCTTAAGTGAACTGGACCGAACCCAACCCAACGAACCGAACAGTCCAGCTCAACCAAACCGAACCGATCTAGCCTAACCAAACTGAACCAAACCGGTCCAGCTCAACCAACCCAAATCGGTCAGACCAAACCAAATCGAATCGGTCCAGCTTATCAAACCGACCCAATCCGAATTCTTCTTCGATCCATTTGAGGATTTTAACGGTAACAGATTTTTGCCTAAATCTCATTCGAGGATTAATATTATTATTTGAGGAAAATTAATTGATAAATTCTTTCGGTAGGCTAGTTATTCAAATATTTGGAAATACTCAAATCCCTTACTCTCTCAGAATCTATGTAAGTAAAGATATTGTTTTCAACGTTTTGACCAGTGGCCCTACAACACAAAGCAGACTTTTATTTAAATTCTTTTATAACTTTATTATATTTTGCTCATGACGTTTTTGAATTATGAAAACATGATTAGATATTGACATATGAGTAAATAAAGATAAAAATTGATAGGTCATCTTGTATATGTGTGAATTTGATGGAATTGACAGAAAAACATGTTGTGATGGCTAATGAAAGCCTAAACACATGGAAATTTGAGATGACTAATGAAAGCCTGAACGCATGAAATCTTGAGATGACTAATGAAAGCCTGAACGCATAAAGCCTTGCGATGGCTAATGAGAGCCTGAAGCTTGGTGGGGCTGGAAAATGAATTTCAACCAGTGTGTAACTTTAAGCATAGAAACTCGGTAACGCATGAAATTAAGTTAAATATGCTTATATATTTTTACTTACTGAGTTTATCTCACTACTTACCTTTGTGATGTAAGTGAACTTTTAATAGAAGATGATTTTGGGCTGATTGAGGATTTTCCCAAGGTAGAAGAGCATACAGAGGGAGATATTGGAAATTTCAATGATGGGGCAGAAGAATAAATTTTATTTCATATTACTGTTTTATTATTTTAAAATAAACTCTACTTGGTGTTTAAATTTTTAAAATTATTCGAATAAATTTCGTTGTATTCGGATATTAAATAAATTCTGTTTTAATTAAGTTTCAAATAAATGTTCCGTATTCAGTATTGTTTTATACAAGTTTATTTCTTGAGATAGAATTAATTAGGATGAACCCTAATAAATAGGCTTAAACTATTTTGCTAATAAATATAACTGTTTTTCTTAAATGCTTCCGCCTTAATTATTGATTTTGCTATTTTCAAAGATTGACTAAATTTTGTAATTTAGAGTTTATAAACGACCAAATTAAACCTAATTTTATAAATCAATTTGGAGAAAAATTTTAGGGTTTACAATTTGGGGAAAATAAAATTTGGGATGTTACAGGAAATCTTACCTTAACGAAAGTACGGAGGAACCTCAGCTCCTCAAAATGCTCCTGGATGGAGTATCACAATCGCCAAAAATCCCAAAATCGATCTAGCCAAGAGGTGAGAATGCACGGCATCCTCTCCTCCATCGCGCTCTGCCACCTCGAAACCCTCAGACAAAGACACCACGTCGCTGGAATTGGTGGCTTCCGCCTTCACGAAGCACTCCTCCTGAAATTGCTCTTGCTCTCTCAAATGGAAGGGTTCTCGGCAGCTCGAAAAGAATCACCCCAAACCCTTGGCCAAACGCACCTATTTATACTCGATTTCTAGGGCTCAGCACTGTCGGACACCCCTCACTCTATTCCAAACGTCCCTTATCGATTTCAGAAGTTCCAAATTTGAAAAGGACATCACTCAACACGTGTTGGACCTGTTTCGAACGTCCTTCCCCAAGACGGACGTCCCTCACAGTCATCCAACGAATCAAAATTCAACCAACGAACCGAAATTCATCCAACCTTTCTCATTTGATGGCTGACACCTCACCCGCGTTCTACTTACAAGAAACACGTGCCCCACACGTGACATCACTATCTAAAACGGACGTCCCCAGCAACTATAGAAGTCCCCCGCACTTAATTCGACGATTGACAATTCACCTAAATGACATCCAAGTGCTAACATTTCATCCACTCAACTATCGCGTACCTCACACGTGACTTCACTTACTTTACAACGTCGGACGTCTCTTGACCCAACAGACGTCCCTCCATCTTGATCTGACGGCCCACAGATCATCCGCTATCCATAGCCTTCCATTTGACGGCCAAGACTTCGTTCGACTTACACATGCTACAGTAGACCACCCTATTGCCTATCGACGTCGTTTCTCCTCACAGCCTAATCTCGATACTTAATATCGCCGAACCTTTATTTAATCTATAAAATGTTATAATATATATAAAACCTAATTTATATATTATAAATCTAAATCAAAAGAAAAAAACTGGAAATAATTCCTTTAGTCAAAATAATTTTCCAAAACATTTCTGAATTTAAATTCTCGCTCGGAAAAATCCAATTTGACTTGACTGAAAAATGCACACATCACCGCTATGTGACACGTGCAGATCTCATGCATCGATACTAAATGCAATGCATGCTAAAAACTCAGTAGGGAAATGGATACTAAATGCAACACATGCTACAAACTATTTTTCTCATCTATTTTGAAAATCATTTTCAAGCTTCTCATTTACCATACATAGATTTTAAATCATTTAAAAACCTATCTATCATTTTACCAAATCGGCCCATGGCCTTGGATGTGACTTCATCAAAATCCGTTATATACATAGACAATTATATCGCAATATATGCCAACATCTTTTTCCACGTGAAAACATCAACAGTGAAAAGGGATGGTCACACAATGACCCATTCGGCACACACCACAAAAAGGTGGTCATCTGCAGAGAGCAATACCTCATGAGACAGAGGAAATCAAATGTGAACGATTCGGAGATCTAGCACGTCACCCGAGTTACCAACGAGCCAAAGCTTAGCGCCGACAAGACTCGTATAATCACTAAGATGTGCCGACAAGTTGTAGCTCAGCGCCGATACAATTTGTGTAATCGAAGTAACGGATCATGTTGCTCACAATAGATTGCTTCTCAACAAAAATGCCTATAGGTTCCAAATTGACGAAGATTACCGACGAGCAAAGCTACGAGTTGTCACGACATCTGTCAAATGGAACGTTACTAGGATAGGCAAAACTCAGCGACTGACAACCTTCAATCCATGTGACTAAACACCCTGTCCAGGTTCTAAGGCACGAAACCCAAAGACTGTCATCACCGTCCTATCTCCATTTGAACTTTTGGCGCTCGAAACCTGATGACATGTCATCATTACCCTATCACCCTTTCGCACGTACAAATAACCAAACTTCTCGCAGTAGAAGATTGCACAAGATAGTGATGCAGAAACAGATTGCAATAGGCGATAGGTGTGATAGTTGGCTTGGGAAAAGGTTGCTAAAGTTACAACATTTCTGATCCACCAAAGAATTCCTCCTTGATGAATCAAAAAGAGAATTCTCACCAACTAGAAAAGAGAGTTTGATTGCAATCTTTGATCACGTTCACCAATAGAAATTGGCTAGAAGAATTGGAAGAAATCAAAAGCTCAAGTAATTCTCAAACATTTGAACTCTAGGGTTTCAATCAAAATGATTATCAACAATCAAAGAGAAAGAGAAAATAGCCACGACTAAAAAGGGATTTTAATTCATCAAAAACTGAAAGCTTTCATTGAGTCTTGGTGGGATATAAATAGCGCACCATGAAAGAAAAGCAATTCTACTAGGAATAAGATTGATTTATAGTTATCCCTAACCAACCATTATCTACTATTTGAAATTTAAAATAACTTGAATTTAAACTATCTAGGAAAACTTTTAAAATAACTTAAAAATTTTCTAACTAAAGATTTAAATGAATTTGAACTTCACTCAATTTGAATGAATTCAAATTCGTGGTCTTTCCTCCTCTTTGATGGATTATACTCATCAAATTGCCAAGTAAGCACATTGTTGGCATCTCTTGATCCACTTCATTAGGTGTGCTTTCATTTTGAATCTTTAAATCTAAAAAATAATAAACCATATAATAATTTGAAAATTTCTTTGAATTAGATCTTGTAACAAACCCTTGTGCCTCATCATAGGTTGGTCTTCATATTGATTTGTGCTTCTAATTCGGTTAAGTAAAATTGGGTCTCTTAAACAGAAACGTAGCTCTCTATTCGCAGACCTTTTGACATAACAAACAAACTCCAAATTTAACGAAAGACGTCATTCTGGAAAGCTTGATATGTCAACTACAATCTTTATAAAGAATTCTTTTCGATATAAAATATTTAAGGTCATTGAAACTGCCAAATTTTCCTTGAAGGTCAGAACACAAATCAATCTCTTGCTTGCTTTTTCACTTATACTTCACCTTGAAGAACTCCATAAGATATTTGGAACTTAAATATGTGTATTTCATATATTGGATATATTTTTCTCTTCGATCACCTAAAAAAAACACTAGAATTATGGTTAGAAAATCTTCTTGCTTGATAATGATTTAAGGGAATTCGTGACACATCAGATAACCTCACAATGCTTTAGCGCCAGAGTGCCTAAAACATCAAGAAGATTCATCTTCCCATCATATATGCACAAAATATCATTCAACATATAGGTGCACAGAATATCAAACAGTATACCATGTACGATAAAATAAATGTGAGAAAACATACATATACGTAAAAACAGACATGCTGTTGAATGGTCCTTGTCGGGTTTTCAAGTGTGGTATCCCACAAAATATCAGTTTTGAAAACATGATGCAATGTAGTGCAGAAACTATAAAAATCTCTTCCTCATAAGCGACCACGACACGCTTATTGACAAGTCAGCTCCACGCGCTATGAGAAGTAAAGATCGCATCATTGACATTTTCAAAACCTATAATATGGTTGATGTCAACATCTCAATAATCATACAAAGGATACAATAAGGATCCTAAACTGGAAATCAAATCTAGGAATACCCCCAAGAATCCTAGACCGAAATACAAAACCAGACTGAGATCCAAGTATGGCTGGTGAAGCCGAATGGCGGACGACCAAAATATAATCACGGTCGACCTGACACCTCAACAAAAAACTAGAAAGTTCCACCAGTCGACAAGACATAGTGATGGAAAACAGAACATGACACGCTCTAATCCACTCAATAGTCGAGAAAACATAACAGAAGTCATTCAAACCCAACTATAGTCGACAAGGTCTCACAATGGTCAACCGAGACCAACAATAGTCGAGGCAAAGAGAAGGTCAACTAAGACCTCGCAACTTTGACCAAACTCAACAACAGTCAACCGTGACCATTTAGTGTCGACGAGACACATCAACGGTCAATCGAAACCTCCTAGCGGTCGATACGACACATTCGCAACTATCAAATACTCAACAGTCAAGGAAACTCACCTTAAAGTCAATAGAGTTAGCTTTAGTGGAAAATCGGCTCGAAATCCATAAACCAAACCAAACCAAACCTAGAACCTTGTCAAATGACAAGAATTTCCATCAATGAGTCACAAGGAATAGGTGGAAGGGCCCTATGTAACGACCCGAATTTTCGTAAATCCTTCAAAACGCGTAAAATTTTGAATTTTTTTAAAAAACAAAACGTATCAGAGTGCGTCTAACTGGATCTCTACTGACTCTTTCTTTAAACTCGTTATGAAAACCAATTGATAAAATGTGCGAAAGCGTCATAAAATAAATCCTTGTAAAACGTGGCGGAAGCGTATTGAAATCATTTGAAATGAATCTAAACAATGGAGTACAACATAATAAAACTTAATGTGATTACAACCGTTTCTCAATTTACTCTTAGCCTGGCCAGCTCCGAATCTCGTCCGTGAAATTCCTTCACCTCTGCTTTATTACGTGAGCCTAATGGCTCAGTAAGGAAAATAGTTAATGCAATATGCTTATAACTCTCTTTAGTTCATTTGGAATGGGGGCCACCCAAACCAATCTTTTCATTAGTCATTTACCATTTTATTACTTTTCTTTACGTCGTTCGTTCGTTGCTTGTACTTCGAGCTGGAGATTAAAGGACCCATATGGAATGATATAGTCTTGGTCGGCTTCTAATCTCCTGTGTACACCTGGTCCCTTGCCCGACAAGAGAAAAGGGCATAGTCCAGTGCCAGGCTAGATCCGAACTACCCATCCACCCACAACTCCCTTATTCTTTTCTTTGTATATGTGTCGAGCTAAGCTACCAGACCACAGAAGCCTTTATTATCTTACAGTTTTACTCATTTTTATCATTTATCCTCACTCATGCATGTGTGCGTACCACCCTGTGGCACTTCCTATTAGTTTCTATTAACATGATGCATGACCATACATTCTCAACCTAGCTTGATGCATGATGCATGATGCGTATAACATAACTTTAACAGATATTGAAATGCGCATAAACGAAAGTAACTGAAATTAAAGCGCAAACAAAGGAAATAATAGTAACTGAATGAGCACCAAAGGCAAGTAATAATAACGTACAACATGTGAAGGAAGCAATTGTAAAGCTAATTAATCATCGGGGAACATGCTTGAATATATACATCACAATAATAAAGGAGATACAACGAATCACAAGCGACGTGCGTATGGAAGCAAATCATAATGAAATTAACATGTTCAAGAAGGAATCCTAATTATCATCTAGTTAGTCATCCTAATTTAGTTTACATGCTCAAAGGTTGATTACATGCTTTTATTCTAGTTAACCAATCATGCTTAAAAAATACTTACATACTTAAATATTGATAACATGCTAATGATATGAAATCGAAATTGTAAGCAATATCAAGTGGACAATGACAAAAGCAATTATAAAACATTCATTGGCGTCGAGTATGGATTTAATAAGGAAAGTATAATTGAATTAATGGAACATAACACTATTCATTAACATGCTAATTACTCTAGTACTTTCTTAGATCATTTTCATGCATCCTACCATTAATCTAGGTGATTATTCTACTTTACTTAGTTAGTGATTTACATGCTCAAGTTTAATTAATTTAGTTAATCACACAATTCAAATGTGGTTAATGCAATCAATTACTATCAATTATTAATTCTCACGCACATAGGATAATTACACTAGTTCATTAACATGCTCATCAACTATTTAGATTAACCTTAAAACATACTAGACTCAACTAGGTTAAGATGCTAGCTATTTATCATACTAAACTAATTGATTTACTAAATTAACAATTAACATGCTTGAGTAGTTTACCTGCTTGATTAAACAATTAAACAGTTAAACTTAATTAACCTAACTACTCAAGCCAATTGACAACTAATCATGCTCAACTAACATAGTTCAATTATGAACACCTATTAACAACTAGACATGCTCAACTAACATAGTTCGATCATTGTTTATTAAACATGCTAGATTAACATACTAGGTTAAGGGTGTAACACGAACATTTAACAGTAGAACAACAACTAGGGAATCACAGCACATTAATTGACAGCGAGTAATAAAGGGCAGTAACAGGTCAGGGTCATTCTCAATGAAGCTAACAGTTCATTCGTATCATTCATCATTTTCTCATTCATCATTCTCAGCTCTTCACAATAATCCAGTAAGCATTTGCAACAATGAAAATATCTGGCAGTAAGGAAATATCACAAGGAAAATAAACACCATAAATCAGGACAACTAATAGTCAATAGGGCTCATCCACATATTAACAGACAAGGGAAAACATAAAGCTTATCAAGGGAATGCAATAGGAAGTCATCCAGGGAAAACTATCATCTAACTAACAACTACTTCATACTAACAGTGAGCATTTTTAGGACAAATAACATCTAACAGTAAACCATTTACACTGAACACACGCACCCACTTGTGGTGTAGGGCCTCCAAATGGCCAAGACACCCCATTTTCCTTACTATAAATGAAGAACTAGGCAGGGACAACCCTCCAGTCTTCACGGCAGCAGCTCTCACATGTGGTAGCTTCATCTCCTTTCCAACGCACCTTACTTCACTCACGTTCACTTAAGCACACACTTCACAACATCACCTCACTTCACTCACTGGAACTCACCCAAAGCTATAGATCTTGTAGAAAACTCCCAAGCATTTCCAGAATATTCATCATTCATTCATCCATACAAAATCCAAAGTCTCAATTCTAAGTACACCATTCGAACTTACGTTTGACATGATCGCAATTTCATAACTCTAAACAAACGAACTACTCATCCTCATTAAGCCCACTAATTCCTACAATTAACACTTCATCTATCGAACTATCGAACTACAATAAAGAAATCATGCATTATTAAAGTATTAGGAAAGCATTAGGAAGTATACTTACAGTGATGAAAGATTTTTCACGTCGAGACTCATGCTGGTAGGCAGACTTCGTTACTTAACTTTTACAAAATCATTTTACTTAGCAGAACGTACCAGAGCTCATTCAAAATGCCGTTAGACAAAACAAGCGAGTTACGAACTTTGTTTTAAAAACGATCAGAGCAGCCCACGAAATTGTTTTTAAAACTTCTGCTCTGATATCAACTGTAACGACCCGGATTTTCGTAATTCCTTGAAAATGCGTGAAAATCTGAAATTTCATTCTTTTTAAAACAAATCATATCAGAGTGCATCTAAACCGGATCGCTACTAATCATTCGTAAAACTCGTTATAAAAACTCAGTGAATAAAATGCGGAAGCGTTATGAAATCGTCTTTTTCAAAGCATTGCGAAAGCGTAAATAATTTAAAGGAGAAATTAAACAATTTAATACAATTTAATAAAACTTAATGTAATTACAACCGTTACTCAATTTAATCTTAGCCTGGCCAACTCCGAATCTCGTTCGTGCAAATCCTTCACCTTTGCTTTATTATTTGTTCGTCGTTCCTTGCATATGAATCTATTATTATCTGTTCTTCATTGTACCTACACCACAAGTAATACGTGAGCCTGATGACTCAGTAAGGAAAAGGGTTAATGCAATATGCTCATGACTCTCTTTAGTTCATTTGGAATGGGGGCCACCCAAACCAATTCTTTCATTAGCCATTTACCATTTTATTACTTTTCTTTACGTCGTTCATTTGTTACTCGTACTTTGAGCTGGAGATTGGAGGAATTTGTGGCGGTAGGGTAGATCTTTGTCAGCTTCAACCACCTAGGGTAGACAGTCTCACAGTCCCGACAAGGGAAATGTAACATTCTTTTAAATCCTGTCTACCTAGCTGATCCGTACTTACCCTACCATCCCCGAACTCCCTTATTCTTTTCTTTGTGTCTGTGCCGGGCTAAACTACCAGACAACAGAGACCTTTATTATCTTATCGTTTTACTCATTTTCATAATTTATCCTCACTCATGCATACGTGCGTGCGTACCACCCTATGGCACTTCCTATTAGTTTCTATTAACATGATGCATGACCATACATTCTCAACCTAACATGATGCATGATGCTTTATAATATAACATTCACAGAAATAAAGTACGCATAAACGAAAGTAACTGAATTTAAGAGAGCATATAAAAGAAATAGCAGTAACATAACAAGCACACAGAGACAAGTAATAATGATGGAACACCCAATAACGTACAGCATATGAAGGAAGCAATTATGGAACTAAATGAACAACGGGGAACATGCTTGGATATATACATTTCACGATAATAAAGGAATTATAACGGATCACAAGCGATGTGCATATGGAAGTGAAGCATAACTAAATTAACGTGCTCAAGGAGGAATTACAATTATCGTCTAATTAATTATCCTACTTAATTTATATACGCAAAGGTTGATTACTTTAGTCATGTTCGCTAGTTCGTTAATATGCTACCACAATTATCTAAGTTCTTTAACATGCTTGAATACAATTAATAAACATTAGTTTAGTTGTCTGACATGCTTAAGTTAACTAATTACTTTGGTTGACTAATATGCCACTATTTGATTTAGACAATAAAAGAATTAACATACTTAGTTAATTACATGTTCAAGCTACTAAATCAAGCTCAAGTAAAATATAAACATGCTTGCTCAAGTAAAATATAAACATGCTTGTCGTTTAGTTATCTTCTTACTTAATTACATGCTCAATTGGCGTACTTAGTCAAGCTACCCTAATTAATCGGTTAAGCATGCTTAAGTTGATTACTAAATCTAGTTGAGTGAATTAACATGTTGGTTACTTAACATACTTAGATTGTTTAACATGCTCATAAGTTAGTCATTAATTGAACGACTAGTTATCTACATTTAAAAATTAAACATGCTAGTTAATCCATCTAAACATACTGGTTAATCATACTAATTGGGTTAATTTATCATGCTAATTATGCTTAAGTGTCAATCAAGTCTACTTATTTACTCTAATAATTAACATGCTTGAGTTTGCTCTATTTAATTTACATACTCAATTACTATCTACAATTATTGCTAATACAATGAATTGATTAGATAATTAAACATGTTCATTCTAATTATCACAGTCAATTAAGCATGCTAGAATTAAGAGCGTAATTATTTCTAGTTAACACTATCATTAAACATGCTTAGATTCCATCATTGCAATAAATACTTACACAGCAAGTAAACAATTGAAATAACAAGGCAAAATCATGGAAACTAATAGCTTATTCGTACTTGTCACATCATTCAACACTAACATCGTTAAGCATTTCATTCATCATTCATCTTTCCTCATTCGTCCTTCATTATCGTTATGCATTCATGGAAATCACAACTACAATAAGGGCAACAAGCTAACTATAAGCAATTTCAGTAAGACAATAAACTAACTATAAGGAAAATCCACATAACAACTAAGCCATCATCTTCAGCAAGAAAATCAATGAAGGAATACACAATAGAAATCTATCCCAAGAGTTTAACACTATTCTAACACATAACAACGTTAAGGAAATTCACGGAGCATTCTATAGAGCATTTATAAGACAAACAATATACTTATCATCTAGCATTTTAAGAACAATACTCTAAACTCACACACCCATACTTGTGGTGTAGGGCCTCAGTGGCCAAAACACCCCATTTTTCTTACCTCAATTCTTTATCGCGTTTAGAACCTAACCGTTGTCCTTCTCCTTCTTCGATACCTTCACAAATTAAAACATCTTTCACTAACAATTTTGACTTATAACCTTCATTCCCTTTTCCAATCCTAACTTGTATAATAATTCTAAGAACTTCACGGAACGTAACATGTCTCAACTTAACCTACCAGAAGCTTATACGTTTCAAGGAAACATACTTCCAATATTCTTCCTCAACCACATAACAATTTGTAACACTACAACAGAGGCTTCAACAGAGGTATTAACACAACAAGGTAAAGTCCAACACTTCTTGTTTGTGGAAAAATGACCAACAGAGTGTTATCTATGTTCACCATTCAGTTCTTCACAAAATAACAACCTAAATAGCAGCACATAATCGAGACCCGTCACCACAAAACATATTCCAAACAAATGGCAAAATCACATTGCAGACCATAATATCCATTTTATCCAACAGATGCGTCAGATTACATAACATAACATGAAACTCCAACAACAAAATCCAACAGAGGTGTCATCCATCCATTTTATTCAGAAAAGCTAAGCCTAAGTCTTGATAGAGCATCCATAACATAATCCAAACTGAAGCAGCAGAGTAAAACAGAATTGAACAACACCAGAGTTCTCGGCCAGAGCTCCAGTTCTGTCCTCCAACTTCACCCTTCTCTGCTTCTCATCTTCCTTTGCTCACCCAAGAGTAGATCAACTCTCGACCCTCCTGCACTGCCTCCCATCTCTCTCAGTCTCTTCTCTGGTATGCAACACACGAAGAAGACAGCCTCTGCCAACTTAAAGGGCAGAGACCACAAGCTCTCTCTCTTTCACGCCCGACAGCATCACTGCGTTTTTCCAAAGTGTTCCCCGCACGCTCGACACACAGTCGTTTTCACTTGGAGCCAGAACCAGGGCAGGAGACCAGTTCAAACCGCAATCTGGACCGGCTGCCAGCTCCCCTACCACATCAACGCCTCGCCCGTTCTCCTTTGCCGAACGCCACGCCATTCCGTCGACGCCGAGCCTCACCAGTCGGCCACTCGAAATCGCGCCCCAATCCGACGCCAAAACCAACCATCAAAGCCCGACCACCCGAGCCTCAAATCGTGTCCCGACGCTCGCGACACGCCGAGCCCTAGCTTGAGATTCTGTTGCTCACACGTCCGCCGCCGCAACCCGAGCTTTGCCATCCGTTGTCGCACCGCCCGAGCTAGTGGTCGCCCTCTTCCCTTGTCGTCTCTCCCTTTCTCCCTGCTCTCTTTTCTCCCTCCCTTTCTTTCCGTCTTTCTCTCCGTTCGTGAAGGCCAAAGGCCATTTAAAATGCCTGAACCGGTTCTCCAACTGAACCGGTTCAGTTATTCAAACATAACACCTCACAATTAATTAATTTATTAAACCCCTTTAATTTTCTATAAATTTAACCCCTCTACATTTTAAATCCCAAATTATTATATAATTTACTTCTATTAAATAAATCTTTATTTTATTTGGATTACGTTAATTCCCCGTTAATTTCTATAATATTTTCTCTAACGAGCACGTTCTTGGTAATACCCCAATAGTCAACCCACTTAAAAAATCGGGGTATTACAAGAGAGGTCCCTTATATTAAAGTTTTTAAGCACGAATCCAAGACCTAAATTTCAGACATAAAACTCTAAAAATTGGGGACGAAAACTTACCAATTCTTGAGCCGCCATTACAAAAATTGCTTAGTTGGACGACGAGAACTCGAATTGTTCGTAGAAAATCGAAGAAGCTCCGATCTAATTCCTACTCTCTCTCTCTCTCTGCTTCTCTCTTTAATGCGGCAAAACTCTCTCAGGCAAAGCAGAGAGTTTTGCTTTTATAAAAATAAATAAATAAAATAAAATATAAAGTATATATTTTATATATTAATTAAATTAAATTTAAATTTTGATTTAAATTTTGAGTAGTTTAAAACATTAACTGAAAAAAAAAATTTAGTATAGAATAATTTACAAAAATATTTTCACAATGAAATTATAACTCGGTAAAAACTCAAATTTAGTCATTTTTGACTATATGGCTAAAAAATTATGCATAACCACTAAATGACAAAACATATCAACTTTTCAATATTAAAAAAATATTTAAAAAATTTACACGTAAAAAATTAAAATTATGAAAAATAATGGATTTTATGTTACATCTCTATGGAGATAGACATTATTATTGTATTTTTCATTCTTATACTAGATGCCCTATTCTTACTAAAATATAGGCCATTGATTTTAAATTTAATGATGTTCATTTAGTCAACAAATAAATAAATATTATTAAATAATCATGCTTCCACTTTTTATAACTTAGCACTAAATTATGAAATTGATAATAAATGAAGAGAAATAAATATATTTTTGTTGCTAATCACTTATAGAGATAGTACGAATATTAAATACAGACATCACATCATATGAATTATGAATAACTACTCATAATATAAATGTACAGACACATGTCTCATTGTTGAAGTACATCATTGATCCTAAACAAAGGAATAATTTATATACAAGAATTACAACAATCATTCTATTACGAAAAATTAATAGATGAATAAATTTAATTAGTTATTTTTATAAAGTATATAATAGTTGGTTCAACCTAATTAATATAGCCACACTTTCTGAAAGGATATTTAATTATAGGGTTATTATCAATTTTTACCTTAAAGTTTAAAGTATTTTTTAAATAACACCTTAAAGTTTGTGTTTTTTTCATGAACAGCTTCAAGTTTTGGATGTTACTTCCGTTTATTTTTTCTGGTATAATCGAAATTTCAGACAGGAAGAACACTACTTCCTCTTCCATGTCTAGGGAGAAGGAATCTTCCACTAGCAAAACGATCTCTCCATCGGAACCAAAACTACACAATCCAACCTCCCTTTTTTGTGACTAAACTTACACTCTCCACACTCCTCCGACTGTTTTGACGATCCAATCTCTTCTACTTCTTCTTTATCCGAGCTCAAAACCCGAGCGACCCATTCGCGATGTCGGCTCGAGTGATCCAGCGAAATGGACCTTCTCATGGGTTTGAATCCTCCATCTGAGATTTCAATTGCAACATCTCCTTCTTTTGGATTTCCCAATTCACTAATTCCATCCCTCTGCCTGATTCCATCATCTGAATCTCTTCTTTCTGAGCTTTGTTCGATGGATTCGCTCTCATCTCCCTGGTGGGTTTCTGCATTTGGTTCATTGGAAGGTGGGTTTTCAATGGATGTGAGAGAATGAAGCGGCAAAGAACTGTGGAGAGAGAAAATGGTAGCTCTGCACAGAGGGCAGTTGAAGTGAGCTTTGAGCCATTTACCAATACAAGGAAGATGAAATGCATGGCTACACTTGGGCAAAAGCCTTATCTCTTCGTCTTCCTCAAACTCACTCAACCAAACACAACACTATGTAATTTCTACCGACCCATCTCCTCGTTTGTACTTACAGACATCAATGGAGTTTATAAGAGCCTCTTCTACTCCATTGGAGGAAGCTTGCAAAGGTTCGTGTAAATTCAGATTCAAATTATCATCTAATTCTCCATTAACAATCCTTGCTGTTCATATAAGGAATCCAAGTTCTAGGACTGCCCAACGACCCCATTTTTCCTGAAAAAAAATCAAAGAAAAATCCCTCTTTTCAATCTCTTTTCTCAATTTTCTTGTCCTTCCTGCTATAAACTTTCAAAATAAACGGGAAGGAAACGAAGTGTCAGCTGATAACATGCAAAACTTCAAGGTGTTACATAAAAAAAAAATGATATAAACCCAGGCCTTGTTAAAATTCTCTCTCGTATAGTCAGCCACTTGTGAAATCGGACCTCTCTAAAAGTAAAAGCCTTTTTAGAGCCCCTTTAACAAAATAAGACGACACGAACACGAATCGAACGTAAAAATAACGGGAATTGCTCGTCGATTTCTCTTCTCTCTTCTCTCTCTTCTCCTTCACCTGTGCGGGACTCTTTTTCTTAGCAAAAAAAGATTTTTATTTAAAGAAAAGAAAATTTAATTATTTTATTTAATAAATATTAAATAAAATCATTTAATCCTACAAAACCGTAGTAATACAAAGCTTGATTTAAGGATACAAAAATTTATGGAATACAATCCTACAGCATCTGGTTGTATGGAAATACGAAAGATATCAGTTGATCATTGACTAAACACTTTTTACATGTAGTTGAAGATCAACAACACTTGACAATAACATGGTCCACACAAAACATATTGACTCAATCAAAATAAAACATTTACTCAAAAAAATAAAAAATAAAAAAATTACCAATTTACAAACCAAAAGCAACTATACCAAGCTTTTAAAAAATTGCATGATACAACGTCGTCTTTTAAAAAACACTTCACGATTTTGATGTCTAAGCAGATATAAGACGCGGTAGATAAATGTTTTTTTGACTAAATCAAACATTCTCTAGCCTAGGCTCCAGTAGAAACGCCGGTCGAAGCGTTTTCTTAGAAACTGCTCAAGTCACATTGCAATCTGTCTTATTCTATGTTATTCGTAATCGAACAGCAAGGAATTCTGGGATGTATTCAACTGCCTAAGTTTATTTCCTTCTTCTATGCACTCATATTTCTTAGTCCATGACGCCATAGCTCTTTGCAAACCCGGTTAGCGGTCAAGCAAGAAGATGGAAACTTCGATGTGCGACCAAATCAATGCGTTTGGTAGCATGCACGCCAACTGTTTGTTTAAATGCCCAAATGAAACTCTGAGATGTGAATAAATGGGCGATCGACTTCTTTGCAGCGCCATGCTGCTTCCTCAATTGCGATGGCCGGAGAGGACAATAAATGGCTCCCCCAACCTGCTCAATCAACCCCTGTAATTCCAAGTAAGATGTTTGTTAGTCTTTTTCGCTTCTCTTTTCTTTTTATATTTCCGATTTAATGGTTTGATGGGGTTAAATTATCATTCATTCTGAAAAGTCAAAACTTAGTTATTTTATTTCATACCCTATCAATATAATGTTCTTATAATGTCTGTTCGTATTTGAAATAGTTTTCTTTAAAAAAAAATCATGTTAACATACAATTAAATGTTTTGAGATGGGTTTTAATTTTTTTTTTAATTTGGTATCTAAAATTTTAAATTAATAGTTTATTATTTGGATAATTATCTGATGTGCGCACGGAATGCACCACACGTGATGGATGAACGCAACGCTTCTCACCTTTTTGGATAAGCACGCGGCTGCAAGTTTCTTTCGTGATATAACTCACACGAAAAAGACTTTGGATATTACGCACCAAAGGGTCTTTGGATATCACTCATGATATTCTTTGAGGCTTGATAAACAATTGAATAGTCCCATTTCACATCATCCTCCCGGGGTTGAAAAGGATTCGATCTCGAATCATATCTTGTGTCACCATATTTGTATAGGATGTCATGCATTAATATTTCCAAGCTATTTCCTTTAAATATGATCAAAGGAACCATGTTAGCATAAATTTCATCTTTAACATCTAAAGAGAAAACCTTGTTCATGTGGGAGCATGAAGTATGAAAAGGTTGCTCCTTTTGTGTTGTTGTTGTTGTCAAGGAGTCAACTTGGTCATCTATCGTTTCAGATACTTGCTCTTCTTGACACTCTTCTTCAATTTGTTCAAGAGTATCTTCTAATATCTCATCGCAGTCTTGTACTTTTAAGGTAGCGGAGTATTTTAGTTCTTGTTTTCTCGCCAAATAATCATACAGTTTGCTGAGTGTTTGAGATATATCCCCCAAAATGGCTTGTGTGCTCGGATTGTTGTATCTGGGAAAATCCTAAATTATACCTTAATGTCGGTGGTGGTGAAGATTCCTTTTCCGAAAAATAATCCCATGAGTAGTTTTGTGACCTCGTCATTGTGTAGAGAATATCATAAATTAGTATGATGTTTTAGCTCTGATACAAGATGATGCGAGCACGGAATGCACTGCACGTGATGGATGAACGCAACGCTTCTCACCTCCTTGGATAAGGATGCGGCTGCATGTTTCTTTCGTGATATAACTCACATGAAAGAGACTTTGGATATTATGCACTAAAGGGTCTTTGGATATCACTCACCAAAGGAAGAAAATGATCTCTCCAATTCCCAAAAAAAATTCAACAATTGTCTAAAACATAAAATTAAGTGACTTTATATAGCCTTTTACAAACATAAATTAGAAAATTAAATAAAAGATAACTTAGATAAGTGGATCTAGATCTCCTAGATAAGTGAATCTTTTTAGAGATAATATCTAAAGAGATAATATATTTCTCTCTCTCTTGTCCTCCAGGTTTGTCTTCATGGGCTTGCTCTTGGACTTCTTTTCATGTTCAAATTGTCCACTTGGATGGCTTCCACATCTTAAGTTTCTTGATCTCCAAGTTTGGAAACTCGAGTTTCCCCTAAACTTTTGCTCTCTGTTCTTTAGGCTTTTACCATAGCAAATGGACTCCGAATTAAATGATCCTACATGCGTTAGAAAGCTTAGGAAGTTGGTTACAATCTTTATAAAGAACACTTCTTGAAAAAGACATAGTCTTCATTTTCAAAATAGTCGAACTAGTGCAAAGGTCAGAATGAAGACAGTTTTGGAAAGATCTTCAATTATTCTCTTGACCTTCCACTTATGCTTGATCTTCATGATATTCTTTGAGGTTTGATAAACAATTGAATAGTCCCATTTCACATCATTATCAATATTATCTTTGAAGTATGACATTTTAAACTTTTATTTTTATTATTTAATCCCTCAAAGTTTGAGGTGTTAAACAGACAACCTCACCATTAGGAGGTCCGTTAAATGGTGGATACCAACGTTGTGAAAATGATATTTTCCACAGCGAAAAAGATAAATTTCATCATTTTCGCAGCATAAACTTGTTATTCACTGCGCAAAATACCCTTTATGTAATGGAAATGGTAATTTCCACTTTTTCATAGCGGATACTTGTCTTCTGCGATAAAAAGTAAGTCATATTTTAATAATTTTATTTTCACAGTGGAAGACAAGTATTCGTTGCAGAAAGGGTAATCTTCGCAAATAATATATGTTATTTAATAGACTCCTGAACGGTGAAGATATTCTTTGTTAACGCCTCAAACTTTGAGGCGTTATTTAACAAATATAAAAGTTCTATATGTCAATTAAAAATATTTCATAGTTCAAGATTAATATTGATCATTTGTCTTATTATTTTCTCTAAAAATTACACCTGCTATTGGTGAACTCTTGAAATGAATGACCAGTTTTTAATTAATTAATCTATTGCAAAGAGATTTAAATTATTTACTGAAATATTTTATTGTTTTTTAGTCATTAGTCAACCTTAGGAATTAATATAGCTAATTTTGTTCTTAATTGTCATTGAAATTAATGACGTTATATTATTTGTTATAAAGTAAATTAAAATAATAAATGTAATATTTAAGAAAAATTTGACTAATGATAAATTAAATGTCTTGTTCTGATGTTAAATACTTGGATGATAATGGAGGGCAAGGTTTTAACACCAGGTGTCTCTACAACTTCCTTAAATCGTGCAGGGTCTTACAAACATTTAAAGCAGTTGTGGGAATCAAACACGCAGGTGAAAATGTCGTGGCCAGGCCTAGAGGGATTGACCGTAGAAGAAGCTGAGAGACGACTCAAGGAAGAGATGCTGGGCATTCAAATTAATGTGGTCGAACTGAATTGTTGTGTTACTCTTACTTGTGATTGTAGATTAGATCGTATTCGATTATTCGTCAACAAATCCGGAAAAGTAGTGAAGACTCTTAAACTTGGCTAACATCTTTGTTTCCAAAAGTCTCTTGTCCAATGGATCTTATAATAGAAGGAATTATAAAAAATATGTTATTCTACCAACATTCACTATACCATAATACGATTATTTTAGATAAATTTAATTATTAGTTAAATTAATTAACTAAAAACACGAATGTATTTACAGAAGAGAAGGAATTATATTGAATTATAAAATTCAATAAAATATAATATTTGTATATATTATAAAATATAAGTGATAGCGGTAGAGCAGGATGTTCACAAGACACCTTTATGAGTTTTACCATTGTTGTCAAGACACAGATGCGTAGATTGTTATGCTTTTATATGTTGTTCTAACTATATGCGCTTTATATGACATAGTATTGCGTTTGTGTTTTACAGAAGTCCGTCGCCCCATACCTGCATCTTTAACCATGTGGTTTCTAGCTATTCATACGTTGTTCTAGCTATTTTATTTGTTAGTAACCAAATTGTACATAAATGAACTTGTTTGTTGATGAATGACTGTAAACAAACTTGGTTGTTGATGGATGGATGTAAATGAACTAGATTGTTGATGAATGAATGTAAATGAATTGGATTGTTGGTGAATAATAGATGAAACAGATGTCCCTGGACCCAAACGGATGCGCCTCATCCCATAACGGACCCTCATCCCTTAACGGACGTCCCTCATCCTATAGAGGGGGGTGAATATAGCGTTTTAACTTTTTCGTGCGATATTTTAATCTCTAATTACCCTAAGTGATTTAATGCATATAATTAAAATATTGATAACAAATATATGCAATAATATAAAGAGTAAGGGTTAGAGAAATGTACACAATATTTGTTTACGCGGTTCGGCAAACTAGCCTACGTCCGCGCTCCAAGTTGCACTTGGAGATACACTAAGTAATTGGCTTGCGGGTGCCAATAAAACCGTTTACAAATTGACTATTAGACGGGGCGTCACCCTTGACTAATTATAAGGTCGTCAACCTTAGACTCTTACGAGTCGTTACCCTAAATTTGACTATTTCAGGGCGTCACCCAAGTGTGATGAATTCTTAGGGAATCACCCTTTACAATCAAGCACAATAATAATTCGGAGATTAAATCTCAAATCTATCTAATCCGAATTCTCCCAAAATATAACTCGCAAGTTTGGAATAGGGAGAATTGGATATACAATAGCTCACAGTGGGTAATATCCGAGTATTGATTTCAGCAGGGCTTCGCCTCGAATATTCGATTCGTTGTGGAGAGCTTGGAGTGATCCTCTATTTATAGACTCTGCTCAAACGGTCGACCTTGTACCCTAAACGGTTGACCCTTTTCACTAGCCGTTGGAATTCTGCCCGTTGAGATTTGACCGTTAAAATATACCTTCGGTGCGGTCGACCGTGCAGTCGACCCTTTCCTTCGTGCAGAAAATCTAGAGCAATCTGTCCATTTTGCGGTCGACCGTGCGGTCGACCCTTTCCTTCGTGCAGAAATTCTGGAGCAATCTGTCCATTTCGCGGTCGACCGTGCGGTCGACCCTTTCCTTTGTGAATGCATGACAGGGTCGATCCTTTAGTTCTGTTCGTCGACCTTTTGCTCATTTTTCACATTCTTGATTTTTCTAAGTCCCGAAACGATATGTATTCCCTACATGGACTTAGATGAACTTGTTAGAACATTAATAATACCCATTTTGAGGGTATTTCCAATAAATATGGATAAATATTAATTATAAAACATTAAGAATAATATCCGAATAACGTAAAGTACAACTTATTGATTTTATTAAATTAATCACCATTTTAGTCATCATCAAAATAAAACTTAGCCTAACAAAAAAGCTAACAGATATCCCTCAACACAAAAGACGAATACTAGAAGATAAATGTCTGTGAATACCGAGGCATGTCCCTGAATGCTGAGGGGTCCCTCAATACTAAAAGACGAATGTCAGTTTCAGTCGAGGGAGGTCTGTGAATGTTGAGGGACGTGCCTTCAATACTAGAAGATGAATGTCCGTGAATACTGATGGAGGTCCGTGAATGCTGAGGGAGAGTAAGAGTAGGCCTTCTTAATTATATAAGTGGTAAGAGTAGGGATTCTCAACTAGAATATGCATTGAGAGCATGGTATTACATTAAAAAAGAGTTAGCGGTTAAAAGAAGTGAGGTTTTACTGTTGAAGCATCTGCTGGAGCCTATTGTTATAGGTATAATTCATTGAATTATGACAGCAAATCTGTAGGGGTAATAATTGGCTCAAACAGTTGTTTCACCACTTCCTAAACACATATTTCTCTATTGATGGATGATTGTAAATTAAGCTTGTAAATTATGTTTGTAAATTATGTTTAGTGATGGATGGATGTATTATATTGGTAATGCAATGGATGGATGTATTGTATTGGGCAAAGGATTGCAAAATAGCCTGTTTTCTAATATGTAAACAATTTGGTCGACTACTTTTCAACTCGAGAGCCCCTAAAAATCTAATATATATAAAATTGGTTGAACAATTCCAAGATGGTTGACCACTTTTCCCTTAAAAAAATAGATGCCCCTCTCCTATAACAGGTCCCTCTCCGTAAAACGGACGTCCCTCGCCGTAATTGAGGGAGTCTGCACCTTTTAAAAACACGGGTGCCTTATGTAACATCCCGATATTTTTAAGTTGGATAATTATCAGGATATTACTAAGGACGTTCTAGGGTGTTAAGTTAGGAGTAATACCGCTAATGTTTCCCTGTTGACGCGATGTAATCGAAGTGTCGGAATTAAGAGGATATTACATCGTGTACTTATACATGTCATTTGATGATGTGTAATTATGGGGGAAATGTTAAAGGATATGAGTTAGGTGTGGAAAGATGAAGAAAGTGGGAATTTTGGGTGTTAGGACGAGTCTCCGGATGATGCGGACGAGAAGAATGGCGTCCGCATCGAATCTGTTCAAGTCTGGACACATTCGGACAAGTCCGGATGCACGCGGATGAGGAGAGGTATTGTCCGCAACGAATCTGTCCAAGTCTGGACACATTCGGACGAGTCCGGATGCACGCGGACGAGGAGAGGAGGCGTCTGCATTGACTCTGTCCGATTTTGGGACAATTCGGACGACTGCGGACGCCACGTGCGAACGCAGTATGGCGTCCGCAAGTGATATGCGGACGGTACGAAAAGGGGATGAGGACGCCATCTCTCGTCCCCAACCTGTGAAAATCTGGTCTTGCAGATGACTGCGGATGCGAGGATTGCGTCCGCACTCGTCCGAATCGCAGCAGATCTGCGACAAATCAGATTTAAATCAGTATAAAAATGACATTTAACCAATAGGAGGAGGCGACCCCGACACCAAATCATCCTCCAAACCGCGCATGGCTGACCATCCCTGGCTGGAGCTGCCTCTCTTTGCCCCTTCCAGGTACGGTGTCCCCTCCCTTCACCTTGCACTCCCTTTCGGGAGAGTTCGTTTCTTCTGGTGAGTGTAGAGTCCGAGAGAGGGAGGAAGCTCAGTCCCAGTGAGTAAAGGGTTTCTGAGAGTGAGGGATTGAGAGTTAGATGTTGTATGCTTAGTGAACGTGAGTGAAGTGAGGTGTGTTGGAAAGGAGCTAGAGCTGTCACCCATGTGAGCTGCTGCCTGAAGACTAGAGAGCTGTCCCTGCTTGGTTCTTCAATATTGGTAAGGAAAACGGATGTGTTTTGGCCATTGAGGCCCTACACCACACGTACGGGTGTGTGTGTGTGTGTTTTGTGGTGATTGTTAGTTGCTGTAGTGTAGAGAATTACAGTGTTGAATATGTGATGTCTTTTTTATTGAGCTCTGTTTAGGTACCTATTATGTGATAAAAATGCTTATTTAGATAATGTGATGAAAGCTAATAGTGAAAGTAAGGCCTAGGGGTGATGGAAGCTAACTAACGAATGACAAATGCGTAGTATTTTGCTAATATAAGCGGTAAGTAGGTTGGGTTGTCTTGGAATACTACTGTTAACTATTGATGGTTGATAGCGTTATCAATGTTCTAAAAATGTCATTGTCGATATTCCTCTTTATTGTCTTGATTTCTAAGTGATGGACTCCATGCCTATTGAACAAAATGCGAACTACTATGGTGTGATTTGTTAACTGAACAAATGAAGGGAAAATGTTTAAGGAATTAAGATGCACCAACATTGTAAGTTTACTTCGGATTTTCATTGTTTTCTCTAAATGTGGATTGTGCACTAATTGTTGGATGATAAACTTAGCTTGTAAATGTTTATTTCTTGATTCTGGAAAGAAACCTTCTGGTTTTAGTTTATATAAATTCATTTAGCATGTTTATTGTTGAATTCAATTATCAAACATGTTTCCATGAAATATTCGTAAACATAACTCCATGAATCATTGTATAGTTTCGTTGTCATTAGTAACTAGTCATAAATTAATCAACATGTTTTATTTATATGTTACAATCTTGTCTATCGAAGAATGATTAAGCATGTCTAACATTTTAATTATCTTGTACGAAATTTCAGTAAACCTTAGCATAAAAACATGGAAATAGGTAAAAGATTCACTGTTTAATTCACTGTTAGAAAGAGGCTAAATTACAGTACGAAAACGTGGTTTAATTGTCATTAGAAGCATGTTAAATTGCGTAAGCATGTTTATTCATCTAGAGCGCATGTCTAATTGATTATTTTAGCATGTTTAATGGCTAACATTTAATTGGGCATGTTATTGACAATAAAACATGTAAATTATACCTTAAACATGATTGGTTGACATTAGATTTGAGTATGATTCGTTAACTAGGATAAAAACATATAATCAACCTTGAGCATGTAAATTACTTAGGATAATTAACTAGATGCTAATTATAATCTTCTCGAGAATGTAACGAACTAAGGTCACCAATCAGATTAAGATCAGCATGTTTAAATAAATAACTAGCATGTTTAGAATGTTTAACTAGCATGTCCAAATCGTCTAATTAGCATAACACGTATAACTCATCTAGCAACATGTTAGGGTAACCAAATAAAGTAAGTAATTAGAATTGAGCATGTTAATTATACTTTAATTTTATATGCACGTCACGTGTTAATTCGTTACATTTCCTTTATTATTGTGATTTACGTACCCAAGCATGTATCCATTATTAGTTGCCTAAGCATATTTCTATTAATTGTTGTATAAAACATGTTTCCATGTTTTGTTTAGTTTAGTTTAGTTTAACGAGCATCCCTAGTTAATCGTAAATCATGGCATGTCAGTTTACCGTCTATTTATTATATGCGCAATTTCAATTATGCCTTCAATTACTTTTATTTCAATGTGTACTTCAATTTCGTAACTGATGCTTTACTTTTCTAAAGAGTAGAATGATAAAGAGAATGAAAAGAGAATGGTTTTATTGACTAAGTGAATGGATGTCTTATAAATGCTTTTGTGGTTATTTTCTTGTATTGCTTACGATTCCATGGTCCTTAGCATGTTACTTTCTGTTAAACTAAGTATAATTAGTTAAGTAGAATCAAAGCATGAAATCAACGTAAGAGCATGTTAATAACTGATTAGAATAATGGATTAGAAATATAAACGTAAGAAGCATGTAAATGGACTATGAGATTAATTAGGCTAAACAACTAAAGAACTAGAATAATCATCTTATCTTCCTGAGCATGTTTAGTTTATTGTTCATTCGCTGTCTTAACTTAATGTTATACTTGTTTTCTGTTGTGCGTAGTTCCTTTATTCTATTATGTGCTTTACTTTCCTTATATGCGTTTTCAGTTACCGTTACTTTATTTATATGCGCACGTCAATTTTATGAATGTTATGTCATGTCATCATGCATCACGATAGGTTAAGAATGTATGTACATGCATCATGTTAATAGAAAGAATAGGATGCATGCATGACTGAGGAAATGTAAGAATGAATGGTAGAGTAATAAGACGATGGGTCTAGTTTGGCAAAAAGGTGCCCACAGGAGATTAGTGACTAGTCTGGCAGCGGTATGCCCAAAGAAGGTTAGTTGTAATTTGGCAAAAAGGTGCCCACAGGAGACTAGTGACTAGCTTGGTATGCCCAAAGGAGGTTAGTTGTAGCCTGGCAGAAAGGTGCCCACAGGAGGCTACCCCAACGAAAGAACGAACGACTAATAGGAAATAGTAATAACGAAATGAATGGCTTAATGAAAAGGATTAAAGAGAGACATTTCATAATTGCATTTCCCTTTTTCCTTACTAAGCCCTTTGGGCTTATAGTTGCTTGTGGTGTAGATGTAGGTACTGTAAGTAGAGGAATGCACGGACTAGGAGTAGCAAAAGATAAAGAACAAACAATAGCAAGCAAGGATAATGAGTTTGCACGCTTGAGGGATGCTCACGGCTGGCCAAGCATAAAGAGGGTAAAAGAGAAATGGTTTTAATTAAGTTGTCTAAGTTGTAATTAACATAAGTTTTATTTAAAATGTATTTAATTTGGTTAGTCTTTTCATTCAAATGACTGACATTTCCGCTAAGTTTCTAAATGATGATTTTAATTATGCTTCCGCTATGTCTTCAAATAGTTTTTATTTTGACGCTTCCGCATAAGTTTTACAAAAATGGGATTTTATATTGAGTTTTACGAATGGTCGGTAGCGATCCGGTTAATGTCTCGCCTTGATTTGTTTTAAAAAGAAATTTCAAATTTTTACGCATTTTAATGATTTACAAAAAATCCAGGTCGTTACACCTTACACGTGACCTTCAATGTTACAACCTTTGGAGTCCATCATGGCTGTCAATTCCGATCGAGAGACATCCGTCCCTTGAACGAAGACGCTGGCTAAGCAGAAGATGAACCTGAACCCTAAATCTAATGGCTAATTAACATGATTCGGTTCGGTGCCGGTTCCTCGGGTTTGAGAAACAGGAACGCAAACCAGACCGGGCAACTAACATACCCAAAACGGTTGGTTCTTGTCCAGTTCTTCGGTCCGGTTTGGTTTTGCACACCCCTAGTTGTTGCGGGGCATCCCTTGTTGCTGTCATAGACGTCTCTTTTCGACGGTTTTTGGCGTTAACAAAAATGCGTCGTTAACGTCGATGAATTTTGACAGGAAACGTGATTGCGAGGTCGCCGACATTCTGTTCAGGGTTTTAGTTATTCGCAAATTTTTTTCAAAATTTAACTTCTTGTTGATATTAAATTATAGGATCTGTGGTGTTAATATCCTTTTCATAAATTCAGCATCTAAATCAACACATTATGTGTTCAATAAAATAAAACTTCACTGTATGATAGAATTCTGCATAACTATAAAATTTTAGTTACACTTTTTCAAAAACTATATTCAAATAATTAAAATTGAAAAATGGGGGGGAAAATTTGAAAAACTTATACATTATTTATATGACCTACGATTCTCGTACCTAAATATATGACTTAGCCCCACCAGAACCTCAGCAATGGCTACCTCTGCTTTCTCCAAATCTGAGTAATAAAGCGTCTGTACCACCAGCGCCCTGGGCCGCGCGTCGAACTTCTGCTTTTCCATTCCTCTCTCCGTCTGCCACCTTATCGTGTCGTGAGCCAACGGTCCTAACCACTCCATGATCTCCTCCAGCGCGTCTCTCCAACCCTCCGACAGCGCGTGCCCCTCCTTACTCTCCCATTCTTCTTCTTCTTCCCCCTTCCATCTCAGCTTCGTCCTAAGAATCGCTTTGATTCTTGCTGGCAGCATGTCGTACAATTCGCCACGCACTTCGTCACTAACTGTTGCCGGGGCGTGCAAACACCGTTCGGCGAATATAATTACGTTGGCGTAGTTTAAAGAGAGGCCGGACCCACCAACTGTTGACGATGGGGCTAATTTGTAAACTCTGTTATTCTTCACAATCTCGCTGCCTGATATTTTTACAGTATTTTGGATATTCGTTCCAACATCTGCCGGAATGATGAGGTTGGATAATTCTTTGTTGAACCGGACCAACTCTTTCTTGACTATTTTCGGTATTGGAACCGGTTTTGAGGCGCTTCTATGGCGTTTTACTGCTTTTTCTGCAACGCCATCGGATTTATCCCTACGCGAATCTTCTTTTGATCTGGAAAAACAACAGGGGGAGTCAAATTGCGGTTTATAGCTCCAAGAAGGAGGTTTGCTAGGTGCACAGCAAGGTTGATCGTAGAAGAAGGGCCGAAAAATGGTGCAAATCCGTGAGTAGATGATACAGACTAATCTGGCCATCATTCCGACAACATTATCGAAGGTCTGATTCCATAAAGACGTTGCTTTACAACGCTTCACTTTTATTCTCTGGGTTGAAATTTTCTGCCTAAAATACTCGAGGTTTGCCGATGGGCATTGTTTAGGATCAAGACCATTTTTCCACCGCTCTAACTTCTTCTCCGATAACTCCATTTCGCTAAGAGATTCCATAGCCGAGTACAACTGCGACGTAGAATGTACAAGCTTCTCCATGCTTTCAATCAATTTGCATATGCGCCTCGAACTGAAATCCAGTTGGACCATTCCGACTTTTCCTAGCTTCATGTCGGAATAGAGCAGATCAAAATTAATCAAGCCGGAATCGGTACAATTTTTACCCAGGCGAGAAACGGTCATCGCTGCATGGTTGAGATCATCGAACCTTTCCATGGATGCCAGGTTAAGAAGAAACCTTTCGTCGTCAGAATTCAAATAAACAACCCCCTTAGACCTCACCGTCTCATTTCTTAGCCGGAGAATTTCCTCGTCAGCGAGAGAATAGTAAAGAGAGACGAGGCAGGACATGGTCTTAGCTGCGTCGAAAGCGAGGATTCCCATTGTTGCAGAACGATCCTTGTCGGGGAAGAAGATAGAGCATTTTACTGACCTAAAGCTTAGCCGGTGCATGGTTCCAACTACCATAGCGGAGGTAAAACAGGTCACCTCCGGCGTTGTTGCGTTTTGACCCAGATGAAGCTATCGTTTATGGTTCGGGGTTAAAAATAAAGGAGCGATTTTCGGGTTTAAATAAGAATGGTGTTTTTGAGAGGGGACGTTTCTAGGCTTGTTCATGGCGACGCGTTAGGACAGAGAGGATAAAGACAAGATAGAGAGAGAGAGAGAGAGAGAATGGTGGACTTGCCACGTAACGAAGGAAACTTAGAAGAAAGGATTTCTCCTCTTTCGATTTAAGACTTTAGTGTTGGTTAAATTGCTAAGTTTTTGTTGTATTTGGCAGAGCCCAGAGGTGTTAATTTGCTTACATGTTGTAATATGATTGGTTTGACCGGTCTTCTCAACACCTTATTATGGTGATCTTCGTAATTCATTAGACATAATTGTGATTTACTCCTTTTTTGGTCTTTCTTTATTAAGTTCCCTTGTTTAGTCTATTCCTCCTATAATTTCCCAATTCCTATTAATTTTCTAATTAATGTTAAATCAATAAAAATATTTTATATTACTATATTATTTACAATAGTACATGTTTTTGTTAATTAATTTTTAGAATATTAGCAATAGCATAATAGAGTTAAAAATGAATTCTTCTTTAAATCAACCAAAAAAAACATGTTATTTTCAAGAAAATAATCTCCAATAATCAATTAAAATAAAATTGAATTCGATTGTTTTGGGCACCATAATAGTTTGACATGAACAACGTTGTAATAAAATTATTAGAATTAAACTCAAAACTTAATACTTAACACTTGAAGAACATCTCTTTGTTCATATTTGATCACCTATTTTTCAAGCCAAGAAAATACACATCACGACCACCTTTTCTTCTTTGAATTCCATGCCATCTCGGCCACTCTCACGTCTTTATTTCTCTAATTCTCTAGTTTTTTCTTAGTCTTATATCTTCTTGTTCTAATTCACATTATTTCTCTTCTTCTATATTGTTTTTCTTTGTATTTTACTCATTATTTTCTTTAATTTCTCGCTCAATTACTCTATTTTTCCCTAATATACATCTTTTTCTCCTTCAAATTCATATCTGACACTAAATGGAAAAGAACATCTTCCTAAAACAATAATTTTCCAACAATTGTTTTTGAAAAACACATTAGAAGTGGTGTGCAGTGTGGGAAAAGAGAAAAAGCATTGAGAGCGTTTACGTCATGTGTTTGTCATAGTCTTTCTTGACCAACCAGGACCAGCAGCGACGCAATCAAGTCGTCTAACCCACCACCAAAGTCCCTTTCCTTTCTTTGAAAACACAAACACTTCAAATGCCCGGTTGATGCATTTAATCATTTCGAGAAAATTAACAAAATAAGTAATAAATTACTAGATCAATAACAAATCAATCTCTTAACGATTTTTTTGTTAATAACTAAAATAATAAAATATAAAAAACAAATAAAGCAAGTATCAATGTAACTTATTCTATTAAAAAAATATTTTCTTTCTACAAAAAAACATTACTTTTTTATTGTGAAAAGTGAGTCCTTGAAATAGAACTTAAAAAAAATGACTTTCTGCAGCGGAAGCTATTCTTTCCGGAATGGAAGCTATTATTTTCACAGTGAAAAATACTCTTTGCGCTCCAATTGCTGATTTTTTTTTTATTTTTCAGTATATCAAACAACAAATTTTCCGCTGAGTTTACTCAGTGGATCAGACACATGTATAGCTTGGAGTATACTAGTTTTTCAAGAAATCTTCTATTTTGATACTAAAATCAATTTCGAACAACTTAACATTCCTAAAATCTGTTTTCCGACAAGTTTCTTTAATGAATCGGAAACATACTTGAAGTTCATTGTTTTTTCAACAAACAGTTAATTGAAAATCTTCAATTTTGATACCAAAATCGATTTTGAACAGATTAACTAAAAATCTTCCATTTTGAAAAGTCTTCTAGTTTTTAACGTTTTTTTTCAATATGTTAACAATGATATTTGTGTCGTTCATTTTTCATAGTTAAGTATTTTATTTGTTAACAAAAATTATTTAGTGGTTAACTTATCAATAATTTCATAGTGTAGTGGTTGTTTTGTTAATTTCCATTATTTCAAGAAACTGAAAACCCAAGTTCCATAATTGTGTGAACTAATTTAATGTGAAAAGAAGAAAGTATAGAGTATAATTATATTCAATCAACACGGTTATGTTGTCAAAGCCTGGACAATGGAGAACAGAGACAAGGGGTTTGGAGTGGTGTTAGACAAAAGACTTAGAAATTGTTCTCCTTATGAAATCATTTGATGTTGACCATTTTAGTTCTTTCTGTACAGTTTTATTGCGTGACCCATGGATTGGATTCTAAGGGTATCATGTGATGAATTATTTATTATTGATGTGACTGGTATATTATTTTACTTATTTATAAATAATTAAAAATATTTGTAGTAATTAATAAAACTCTGAGACTGTAAAGTAAAATGTTATTTCTAGAACGGCTGATTTATTTAAATGTTTTAGAGGGGGAGAATGTTTAAAGAGGAGATAATGGAGGCTCTCTTTAGATGGCACTTTTAAAGTCTCGCGTTTTTTTTATTTTTCTACCTTTCCCACATAAATTTAGCTATCAATATCTCCATTTCACATTATGCGTTTACTCTCATCCATCAATGTTCTACTTTAGATGGCACTTGTCAACTCTTATTTGTTTATTTTTTCCTTTTACTGCATCACTGACATAATCACACCATTGTAGATCGGAAACGCTGATTATTTTCTTAAGATGTTAGTATGTAGACTAATTCTTTCATCTAACATTTTCCTTCAATAAGAATCTTATGCTCGGGAATTTCTCAAATCTAAAGTCAATAGAAGATGAACCAAAAGAGAAAAAGATGATCAGGGACATTTTATTTTCTCAAATTTCTATGTGGTACTAATTCTATGAGTCATATTATCTTAAATTTAGTTTGAATAGTATATTTGTAACCAGACTCACCATGAGCACCCAAATGTAAATCGAACATTTGCAATTCAAGCTCATTTTCTAACAACCACAAACCTGTTCAAGAGTTTCCATTTAGGTAAACATGGTTTTGTCTTGTAATCTCTTGAAGTGTTCATAAAAGGTATAACTTCTCATCTATTCTTGGGGAGTCTCTAGTCTTATTAGTATAATATTATTTGCTTTGGTCAAAACCTTCATGATTTGTTCTTAAGTTTTACCTAAAAATACGTTGTACTAGGTAGGAAGAAGAACTTTACTTATAAATATAACGTCTTTAGTCCTCCTAGTACAATATTGTCCGATTTGGGCCGAAGTCCGTACAAATTTTTTTTTAGGGTTAGCTCAAAACTCATTGTACTAGGTGAAGAGGAGAACTCTATTTATAAACCATGTATTTTCCACTTTTCTAAACGATGTGAGATTATGCACCCTTACTGGTATGGGTCGAACTCTCACTTGGGTCATTCTGCGATTCACATGGTGGACTAGCACTATGATGACTTGTATTAGTATTAACCAAAATAATCAAATTTACTATAATTAAAATGTGACTATATGATAATAAGTTATAAGATGACTTTAAGAAGGAAATTGACCAGTCAATTGAGAACATCTTTCCAAACTAAAATTAGTTATTACAGTAGATACCTTATATTATACTCATTGAAGTATGAGTTTTTGCAAAAAAAAATTAATGGATGTGTTACAAATGAGCATAATTACTATTTGAGATTAATTGAAGAGGTTATTACCATTAACAATTCAAACCATTTTAAGCTCATAAAGTAGACAAATAAATAAAGTTTATGGCTTTTGATTGAAGGAATTTGTATATATGCAATAAAAGTTATGCTAGTTTAAAGTTGGATGAGTTTAAAACTGTACTGTTTTGGAATATATCTTTAAATTGGTCTTTAGAGTTAGAATTTGAAGAAACTTATTCAAGAAGAAATGTTCCTAATATATTGGAGTATGTGGCCATGTAATGAAAGTAGACAACCAATTGGTTATGCCAAGTGTGACCCAGAGGTTAGTGACTAAGTATGTGATTAAAATGTAATTAATGAATGATTAGAGTTAATTAATTATGATTAATTATGATAATCATGGAGATTAACTTAGAACTAATCTACGTTCTATGCTTTAGTGCCAAAACTGCGTAAAGAATCATGAAGATTCGTCCTCCAAACATAATCATAAAATATGAACAGTATACAATGTAAGATAAAGTAAACATGAGAAAACATACCTATACATCAAAATGGCCGTGTTATCGAACAGTCTCAGTCTGGTTTTCAAGTGTGGTATCTCACAAAGTATCAGTTTAAAAACATGATGCAATGCAATGCATAAAGTGTAAAAATCCCTACCATGATGACGACCACGACAAGCTTACTGACTAGTCAGCTCCAAGTGCTATCAGAAGTGAAAGTTGAAACAAGTGACATCTACAGAACTATAACAAGGTTGATGTCAAAATCTCAAAAATCACACGGGGTATAACAAATAAGTCCCAAACTAGAAATCAAATCTAGGAATACATCGAGTGTAAAACTTGTGAATTTTATATTAATTAATTTCCATGTGTTAAATTTTTCATGATATTTTGGTCAAGTGTTGAAAAGTTGACCTGTTTTATTGTGTAACGACCACATGTGAATTTTCGGTCAAATAGTCAAAATCAGTGAAATTGGGTATTTTCCAAACGATAAATTAATTGAGAAAATAAATTTAATAAATTATTTTGGCTAAAGAACCATTGTTGGTTAGCGTTTGGAGCGAGTAGGGATTTGAATTGGATTTCTGAATTTGAATTAATTAATATATAAAATATTTTCAAATAAAATTAATTTAATTATTTAAAAGGAAAGAATGAGAAGAGAGAGAGTCGAATCAGAGGGTTTTCGATTTTTGACGATGGATTCGGGTTCTCGACGTCGAGGCAAACAACTTTTGTGAAGGCCGTTGATAAATATTTTCGTTTTCCCCCTCCGTTTTCGAGTTTATAGTTTGAGGTTGTGTTTGGTCTATGATTCGAGCATAGAAACTCAAATTCGAGGAAATTTCTCGTTTATATTGGTAGAATATGAGTTTATGTAGGGTTATTTGTCATTGGAAATTGAAAATTAGGCTAAAACGGTAGGTTTTTTGTCGGAAAACGGTGCCCTAGCGTGACCTGGTTGACCACTGTGTGGTGTCTGGTCGATCGATCGAGCTGGGATTACACGGGACGTGTAAAACCTATGAAATTTTTAATAATAAATTTTACGTGTAAATTTTTCGCGTTATAAACAGTCATAACGTTGAAAAGTTGACTCAAATTGTCGCGTAACAGCCCCGTGTGAAATTTTGTTTAGAATGTCAAAATTGGTAAAATTAAAAATTTGTCAAGTGATAAATTAATTGAGGAAACAAAATTTGTGAAATAATTTGGTTAAAGAAGTGTTGTTCAGAATGAAAAGGGATTGAAGTCAGAATTCAAAATAAGTTATTTAATATATGGTACTTGATATATGTACATTTATATATTAAAATAATTACAACAATTAATAGAGTAAATTCACAAAAAGGGGAATTAGAAGAAAGAAAAGGGGCAAAGTTTCTCTTCATCTCTCCTTCGGCCGATAGGAGCTTCGCGGGAGAGGGTTGGCCGAGACGAGAACTTGGGATTCTGGGCGATAGTACGACTCTGTCTAAGGGAATTTCGAGAGAGAGCTAGCAGGGAGGCGAGTAGATGGGTACTATCGATCGCGAGTGACTGTAGCAGCTCCATCCGAGAAGATTTAGAGAGAGAGAGAGAGAGCTACTGAGGGGACTCCTTCCACAACATTTAAAGGTAAGGCTGTGTATTTTGACCTCTTGATCTCCAATATAAGGTGCTAGGATGCTTGAATCTATTTTTGGTTTCGGTTATTTGATGATGGGTTCTGCAGGCGATTGATGATTTGCTCCCTGTTTTGCTACGATTTTATTGATGAAATCCCAAGGATAGTGATTTTGGTTCCTATTTTTAGATGTTGTCGAGTTGTAGATTTATAACAGTAGGAGAGGGATATTCGGTTTATTGTTAGTCATTGATGTTGGTTCTATTTTGGGTTTCTACATTGAGTGATGGATTTATGAATGTTGTTGTAATAGCTGTAAAATATTTATTGAATTACTAATTTTTATTTTATGAAAGAAATTTATGGGGACAATTGTTTTTCCCCTAAAGGAGGAAATGTTACAACACGAAAGGGAATTTCTCCCATTCCTTCCATATTCTCTTCATTTCTCTTCCTCCCCCTATAACGTTAATTGCTATTTTTCCTCTCCCTCTCAGTTTCCTTTTACCCTTAACTTTTCCTTTGCCTCCATTTCCTGCCAAACATTCTTCCTTGCAAGACAAAGGTCTCTCTCGGCCATTTTGGGTGAACTTTATAGACTCTGTAACTGAGGCAAATTGTCGAATTTGGTAAGTCGACCTCCTTTTTCTCTGTACTTCCAATTTCTAGCAAAATGTCAAATTCTTACACAAAACCTTCCTCTCAATACTTGAAGGAAACTAGACTTCAATTTAGGTCAATTACGAAGGACGAAATCATTGATTTTGCAGGCTGAACAAAGTCTTCAGAAATCAAAATCGGTAAGGCCTGATAAGAAAAATTGGATTTTTATTTTACTTGTTGATGAGTTGCATTCTGGACTAATTGTTTAGTTGTTGATGGCTAATTAATTGGGTGTTGCCGCGATTCATTCCCACTATCTTCGTCCATGTTAGATTGCCATGGTGCATCTCAGCAGAGGCTGAGCTGCAGTGCGAGCTATCTTCGACCTCGGTCAAATGAGCGACTGGTCAAGACAAGGAGCATCGACCAGGGAAGGACTTGTTCGCAACGAGTTGGAACAAGAGTGCCTCTGGTGATGGCTAGACTGCGATCTTCGTCCGCGTTGAAGGCGACAAAATCCACAGGAAGCCTTGTGTTCAAGTTGTGTCCCGAGCTCAGTGAGCTGCAGGTCTACAGGTCAGTGGAGCTTGGGCTTGGTTTGTTCTGCTGTCTGCAGACCAAACAAATGGGCTTTGACCTATTTCGGTTTGGGCTTTGGTCTGGGTCTGCAAAATACAGATCAGACCAATAGACCATGGTCCAGGGCCTAACTAGACCTGTTTTGGGCCTATCCAGGGCTAGTCTTTGGGCCAGATTGAATTTGTTTTGAGTATTTCTCTAACCCAATTTATTTTAATTTAATATTAAATAATATTAAGAATTTTAAATAAAATTAACTCACCAAATTTTATAATCTTATTTTTAGGTATCCAAATATTTATTTAAAGTGTGGGCTCAAAAATTTGGATACCTAAAAATAAGATTATTAAAATATTCACTTTATAAAAGTGTGGGCTCAAAATATTTATTTATAAAGTGAATATTTTGAGACTTGTCTCATATTAAAATGACGGTCCATTTTATGACCATCGGAGTTTTCTATTATATTTTATTTTCAGTGTACACGTTTAAATTAAACATGCATATTATATTTCTGGATCAACTCAGTCATGTGAACCGAGTTCGATCGACCGGCTTTGGGGTCTATTTTATTTTATGCACATTCGACGTATTAGAATGTGTTGGTTGTTGTTAAAATGAGTAATAGGACAGCTGTATGTGCCGTGTCATTGGGTTTCGAATCCCTAAACCTAATCAAGGTATTTATTTGGCTTTTGCGATTGTCGAATATCGCTTTTATTCTGTTATATGCCTATGACATGGTGTGCCTGGAGTCTTTCAATGGCTCCATTTTCGCTGTAATTTTTAATTAAGTATAACAAGAGCTTATTTTAATTATGTACCATATTCTAGTGGGTTGATTTAAACGAGTGCCATTTTGTACACATTTTTCTGAAAAGAATTTATAAAATGTGAGTTTTAAATTCATGCATGCTTAAATAACATTTTAATTAAAATAAATGAATGTAATCCCTAATGATTTTAGTCAACTCACCTCAATGACATCTTTCGGGGTTTTTACTAGTTAGATTTCTAGTTGTCAAGTTTAGATCCGGTGGAGTTTTATTTTGGTTTTACTATTCTTCCTTTAGAGATATTTTGTGAGTTATATTTTATTTGGATAACTATAATTCTTAATTTATTTCCTGCATATTACTTTATTTTATTTCATTTTGTATTATATTATTATGCTATCTAATATCACTGTTGGTCCTGTTAAGCCTATGTTTGTTGGCCCTTGACTTATAAGTAATATTTTAAGTCTTCCCTTGATGATTAATAAAACTTAAGAGAAAAAGGGTATGGTGATTCAGTTCTTCGAGCCGGGTCATTCCCCGTTCTGTCTCGGGTCCCTTGCGGGTCGTGACAGTTCTTGTGTTTATTTATGCTTCGATTTTATAAAATGGTGCTTGAGGATATTTAGCTACTTACCGTTCTGTCGATAACTCTTGAGAATAGGCACACTATGGTTAAATTATGCTAGTTGAACCTAGATGAGTGTTCTGTTTAGGGTGAAACTGTGTACTGTAATTTTGAGGATTAACGCCTTGGTTGCTGTACTTGTATATATTTGGTGAACTGTGAAGTAGATGCCCTATTGTTGTTGTTCAGTTATAGCCACTTTATGTTAGGAATGATTCTGCTTAAGTTGAGAAATGTTTGAGGATCTATGACACGGTCAGTTGTGTAAATATTGCACACTGTTTGATGGTCAATTCATGAGAAGGTCACTGTTCTGCGTTACTTAAAGATAAACATTAGGCTTAATCCAATGTAAATGTTGTTTTCTTGGAATTGATAGATACAGTTTGTGCACTTTGGATGTTTACCGAGTGATGAAGTTCAAGGACTTTGTTTGTGTATTCTTTCTTAGTGCTATTATGTGGAAACTGTCTTGAGGATTATGTTCCCCTCAATTGTTCTACTTTGTGAACCGTGGTGGTAATAATAAGTGGAGTATTGATAGATGTTAAGATTAGTTGCGGTATAGGATTCTTCCATTTATTCCTCAAGATGTCTTTATGAGAATTCCAATGTTTGACGTGTTTTAGGCTCGGTTGAGTTTGTGGACTTCGAGCTGGTACCTAAGGTTGCTGCTCCTTCGGATAAAATGAGAGATCGCCGTCGAGGTAGGGGTTTTATACCTACTTGCTTTGCATTCGTATACCATGAATATTAAAACTTAATATTTTGTGGATTACCTCATATGCAAAACTGACAGGGACTTCGACAGCACGTCTGATTTTATTATACTTAAGTACGTGAGTTTTACACTTTATTTCCGTGCATATGGTTTCCATGGTATATGATATTTGGTTTGGGGGCAATATATCCTCTTGATACTTTGGATGGTTTCGGTACCAAAGTATCACGAGGCTATCCCCGGTATGTCTCCTGCTGCATTGAAATGGATGTCTGTGCGTTGTGTGAAAAATGGGATTAGGAAGTGATGACGCTTCCTTGGGTATCAAACCACTAAACCTGATCAGGGTGTACTGTGTTATAAGTTTGTCGAAGCTGAGCTTAACTTGTTGTCAAACTCAGGTGATGATACAGGTTGTGTCGCGTACTGATCTTTGGCTTGTCGACAAATCCAACGTGACAAGTCGGGGCTACGGACCGCCATTGCTTTCTTTCGAACTCAAGAGGCGTTGCCCATGAAGGTGGCCGCCTTTCCATGGGTTTGACTAGAGGAGTCCATCAGTGACCCTCCTTTTTCACTAGTGATGGTTTTCTGTGTGAAATCGTCGAGAGTATTTTGATTATAGCTGTCTATGTATACAACAATGTTTTCTACGATATCTTGTCGGGGCCATTCGAGGTCTGTTTTTCTTTAAAAAGGATGTAAATGGTTTTTAAAATGTTTGATAAAAATGCATAACTCCTTAATTCATTGTTTTGATAAAAAGAGGTAAAACAAGTTTTACACGTGCATTGCGGTGAGTATAAGTTTCCTACTAAGTTAGTCACTCACCCTGATGACCCCTTCCCTCCAAGTAGAGACAGGGGCGCTTAGGGTGGGGGCATCCAACTCGAGGAGTCCAGCTGACTATTTATATCTGTTATTTGTTATTTTCCCCTCATATGGAGTGTTGCTTAGTTATAATATACTTTGGTTACAAATTCTGGATGTATGAACATGGATGCACAGTGTAGTTTGGATTTAATTTACATTACTGCACTATAATTTATATTCAGTTACATTCACTATTGCAATCACTATATGAACTATGTCTCATTACAAGTGGGTTATGACTAGAAATTTTATATAAGTCTTTCGCTAATTTTAACTAGCCTTGGGTTAAGCGATCGTGTCCTCTTCGAGGATCAGGTCGTTTGGCCTAGCCTTTTTATCTGCTTTACCTCTGCGTCGTGATAGAACGATTTTTCGTTGACTAGAACACGTTCGATAGACCAGATCGGCCGATCGCAGAGGCAGATTCGGTCTATTGCATGCGGCCTATCGATCGTGGACGCACATCCAGTTGACCATTGCCATTTCGGTAGGCCAATGTTCTGTTTCTGCTCAACCGTGAACTGCGCAGATTGCCCAAAGGTGTTCCTAGGTCGAACGCAGGAGGTCTCTGGTCGACCACAAAATGTATTTCATCACATTTTAGAGTTGTTTATGCATTGGTTGGGTTCTTAAATTTGGTATAGGACCCTTCCACCCATCACTTGTGACTCCTTGATGGAAATTCTTGTTCTTTGGCAAGGTTTTAAGCTCAATTCGGTTTATGGATTTCGAGCCGACCTCCCATAAAGTCATACTCAATTGATTTTAGATGAGTATACTCATCTGTTGAGTCTTGGATGGTTGCGAGCACGTCTTATCAACGCTGCGAGGGCCTGGTTGACCTTCGCTTTGCCTCATCGACTGTTGTGTGGTCTCGGTTAACCACTATTGTGCCTTATCAACCATGATTGGGTTCGAATGGTTTCAACTATGTTTTCTCGACTGTTGAGTTGTTTAGGTCGAGCGTGTCGTGTTTCGTCAACTATCACTGTGTCTTGTCGACCGATGGGACTTTTTGGTTGACTGTTAAAGTGACGGATCGACCATGGTTATGTTCTAGTCGACCGCATTGTTTGTTTCTCGGTGTTGGGTTAAGCGAACCCCGTTCGGCTTCGCCAGCAATGCCTGGTTTTTGGTCTGGTTTCTTGTTTCAGTCTAGGACTCTTGGTGTATTCCTAGATTTGATTTTTGGTTTTGAACTAGTGGTTGTCCTTAGAGACCATGTTGGATTCCTAGTTTTGATTGAGACTTATTGGCCTTGTTATAGGTTTTGGAGGTGTCGTTGGTTTTGACCCTCACTTCCGATAGCACGTGAACCTAACTTGTCTGTAAGAGTGTTGTGGTCGACTATGAGGTAAGGATTTTTATACTTTTTGTACTACATTGCATCATGATTTTCTAAATGATATTTTGTGGGATACCACATATGTAAAACCGACGGGGATTATTCGATAGTACGTCAGATATTTATATTACATATGTACGTGAGTTTTACACATTTATTTTACGAGCATGATTTTCATGGTATGCTGTGATACTGTTGCGGAAGGATGAATCCTTTTGATATTTTGTATAATTTTGGTTCAAAGTATCACGAGGCCATCCGATACATCTGTTAGCCTAATTGGCATTAGGATTAATTGTTTTGATGATAAATGTTTTAATTAAATTGTAAGTTGTTTATAATTTGAATATGCTTAATTGTTTTATCTTTATTTCTATAATGATCTTCATTGGAAATACCCCTTAACAAGGGTATTTATATGTACTAATATCTTTGGTTAAGTCTATATAGCTAAAGGATACATCATTTGGACTTAAAAGTCTCAAAGAGTGCAATACACTTGCATCAAAGGTGAAAAGGCGGTCGACCAGTTATAAAGGTAGTCTACCGAAATAAGGCAGAGAGCTTTACTAAAAAGCGATTGGCCGGTGAAGAGGTTGTCGACCGAAATAAAAAAGATTCAAGCACAAATTAATTTTTTGACAAAATTATCGATAGAAAATACATGTCATGATGATGCTTTTCTTTCTTTCTTTTTTTTTTTCTTTGAATTCCATGCCATCTTGGCCTCTCTCATTTGTTCTAATTCACATTATTTCTCTCATTTTTATATATATTTTTTCCTTGACATTATTATGTTTTCCTCATCATTTTCTTTAATTCCTCTTCTTTTTCCGTTCAATCATTCCATTTTTCCCTAATATTCATCTTTTCTCCTTCAAATCTAAATTTGATACTAAACGGAAAAGAACAGCTTCCATTTAAAACAATAATTTTTTAACAACTTTTTTTGAAAAAAAAACAAACATTCCATATGAAAAGTTTAGGAAAATTAACAAATTAACCACTGTACTTTATGATCAATGACAAGTCAATCACTAAACAATTTTTGCTAACAACTTAAACACTGAATTATGAGAAATAGATGCCTCAAACATTGCTGTCACATTTGCTTTTAAACATTTCAATTTTGTTCAATGGCAGAACGATATACATTCCTCTGCGGAACATCAGTATTAAATATAAAGCTTCTAGTTTGTTGTTCCACCGTAGAACGTTATACTTTTCTCCGCAGAAAGTATGATGTTTTGTGGCGGAACACTAGCTTTCCTCTGCAAAACGTCATTACTTATAAATATTTCTCCTTGTTTGTTTTTCCTAGTATATGTTTTGCAGTGGAACTTCATAATTTCCTCCCTGAAATGACATCGTTCATGGACAGAAAGACATCATTCTTGGGAGGGATGTCAGACTTTTTGTCTTCTATTGCTCTTATATATATATATAAATTGACATTCTGCGCTCCAGAGAGAACAACAATTTCCTAAGCAAACCCTTGACCATACTCAACGAACCCTGAACCCTTCATACTATCAGAGCGATTTCCTCACTGTTTCATCCATTCCAATGGATTTTACGACGAGAAAATTGACTCTCAAGCATAAAGGTGCTCCGTCGCAGTTTCAACCTCAACCTCAACTAGAAATAGAATGGACTTGTGATCACAAACGAAGCGCAACTAAGTTCATTCGTACTCAGTTTCAGTACGATGCACTAGCCACGATTGATGCACAATCCGAGGTTGAAGCACAAGCACAAGCCGAGGTTGAACCCCAATCCCAACCTCAACCTCAACCTCAACAACAACTAGGAGCTCAATTGATCAGTTTTGAACTTGTTACAGATAGTTTCCAGTCCCCGCTCTTTAGAACTACGGTAGTGAACGATAGGTATGAAGCCGATATTAAATGTAATTCAATTATTGTATCTAGAAGTGTAAACTTTGATTCATTAGCTGATTTGGGAATTGAAGAATTGGTTGAGGGGGTTGGCTTTGCCGAGTTGTGCAGATTGGGTTGACATTACTGCGAACGGATTGTTAAACAATTTTATGATAGTTTGGAACTATCCACCCAACCATTAGATGTAGTGACCCTTTTTACCTTATCATTTTTTTTATAACGTGTATATATATATATATATTTTAAAACGTGTGAGGGAAAGAAAATAAAACAACAGAAGCAAAACACATTTCATTATTATACTTCAAAAGATACATTTTGTACATTAAATTCTTACATGTTCTTAACACATCTTTACATTACATAACTTTTATAGTTTAGTGAGTCACAACCTATCAGTCAAAAAACGCAGGGTAACGTAAGCACTTGAAGCGGGTATGCTCCTTCCACTGCATTTCTTTCCATCACTCTATGTTCATTTCAGTTGGATCAAATTTCTCACCTACATCACAAGATTTAACTATGAGCCTAACGCTCAGTAAGAGATAGAATGAAAATGATCAATGTAATCCTCATGCTATCTTGATGCTCATGCTTGTATTAAATAATAAAACCTTTCATTCCAGTCCATTATTTATAACCAGGTAACAATCCAGACGTTGGAGATTATCAGTCCAAGAGAAAAGATACATCCTATGGTCCATCTTAGGCAGAACCGGCACTTAATCCCGACCAGGGATGAGATACATCATCTTGTAGTTCTCTCAAGTAGGACCGTTGCTAATCTCCCCAACCTCCAATGCCTATTTACATTTATTCAGTCAATTTCAATTTTATTAGCAATGCATATGCACGCAAACCGTTTCATATCATTCCTAAGTCATGATGCATGACGTGTATGCATTTCATTCAATCCTTGAACTTGAATTCTAACCACCATAACAATACAACAAACCACATTACATGAATGACTATCTTGCACAACAATACATTAAACAAGGCTAACATTCTATCACAATAATATATCAAGTCACATTTCAAAACAACACAACCTAATATCTTAGGATATAGACTACCATGGTCAATCACATGCATATCTCTTACCTTAGGTTCTTTATGCAACTCAGCACTTAAGAGTATCTCTTCATAATGCCTTCAAAATCCATAAACATCCATCAATAACACACGATAGGAATATAATCTTTACACATGCATTTTAGGATTTTCGCTTGATTTTTATCTACATTTAACCTTTCATAACTTTCACATTTCTTAACCAAATCCATTAATTCCATAACCTACTTCTCCCTTAAGATGTCCTTAATAACAGGTCCAAGTGATTTAACTCATAAATTTTGGAAAAGTAGACAATAAACATCAGATGTCTAAATCACCCTATTTCAACCTTTTCTTCCATTTCTACTTCTTCTTTCTAAAATAACCTTCATATTCTTATAAAATTATTAATAAAACCATGAAAGAACCTATCTTACCTTGAAATTCCCAAAGAAGAAGGGAAGAAGAATGCTAGAGAGCTTCTTGGGAGAATTCTTTCCTTTGAAGGTTCTAACCCTTCAAAACCCTTATATTTCCTAAGGCTTCCTCCTTTCTCCAACACCAAAGAGGAGGTGCAGCCATGCTGGACGTGCCTTGGAATGTCCACCCCAAAATTCCTCCAATTAGAATATAACATCTCATAAAAATTAAGGTGACCTTTCATATACCGGTCGACCACTTTTTAGCAACCGGTTGATCGCAAATCTTCCTGAGAATAACTATTGCATTTTCTCCATAAAACTTGTCGACCACTTCTTCTCTGCTCATCAACCACAAAATAGCCCAAGATGAAATCGTTGAAATTTTCCATAAAATTGGTCGACCATTCTTCCTTCGTTGATCGACCGCAAAGTGGCCCAATAATCTTTATTTTTTTCAGTCTGAAGGAATTTTGGTCGACCACTCCTAAACTGGTCGATCGCAAATCTACCCAAGAGACCCATTTATTATGTTCTGTATAAAACCGGTCGATCACACCCCAATTGGTCAACCACTTTTCTCTTTAAAGATCCCATAGCCATTTAAATCTTTACTCCTCCATAAGCCATAAAATAATATCCCAAATTTAATAATATAACAACATTTCAACACATTGAATTCATATATCACAATTTCCAAACATATTACTATTAACAAAATATATTACACACACAATTCGTTACATTGAAAAACATAGAAATTTTCTTGATATTACATTAGAAGTCTGGACTTACATGTTTGGACGGGAGTTAAGGCTGACTCTCAACAATATTAATGCGCTTCTTGGATGTTTCATGGAGGAACTAAGGGAGGAATATTACCATGTGTCTCAAGAGCTAGATTTCATCAGACGAGGAGAAAGTCTGATAGTGCTTAGATAGTTGCACCATGATCCCTAGATTGCAGCACTCAAGAAGCCAAAGTCCAATGACATGAATGCCAAAGATGATGGACTACGAGTCCATTCTATTATTAATCAAGTTTCCAAGATTAGTATGAAGAGATTCAAGGTCAAGCATAGGTGCAAGTCCAAGGACAATTGTGGAATATTTGATGGGCTTTTTCAAAAACTGCCTTCCTTTTGACCTCTGATGTGTATTTGACTATTTTGGCATTCCAAATGATGTCATTACAAAAAGTGTGCTTCATAAAGATTGTAGTTGACTTCTTAAGATTTCTAGCATGAGTTGAATTGATAAATCTGGACTTCATTTGCTATGTCAAAGGCCCATGGAACAAAGAGCAAAGAATAAGGAAAGTCCTAGTGTTCAAGCTTGGAGACCAAGGAAATTTCTACATGGAAACCATCTAAGTGGCCATGCACCAACATGGATTAGCCACCAAATACATCTAGACTTGGAGAGGAAGAAAGAAAGATATTAATTTAATACTTCTTTAATTAATTATCCTAGTTTCTATTAAATAGAAAATCAGATAATTTATTCTATGAGCCAATTTGGGTTATTATTGCTTATTTAGTTTGTTATTATTATATGCTTTGTAATTGGCTATATAAAGCCACCTTATGTACTTGTTTAAGAGGGTCAAAATTGAATACAAAAAGCTTTTGCTTAGTTATCGAAATTGGAGTAATTCTTTTTTCAAACCTTTGGTGAGTTATATCCTATGTTCCCCCTTGTGTGCATTATATCGCGGGATTAAGGTTACTTGTAAGTTAGGTAGCATTTCTTATTGGCATCCACATTCTTCATCCTTGGAGGAAGAAGGTGTGAAGTGGTATCCAACTTTCCAAAGGCTCGTCATCGACAAATCATCCATACGGCAACATTCATCTCAATTGTTTCTATTTCTGGCAAACTATTTTGTATCATGTGTATTTCCTAATCTGTGGCTGATATTTATGTGATTATTAAAGGGTTCTTTTCTTATCTTATTCAAGAAGGTGTGGTCAAAATTTCAGCTCAAAATCTTTTAAAACAAAGGAGTTACAAGCTTCCAAAGTCTGACCTTCCATAATTGAAATTGCAAAAAAATAAGGAAACTCAAGATTAGGTCGACCAACTCGACTGATTCTGGGACCGAAACATTGATTGCTGCAAAATGTTTTTTGGATGAGGAACTCAACCACGGCCTCAACCTCTCTGCGACCACAAAGCCAGAAAACAGCCTCCATTGGTTGTTCAACATACTTCAACAATTATCCTACTTCTTCAACCAATTATTCAACACTTCTTCCACATATTTTACAAGTTATTTTTTTACCCCTTCTACTGATGCATCAAAAGCTCGAGTGATCCACATCATCACGACGTACACTATTCTGCCTTGGAATGGGCATCAAGATCATGTTAGCTACATGGATATTTATATGCTGGAGAAGGTGTTCAACTGAAAGAAAGTGAACATTAATTATGTGATTTTGAGTTACATGTACGACGTCCTCAACAACCCGACAAAGAGTCTGCCATTTAATTGGCTCATTCAAAGGATTGTTGAGCATAAAGGGGTATCGATCTTAGATGGGGAGCCGAGAATCCAAAAGAAGGCTGACGATGTCAATAATAAATTGAAAGTGGATCGCATGAGGATCACCAAAGTCAGAGGGGAATGAGTATGCAAGACTTCATCCAAGCACGCCTCGATAACTCGAGCAAAAGTTTCTCAGCCTCCAGCCCCTTCAACCGTACTGCCTCCAACCCCCTTAGTTGTACATGTTAGCTTAAGAGTGTTAAGTTTAATTGTTTTGATGATGAATGATTAATTTGATGATAAGTTGTTTAATGGTTGAAAATAATTGAATTGGTTGTGTTAGTTATGAAGTCTTAAATTGTTGATAAATGGTTTATAACTTGAAAATGATTAGAATGTTTATCATTTAATCATCATTGTAAATACTCTTAATAGGGTATTAATGTTCTAACATTATTGTTTAAGTTCATGTAGTTAATACTTAAGGTTTTGGGACAAAATGAATCAAAGAGAATGAAAAACAAAGGAGGGAGGTCAACTAAACAGTGTGGGAGGTCGACCAAAATTTTCAAAATACACGTAAGGCGATAGACCTATTCACTATAGATGATTGACCGCATAAATTATATATTGTTTAAGGACTTCTGAAAAATGTAAGGTGGTCAACCTATTCATTGTAGTTGATCGACCGCAAAAAAAAAACACAAATTGCTCAATATTTCTGAAGCACGGAAGTAGGTCGACCAAATCACTGTAGATGCTAAACCGCAAAAATCACAGATTGCTCCAGGAATTCTAATGAAGTAAAGGCGGTCGACTTGGACATTGTACATAATCGACTGTAAACAGTACAAAGCCGAATCTGTGTATTTTGAAATGCACTAGTGATGTGCCCCAAGGTCCTATCGCCTGAGCTGAGCCCCGGGGCACCTTTATATTCTAACTTTTATTTATTTTGTAGGTGTTTCTTTCCTAGCCAATTTAGAGGGAAGATTGTAATGAATGTCACAAAGAGGATTTGGTGCTTTTGGACTTGTGGATATGCTTATCAAAGAAGAAATTGTGGACTTAAATTTTTGCCGCATGGAATCTGACCTCCGGGCGTTCAAGTGCGTTTTTGTCAATTGGGATGATTTCTTCTCAACTTGGGTCCTTCACATAAAATGTATCCAACAGCCAGGGCTTTCCAAAGACATATTGGGCGTGTTATTTTAGTATGGTTTGATACCTCAAATGTGCCTTTTACAAAGACCAATTTACAAACTCGGACTTAGTGTTTAAGTTTTATTATTAAGGGTTATATTAGTAATTTGCTGCTAGGGTATTTTGGTCTTTGACCTATTTTGTAAACAATAGGGTTTATGTACCCTCTTTTGCAGAAAAAAAGGAGATTTGATTGAATAGAAAACTTTGTTCCTCTTGGTGGAGAAACCCTCTCGGCAACCAACCCTCATCGCCGATTTCATCCATAGCCCGAACTCGGCCGTCTTGAAGCTTCTTAGATGAGTTGGAAGGGTTAATATTTTCTCCAATACTCGTCTTTCAAGGTGTAGATTGTGGTGTGAGGATAGAAGAAGGTCTTCAAAAACCATGGAGAGAGCTAACCAAACCGGTCTAGCCGATTAACATCGCCCCTCTCATTAGGAGGCTCGCGGACTCCTCGGATTTGTGCTGGTTCTTTGAAGGTTGTACGTGTTAGTTCTTGTTCTCTTGGGTTCTAATATTATCTTGACTGATTAATTGCTGCCTATTGAAAGTTTGTTCGTAGTTCTTAAGTGGAGATTGAGATTTTTGTTGGAATTTCTTTTTTGCTGCAAATCTGTTCTGTTTTTTTTTGAGCTGCTGAATGTGTTCGAATGTGAATCTGTTTTGAGGCCCTTATGCTTATTTTTTGAGATACGTTTCTTCTGGAGATTTGGTCGATATTGAGTCTAGTTTCTACCTTCCAAATTTGGAGTCCATTGGATATATGGTCAATGAGATAGCCCTGTTTTATTTCGGGATGTCGAATCTGCTCTAGTGTAGCCCTCGATTTTGAGTCACAGTGTTTTGGATATAACTGGAGATCTAGAGTGGTTTTTGAACTGAGATTTTTACACAAATTACCTGATTGAGTTATTTTGGTGCCTACTAAAATTCAGCTAAAGTTCACGCACAATTTGGGAGATAATTTAGTTTTGGCGTTACTGGTTGGAATATTTCCAGATTATTGAGCAGATTTTTAATCAAGTGTTCCTTGAGAATTTTGGGACACATCAACTAGGCAGTCGACTATGGCTAAGGCAGTCAATCGGTGTGGTTGACCAAGGTAAAAAATTGGTCACTAGAATCTTAACGTTTTACACGTAAAAGTCATATGGCGGTTGACCAAAAAGGTTGGGTGGTCGACCGCTCTATAGTTTTGCTAAAAAAATCAATAAATAAAGGAAGACTCCAAGTGAAAAGGTACTCGAGCTATCTATCAAAGATGAAGTGCTGCCAATTTGTGCAATCATTTGACCCTTCCTACTATTGCTTGAGACCACCTCATTTGTTGTGTAACCCTTGGAGATATCCATATTGAGTGTGAGGTTTAATGCTTGAAATTTGTAAACAAACTATTGCTTGTTGAGTGTGAGAGACGGTAAACCCGTTGTAAGGTCAGATTGACACCCTCAAAGTTCAATCGATTGTAACTCGAGTGGTTAAAGTGAAAATATCTTCAATGAGGAACGTAGACGTGCTTTGCCAAACCGTGTTAACAACTCGATCGCATATTTCTCTCCCTTATCTTTTACTATGTTTGGCTATTGCATCAATTAGTTATTAAATTGTGATGTGCCCCAAGTTCCTATCACTTGAGCCCGACCAAGGGCTCCTTTATTTTCTAACTTTTTATTTATTTTGTGGGTTTTTGATCAATTTAGCAAACAAGAGTTGGTGCCTTTTAGCTAGTGGAGGTTATGCAATCCTAGGAGGAAATTGTGAGCTGTCCTTTCCGCCTTGAACCTGACCCTTGGCTGTTCAAGGGCAATTGTGACAATCAGGACAACTTGTTTTTAATTTTGGTCCTTCATACCAAATGTAGCCAACATCAAGAGCTTTGAAACGAACTATTCAACGTTATATTTGGTTATCGTTTGCTATGTCTAATGTCTCTTTTACAGGGACCAAAACCTAAACTCGGATTTATTGTTTTTGTTTTATTGTTAAGGGTTGTTTAGTCATTTGCTACTTAGGGTTATTTTAGTCTTTGTTCTTTATTGTAAACTTTTAGAGTTTAAAGTCCTCTTTCTGAATGAAAAAATGGATTTTTACTGAATTGAAAAAACAAACCCTTGTTCTTTGAAGAGAAAACCGCGTGGACACCCTCCCTCGGCCATCCTCCATTTTTGCCCAAACTTGCAGCTCTTGGAACGCTTCTTGAGTAGGTTGGAAGGGCTTCTATTTCTTCCAAAGCTTCATCTAAGTGGAGTATTTGTGGCGTGGAAATAGGAGAAGCATTGGACCCCATGGAGAGTGCTTAATCTTCGGTTGAGCCGCACAATTCCGTCCCTCTCACGGTAGGAGGTCAAAACGGACTCCATGGTTTTCTATTTGGTTTTCTGAAGATTCGTGCAAGTAGCTTCTCATATTTCTTGTTCTATCCTTCATATAACAGGTTGCTAAGTTCGTATTTGATGGTTATTGTTGAGAAATTTAGGCCAAGACTGATTCTTGATTGATTGCTTGATTATCGCTAATCTGCCCTGGATTTATGGCCGTTGGAACTTTTGGATTGTGACTGTAATTCGTAGACCTTACGTTGTTCTTTTTGATTTGGTCTCTTCTAGTGAATTGTTCTACAGGAAGTTACGTCACTGCCCTCAAAATTTGGTATTTATTGGATTTATACAGAGTGAGATCTCTCCGATTGAAATCTGGTCTCCAAATCTGCTCGGGTGAAGCCCTATATTTGGAGATATTTTGTTTCGATTATAACTAGAGATCCAGAATGGTTTTTGCACTAAGATTTTGATACAATTTACCTGATTGTGTTATTTTAGTGTCCTCCAAAAATCAGCCAAAGTTCACGTACGGATTTGGAGGATTATTTTGTTTATCGTTGCTAGTTCAGATTATTTACAGCTTGGTGACCGATTTTCTAATTAGCGCTCTTATTGATCCTTGGAGCCTATCAAATTGCGATTGAATATCTTAAATCAACTTAATTAACAAGGCTACATTAATCACTTGAAAAAGTTCCAAAAACCTAATTCACCCCCTTAGGTTATTTCGATCCTACAATTGGTATCAGAGCAAGGTTTTAAACTTTATTGTGATTAACTGTTAAGTTATCTTTGATAAACACATATGGATTTTTACATGAACAATATGCATGTAGAAGGACAATCAATTTCTGGGTCACCTCTCTTTGATGGAAATGACTATACGTATTGGAAATCAAGAATGAGATTTTTTATTGAATCCATGGATTATAATTTGTGGTATATCATTGAGAATGGACCATACATGCCTATTAAAACTAAAAATGGTATAAATGTTCCTAAGCTAACTAGTGAGTTGATGCACCACAGGATGAATTCAAAATAGATTTCTTTTGCTCAATTCAAAATTTTTTTAAACCTTCAAAGAGGGTTTTTCAATTCAACAAAACTTGTTTAACAAATGTCCTAAGTGAGGTATAAATACCACCACAAATTAGGGTTAAGCCCTAATAACTAATTGCAAAAATAACCAACACACACATACACACATAGCAACAACAAAACCAAACAAGCCCATTGTCCACTAGTTATTACAAAATAAAATGAGATAAATTAAGATAACATAAATAAAAAAAAAAAAAGAAAAATTTGTCGGGGTCCATGGTGCATCATGAGTATGATGATTTTGATAAACGTAAGTTGAGTATGAATGCTAAAGCTATTAACACACTATATTAAATATGGATGAATTTAATAGAGTACAAACATGTGATAGTGCACACGAAATATGGAGATTACCTAAAATATCACATGAATGAACGAACTAAGTAAAAAAAAGTATATTAATTATGCTTTGCACGAATATGAATTATTTAGTATGGAAAAGGAAGAATATATTAGTCAAATATTTACTAATAGTTTAAACGTGCTTGGAAGAATATATCCTAATGAAGAACTTGCAAGGAAGATTCTCTAGTGCCTCCCAAAAGTGTGGCAACCAAAGGTGACGACCATTCAAGAGGCCCGTGATCTCAAAGTCTTCAAGATGGAGGAACTCATTGGTTCACTAATGACACGAAATAACGATGAAAACCAATAAAAAGGAAGAACTAAAGGAGAAGGAGGCTCCAAAAGGAAAGACATTGTCCTAAAAGTGTCTTCAAGAAAAAAGGTTGATTATGAGAAGGAAGAAGAAGATGATGAAATCACATTCATTACTCAAAAGTTCAACAAATTTCTCCAACGAAGAAAGTGGAAAGGAAAAAGAAATTTCAAAGGAGAACAACAACAAAAGACAAAGAAATCACATGCTTTGAATGTGGGAAACCCAACCACATCAAAACCTAATTCCCTCAAGGGAAGAAGACTTCAAAGACCTTCAAAAAGAAAGCATTCAAAGCTACATGGGATGATAGCGATGAAGAATCATCATCCGAGGGCGAAGAATAGCAAACATGTGCCTCATGGCAAAGGAGAATGAGGTACATGAAACCCTTTATGATGATCATGATGATGATGATTTGTTTGATGCATTTGATGAACTACTTGAGGAATTTAACATGCTTAAATCAAAATATAAGATGTTAAAAAAGGAAAATGAAAATGTTGTGAAAAAGCATGTTAGTGTAGTTCAAGTTTTTGAAAATGAGATTAGCAAATTGAAAACTAAGAATGATGAGTTAAATGCTATAGTTCTCAAATTCACAAGTGGTAGCAAAAATCTAAATATGCTTCTAGAAGAACAAAGAGTAACATTGACAAAGTTGGTTTAGGATATCAACCATTTCAAAAGAAAAAAAAATTTATTTGTTAAGCCATCTACATGTCATGCATGCAATTCGATAGGGCATAATCATTTTGTTGTCCATTAAAATCACATGAAAAAAGCAAATCTTCCAAACTTGTATGGATTCCTAAAAGAATCAAAGCTAACTCTTAAGGATCCAAAAAGATTTGGGTACCTAGAAAATTAAACTAAAATTGGCTTGGAGGTTGGAGACTCTCCCGTAAAGGATGAATGGTTTTTGGATAGCAGATGCTCAAGACACATGACAGGAGACTCCTTAAGATTTACCTCCATCAAGAAAAAGAAAGGAAATGTGAATTTTGGAGGAAATCAAAAGGGCAGAATAATTGGTATAAGAAATATCGATAATCCTTTAACTCCTTTCATTGATGATGTTTTATTAGTTGATGGATTAAAACATAATTTGCTAAGTATTAGTCAATATGTGATAAAAGCTATAAGGTGATTTGTGAATCTAAAGTTTGTGTGATTGAGGATAGCTCTAGTGGAAAAATTTTATTTATGGGTTATAGACATGAAAACATATCTGTTATTGATTTGAATAGCGTTTTATGTTTTGATGAAAGATGTTTGACTGCAAATTCTTCTAGTGATTGTTGGTCTTGACATAGAAGATTAGGACATGTAGGAATTGATACCTTAGCGAAGATCTCTAGAATAATCTTGTTAGGGGGTTACCTAAATTATCCTTTGAAAAAGATAAAATTTGTGATGCTTGTCAAACGGGGAAGCAAACAAAAAGTTCGTTCGCTTCCAAACATTTCATCTCATCCTCCGAACCTCTCCAATTACTCTATATGGATCTTTTTGATCCATCTAAGACTTCTAGCTTAGGAGGGAAACACTATGCTTATGTCATTGTAGAGGATTTCTTAAGGTTCACTTGAGTTTTCTTTCTAAGAACAAAGGACGAGACCTTTGAAGTATTCTCTAGCCTTAGAAAGAAAGTATAAGATGAGAAGGAACTCAATATTATTACAATTAGAAGTGATCATGGAGTTGAGTTTGAAAATGAGAATTTTGAAGGGCTATGTCAAAAGTATGGCTTTGAGCATAACTTCTCGTCTCCAAGAGCCCTTCAACAAAATGGTGTTATTGAGAAAAAAAATAGGTCCCTTCAAGAACTAGCCCGCACTATGCTTAATGAGAATGATCTTTCAAAATATTTTTGGGCGGAAGCTGTTGCAATGGCTTGGTACATTCTTAATCATGTTTCTATTCAATCATCCTTAGAAAAGACCCCCTATGAGCTTTGGAATGGTAGAACTCCAAATTTAAGCTATTTTAGAGCATTTGGGTGTAAATGCTTCACTTAAACACAAAGGATAACCTAGGAAAATTTGACTCCAAAACGGACTATGGAATATTCCTAGGATATTCTTCATCTAGTAAAGCATATAGGGTATTCAACAAAAGAACCTTGGTTGTGGAAGAATCCATGCATATCACATTCAACGATCTATCCCTCCACCCCAACATGAAAAACCTATTGTAGATCTTGAAAATGAAATAGAATCCCTTAACTTAGGAGAAAAAGAAATTGAAACTCTTGAAAGTCCTCCTCAAGAGTCTCAAAATAACTTCTTAGAAGGAACTTCTAAAGAGGATATCCATGATGACTTACCCAAAGATTGGAGGTATGCCAAAAGTCATCCCATAGACTATATTCTTGGTGATCCCTCCGTAGGTGTTAAGACTAGATCCTCTTTCAGAAATTTATGCGCTAACATAGCCTTTATCTCTCAAATAGAGCCTAAGAACTTTGATGAAGCTAAAATTGATGAACATTGGATTATTGCTATACAAGATAAGTTAAACCAATTTGAAAGGAACAATGTTTGAGAACTTGTTTCAAGGCTAAAAAATCATTCAATCATTGGAACCAAATGGGTATTTAAGAACAAATTGGATGAGAGTGGCGTTGTAGTTAGAAACAAAGCTAGGTTAGTTGCAAAATGATATAATCAAGAGGAAGGAATTGACTTTGAGGAGACCTTTGCACCCGTAGCACGATTAAAATCTATTTGCATGCTTTTGGCGTTTGCATGCTTCAAGAGTTTTACCCTTTACCAAATGGACGTAAAAAGTGTCTTTTTTAATGGATACATCATGGAAGAAGTTTATGTAGAGAAATCATTAGGTTTTGAGGTTTATGACAAACTTGATCACGTATATAAGTTCAATAAAGCACTTTATGGTCTAAAACAAGCTCCAATAGCTTGGTATGAAAGATTGAACACATTCTTTAAAGAAAGAGACTTTAAAATTGAAAAAATTGATTCAACATTTTTTTATCAAGCACAACGGTAAAGACATAATCATTGTGAAAATATATGTTGATGACATTATCTTTGGTGCTACCAATGACCCACTTTGTAAAGAATTTGCCGATCTAATGCAAAGTGAATTTGAAATGAGTATGATGGGAGAATTAAGATTTTTCCTTGGATAACAAATTAGGCAATCAAATGAAGGAATTTTCTTGAACCAAGAAAAATACGTAAAGGAGCTCTTAAAAAGATTTGGTATGGACACATCTAAACCATCAAGGACTCATACGAGAACATCCACTAAACTAGACAAGGACGAAAATAGAAAGAACGTGGATATGAAAAAATATCGGGGCATGATCGATTCCTTGCTATACTTGACTGCTAGTAGACTCGAGATTATCTTTAGTGTATGTTTATGCGCAAGATTTCTTGTCTCTCCAAAAGAATCTCACTTGAATGCCGTTAAATGCATATTCAAATATTTGAGTGGGACTAGTAGTTTTGGATTATAGTATCCCAAAGGAACCTCTTTTGATTTGGTGAGATATATCGACTCCGACTATACAGGAAGTCTAGTCGAAAGAAAGAGTACAAGTGGAACTTGTCAATTTCTTGGAGAATCCTTAGTTTCGTGGTTTTCCAAGAAAAAAAATTTGGTTGCCCTCTCTATGACTTAGAGTGAATATATAGCAGCCGAAAGTTGTTGTGCTCTACTTCTTTAGATGAAACAAACATCAATTCTTTGAAAAAAAAAATCCCTATTAGGTGTGATAACATGAGTGCGATAAACATTTCCAAAAATCCAATCCAATATTCTCACACCAAGCATATCGAAATTAGATTTCACTTCATCCGTGATCATATTTCTAACGGTGATGTCTCTCTTGAATTTGTAAGTTCCAAAAATCAATTAGCGGATATCTTCACAAAACCTTTGGATGAAAATACTTTTTGTGGGATACAAATTCGTCTAGGTTTAATCCATCTCGATTCAAGCTAAGCCTTTATGTTAGTAAATTTTCTCATTTTTAAGGCTTCTGCAAATTTCGGTCAACCACCTAATGTTTTTTGATCGACCGAGAATCTTCTAGAATATGTCAAGTTTTGTCTGTGAAGAAAATCGGTAGACCGCCTCTTTGTCGGTCGAACCCAAATTTGACAAATTACTAATCGATTTTTAATTCCAAGAAATTGGTCAACCATCTCAAATTTGGTCGACCGCTTCATCATTTTTTAAAACAGTTTAGGTCAACCTGAACCCTATTTTGCGCGACCGTCTCTCTTGAAATCCGACGACTGAACCCTTGCCTATCTTCCCTCGTCTCATCACCGGCACTTATCCCTCATTTTCGACCTCCTCAGCTACTCCTCAGGGTTTCTTTGTGTGTTTCTTCTCCAACCAAACCGGTTTTCTCTCTCTCAATGGATTCTCGCAAATAGAAAACTCAGGGCAATCCTGATAATTCTGGTAGACCCTCCTTTTCCGAATTTCCTTCAAAATTATATCTCAATGCTGAATGCAACAAATGGTATGAGGAAGATTTCAAGTTTAGACCGTTGACTTTATCACGAAAAATTGTGTTCGATGCCCTAGCAAGCTTGGACTTAGAAAATGTTTACACTCGCATGAGATTGATTCAACTGTTCAGTTTTGATTATCAATATTTTGAGATACCCATACGATTATTCTATGCTAATTTGGAATATTCTCCACGTCCTTTGAAAGTAATAAGCTATGTTTTTGGTAAATCTATGACGTTGTCAGCTCGTAGTATCAATAGCTTTCTAAATTTTGTTGAAGGCAATGATGCACCAACCTATTTTAACACCTCAAAGGATCCCGATTTCCTTCAAATTCATACCAAGACAAGTTTCTTTGCTAGTATACTAAATATTCGGAAGGTGAAATCCTTGTAAAACCTACGGCTAAGGACCTCAATGTTCGATCCCGTGTTATTCATCACAGCCTTACATACAGTCTACTTCCTTGGGATGGTAATCGAGTCCACGTAAGCTGCATGAATCTTTATGTTATGAAAAGAATGTACGAAAAGCAACATTTTGACGTTGGTCACAGAATTATCCATCAGATGATTGAGGCTGCAAGGAGCACATCAAAATACCTACCGTTTAACCTCCTACTGCCTCATTTGTTTCATTCTCATAATGTTCCTATTCCCTCATCTGAGCCACCTCTTCATATTTGACATGTTGACATCTATACGGTTCACTCCTTAGCTTTGATGGGATTCGTTCATAACGATGAAGGACAGTTGGGTGTCAAACCATCTCAAGGGGCTTCTACTTCATTAGCCCATCCTGGTCCTTTTGCTATGGATAAGGACGTTCCTATGCCTGATCTAGTGTTCGCCTCACTACCGGATCCCTCATCTCCTTATGCTGGTCCTTTTACTTTAGCTCCTTCCGCTCGAGCATCCTCCTCGACGGCCTATCCTTCCTCTAATGGAGAAAAGTTGGATTTATTGATTGGTCATCTTATGTCCTTTCAAGAGGAGACTTGCTCGAAGTTTGCTGAGTGTTTCTCAATGATTGATGACTGTTAGAGGCGCATTGAGGGGCTATCTCAGGCTGTTTTGGAGCATATGTTCATGGAGGTTGCTCCTTCTTTTGCTACACAAGATGATATTCCTCTGGCATCTGATGATGTGCCCCCTCTAGATGTTTAGTTGTCTTTTGTACATTTTTAGTTGAATTAAGACACTTGAGTTGTAATTGTGTTGCTGCTTAGCCTATTTGATACTCCTCATTGATGTATACATCCATGCTTGTATTGGCTATCTTCTTTTGTGCATACTCGTTGATTGGATACTGCTTGTTTTGTATTCTCTTGATACTCTAATGATTGATTTCGTGTTGTTAGTGCAAATGGGGGAGTCATTTAACAGGGGATACTCTGTCAAAAAAAAATTTTCCTTAATTTTCTCCCATAAACTCTTTTTGATAATAACAAAGGGGGAGAGAAATGTAAAGGTTTAAATTTTTTTTAAGAAAAGGAAAAAGTAATGTTATGCATAAAAATGGGAGATGTATACTTGAAAAGCCAACTCAATGTTGAATTAAATCTACACTTGAAATTATGCACATACTTAGGGGGAGATTTTTTAAAACAACTTCACATATATTTTGTCATCATAAAAAATGGGGAGATTGTTAGCTTAAGAGTGTTAAGCTTAATTGTTTGGATGATAAATGATTAATTTGATGATAAGTTGTTTAAAGGTTGAAAATAATTGAATTGGTTATGTGTTAGTAATGAAGTCTTAAATTGTTGATGAATGGTTTATAACTTTGAAAATAATTAGAATTGTTATCATTTAATCATCATTGGAAATACCCTTAATACGGGTATTAATGTTCTAACATTGTTCAAGTCCATGTAGTTAATACTTAAGGTTTTGGGACAAAAAGAATCAAAGAGAATGAAAAAAAAGGAGGGAGGTCGACCAAAATTTTCAAAATACACGTAAGGCGATTGACCTATTCACTGTAGATGATCGACTGCATAAATTACAAATTGTTCAAGGAATTCTATAAAATGTAAGGCGGTCAACCTATTCACTGTAGTTGATCGACAGCAAAAATCACAGATTGCTCAATATTTCTGAAGCATGGAAGAAGGTCAACCAAATCACTATAGACGCTTGACTGCAAAAATCATAGATTGGTCTAGGAATTTTGATGAAGTAAAGGTGGTCGGCTGGAATACTGTACATGATTGATCGTAAATATTACAGAGTCGAATCTGTGTATTTAGAAGTGCACTAGGCAGTCAACTAAGGTAGTTGACTATGGCTAAGGTGGTCGATTGGTGCGATTGACCAAGACACAAAATTGGTCAACCAAAATCTTAACATTTTACATGTAACGGTCATATGGTGGTCGACCAAAAAGGTTAGGTGGTTGACCGCTCCACAGTTTTGTCTGAACAAATCTATAAATAGAGGAAGACTCTAAGTGAAAAGGTACTCGAGCTATCTATCAAAGATGAAGTGATGCTAATTTGTGCAATTATTTGAGCTTTTCTACTATTGCTTGAGACCACCTCATTCGTTGTGTAACCTTTGAAGATATCCATATTGAGAATGAGGTTTTGTGTTTGAAGTTTGTAAACAAACTATTGCTTGTTGAGTGTGAGAAACGGTGAACCCGTTGTAAGGTTGGATTGACACCCTTGAAGTTCAATCAATTGTAATCCGAGCAGTTGAAGTGAAAAGATCTTTAAGGAGGAGCCTTGAAGCGCAGACGTAGGCATGCTTTGCCGAATCATGTTAACAACTCGGTCGCATATTTCTCTCCCTTATCTTTTACTGTGTTTGGCTATTACATCAATTAGTTATTAAATTGTGGTTGAATGTCTTAAATAAACTTAATTAACAAGGCTACATTAATCACTTGAAAAAGTTTTAAAATCCTAATTCACCCCCCACCCCCCCACCCCCCCTCTGAGGTTATTTCGCCTCTGCAACACATAGAGATTGATACTCCATAGCAGATTTCTCCACCCCCTCCTCAGTCATCTTATTTTATGTTGATGGCTAAGGTGATTGTCAAATAATGGAGGAGAAAGCGAAGGTACGGCATCGAATGGTGTTGAACTGAGTTCAAAGGATGGAGGAGCACCATCAAAGGGTGTTGCACCAAATGCAAAGAATTGAGGACCAAGCAGAGGAGTGTCATCATGAGTTGTTGCCTGAATTGCAAAGAATGAGGTGGTGAGTAGTCCCTCCAACATCCTCTCGAGCAGCCTCTTGAGCAACCCCTCTAGCATCCTCTCGAAAAGTCTCACCAACAACCTCTTCAGCAACCAAATGCACAAAATGCCTGTAAGTTTTTTTTTTTAGTTTATACATAAAATCTATTATTTAGTTACTTGTTTGCAATGTAACAACATGTCTCAAATTTGCAGTGCTCTTGCCCTTACATGCCAACCTTCTCCTAGTGGTCTTGCAAAGGTGCAGCAGATAGTGGCTTTCATTCCTCCATCGACAGAAGCGTCAGGTGGAATTCAGCCTCCACTTAAAATTTTGCATGAGGTACGTCTTTGATTTGGTTATCTATGTGTTGGTGGCAGACTTCTGCATAACACATTACAAATAAAATTACTATATTTAAAATAACACAAGAAAACATAAATGTAATAATATGCTCACCTGCGTCTCGAGAACTGTGAAACCCATAAATGTGTTATGTGAGTTTCCTCTCTTGCCTCTACGATCTCTACCTCTGGACCTACAGTTACCACTTGCACTTGACATGGCAGTATCTGGGCCACCACGTTGACACGTGCAAGAATCGTGCCCCACACCCCCACACTGGCCACATGTTGTAAAAGCCCTAAATTTTATATTATTAAATTTCCACATGTTAAATTTTTTCCATGAATTTTGGTCAAGCGTTAAAAAGTTACCTCATTTTTGTCGCGTAGCATTCTCGTGTGAGTTTTCGGTCAAATAGTCAAATTCAGTGAAATTATATATTTCAAAACAATAAATTAATTGAGGGAATTGATTTAGGAAATTATTTTGGCTAAGAAATCATTTTTGGTTAGTGTTTTGAACAAGTCAAGATTTGAATCAGAATTTGAATTGGATTTAATTAATTTATATATATATATAAAATATTTTTTTTATAAAAGTAAATAAATGAAGAAGAAGAGGAACTTCATCTTCTTCTTCTTCAGTGGTCGAGAAGAGAGAACGCGAGGGGGAGGGGGAGAGTTGATTGGAGAGTTGCTGATTTTTTACAACGGATTCGGGTTTCCAACGTCGAGGCCATTGACTTTTGTGAAGGCCATTGGTGAGTATTTTCATTTTCCCCTTCGTTTTCGAGGTTAAAGTTTGAGGTTTTGTTTGGCTTAGGATTCGAGCTTAGAAACTCGAATCCAAGTGAAATTGCTAGTTTATATTTGTAAAATAGGAGTCTATACAGGATTATTTGTCATTGGAAATCAAAAATTAGGCAAAAATAGTGGGTTTTTTTTTTTTTTCAGAAAACTGTGCCCTAGCGTCAACCATTGCATGGTGTCCAGTCGACTAGTCGAACTGGGAAGGCATGGGTCAATTTTCAGTTGACCAGAACACGTCCGAACGACTGGATTAGTCTACCCCAGACATAGGTTCGGTCGACTATGTGCGGCTAGTCGATTGTGAACACATGTCAGGTCGACTGTGGCCATTTTGGTCGGCCTCCATTTTATTTTGGGTCAACCGTGAACTGTGCAGATTGCCCAGGGATGGTCCCAGGTCGACCGCTTGAGGTTCCTGGTCGACCACATAGTGTATTTTGTCAAGTTTTTGAGTCGTTTATGCGTCGGTTGAGTTCCTAGACTTGGTATAGGACCCTTCCACTTGTCCATTGTGACTCAGTAATGGAAATTCTTAACCTTTGGCAAGGTTTTAGGCTAGGTCAGTTTATGATTTTTGGCCGATCCCTCATAAGTCATATTCAATTGGCTTTAGATGAGTCTCCTCAACTGTAGAGTATTGGATGGTTTCGAGCATGTCTTATCAACCGTTGTGAGGTTCTGGTTGACGATCGACGTGTCTCGTTGACACTAAATTGTCCCGGTAGGCCGTCATTGAGTCTGGTCGATGCTGTGAGGCCCCAATTGACCTTTGCTTTGAATCGTCGACTATTGTATGGTCTTGGTTGACCACCGTTGTGCCTTATCGATCGTAGACGGGTTCAAATGGCTTCAGTTACATCTTCTCAACTACTGAGTTGTTCAGGTCGAACATGTCGTGCTCCGCTGACTATCATAGTGTCTTGTCGATCGGTGGGTCTTTTTGGTTGTCTGTTGAAGTGTCAGGTCGATCGTGTTTATGTTCTAGTCGATCAAACTGTTTGTTTATCAGAATTGGGTTTGGCAGACTCTGTTCAGCTTCACCAGTCATACCTGGTTTTTAGTCTGGTTTGTGCTTTGGTCTAGACCTTATTAGGTATTCCTAGGTTTGATTTCTAGTTTGGGACTAGTACTTGTCCCTACAGACCGTCTTGGATTCCTAGACTTGATTGAGACTTATCTGTTTCCTATGTCATTATTGGGATGTTGACATCGGCCTTGTTATAGGTTCTAGAGATGTCGCTAGTTTCGACCCTCACTTCCAATAGCGCATGGAGATGGCTAGTCGGCAAGAGTGTCATGGTTTTCTATGAGGTAGAGATTTTTATACTTTCTGCACTGCATTGCATCATGTTTTCAAAATGGATATTTTGTGGGATACCACACTTGAAAACCTGGACTGGGTCTTTTATGTTCCGCATATGTCAGTGTCGAGCCTAGCTCGTTAGCATGCCCTATGTGATGAGCTAGGTCTTCAAACCAGGTGTTTTATGTTCCGAGTATGTTGGCACCAAGCTTAGCTCATCGGTACATCCGAGGTGATGAGCTGAGTTGATGCGCCCCAAGGCCCCGTCACCTGAGCCCAAGCCAATGGCTCCTTTCTTTTCTAATCTTTTTTATTTATTTTGTAGGTGTCTCTTTCCTAGATAGTTTGGAGGAGAATTTTAGTCAATTACACAAAGAGGAATCCATGCATTTGGACAAGTGGAGGTCATGCAAAAACATAAAAGAAATGGTGGATTTTTCATTTCTGCCTAGAATCTGACCTTCGAGCATTCAAGGGCACTTTTGGCATTCTGGAAGATTTGATATCAAAATATATTCTTCATGAAGATTGTTGCCAACAGTCTAAGAGTTCCAGAGTGTAATTTTGTGGGAAAATTGGAGCTCACTTTCTATGTCAAACACTGCTTTTACAGAGACCAAAATCTCATCCTTGGACATTTTTCTTTATGTGTTTAATATTAGAGATATTATTGTAATTTGACAATTAGTGTAATACCCTGACTTTTTTAGTTGGACGAATATCGCGGTATTACCAAGGACGTTCTAGAGCATTAAGTCTAGGAGTATTTCCGTTATGTTTTTCCCCGTGTATGCGATGTAATTAAGGGACGAGGTAATTGGAACATTACATTGCGTATTGATACGTGTTATTCTATGACATGTAATTGTGGGGGGAAGTATTAGGGATAGGGGTTAAGTGAGAAATAGCTGTCCTGGGTGTTTTCGGACGCCTGCAGACGACACTGTGGACAAGTTGTATCGTCCGCAAATGCATTGCCCAGCGCCCCTTAGCCTTAGGATGACTTGGGGACGAGGCTTCATGTCCTGATTTCACTATGTAGTGGAGTTGCGGACGAGGTCCCAGATGATACGGACGCGGGTTTGCTTCATCCGCATCGAATCTGTCTGAATTCTGGGGACTTTCGGACGACTGCGGACGTTGAGTAGCCTCGTCTGATTTGCCTCTGTCCAATTTATGGATAGATTAGGATGCATGCAGACACCTCATGCAGATGCCAAAACGTGTCTGAATGTCATTGCGGACAGTACGGACAGGATGGGGATGCCTTTCCTCGTCCGAAGCTGCATTTTATCCTGAGTGATTTTAGCCTTGCGGACGAATGCGGACGAGACCAATGCGTCAGCACTCGTCCGAAATAACCCAGTTCAGCTTAAAATTAGGGATTTAAAATGATGAAATCTGTCGTGTAGTCCATAAATGCTCGACAAAGGGACGATGAAGTCGCCTCCTCGCCCTGCCTGGACACCATGCTTCCCTCGTCTCCAGCCATCCCCTCTCCTAGCCTATGTTGTCCCCTCCCTCTCCTAGGTAATATCACTCCTTCTCTGCCATTCTCCATTCTTCAGCTGGGTTTTTCTTCTAGACGTGAGAACCTGCGAGAAAGAGAGTTCCAATGGGTGAGGGAACCCATGAGAGTGAGTCTTAGATTATGTGAAGTGTGAGTTAACTAGTGTGTGCTAAGTGCGTACGTGAGCAAGAGTGAGTGTGTTGCATGAGCTGAGGAACCGTGAGACTTGGAGTGCTACTATCCCTGTTTAGGTTTGTCATTTAGGTAAGGAATTAGGGGTGTCTTGGCCTGTAGAGGCCCTACACCACAAGTAGGTGTGTGTGAGTGGTGTTGTGTTCTTGGATGATTTTATGTTGTCATTCCCTTTATTGATGCTTTGTGATATCTTTCTTTGTGATTAAATGCTTTACTTTATTGTTTTCTCTGCAAATATTTCCCTAATTATAGCTTTTGTACTCTGTAGATATGCTTTAGTTGATAAGTTTTGTTGTGAAGTATTGAATGGTTGTTGTGAAATAGAGAATGTTAAAGAGAAAAGTACGCGATGATGTGATAAGTGCAAATGAACTTTTAATTTCATTAATGATGATTTTGTTATGTTATTTCATTTTCTTATCTGCTGTAGTAATTGCTTGCTGTAGTGATAAATAATAATTGAACCTAAGCATGTTAGCGATATGGATAACTAGAAATAATTACGCTCCTAATTCTAGCATTTTTAACTTACTATAATAATAATTGTAATTCGAGCACGTTTAACTATCTTGAGCATACTCAATGAACTAAACTAGCATGTTAATTAATTAGCTTAACTAATTAATAGTTGTACACTTCGTTAAGCATATTAATTAATTAGGATCACAATATATTAACTAGTAGAGCATGTAATCAATCCTGGACAGCATGTTTAATTTACTTAACTAGTTGTTTAATTAATAACTAACCCTTGAACATGTTAATTAAATAACTAATGAGCATGTTAATTAACTAGGTTAATTAATTAGATACTAAATGGAATACTTATTAAGCATGTCAATTAATTAGATGTGCCATGTAATTAGCATGTAATTAGTATGTTTAATTAGCATGTTTAATTAACTAACTAGAACAAAAGCATCTAGGGTAATAATCGTAATTCATTCTTGAGCATGTAATTCAATTAGGATAACCAACTAGATTAATAATTGTAATTCGACTTGAACATGTTAGTTAACTATCACTTGTATAATATTCAAGCATGTAAATTAACTAGGTTGATTAAGAATAGAAGTTGTAATTCATCTTGAGCAGGTAAATTCTAGGATAACTAATAATGGTAATCTTCCATGAGCGTGTAAATCAATTAGGATATCTAGCTAGCATGACAAAGGTAGTTAATTCCTGAGCATGCTTAGTCTATTGTTCTTTTGCTATTTAAATTTGATATTGTACTTGTTTCCTGTTGTGCGCAGTTATTTCCTTCTATTATCTTCTTTACTTTCTTATATGTGCAATTTCAATTACAGTTACTTTCATTTCAATGTGCAATTAAATTATAATCAATGTTATGTTAGCAAACATCATGCATCATGTTAGGATGAGAATGTATGATCATGCATCATCCTAATAGAAACTAATAGGGAGTGCTATATGGTGATACTCAAGCATGCATAAGTGAGGTAAAAAGTTAAGAAAAAAAAAAAGAAAAGGGAATTAGGAGTGGATGGGTAGCGGATTTAGTCTGTAACTAGGCGGAGCCCCTCCCTGATCGGGTGCAGGAGTTCTAGTTGCAAGAAAAAGGTTAGATCTGATCACTATGCCATTACACGAGAAAAACCTCCCAATTTCAGCTCGAAGTACGAGTAGTGAACGAAAGGATTAAAGTAAAGTAAAGTAAAGTAATAAATGAGTAAATGGCTTAATGAAAGGATCGGTTAGGGTGGTCCCCATTTTGAAAGGACTAAAGAGTGGCATTCATGTGCATTAAACCCTTTTTCCTTACTAAGCCTTTGGGCTTACAGTTACTTGTGGTGTAGATGTAAGTACGTGTACGTGACAATAAATGCAAAGAATTAGGAGTCAATGCAAAAACGATGGACAGATAATCCAAAGCAGGGATGAAAGATTTGCACGAGCGAGACTGTGGCTGGCCAGGCTAAAGAGAGTAGAAGAGATAACGGTTGTAAATAAATTGTATTTAATTGTTTAGTTTCATTTCTCAAGCGCAATATTTAATTACTTAGTATTCATTTCATTAAATCGATGATTTTAATTGGGTTTCATAATGAGTTTAACAAATGGTTAGTAGCGTCCCGGTTTAGCGTCGCACTCTAATTTCGTTTTATAAAGGAGTCTTTTGAAAATTTTAAATTTCTCACATTTTGAAGGATTTACAAAAAATCGGGTCGTTACAATTAGGTAACCCTAATTTCTTGTGGGGCTTTTAAGCCTCCCTTAGGGCTATTTTGAAATCAGTTTTTGAACCCCCATTTTGCTGTGCAAAAAGCGTGAAGAGCTTGTGTTCTCTCAAACCCTAGGTGGACGGCTAGCTTCAACGCAAAACCTACACCAAAACCATCTCCCTCATTCGTTCTTGTGCGTTCTTGAGAGGGAGGTTGGCACTATCTTTTCCAGCATCTTCATTTGAGGGTGTCCAATGGCTTGTGAAGATAGAAGAATGTAGCAAACCTAAGGTGGAGTGATCCTTTTGCAAAGGACCCGAACTAGTCACCTCTCTCGGCCTAGTGGGAGAACGCAGACCAACTTGCTATCACGTTTCTGTTCATTTATCCTTAAGTTCCCTTATATATTTTGAGTTGAAGCTCTTGTATTCTCTGTTGTTGTGATTTGCTGGGTGAAAGTTATTAATTTGGATTCATATATTTCTAGTTGTGCACGTTTGATGGAGAGGACCGCAAAACTATTTTTCTGAAAACCCTAACTACGAGCAAGGTTTTCCTCCACGCACAACTCCGTGTGTGTGACGTGTTTTGAGCCGATTTTTATTGGTGATTTAATATAGTGTGACTACTAGCTGTTCTGAAAATTTGAGACCAAGAGACCATATGCAGCTGGAGATCCATTCCTTTTAATTTTAGTGCTCGGATTTGACATAGCCAATTACTAATAGCCTTGTGTTGCCGATTTGAGTTTTAGTGCACATCATCTGGTATCAAAGCCAATTTGGCTTGCTTATACTCTGTTATTTGGTGATTTGTATCTTACATTATGATGACAAGAGGCCGAACTTATTCAAGGAGTTACCGTACGAAAGAAGAAGAGTTGGATTATGTTTTTCCCATCTTCAGTGGTTCAAAATGGCCAGAAGACTATTTGGAATGAGAAGAGAAGATGGAAGAGTTGTTCAGCAAATATCATTCTTCTGAACAGTCTCGTGTACAGTTAGCTTCTTTAACACTTAGGGGAAAAGCATCAAGATGGTGGAACAAATTGATTTCTGACCGAAGAGAAGAAGGTGAAGAAGCCATCAATGCGTGGGGATTAATAAAGAGATTTTTCAGGAGAAAGTACGCTTCGAAGCTCACTAGATTGGTTTCAACTTCCCCACCTTCCAACCAAACTAGGAAAAAGTTTCTCAAAGACCAGCAATCCCAACAATTGGATATGCAAGCCACATTACAAGACTTAGCTGATCGGCTTGATAACTTGTAAAAATATTTAGGTTCTACAAACATTCAACCTTCCAGCGCACAGGGCAATGTTGAGATGTTGGAGGAAACAATGAGTTTGATCGAACAATTTGAAGAAGTTGATAGAGATGAAAACATGTTGGAAGAGGTCATATTACCTGAGGAAGGGTCACTACTATCTTTGGATTTCTAGGGCATGGAAGAAGATTTTTCAGAAGAATTCTCTAACAGTACAAACCAAATGAGCGAGGATCTCCCCATGGAACTAACTCTCGAAGAAAAAGAAGTGAAAGTGGATTTCATGAATTCGCATTATGGACTGCCAAGCCAAATGAATTGGGAGTTATTGGATATAGTTGAAAAAAAGAGGGTACATATAGAATAATGTGGCGACCAAGAGAAACCTTTCCTTTTCAGAATTCAAGAGTCTCCAACTCTCCAATTCCATGGAGACAAACTTCCCAAGAAACAAAGCGTTCATGACCAACAAGAAAGGTACATACTATCAGTCTCCTTAATTGATTGGTTATTTAAAATCGGATGGGTCAAATATGTTGTTGTTAATGTTGTGGATATTGTTGTTGATCATTCTCTTATTACTGGACCTTCAATTGGGGTTGGCAACCTTAGCTTGTCTAGTGGAATAAGTATAGACAAGATGCTGATCCAAGAGCATCAAGGTACTGAGCTTCATAACCCGATTATAAATAAGGTAGATTATTAAAATTGGCATAAATTTCTAAATATTGTGAATAATGATGATATGGACTCAGCTATACCACTTGGGACTGGAAATGTTGTCATTGATGCTCATGTTGATCACTCTATATATCCTAGGATTTCAATTGGAGTTGATAACTTTAGCATGCCTAATGAGAAGATGGAAGACTGTTTATTTGCTGCTTATTATGAACAGTCTAATATGGAAGTCATTATGATTGGTGTCAACATGAATTTCCCATTTGATCTGGGTGGAAGGCATGAGTTGAAGAATAGGTGGTCAAGCCTCGGATTTGAGGACCAATCCTCAATTACCTGGGGAGGATGATGCGCCCCAAGGCCCCGCCACTTGAGCCCAAGCCAAGGGCTCATTTCTTTTCTAACCTTTTTTATTTATATTATAGGTGTCTCGTTCCTAGCAAGCTTGGAGGAGAATTTTAGTCAATTACACAAAGAGGAGTCCATGCATTTGGACAAGTGGAGGTCATGCAAAAACATAGAAGAAACGGTGGACTTTTCATTTCCACCTAGAATCTGACCTCCGAGCATTTAAGGGCACTTTTGGCATTTTGGAAGATTTGATATCAAAATATGTTCTTCATGAAGATTGTTGCCAACAGTCTAAGACTTCCAAAGTGTACTTTTGTGGGAAAATTAGAGCTCACTTTCTATGTCAAACGCTGCTTTTACAAAGACCAAAATCTCAACCTCGGACCTTTTTCTTTGTGTGTTTAATATTAGGGATATTATTATAATTTGACAGTTAGGTAACCCTAAATTCATGTGGGCCTTTTAAACCTCCCTTAGGGCTATTTTGAAATCAGTTTTTGAACCCCCATTTTGTTGTGCAAAAATCGTGAAGAGCTTGTGCTCTCTCAAACCCTTGGTGAACGGCTAGCTTCATCGCAAAACCTACACCAAAACCATCTCCCTCATTCATTCTTGTGCGTTCTTGAGAGGGAGGTTGGCACTATCTTTTCTAGCATCTTCATTTGAGGGTGTCCAATGGTGTGTGAAGATAGAAGAACGTAGCAAACCCAAGGTGGAGTAGTCCTTTTGTAAAGGACCCGAACTAGCACCTCTCTCGGCCTAGTGGGAGAACGCGGACCAACTTGGTATCACGTTTTTGTTCGTTTATCCTTAATTTCCCTTATATATTTTGAGTTGAAGATCTTGTATTCTTTGTTGTGGTGATTTTTTGGGTGAATGTTATTAATTTTGATTCATATATTTTGAGTTGTGCATGTTTGATCGAGAGGATTGCAAAACTGTCTTTCTAAAAACCCTCACTTCGAGCAGGGTTTTCCTCCACGCACAACTCTGTGTGTGCAACGCCTTTTGAGCTGATCTTTATTGCTGATTTAATATAGTGTGACTACTAGTTGCTCTGAAAATTTGAAACCAAGAACCTGTATGCAGTTGGAGATCCATTCCTTTCAATTTCAGTGCACGGATTTGACATAGCCAATTACTAATAGCCTTGTGTTGCTGATTTAAGTTTTGGTACACATCATCAATGATGTGCCCCGAAAATGCACAAAGAAAAAACAAGGCTTTTGGGCAATCAATTAACTCTAATCGATGTGTTTTCAAACAGGGTTTTGGAAGAGTGCGGAAGCGAACAAAGGAACAAGGGAGACCCATGGGGGTGCTCGGACTTATTCTTGATGGAATGAACTTAGCTCGCCTTGATAAGATGATGGAGAGAGGATTAACTTGAGGGATCAAGTTAATTGATGTACACTCACACTTCACTTGGATATGACTCAACAAGAAAAATGGAGGCTAGCTTGGATATGACTCACCAAGCTACGGTTTGGATATGACTCATTAAACCTACTAACACTTAATTTGGATATGACTCACCAAAATAAGGGATAGCAAAAAGAGAGTGAAAGAATTTCACAAACTAAACACAAGAGTTTTTGATTCAAAGTTGATTCATTTTCGAATTACAAAGAGGGGTATATATAACCCATCTTGGACACAAGTTACAATGCAAATAATAAAGTAGATGTTAATAACCGACCATCTAGGAAGAGGAAAGGTCATTAGCAAACCAAGACAAATATCAATTACTTAGAAGAAAAGGGATGAGAAAGAGGGAAGGTTTATCACCTAGGGAAATGAAAAGAGCCTAGAAAACCACAAAAGCACCTTGGAATATGAATTGTCATCTCTAGATCCTTCTTTGGTGAGACAAGGCTTACCTAAGACAATGTAAAGTTCTTTTAGTAATTCCAAGGCCACCTAATACATTTAAGGAGAGCAATTGGGTTGAGGATATGGACTTGGAATTTGGACTTCAAGTGTGGGCTTCCTCTTCTTCTCCAATTGGATTTGGACCCATCCATTTGATTAAGTGTATGGGCTTATCTAAGTCCATGGTTGTTGGGCCATTCTCCAAGCTTTCATAGAAGTGAATTCCTACAAATATAACTCACTAAATAGGTTAGTGAACTTCTAATCCCTAGCTCTTGTGATGGCTCCTGGAGGTATATTATCCACCAATTGACTTAATTGTCCTCGGTCAAAATGTGATCAAATGTCTAAGAGCCTCCTCGTCATCATGCGTTGGTTCATGCTCAAGTTCTTCTAGTTTATTCAAGCTTGCAAAAATAGCAACTAATTATATAAGCAATGAGCCTATTAGCTCAATTCTGGATGATAGGACCTTGGGATGCATCATGAGTCTTCAAACCGGGTGTTTTATGTTTCAGGTGTGTCGGTGTCAAGCCTAGCTCATCAGCAAAATCGAGGAGATAAGTTGGGTCTTCAAACTAGATGTTTCATGTTCTGGGTTGTACCGGTGCTGAGCCTAGCTCGTCGGCCAACCCGGGGTGATGAGCCTATTCTTCAGACCGCCGTTGCTTTTTGACAGATGACTGCCTTTTTGTGATGTGTGTCAGATGAGTTCTAGTGTGACCATCCATTTTCACTGATGACGTTTTTCAGATTGAAAATGATGTTGACATATTTTGCGGTATAGTTGTCTATGTATACAGCGGGTTTTGAGGAAGCCACATTGATGGCCTTGGGCCTATTTAAATAAAATGATAAAGAGATTTATGATTTAAAATCCATGCACATTAAACGGGAAGCATGACATTGGTTTTCTAAAGGATGAGAAAAACAGTTTTTCGCACGCATTGCATTTAGTATAGATTCCCCTACTGAGTTTGTCACTCACCCCTTAAACTTTATTTTTCCCAGATTTATGCATAGGTTCGGTGCATGGGTCCTGGCTTTGATAGTCATGAGGCATTTTCAGTGTCCCCTCTGGTGGGCGTTCTGACCTTCCCTTGGATGAGTGGAGGTTTGTCGATCCAATACCTTCATCTCTGGTACGTTTGGGATTGGTTATTTGGTTTAATAACTACACTGTATGTTCTTTTGCTTATTATTATACTATCTTGTCTCTAGTCGATCACTCTGTGGATCCCAACACATGTGATTTGGGTTTTGGGCTTGATTTCATGATTAAGATTTTTGCTTCATCCTAGCCTTGGGTTGGGTGATCGGATTATCTCCAAGAATCTGGTCGTCTAACCCGGCGTTTCTGTTAGGCTAGCCTTCGGGTCGTGACACATGTAGATGTCTCATGGGCTAGACTGTCCAACTTTGGCTCGTCAACATCCCGTATTCTTTGTTTTTCATGGCCTTCGTGGACATGTCTTAAATGACAGTGGCATAATTGGATCAAGGTCCGTCACAAGCCACATGATTTTTTCACTTACAAGGTGGACAAAGGGCGAGTACATTGTCATATATGTTTCCTGGTGATAGCACTCTGCACAAATTCCTTAGGAGATCTTCTCATAAAATGCATACATGGGATTGTGTGCACACATGGGATGCTAGTCAACTCCCACGGGTAATAGTTACAAGTACGCTTATCCAAATTGACAGAGTACCATTCGGTATCATTGTCACCTCAAACTGGCCAGTGCCTGCAAAAACAAGACTCCAATTTTGACTTGTAACTTGTAGTCTGACAAGCAAATTCTTGATCTACAGACACAAAAGATCCATCGACTAAGACATCTTTTCATGTTTCTTAATGATCCTACATACAATGTCTTTTCTTATAATCTCGAACATACTAAGAATCAGTTTGTCCTGGACTGGTAGGATGTAGGTATTGAAGGATTTGCTCAAGTTGTTTAGGCTTATGTTGTACTTTGGGATCTAGTTGAAGGCATGTTTCGACCAAAATCTCATATCTATTCCTCGTAGATGTTGTGACCAGGCTTATGCGTGTGCTGACTAGTAAAGCAAAAATAGCTTTCTCATCTCTCTCTCAAAGTGTAGTGATGTTGTGGCCCTAGAAGTGCCCCACATTGTATCCTTAAACAACCTGTCTCTAAATTATTTTTAGAAGTTTGCATACAGGTGTCTAAGGCAAAAACGATGCTCTGCGGACCCTGCATAGTCTCTGATAGCTAGCACTAGCCCTACAAAAATTAACAGCTTGAGTCAAATATTTGTACACAATGCATAACATAAACAGCCTGAGTCAAATATTTGTACACAATGCATAACATAAACATACATTGCAAAAGCAATTAAACTGTATCTTTATTCGGTCAAAAACAATTATCCACCTATTGCTGGATAGGATGTTTAGATTCGCAAGCAACAATTCCAAAAAATTAGGTTCAAGAATCCATACATTCTGCTTTAACTACTACTACAACAATCGAATAAATTCCATCATTCCCATCAATGCTGATAGCAGTGTGCAGCTGGCCCAGACACGATCCTTTCAAGTGGCAACCATCCAAGCAAATAACAAGTGCACCACAATTCAATAGTCTCATCTTACATGCTAGCAAACACATGTACATCCTTTTAAATGTTGGACTGTGTGAAAGATCAATCCTCTCTAGCTGAACAAGTAGCAAGCTTCCAAGATCAGACCTCCGAATATCCTCGCCATACGACCACATGAGCTTATATTGCTTATTCTCATCCCCTTCATTCAGTTTTCAAGCTACATTTCTTTTTCTTCTGTCAAGGCTGAGTGTAATATTCACAATAAAATCCTTCTTGACCACATGAGCATATATTGCTTATTGTCATCCCCTTCATTCAGTTTTCACGCTACATTTCTTTTTCTTCTGTCAAGGCTGAGTGTAATGTTCACATTAAAATCCTTCATGACTGTCTCAATTATGGAAAGAAGGTTCCAGTGGGCCTGACTTTTGAATCTATCCAAGTAATGCATTGCCACACATTTAGTAGAGGCAGGTCGACTTTTCATATTTATTGAGCAAGTGTGAACATCGTTATAACTCTTTATTTGAAATGTAAGTTCATATTGCATTTTTGAGTGTGCATCCGCTAAGTGCATCCTTCATGGCAAGCGGCTCTCAACTGATGAGAGTCACTATGCATGAATTTATCATGTACCCATTCTTCAATACATGATCCACGATTTCTTCTCTAATTTGGTTCAAAGAACTATACTTCTTGCCCAAACACATTCCAACAAAAAAACATTCTAGTTGTGCTGGTTGTTGAGGCCTACTATCTCTCATGTCTTCGTCACTGGATTCGCACAATGAATGGAGCTCCTCCTCGTCTAGAGTTGTTGAGATGGAATGTATCACTATTGCAGCTTCGTCTCCGAATGTACAAATATCATGTGCCAAGATTGTCGACATACTCCACTTCCAATGGGTAGTTAACGAATTCCTAATCACTCTCAGACGCCATTGGTGAGCAACAATTAATCACGCTTCAACTTCACCTGGTTGCTGTACATTTCATCTCTCGAAAAGCTCTAGGGTTCTGTAATCGCTGAGGAAATTGCTCTAAGAGTAGTGTGAATTTATGTAAGGCAGAGGAAGTCTGATGTTCTTGAACATCTACTTTCCTTCGCAGAATGACATCGTTCCGTGCAAAGGAATAACAGACAAGGAGAAATGTTTATTAATAATGTGTTTTGCAAAGGAAAGTTAATGTTCTGCCGTGGAACGTCATACTTTCCACGGAGGAAAGTATCACATTCCATGGTGAAACAACAAACTAGAAGCTTTATATTTAGTATTGACGCTCTACGGATGAATGTGTAGCGTTCCACCGCGTAACGAAATTGAAATGTTTATCGACAAATGTGACAACGATATTTACAGTGTCTATTTTTCATAGTTCAATATTTAAGTTATTAGTGAAAATTATTTAGTATTTGACATGCCATTGATCATAAAATATTGTAGTTGATTTCTCAATTTTTCAAAAATTTATTTAAAAACATTAAACTATTAGTCAATAATTAGAAGTGGTGTGCTGTGTGGGAAAACAAGAAAAAAGCCTATAGAATGTTTACATCATGTGTAGTCAGAGTCTTTCTTGACCAACCAGGACCAGCAGCGAAGCAATCAACTCGTCTAACCACCCACCAAAACCTCTTTTCATTCTTTGAAAACATAACACTTCAAATGCCCAGTTATGCATTTAATTATTTCAGTACCATTAATAGATGAACCCGAATATAGATTACATAACAATATAACACTAAATAATTTTTACTAATAATTAAAATATTAAATTATAAAAAAAATAAATAGAGCAAAAATTATTATCATATTTTTTTATTAAAAATATTTTCTTTCCACGTCAGAACATTTTCTTTCTATTGCGAAAAGTGAATCTTGGAAATTGAATTCAAGAAATATTATTTTTCTATACAGAAAAGTCATCAATTTTTCACAACAAAAAGTCAATTTTCCTCATATGAAAGATGACTTTCAAAGATAACTTTTTGCAGCAGAAGCTATTCTTTCGACAATGAAAAATACCATTTGCGCTCTATTTATTGAATTCTTTGTCGTTTTACAATATAGCAAACAACAAATTTTCTGTGTGAGTTTTCTCAGTGGATCGAAAACATGTCTAACTTGGAGTACATTGATTTTTCAACAATCAGTTAATTGGAAATCTTCCATTCCAATACAAAAATCGATTTCAAACAGCTTAACATTTTTAAAATCTATTTCTCGACGGGTTTTCTTAGTGAATCAAAAACATATTTAACTTGGAGTATATTGATTTTTCAACAAAGAGTTAACTAGAAATCTTCTATTTTGAAACCAAAATAGATTTCAAGCAGCTTAATGTTTCTAAAATCTATTTTTCAGTTTCCTTAATGAATTAGAAAAACATGTGTAATTTTTTTTCCTTGTCATTAGTTTATTTTCCTTATTATTTTCTTTAATTTATCTTCTTTTTTCCATTCAATCACTCCATTTTCCCCTAATATTCATCTTTTCTCCTTCAAATTCATATATGATACTAAACGGAAAAGAACTTCTTCCATTTAAAACAATAATTTTTCAACAATATTTTTAAAAAAAAAAACAAACATTCCATATGAGAAGTTTAGGGAAATTAACACCACAGACTTTATAGTTTAGGATTAACAACACCGCAAACCTTATAGAAAATTTACGGAACTATGAAAAAAGAACGATGCCGACCTTGCCGTCACGTTTCCAGTCAAGGCAGCAACAACAAACGTCCATCAACTTACAACAGACATCCCTCAGCTACAATGGACGTCCCTCTGTCTACAACGGACGTCCCTCATCCAAATTTGGACGACTCTCGTCCAAAACGGACGTCCGTCTCCCCAGATCAGACGTCCCTCGTCCCGAAACAGACGTCCCTCGACTTGACACTATGTTGTTATGCCCATAACAGACGTCTCTACTCTAACAACGGATGTCCCTCGACTTAAGACTATGTTGTTCAAGTCGAAATGGACGTCCGCCTTTGGTCAATGAATGCCTGTATTTGGGGGATGCCCTAAATCCATCCTCGGTGTTCATTCCGATCGAGACCCGTCCATCCCTCGATTCAACGAGTAGGACAGACGTCTTTCTCGAGTTGTTGCTACCTTGGACGTCTTCGTTTGACGAGAAACGTGACTACGAGGTCAATGTCATTCTTTTTTCATAATTCAATATTAGTTATCCATTAATTTTTTTCAGGGTTTGACTTATAGTTAATGCTGAATTGTGGGGTTTGTTTTGTTAATTTTCCAAAAATTTATTTTAAAAAATATTAAAATACATGTTTATGAGTAGAAGTGGCGGGCAGTGTGGGAAAACAAGAAAAAGCCTAGAGAGTTTACGTCATGTGTTAGTCAGTCTTTCAACCAGGACCAGAGCAATCAACTCGTCTAAGCCACCACCAAAATCTCTTTCATTTATTTGAAAACATAAGGGTAAATGACAAATCAACCATCGTGGTTTGTGATCAATGACAAGTCAACCACTAGGGTATTTTTTTTAACAAATTAACCACTGACATATGGAAAAATAACAAAGCAAACATCACAGTTATGTTTTTCGTTCTCCGTTAACAAGTTAAAAACGTGGTGCCTCGCCCACACCGCGTAAAAACGCGGTGCCTCGCGTAAAAACGCGGTGACATCGCGTTTTTACGCGGTGTCCAGGCAAACACGCGTCCAGGCAAAAAGGCCTGGACACCGCAGCGTCTCTGGAGCTCTCTATTTGTCATGCATGGCGTTCTTGATCAATTGTGTTTCATGGTTACTTCGAATTCGTTATGTATATATTTTACGAATGCAATGTTTTTTATTGGTTTTTTGACCTCTGCACCTTCAAACTAGCATAATTTTTGCTACGGATGTCGGAATTGGGCGCAGAACGTATCAAATCGAAGCTCTCTCACAGCTCTATAATTGATATGGGGTAAACCCCATGACTGCCTTTCTCAGCCCCAAAATCAATTGTTTAAGCCCTCAAATGTGCGATCAAACATTTTTCCAGACTAAGTAAATGTTTGATCGCAAATTTGAGGGCTTAAACAATTGATTTTGGGGCTGAAAAGGCGGTTATGGGGTTTAAATTATGATAATTATAGAGCTCTGAGAGAGCTTCGATTTGATACCTTCTGCGCCCAATTCCGACATCCGTAACAAAAGTTATGCTAGTTGGAAGGTGCAGAGGTCAAAAAACCAATAAAAAATATTGCATTCGTAAAACATATACATAACGAATTCGAAGTAACCATGAAATACAATTGATCGAGAACGCCATGCATGACAAATAGAGAGCTCGAGAGACGCTGCGGTGTCCAGGCCTTTTTGCCTGGACGCGTGTTTGCCTGGACACCGCGTTTTTACGCGGTGACACCGCCTTTTTACGCGGTGTCTCGCGCCAGACACCGCGTAAAAATGTGGTTACATCGAGTAAAAATGCGGTGCCTCGCGTAAAAACGTGGTGCCTCACGTAAAAACGCGGTGACACCGTGTTTTTACGCTGTGTCTGGCGAGGCACCGCGTTTTACGCGGTGTCTTGACCACACACCGCGTTTTTAACTTGTTAACGGAGAACGAAAAACGTAACTGCGATGTTTGCTTTGTTATTTTCTCATACGTCAGTGGTTAATTTGTTAAAAAAAATACCCTAGTGGTTGACTTGTCATTGATCACAAACCACGATGGTTGATTTGTCATTTACCCAAAACATAAACACTTCAAATACCCGTTGATGCGTTTAATTATTTCGAAAAAATTAACAAAACAATCACTAAATTATGTGATTAATTAATAATAAATCAACCATTAAATAATAAGTCAATCATTAAATAATTTTTATTAAAAATTAAAACATTAAACTGTAAAAAATAAACGGAGCAAACATTATTGTTATGTTTTTTTGTTAAAAAACATTTTTTTTTCGTAACAAAACATTATCTTTTTGTTGCCGAAAGTGTGTCATTATAATATGACTCAGGAAAGATTATTTTCCTCAGCGGAAAGTTATCATCTTTCCACAACAGAATCTATTCTTTCCGCAGTAAAAAATACTATTTGCGATTCATTTGTTGAATTCTTTGTCGCTTTACAGTGTAACAAACAATAAATTTTCTGGCGAGTTTCCTCAGTGGATCGAAAACATATATAATTTAGAGTACATTGATTTTTCAACAAATAGTTAACTGCTAATATTTTATTTTAATACAAAAACCGATTTTAAACAATTTAACGTTTATAAAATATTTTTTTTGGCAAGTTTCTTTAATGAATCGGGAACATATTTAGTTTGGAATACATTGATTTTTCAACAAACAGTTAACTGAGAATCTTTCATTTCAATACCAAAATCGATTTTGAACAAGTTAACTGAAAATCTTCTAGTTTGAAAAATTTTCTAGTTTTTAACGTTTATTTCAACAGGTTAATAATAATATTTGTATCATTTATTTTTTATGATTGAGTATTTTATTTATTAGTCAAAATTATTTAATGATTAATTTATCATTAATTTTAGTGGTTATTTTGTTAATTTTTATTATTTCAAGAAAATGAAAAATCATGTTCCATAATTGTGTGAACTAATTTAATGTGAAAAGAAGAAAGTGTAGAGTATAATTATATTCAATCAACAGGTTATATCTTGTCAAAGCCTGGACAACGGAGAACACAGACCAGGGGTTTGGACTGGTGTTAGACAAAAGACTTAGAAATTGTTCTCCTTATGAAATCATTTGATGTTGACCACTGTAGTTCTTTGTGTTCGGTTTTTTTGCGTAACCCATCGATTGGACATGTGATGAATTATTCATTATTGATGTGTCTGGTATATTATTTTACTAATTTATAAATAATTAAAAATATTTGTAGTTGTTAAATTTTAGTATGACCTAAATTTTATTAGGCTGGACTGGTGGGTCTGCATTGTAGATTTCATTTAAGGTTTTGTTTTTTTTTCTATAAATTCATGTTAGATAGAATCACAAAATTCGCAGTTGTATTTTGATCTTCATAGTAGATTTATTCATCTGCCGTACTTTTTTCCCGATAGAGATTTTCCACGTAAATCTGGTATCCCACATCGTATTTTCTTTTTTCGGTTATCATTCGATCTCTAACAAATGGTAACAGAGCTTTGATTTCGAGAGTTCGTGTTTCTAAGTGTGGTGAAACAAATTCGCTCTGGTTGTTTCGTATCGAAAAAGGTTTGTGTAATTTTTTAGAAAATTACAATTTTTGAGAAAAAGAAAAAAAAAGAAGGGAAAAATTGTTCCCTCTGCCATTCGTCTTGCTCATGAGATTTGTTCTCTCTATCTTCATGCCGCCATCATAAACAATTGCCTCATTTTTCATTTCAGTTTGGAGTTCTCCAGAGCAGTTGTGTCTCCGAACAACAGGTTCGTCATTGGAGGGTTTTTCATTTATCGTCAGTCATCATAAATCATTTACATTGTGTTCTCCTTTCACTCTGTCAAGTCATTTCGATTAAGGCTGCCGCAAGAGTATCCTTTGTAAAATTGCATTTTTGGCAAATATAAAAATTGTTGAAAATCATTGGGATTATTAGAAAATTTTTGGGAGATTAAATTTGATGATTTATGGTAGATTTGGAATCGCGGGAATATCTCAATCTTAGAAATTGATTTCGGTTGAAATTCAAATAAGTTTTGAATTTTGTAATATTTGCGATTATTCTGGCGATTAGATTAGATTTGATTTTGGGGATAATTTGTTATGACAAAAATATCTGAATTTTGGGGATATCTTTTGGAATCTTGTGATATTTATGGTTTTCCACTTTAATTTTTGGGATGAATATTTTATTGAAGCTAGTGATTTTTTTTGGATAAGATATTTTGCTAAAGATTATGTTTTTGGTGGCGATGAAACCTTTGAAGTAGATCTTCTACTTTTGAATTGAGATTCGATATTACGTTATGGTAAGATAACGATAGTGAAATTTTAAAAGATTTTGAAAGACAGTTTTGAAATGGCAGGCCAAGACGCGAGATATACTCGCATAAATTTGGTTGACTCTTTGTGGGATTTGAAGATGTCACTATCGTGGTTTAAGTGTTTTTAAACCAGGTCAGCATCAGTTGCTGAATTTACCCTTGAAGACTTTTATATTGATGATATGTATATTTCTTTGAGATAGGCAGGTGGACCATTGTTGCAAATTTTCTTTAAGGGTGTGGAAGAGGAAAATTTGAAGATTTAAAAATTGGTTCCTTGCATCAGAATTCGTTTCAAGATGGAAATTGTCAGAATGCAGGTTTTGAATTCGTTTTGTTAGGTCGGGCTGACGAGCACACGCTATGGATTTCTTTCATAGAATTCATGTCAAGGTGAAGATTGTTAGATTTCAGTGTGACCCGAATTCTATTGGATCAGGTCGGTGAGCCCGCATTGTAGATCTTATTTAGTGTTTTGTTTTCTCTATAAATTCATGTAAGCTAGAGCCATAAAACTCGCTGTTGTATTTTGATTTTTATAATATATTTATTCATCTGCCCGTGATTTTTTCCCAAAATGGATTTTTTACGTAAATCTAGTGTCCCACATCGTATTTTCTTTTTCTGGTTATCGTTCGATCTCTAACAGTAATAATTAAATTTTGTGATAGTAAAGTAAAATGTTATTTCTAGCACGACTGATTTATTTAAATGTTTTAGATGGGGAGAATGTTTAAAGAGGAGATAATGGAGTCTCTCTTTAGATGGCACTTTTGAAGTCTCGCTTTTTTATTTTTCTAACTTTCCCATATAAATTTAGCTATCAATATCTCCATTTCACATTATGCGTTTACTCCCATCCATGAATGTCATAAAATGTTCTACTCTAGATGGCACTTGTCAACTATTATTATTTTTTTTCCTTTTACTGCATTACTAAAATAATCAAACCATTGTATATTGGAGACGCGGATTATTTTCTTAAGATGTTAGTAGCTGGACAAATTCTTTCATTTAAGATTTTCCTTCAATACTTTTCCTCTAGGATCTTCTGGTCGTGAATACTCTTGGAGATCCCAGTATAACTTTTCAATTCTAAAGTCAATAGAGGATTAACCAAAAGAGAAAAAGATGAACTTTAATTAAGTTTTACCTAAAAATACATTGTATTTGGTAGAAAGAATAAATTTAATTATAAATTTAGTGTCTTTAGTGCTTCCAGTACAATATTGTCTGCTTTGAGTCGAAACCGATAAGATTTTGTTATTGGGGTTTGTAACGCCCTGGTTTTTCTCACATTTGAAAACGTGTAAAATTTAAAACATTTTCTTTTCTTTTATGAAAACACCGGAAGACTTAGTAAAACAACTTAATTGAGAGTGCGAATAATAAAACTTCTTTCTTAAACCCCTTTTTCAAATCGCAGAGGAAAACTTTTATAAATAAAACTAATCATTTGAAGAGTAAAATAAATAAATCTTTTTCATTATTTTCATAAAGCCCTTTACAACTTATTTACTCTTTAAATTCTTTAGCCTGGCCAGCCACAAAATCAACTCGTGTAAATCCTTCATCAACTGTCCCTGACTTGTTCTCTTGTTTCTCATACATACCTACATCACGGGATAAAACAATAAGTCTAACGCTCAGCAAAAAATATGATGAAATGCTCATGCTTATTGTAATACCCCGACTTTTATATCGAAATTTAATAAGGATAATTGGAAAGTTATTGAGGGTATTTGGACTAATTGGATAATTATCGGGGTATTACCCAATGACATAATTGTCAACCATTATCATCAAGAGATATTTGGAATAAATTGGGAATTTGAATTAGGTTGAGAATAATTTAATTAAATGAATGATTTAATTGAATTATTAAAGAGGAATTGAATTGGGTAAAAAGATGATTTAAATTAAAAAGAAAAAAAAAGGAGATTTATTAGATTAGTTGGGATTAAAAGGTAATTAAGGGATTAATTGAAGATTGTGGAAGATTGGATTAAAGAGAAAGTAAATGGGATTTGGAGAGAGAACCAGTTCAGTTTTGTTGATTGTTGGTCCAGTTCGGGTTGCACTGGTTCAGTCCGATTCATAATGAAATACAGGGGTATGTAGGTTTTTTTAATTGCAAAAAAGAAGAGGGAGAGAGGATGAGATCAAGAGGGAGACCAAGAGGGAGATGGAGACTGAGCGAAGAGACGACGACGACATTCGAGCTCGGGTCCGGCATGTGACTCCGAGCGGGTGCGGCTAATGGTCTTCGGCGCGACATCCATGGGCGTGAACCATGCGGGCTAGGGCACGGGTTTATTTGGCTGAATTTCAATCGCGATTTCCTGGCCGAGGTAAGCTCTCAAACGATTTTTGATGCTTGGCGTTTTGGCGTTTCGTTTGGTATTGGTAGTGATGGAATGCGGAGGGATTTGGTGAGGGCAAGGGAATTTGGCCAGCCACGGTTGACGCCTTGCAGCAGTGATGCGTGAACCATTTCGGCAAAGGTGAGCCCGGTTTATTTTGGTTCTGGCTGTGAAGAAAAGTCTTCACATCTCTTCCAGCTGGCACCACACTTGGATGATAATGTGAATAAGAGGGAGACAACTCCTCGTGGGATGAATGGCCGAGGTGATGCGCCCCAAAAGTGCAAGAAGACAACACTAGGGCAATCTACAATCGGGAATGCTTAAATCTGTCCACTCTCAATGCAACAACGATAGCTCCTAATGTCTACAGCCAATAAGTCCCAAATTTGGAGGAAAATGAAATAACCAAAGAAGGCAAGGGACTTCCAAATTTCAAGCTCAAAAGCATTGTGAAACGAAAGTTATGGACGAAATATGTATTTGTCCTAAAATAGATTCTGCATAGACAATTATGGCGACCTCCAATCAAACGTCCATAAAATTATGAATTTAAATCTAAACGGCATCAAAATTATACCATTATCTTCGTATTCCAGAGGGGTTTACGCCCTTAAAATTTCAGAACCAAATTCGGAATATTAACAGAGCTATAAATGAAACAAAACTCTGCTCAAAAATCAGCCTGCAGAAAAACAGATTGCAAACTTTCAACCAATCGAGCACATGTCCAATATTTCGATTCCAAACCAAATAAAATCCATCCAATACTTCAAAGAACAGTCATGATAAACCAAATCCAGAGAGTTATTCAATAAACAGAGAAAGAAAAACAACAAACCAACAAGGTCAACACCCCAAACTTCCGAGATGTGCGACTAGTTCAGACCTCTCAAAGAAAGGTCACTCCTTCTTGGCTTTTGCTCGGTCTTCTAGCTCCTCATGCCATTGACATTCCCATAAAGAAATGCTGAAAGAACTAGCTAGAACTTTCTCTCCAAGATCGAGCAAGAAATGGTGAGAGGAGGAGCTTTGGTGAAGGAATTGCGTGAAGCAAGAACCGAGCACCGGGTTGGTTTGGAGAGAGCTCCTTACACGATTTTGCAGCAGCAAGCTTAGGGGTTTCAAATTCCCTTCAAATTAGCCCTAAGGGAGGCTTATAAGATCCACACAAAATTAGAGCAATTGAGTTGTCAAATTATAAAAATATCCTTAATAAAAAACACACAAAGAAAAAGAGTCCAAGGCTGGAATTTGGTCTCTGTAAGCACAGCATTTGACATAGCAAATGAGCTCCAAGTTTCCCAAAAAAAAAATTTTCTGGAAAGCTTAGACTGTTGGCAACAATCTTTATGAATGACAAAATTTAGATATGAAGTCTTCTGGAATGCCAAAAGTGCCCTTGAATGCTTAGAGGTCAGATTCTATGCGAAAATAAAAAGCACACCATTTCTTCTATGTTTTGAATGACATCCACTTGTCCAAATGCACGGATTTCTCTTTGTGAATTGACAAAAACTCTTCTCCAAGCTAACTAGAGAAGAAACACCTACAAAATAAATAAAAAGGTTAGAAAACAAAGGAGCTCTTGGCTCGGGCTCAGGCGACGTGACCTTGGGGTGCATCATACTCCCGGGATTGAAAAGGATTTGTCCTCAAATCCAGGGAGTCTTCCACCTCTACCCTCTGTAGATGGTCCTCCTCCAGGATCAAATGGAAAATTTTGATTGACATCATACGTGATGATCTCCATGTTAAGTTGGCCAAATGAAACAACGACAAGACAGTCTTCAATCATCAAATCAACATCAACTCTTTCACAACTCAAGCAAGCATCATTAACCACAAAATTCATAAATTTATCCCAATTGTGATCATTTCTTTTATTAATAACTGGAATATCAAGCTCAATACCATGGTTTTCTTTAGTCAACAACGTCTCTATAGTTGTACCACTAAGCATGCTAAGGTCAACAACCTCATTTGACATTCCAATATATAAAGAGAGCTCACTAATAGCAGCATAAATGAAATTTCCAATTTGCAGTGGCATAACAGATTCAAAATGACCAAGATTTTTGATCCACCTAATTTTAGAAGAATAATCAATTAATGTGTTGAATAACATGTACCTCATGGAATTAGAAATGGTTGCGTCCCACTCTTCAATCTCCCTTCTAAGTCTAATCGACACTAATGGTTCTCTTTTTGATAACCCGAATGGAGCATCACATGAATCAGTTGTTATTTCTTCCATCTCGGAATGCAATTGGAGAGTTGAACTCTCATGTGGAGAAATAGCCTCTTCGTCAGATTTCTCTTCCAAGATAAGTGCTGAGGGAAGATTATTGTTAACAAGGTTCTCAATTTTGTAGACACCCTCTTCCAAAAAATCTTCTTTCAAACTTTGAGGGTCTATTACTAAGAGTGGTACAACCTGAGGATTGACATCTTCTTCAATTTGCTCTCCTTCTCTTTCGGAGACCTCTATAACCTCAATATGGCTTTCAGTTTGCAAAGCGGAAGAACACTTAGACACTTGCATCATCGCCAGATTATCTTTCATGTTGTCAATTATTTGAATGGCCTTACTACAAATGGCCTTCAACTCCTTGCATTCAGATCGTCGACTTTGGGAAAACCTCGACTCATACTTTTTGATTGGTGGCTGTGAGATAGTCTTGATAAATTTCGGAGCATATTTTTCTCTCAGAAGACCCTTCATCAATTTCCATGTTTTGATCTTTTTCTCCTTTTTCTTTTCGGTTGAATATCAATCTGTTCCACCATCTCGCAGCTCTTCTTCGAAGCTTTGAAAAAATAATTTTCACCATGCTCCTTTCCGAAAAACATAGCTATAGAAAAATTTTGTCAACCCAGCCTTCCCAATCCCAATAGTCTTCGGAAAAGTCTGAATCGCTAAAAGTTGGAATAGACGCCAATAACTCATTTTTTTCTTCATTGAAATATATCGCATATTGGCATTCCCGATTCATTATGAAGTAACCAAATAATAGAGTACAAAAATAGAGAACGTGGGAATTGCAAGCTCTGATACCAAATGATGCGCCCCAAAAGTGCAAGAAGACAACACTAGGGCAATCTACAATCGGCAATGCTTAAATCTGTCCACTCTTAATGCAACAAGATAACTCCTAATGTCTATAGCCGATAAGTCCCAAATTTGGAGGAGAATGAAATAACCAAAGAAGGCAGGGGACTTTCCAAATTTCAAGCTCAAAAGCATTGTGAAACGAAAGTTATGGACGGAATATGTATTTGCCCTAAAACAGATTCTACATAGACAATTCTGGCGACCTCCAATCAAACGTCCATAAAATTACGAATTTAAATCAAAATGGCATCAAAATTATAATCTTCGTATTCCAGAGGGGTTTACTCCCTTAAAATTTCATAACCAAATTCGGAATATTAATAGAGCTATAAACGAAACAAAACCCTGCTCGAAAATTGGACTGCAGAAAAACAGATTGCAAACTTTCAACCAATCGAGCACATGTCCAATATTTCGATTCCAAACCAAATAAAATCCCTCCAATACTTCAAAGAACAGTCAAGATAAACCAAATCCAGAGAGTTATTCAATAAATAGCTCAATAAACAGAGAAAGGAAAACAACAAACCAACAAGGTCCGCAACACCCCAAACTTCCGAGATGTACGACTAGTTCGAACCTCTCAAAGAAAGGTCACTCCTTCTTGGCTTTTGCTCGGTCTTCTAGCTCCTCACGCCACTGACATTCCCCTAAAGAAATACTGAAAGAACTAGCTAGAACCTCCTCTCCAAGATCGAGCAAGAAACGGTGAGAGGAGGAGCTTTGGTGAAGGAATTGCAGTGAAGCAAGAACCGAGCACCGGGTTGGTTTGGAGAAAGCTCCTCACACGATTTTGCAGCAGCAATCTTAAGGGTTTCAAATCCCCTTCAAATTAGCCCTAAGGGAGGCTTATAATCTCCACACGAAATTAGGGCAATTGAGTTGTCAAATTACAAAAATATCCTTAATAAAAAACACACAAAGAGAAAGAGTCCAAGGCTGGACTTTGGTCTCTGTAAACGCAGCGTTTGACATAACAAATGAGCTCCAATTTTCCCAAATAAATATGCTCTAGAAAGCTTAGACTGTTGGCAACTATCTTAATGAATGACAAAATTAGATATGAAGTCTTCCAGAATGCCAAAAGTGCCCTTGAATGCTCAGAGGTCAGATTCTAGGCGGAAATGAAAAGCCCACCATTTCTTCTATGTTTTGAATGACATCCACTTGTCCAAATGCACGGATTTCTCTTTGTGAATTGACAAAAACTCTCCTCCAAGCTAGCTAGGGAAGAAACACCTACTAAATAAATAAAAATGTTAGAAAACAAAGGAGCCCTTGGCTCGGGCTCAGGTGACGTGACCTTGGGGTACATCACAAGGTGAAGCCAAGTATGGCTCAAGTTATTGTTTTGTCGAGGGCATGTGGTGATGTTGCTGCCAAATTAAAGGGAGATGGTGGAGAGACAGAAGCAGAGGGTTCTGTCATTTTTTACCCTGCGAAGCCTAGTGGAGCTCTCGAGAGGATTATGAAGGCCTTGGCTGCACTCGGGTCTAGTGAGGTTCTTCTCTGTGGTTTTAGTCATTTGGATTTAAATGGCTGATTACAGTTCAGTTTTTTTTTTGTACTTCTGTAATTATGAATATTGGTGTGTTAATAATCTTCTCTGTTGATGTGAGTTTATTGGATGAAATATTCTGTTGGATTTGGTTCTAAGTTGTGAAATACTGTTTGATTTTATGAAGAAAAGAGGTTATGATGTGCTCTAAGGATAGCAAAGAGCACAATATAGAAATCGGCTACACAATCTGTAAAATATTCTGAACCAGTAACAATGAAACAAATATATCTCCCAATTCACGCTTAAAAACAAGCTGATTTTTGACAGGCACCAAGATAACACATCCAGTCAGCTCGTGTAAAAAGTTCAGTTTAAAATTCACTCTGAATCTCCAGTTACAAACAAATCAATATAACCCAAAATCAAGGGCTATAATAGATCAGATCTGACAACCAGAATTAAAACAGGCTCAACTCGTTCCACACACAACCAATGAACACCAAAATTTGCAGTCAGCAACTTAACTCATTATAGAACAATTCTTCAGAAGAAATGAAATCAATAAAACCCACATAAGGGCTTCAAATCAGAACCCCAATCAAGCTCACCAGCAGCGCAGGACAGAAACAGAATTGCAGCAAAGGAGAAATCCAATAAATCCTCCAAATCAACAAGAGCAACGAATATATTTTTTTAGCACAAATAAAGAGCGACCAGAGATAAGGGATCAGAGTGAGGAAATCCAGAAAAACACCTGTTTTAATCGTCAAAATAAAATAAAAACCCTAGAGTCCCGTTTTGACCTCCTACCGTGAAAGGGACGGATTTCCTTGGCTCAATCGATGATGGAGCTCTCTCCAAGGGGCTTGATGCTTCTCCTATCTCCACACTACAAACACTCCACAAAAGTGAATCTTTGGAAGAAATAGTAACCCTTCCAACTTGCTCAAGAAGCGATCAAGAGCTGCAAGTTCGGGCAAACGGAGGATGGCCGTGGGAGGTGAAATCCACGGTGCTCTCTCTTCAACAAAGGGGGGTTTGTGTTTGATTCTCCAAAAGTCCGTTCCAATTGCAACCAGGTAGGGTTTTAACCCAAAATGTTTACAAGATCATGACAAAAGATGAAATTAACCCTAAATAACAAATGACTAAACAACCCTGAACAAAAACACCAAAACAATAAATCCGAGTTGGGTTTTTGGTCTCTGTAAATGAGACATTTGACATACCAAATGAAACCTAAATATAACGTTCAATAGCTCGTTAGAAAGATCTGGATGTTGGATACATTTTGTATGAAGGACCAAAGTTGAAAAGACGTCATCCTTATTGTCGAAATAGCCCTTGCATGTCCGCAGCTCAGATTCTAGGCAGAATTGGAAAACCCAAAATTTTCTCCAAAATATTGCATGACCTCCATTAGCCCAAATGCCAACTCCTCTTTGTTTATTTGATTCAAAAACCTAAAAAATAAATAAAAAGTTAGAAAATAAAGGAGCCCTTGGCTCGGGCTCAAGCGACAGGAACTTGGGGCACATCATACTCCCGGGGTTGAAAAGGATTTGTCCTCAAATCCAGGGAGTATTCATCATTATCTTCTTTGCATGCTTTCCACCCAGATCAAATGGAAAAGTTTTGTTTCCACCTTGAGGCAATTTCTTCATAAAGGATCTTGCATACCGTCTTGCCAAAGATAGGTGAAGAATGGTGAATTCGCACAAGACAATATCCAGATCTTGTAGTGGTGGTAACTTTGAATCAAAATAATCTTCAATCTTAGAGTTTCTTTCCTCAACTACAATATTAAAACCTTCTTTCGAAAATTCAAAATCATCACCAATAATAAAAGAATCTCCAATCCAACCTCTCTTAAAGAACCAAATAATCAAGTTGTTTTGTGGTGCATACCTCAAGCACCTAGTTGGGGCTAGTTTGCTTGTTTCTCCGCTATCATAGACTAGCAAATAATGACTCGAATGTGGTAATGCCCTAAAGCCCCAATATTCCTCCATATTCATATAAGCATAGTTGATAGATCTTCTTACATTTGTAAACCATGAATATGCTTTTTCCATGTTCCCACAAGAATCATAACAAGTTAACTTCCCTTGAATTTTCTCTTCTCGGCATTCTATAGTGAGAGGTCTTTCTATTATAAAAAACATTTCTTCTCCACCAGGAGTTAATTTTTTAAAATGACTTTCGCTTTCAAAGGATGCTGCAAATAATTCATCTCCATACTCCACTATGTTTGCTTCTTCCATTTCACCAAAAACATTTCGGTTACGGAAAAGGGAAGGCTTTTTACCTTCTATGAGCATTTCCTCCATGGCCGTGAGTGCTTTTAATAATTAAACGTTGTTAAATTGTGAAGGTACTAAAGAAGGAAGAAAATGATAACGAATAAGCGTTGAATGCTTTAAGCAATCGAGGTAAGTGATATGCATGTGTTTTGGTCATCAGACCCTACATCGCAAGAATAGGAGAAGCATGTTTCGTTGCTTATCGCTTTCCAAGCATGTTTTCATTTTAATTACACGCTTCGCTGTTTACTGCTTTATAGCAGGTTTCGTTGTTTACCACTTTACTAGCATGTTTCGTTGATTACTATTTTTAAAAGCATGATTACAGTTATTATTCGCACGTTTCGTTGTTTACTGCTTTTACAGGACGTTTCGATGTTTATTCATGCTTCCAGAAATTTGCATGTATTCACGAGCATCAAACGAAACAGATACAAATAACGGATGAATCATAAGCCATAAAAAGTAATTAAGCGAATGAATAAACAAATAGCGAATGAAGAAACAAATCACGAACAAAGAAACAGATGACGAATGAAGAAACAAATAACAAATGCATAATAAGCCATAAAAAGTAAAGAGAAATGAGAAATAACTAATGCAATTAAAGTCAAGAAAAGAAAGGGCAATGATATGACATGAGACCGTTTAACCCTTTGTGGCATCGTCGCTAGCGAGCTTTCGGATTATGCGATCGTTGATAGCAAGCTTACAGATTATGCCATTGCTGCTCGTATCTATTGCAAGGTCCCTGGATTATGCCGAGACAAACGATCAATGATTAGCAGGCTTTCAGATTATGCCATTACTGCTATATCGGAGGTCAACGATGAAAGGAACGACCAATGAAAAATAATATTTAAGATGCAAAAGACAAAAGATAAGGAGAAATAGACTAAAACGATGATTTGGAACGCAAATGATAAAAAGATAAGAAGAAAATGATGAAAAACGATGATTAAAATGTAAAAGATAAGAAGATAAGAAAAAGACGAATACTGACTTGGATAGGTATTATCACTTACTGAGCATTAAGCTCATAGCTTACGTCTTGCGATGTAGGAAATATGACTAACAGATTTAGGAGCAGCTGATGAAGGATTTGCGCGGGCGAGACTTGCGGCTGGTCAGGCTAATTAATGTAAAGGGTAATTGAGAAGAGCAATTGTAAAAGATAAAGTAACGTTTTCAAATATTTATAAATGCATTATTTACGCTTCCGCATAAAAAGTAATTTACGTTTCCACTAGCTTTTATAACTATAGTTTTTTACAAAATCATCACGATTTTAATAACGAGTCAAACTAAAGTAAAAAGGTTTTGTTAACGGTCCAGTTATAAGATGCGCACTCTAATTTCACATTAAAAAGATTTTAATAACGATTTCAGTCGCTTTAAGAAAATTTTAAATTTCACGCATTTTTTAAGGAAACGAAAAACCAGGTTGTTACACTTATGCTCATGTTGTCTATCTCAGAAAAGAACCTATCTTTTCTGTCTTTACATTTCGTTACCAAAGAAAGGATACATCTGTTGGTCAGTGTGGACTTAACCATAACTGAATCCTTACTTAGGACGAGCTATCCATCTGGGGTGTTCCCACCTATGACCGTCACCAATCTCTTCAGTTTAAGCATTGGGGATTTCCGGAACAAGAGAAGGGATACATCTGTTGGTCAGTGTGGACTTAACCATAACTCAATCCCTACTTAGAATGAGCTATCCATCTGGGGTGTTCCGACCTATGATAGTCACCCATCTCCCGAACCCTTACACGCTCATTTACATTTATTCGTTCATTTCATTAAACATGTCGTGCATATGCAACATTTTCATAAACCCTATCATGATACATGAATGTCATCTCATGTCATATCCAATCAACAACCATATACAACATATACAACAAAGGCAGTGATATAACAGAAACAGTTCACATAAAATATACAAAATATTAAAAGGGAACACATGGTATTAACACAGAGATATTACAACAGATCATTAAAACACTTCCTTCTATCTTGTGGCATTTACTACTAATTTATAAGGAATCATTAAAGGCCTTTTATACTTAATAAATCATCTATTTATTATTAAGGAACACTTCACTAACATTACAGAACAATTATCACTTATCAAGGCTGAGACATCAAGCAAAATCCAAGGAGAATAACACTTTCCAGTAGTAGCCAACACTTCTTGGCCATTAAGAAAATCACAGAGTAATATCCAGTTTCTCAATCCAATCCAAAAAGGAAGTAACAATTCATTCATTATCTAAAGCCTCAGTACAAGCGGGAAAGTACACAGCGGTATCCAACCAGAGGCATTAATTCAAAACAGCATTAACATTTTAACCTAATTCCTTATTGTCCATTTTCTCATGCTTAACAACCATTCATAGGTCATCTTTCCACTTCTCATCAGGTTATATTCAATAGAAATTAAAACCAATGATAGCATAATACTTCACAGAGAGACAACAAGGGAAAAATACTTCATACAAGAATCCATGGCAGCCCTTAACCAAATAAATGACAGTAACTAGCTTTCCAACAGAGAATGACAGTGGCTATTAATATCCTTTAATTTCTTTTATTAGCAGCATGTTAACGATTGACAGCAAATAACCAAGGTAGAAATCAACTTAGCAACTTGTTAACAATTGACAACCAGAATTCAAGGCAATAATCTTATCCAATTATCGTTCACAGTATTGAATTTCCAGTAAGTATTAACACCAAACAAAGCCATTAATCCACACCAAACTAAGTAGGAATCAACAATAACAAAGTTCCGTGATGCAGGGCCTCCACTGACCACAAGCATCCAATTTCTTCCTCCTCTCACCATGGACAATATTTACTTCACAGCTTAACTATTTCATTCACAGCATAACAAATGGTTTTCATTCATAACTTAACAAATGGTTTTCATTCACAGCTTAACAATTTGCTTTCATTCACAACATATCAATGATTTACAAGAGGTAACCAAGGCAATAATTTAGTATCAAACAAGTAGGAATCTCAAGCAAAGTCCCGTGATGCAAAGCCTCCACTGTCCAACGACAGCTCATTTCTTATCTTTTGAAGATTCCCCTGTTGAAGCTCCTTTTTCCTTTCTCCAACATCAACGCAGGAGACAACCCAAGCAAACAACACATAATAACACACCCTAACTCTCCCACACCTTCTGATCTCTGCTATACGAAAACCCAAAGTGCTATCTCCCTTCCCTTGCCTTTCCCACACTTTTTAGCACTCACACTTACAGCTCACAGAAAATGGAGACCCGTAAACACTGAGTGAAATCCACCTCATCAGCTGCCACCATTTATAGCCAAGGGGAGGACTTAATAGGGGAGTGACAATTGATGGACAATCGCCCATTTCAAAGGAGGGTGGGCTAATGCAGGTCAAGCACGTGGAAAGCTTGCTATTGTCTTGGGAGAGGAGGGAAATTATTGGGAAAAAAAAATAAAAGAATGGCTGTGACAGAAGCAGTCTTTTCATTAAAAATAGACTTTTTAGTTAAAGAAGTAGATCGAACCATCGACCACACAATTGACTGATTACCCAAATTTTGCCTCTATTTTATATTTTGGTCTAACCTTCTGACCGCATCCTCGACCGATTATTCGATCAAAAAACCAAAATGCAATTTGTAATTCATTTTGATCAAGTTATCTGACCTCAACCTCGACCTTGACTCGATCAAAAAATGTAGGGAGCAACCTGTGATGCATTTCGGTCGAGATATTTAACCTCGACCTCAACTCGACCGAAAATGTAAGGAGCAATCTGTAATGCATTTCGGCCGAGATATTCGACCTCGACCTCGACCTCGACTCAACCAAAAATGTAGGGAGCAATCTGTGATGCATTTCTATCGAGATATTCGACCTCGACTCAACCAAAAATGTAGGGAGCAATCTATGATGCATTTCGGTCGAGATATTCGACCTCGACTTTGACCTCGACTCGACCAAAAATGTAAAGAGCAATTTGTGATGCATATTGGTCGAGATATTCTACCACAACCTCGACCGCCCGTAGACCGAAAATGCCAATTACACCATAATTAATCCAACAGTATTTATTTCCTAATTTTTAATTTATTTCTTCATTTATTTAATTCCATTTCTTCATTTTAATTTATTTATTTCATTTATTTAAATTTATTTATTTCCTAATTTTTAATTTATTTCTTCATTTATTTAATTCCATTTCTTCATTTTTAATTTATTTATTTCATTTATTTAATTTATTTCTTCATTTATTTATTTCTTAAACTTAGATTATTTTTCCAAATATTCCCCAAATCAATTTTCCTAAATTAAAAATTATAACACATTGATAACGTCATTAGTAATATCCTGATAATTTATTTGACTAATTCGAATATCTCCAATTATTTTTCAATTATCAATTTTAAATTTCGGTATAAAAATTCGGGATATTACAGTTTTTCATCAAATAAATCTTCAATAATTATCCAAATAATCCTAATACACCCAATTAATTTCCCAATTGTCCTTACTTGATTTCGTTATGGGAAATCAGAGTATTACATTCCTCCTTTCTTATATAAATTTTGTCCTTGAAATTTGCTCAACGTAATTACTTTCTTGATCTAATAACCAAAATAACTGTTAACAGTCATAACATAACTATCCAAAACAACTTCATGTATCATACCCTTACACAAAACCTCCAAGAACTTCCTTATTTCCTTTCCCACAAGATACAATGACGTAGTAAAGCACTAAATCGCATCCAGATCTTCCGATCGTCATCTACATTTGTTGCAACAAAAGAGCCTTTGTCCAAATTCTTCTCTTTTCATTCGCTATTGAGTGGCAAATCCTTGCGACATAAGTACCTTATTGCGCCTAACACACCTCTTAGGCCCAGTCATACATCTTCCTTACCTATATATCAACATCTCCAAGGAGAAAATTTCACATAACCAGCACTCATTTCACACTCTTAACGCCTCTATACACCAAAATAACGATTTCGTATACTATACCACAAGGTGCGTACACTACATTTTGCATTCTCCATGCTAGAAAACACCATCAGTGTACCCATTTTCAATTCCTTAAGTCAAAATTGGACAATCCTTGGCAAAATGGCGACTCTCATTACCCTTAACCATTACTTCGAATTCGCAAAACATCTTCTGAATTAATTTCTTTTACACTTTTGACACTGCTTAGCTTCTGATGACATAATGTTTCCTCCTTGAAGCGATATGTCTTCCTAAACACGCTTTCTTCCTCCTTGTGACTTATCATCAATGAGAAGCCCATTTGTTCCTCTTATCTCTGGTTGACCCTTCATCCGCTGTTGGGATTTCATTTCTTTCACTACTTTCCTATTTCTCCCCCTTAACTTCACGACTTGAAACTCAGCACACATAACTTTCTTTTAACTACCTCTTGTTCTTCGACCTTAGAGTGCTCAACATGCTCTTTACTATTCGGATCCATCCCTCCGAGCTCATTAGATCATGAACTTTTCCTTTAAAACATGGCACCTTAGTCGTCGATATCTTTTGCACTTAAAATCTTTGGGAACCGCCCACTGATCATTTCTCTGTTCCATAGGTCGAATCTAATGTACCAATAACTCCGTTAGTTTACTAACCATTTCATCTATTAGATCCTTGTTCTGTCTTGTTTCCTCTTTCATCCGTTTTCATTTCTGTATCTATTTTCATTACCATATCTGTATCTGTATCCATATCTGTATCTGTATCCGTTTTCATACATGTATTCATTTCTATTTTTCTATCTGTATCCGTATCTATATCCGTATTCGTTTTTGTATCTGTATCTGTATCCATATCCGTTTTTATTTCTATTTTCGTATCTGTTCCCGGAAATCTGTTTCCAGAAATTTGTTTCCATTTATGTTTCTGTTTATATTTCTATTTCCGTTTTTGTTCTGTGTCCATTTCTATTTCCATACTCATTTTTGTTTTCATATCCGTATCTATTTCTATTTCTGTATCCGTATCCGTATCCGTGTCTGTATCTGTATTCGTATCCGTTTCTGTTTCCCTATCCGTATCTGTCTCTACTTTCGTAGCTGTATCTGCTTTTGTATTCGTATCCGTATCCGTATCCGTTTCCATCTCCGTATCCGTTTCCATTTCCATTTTCGTATATGTATCCGTATCCGTTTCCATTTTCGTAGCTAAGTAAGCTCTACCAACTTCTTGGTCTTTGTTGTGTGGTTGAAATACATGTCATAAAAGACTTTCTTGAATTCTGCCCATGTCATTATAGTCACGTCCTTGGTTATCTTCATTGAGTCTCGTTCAAGAAGGAGAACTTAAACCAAATCCAACATAGGTTCTATCATCCTTTCTAAATTCCTCCTATCTTAACCAAATAGCAGGATCATACTCTCAACACAACCTAGGCTACAACCCATAATGATAAACAATGAGTATCTTAATCATGTCGAAATTCATCGTCAATATTAATTCAAGTCAGTTGTACAAACAGACTAGATTTTCTAATCTTCTAGTTCGTGACAGAAATCTAACCTATGCAGGAACCAGCAACAAATCAATTTCTGATTTTAATCAAAACAAATTTCTTATCCTTATTTAAGGCGTATTCTTAGCTCACCAATGCACACAGTGATCACAAGACCAAATACCCAACTATCCGTCATTGAAGGTGCAAAACACTCTTTATACAATTTGTTAAAAATCCTGACTGAGTGGATAAACACATGACTAGTCGATTATCATCCTCATAATTCAGCTTAGTTCTTATTCCTTAATGTTCTTCCTTCCCATAACAATCCTACCCTCTATCTAGTCCTTTGCAACTTAGGCAACCCCGTTTAATTATCTACTTGGTTTAGTTCATGCAGAATTTTCCTTCCACTTATCCTTGTTCCAATTTATAAAAATTTAGGCAGAGTCAACCTATTTCTTCACTCCTCCAAAGCTATTTCCATTCATCCTGCAATCAAACCCAAGCAATTCCAGAAAAGTCTATTAACTATTAAATAAAATTCTCAGAGAAACCATTCACCTATCCTTTTCAGACTAGTTCTATGGACATATTTCAAAATGTACCTGTTAGCCTTTTTGTTAGGCTTAGTTTTATTTTGATGATGACTAAAATGGTGATTAATTTAATAAATCAATAAGTTGTATTTTGTGTTATATCTTGTATTTTTCTGGATATTATTCTTATCATTTTATCATAATATTTATATCCGTGTTTATTGAAAATACCCTCCAAATGGGTATTATTTATGTGCTAACATGTTTATTTGAGTCCATGTAGTGTAGCATATCATTTTGGGAATCAGTATAGGTCAGGGGTTACAATGGAGTGAAGTAGGGACGAGATGCGAATGAAGAATCCCGTCCCAATCTGTTCTGTGTTCTTGCGGACGCGTACGCACAGGTGCGGATGAGACAACATCGTCTGAAGAAGTCCAGAGCTGCAAGGTTACAATGGAGTAAAGTAGGGATGAGATGCAGATGAAGAATCCCTTCCCAATCTGTTCTATGTTCTTACGGACAAGTACGGACGGGTGCGGACGAGACAGCATCGTCCGAAGAAGTCCAGAGCTGCAAGGTGAGGATGAGATCCAAAGTCCCAATCTGAAGTATGTTTTTGCGGATGAGGCGTGGACGGATGTGGACGCAGGCAGACACAACCATTTTGAATCTGTTTGTTTTGCGCTACAATCCGGACGCGAATCTGAAGACATGCGGACGAGAATCCACATCCGAAGGTAAGGTTCGTATGATGCACGGACAAGGCATGGACGAGTACGGATGACGCATAAAACATTATGGAGGAAACATTTTTGGTCATGCGGACGAGTGTGGATGATACTGCGGACAAGGACCCGTGTCTGAAAAATCCTGATTGTGCATAACGACTATATTTCCAATGGACGGATTTCAATGGATATTTTCCAACGGCAATATGCGGACGTTCAAAACTGGCTTAGGTCGTCCAAAAGTCCACTACCTTTAAATATGAGATCACTCCAAGCTCTCTACAACCATCGGATATTCGAGATGAAGCCCTGCCAAAATCAATACTCGAATATTATACACTATGAGCATTGTAAATCTAATTCTCCCTATTTCAAACTTGCGAATTATATTGGGAGAATTCAAATTAGAGTTTTAGAGCTTTAATTTCCATATTCTATATTTGCGCTTAATTGTAAAGGGTGAGTCCTTAAGAATTCGTCACCAAAAGGTGATGCCCCGAAATAGTCAATGGCTCAATTGAACGCTCGAAAGTTCAATCAACGGGTGACTCCCCGCAATAGTCAAATTTAGGTTGACGATCCATAATAGTCAAAGGGTGACGCCCTTAGAATTAGTCTTTGTAAACGGTGTAATTGACACCTGTAAGTCAATTAGTTAGTGGATCTCCAAGTGAAACTTGGAGCGCGGAAGTAGGCGGGTTTGCCGAATCGCGTAAATGAATCGTTGTGCACTCTCTCTATCCCTTACTCTTTAATTTCCGCATTTTATGTTTTAATTATAGACAATAAATCAAATAGGGATTTAGAGATTAAATATCGCATGAAAAAGTTAGTACGCTATATTCACCCCCCCCCTATATGCGTATATCGATCCTACAGTACCATGATACACTCTCGAGTCTACCATCTCAAAACACAAGTTTAGTCACACGTTCCCCATCATTTCTAAATACAACATACAAAATACTTAGTCATAGTTAGGCTCACTAGTCCCTTCATCATTTCCTACAGGAGGAAAAACATTTTCCCAATTCTTCTTTCTTCTTATTGGACAAAAGGGGGCATCCCCTGACCACATGTCCATCCTTCTTACATTTGAAACATCGTCTTGACCTTGCCAAGAATGTTCCAACATGATTTTTGGTACACCTTGGACATAGCTCCTCTTGTTGTGTCCCCCAAATCGATTCCTTAGTAGCATTCTTTCTTTGAAGGCGTTACTGCTCTCCCTGCTAATTCCCGTCCTCCAAGGACCTCTTAGTCCCACTAGCAATCGGCTCTCCTCATTCCCTCGTTCGTAACTGCATCTCTTCCACAAACTTCTTATTGAATGCTCTAAATCCTTCCACCAACTTCTCAATGAAGTGGAATTGAAACTCCATAAGGTCTGTCAACAGGCTAACGACCTCATCCCCAGTCTTCGTTTCTCTCTCCATGTTATCCCTTAACAAATCATTAACAAAAATAGGTAAAGTAAACATATGTCCGTTAAAATACCACAAAGTATACTTATAGTTAATGAAGCATTTCTACGTCGAAGCTTATGCTGGTAGGCAGTGTACAGAATTGGTTTTAAAACCTGGGTGCTTTGATACCAACTGTAACACCTTGATTTTTCTTACATTTGAAAACATGTAAAATTTAGAACTTTTTCTTTTCTTTTATGAAAACAGCGGAAGACTTAGTAAAACAATTTAGTTGAGAATACGAATAATAAAACTCCTTTCTTAAACCCCTTTTTCAAATTGCAGCGAAAAGCTTTTATAAATAAAACTAATCATTTGAAGAGTAAAATAAATAAACCCTTTTCATTATTTTCATAAAGCTCTTTACAACTCATTAACTCTTTAAATTCTTTAATCTGATCAGACACAAGATTCACTCGAGTAAATCCTTAATCAACTGTCCTTGACATGTTCTCCTATTTCCCATACATACCTACATCACAAGATAAAACAATGAGCGTAACGCTCAGCAAGAAATAGGATGAAATGTTCATGCTTATGCTCATACTGTCTGTCTTAGAAAAGAACCTATCTTTTCTGCCTTTACATTTCATTACCAGAGAAAACATACATCTGTTAGTCAGTGTGGACTTAACCATAACTGAATCCCTACTTAGGATGAGCTATCCATCTACAGTGTTCCCACCTATGACCATCACCAATCTTTTCAGTTCAATCGCTGGGGATTTCCAAAACAAGAGAAGGGATACATCTGTTGGTCAGTGTGGACTTAACCATAACTCAATCCCTACTTAGGATGAGCTATCCATCTGGGGTGTTCCCACCTATGACCGTCACCCCATCTCCCGAACCTCCATACACCCATTTACATTTATTCGTTCATTTCATTAAACATGTCGTGCATATGGCACATTTTCATAAGTCTTATCATGATGCATGAATGTCATGTCATATCCAGTCAACAACCATATACAGCATATACAACAAAGGCAGTGATATAATAGAGATAGTTCACAGAAAATATACAAAATATTAAAAGGGAACACATGGCATTAACACAGAGATATAACAATAGTTCATTAAAACACTTCCTTCTATCTTGTGGCATTTACTACTAATTTAAAAGGAATTATTAAGGGCTTTTTATACTTAATAAATCAAATATTTATTATTAAGGAACACTTCACTAATGTCACAGAACAATTATCACTTATCAGGGCCAAGACATCAAGCAAAATCCAAGCAGAATAACACTTTCCAGTAGTAGCCAACACTTCTCGGCCATTAAGAAAATCACAGAGTAATATCTAATTTCACAATCCAATCCAAAAAGGTAGTAACAATCCATTCATTATCTAAAGCCTCACTACAAGCAGTAAAGTACACAGTGGTATCCAACCGGAGGCATTAATTCAAAACAACAGAATAACATTTTAACCTAATTTCTTATTGTCCATTTTCTCACGGTTAACAACCATTCATAGGACATCTTTCCACTTCTCATTAGGTTATATTTAAAAAAAAATTAAAACCAATGATAGCACAATACTTCACAGAGAGACAGCAAGGGAAAAATACTTCATACAAGAATCCATGGTAGCCCTTAACCAAATAAATGATAGTAACTAACTTTCCAATAGAGAATGATAGTGGCTATTAACAGCCTTTAATTTCTTTTATTAGCAGTATGTTAACGATTGGCAGCAAATCAACTTAGCAGCTTATTAACAATTAACAACAAGAATTCAAGGCAAGAATATCATCCAATTATCATTGACAGTATTGAATTTCCAGTAAGTATTAACACCAAACAAAGTCATTAATCCACACCAAACAAAGTAGCAATCAACAACAACAAAGTCACGTTATGCAGGGCCTCCTCTGGCCACAATCATCTACTTTCTTACTCCTCTTATCATGGACAGTATTTACTTCACTGCTTAACTATTTCATTTATATCTTAACAAATGGTTTTCATTCATAGCTTAACAATTTGCTTTTATTAACAGCATATCAACGATTTGCAGTAGGTAACCAAGGCAATAATTAAGTATCAAACAAGTAGAAATCTCAAGCAAAGTCCTGTGATGCAGGGCCTCCACTGGCCAACTACATCCCATTTCTTACCTCTTGAAGATTCCCTTGCAGAAGCTCCTTTTTCCTTTCTCCAATAGCAGCGCAGGGGACAACCCGAGCAAACAACACATAACACACACTCACTCTCCCACACCTTCTGCTCTCTGCAATACAAAAACCTAGAGTGCTATATCCCTTCCCTTGCCTTTCCACACTTTTTTGCACTCACACTTGCAGCTCATAGAAAATGGAGATCCAAAAATACTAAGTGAAATCCACCTCATCAGCTGCCACCATTTATAGCCGAGGAGAAGACTTACCATGGGAGTGACAATTGATAAACAATCGTCCATTCCAAAGGAGGGTGGTCCAATGCAGGTCAGTCACGTGGAAAGTTTGCTATCACCTCGGGAGAAGAGGAAAATTATTGAGAAAAAAATAAAAGAATGGTTGTGACATAAGTAGTCTTTTCATTAAAAATAGACTTTTCAGTTCAAGAAGCTGACCGAACCATCGACCGTACAATCAACCGATTACCTAAATTTTGCCTCTATTTTTTATTTCGGTCAAACCTTCCAACTGCGTCCTCGACCAATGATTCGACTGAAAACCAAAACACAATCTACAATGCATTTTGGTCGAGTTATTTGACCTCAACCTTGACTCGACCAAAAATGTAGGGAGCAATCTGTGATGCATTTTGGTCGAGATATTCGACCTCGACCTCGACCTTAACACGACCGAAAATGTAAGGAGCAATCTGTGATGCATTCGGTTGAGATATTTGACCTTGACCTCAACCTCGACTTGACCAAAAATGTAGGGAGCAATCTGTGATGCATTTTGGTCGAGATATTCAACCTCGACTTCGACCTCAACTCGAATGAAAATGTAAGGAGCAATCTCTATGATGCATTTCGGTCAAGATATTCAACCTCGACTTCGACCACCACTTGACCAAAAATGTAGGGAGCAATCTGTAATGCCTTTTGGTCGAGATATTCGACAGCAACCTCAACCTCAACCGCTCGTTGACCGAAAATTCTACTTACACCATAATTAATCCAACGGTATTTCTTTCCTAATTTTTAATTTATTTCTTCATTTATTTAATTCCATTTATTATTAGTTATTTTAACTCCCTTAATATATGTATATATTAACTATACATATCGTATATTAATTGACCCAAATTCCATTTCCTGATTTATTCCGAATATTACTTGATGGTGAGTTTGCAGATTGGAGTTTCCACAAGAGTGTTGGCTTCTGCGGAAGTGCAGGCGTCCGTGGTTGTTTTGGCGACCGCGAATGTGAGTTTTAGGGCTAACGTGGGTGTTGGCCATTGATTGAGCGGGTTGTTACAGACGTTTGTTGTGGTTGTTTGTGTGTCCGCTATAGCTTAAGCAGGTTGAAATTAAGGTAGTTTTCCAGAAACTTAAATGTCACAATTCAATCCTTAGACTAATAAGGAAAACATAAAGTTTAGACGCAATTTTGTGGGATTTTATCTAACGAAACTTTTTGGTTTTAGTTCTATAAATAAGAGTGTTTGGGTCGATATCATATTCACCTGAGAACCCCAAGACGTAGGGGTTTCTCTCTCTAGCTCTCGGGTGAATTTCCTCTCCCAGTTTCTGAAGGTAGGTTGCCATAGTAAGGTTCAATATTGTTTCTTAAACTGCATAGTGTTCAAGCTATCCCATGTTCATCAAGTCTTGTTTGTTTTAAGGAAAGTCCAACCTTGAAGGATCTTTAAAAGTCTAACCTCCATAAGAAATCTAGATAAGCGATGTTGCATGTGTTTGGGCTTTAGTTTGCATTGCAAAGATACTAGGATATCTTATATTATGATAATTGTTCCTTCTATATTGCTTACGGGCTGTGATCAAGGGTGTGTTTATATTGACTGTTAATATGGTTCTTTGTTTGAGATAGGTGACGATGACTTAACAATTTTTATGCTAATATGAATCATTGTTTGAGATATGTGATGATAATTGACTGCTCTCATGAATAACGATAATGTTGAATAGTGTGTTACAAGAATATGTTTACTATTATGTTCATGCATGGTAGATCATTGTCATGTGTCATATATGTTGCTTGCATCATGTTTTTCAAGAAAAGAATAAAAGGAGTTTACATGCACATGTTTTCATGTAAGGAAGACAAAACAGAATTTAAGATATGAAGGGTCAAGGAAAGATTATCCCAAAGGTTGGTTCTATGGTGGATAAGTCTGTTAGCCCGATTAGATTGGAGCTTGGTCAAAGTTTACGAAGTGGTTGTGCATTGAGTGCACAACATTAGCGGAGGTCCCGGTAAGGGGGACTGTCTGGCCGAAGTTTATGAGACTCAGTGTTGTGTTTCCCATACTCGTGTCTACTCTTTCCGTAAGAATATCGACCAAAGTTGTGAGGTAGTTAAAAGAAAGAAAGAACAAAAAAGACACGTTTTTATGAAACTACTTTGCATGGTCATGTTTTATGTTGTATATCTTTTACTGAATGTTAGACTCATATTTTGAACTTTATGATGTAGGTATTCATGAATTCACTATGGAACATGATTAATGGATAGCGAGTTGAAGAGGAATTCCCATGCAAAGTCAAAGCATTATTGAAGCGAAGTTGACCTGTGAGTGAGGATTTGAAGGAAAACAAAAGAAAAAAAGACTTTATATTTTAATCATGTTTTTGTTAGTTGGATTTTACTTTAAAATATTTATATTTATTTTATGTGGTCTTACTACATTAGATTTTAAAAAGATTATTTTAAATCTTCTGGTGTGTATGGTTTTAAAAGGGACTATATATATGTATGATGTATTAAAAAAATGAAAAACAAAATAAATAGCAAGAAAAAGAGTTTTAACGCTTCGGGGTGTTACAATATGGTATCAAAGCACCCGGGTTAAAGTCATTTATGTAGACTGCTTGACAACTGTAGTACCCCGAATTTTATCGTTTAAGTTTTTAATGTGTTTGATGGTAATGTGCTGGAATAAGGAATTGTGGAGTAAATTTGTAGTGATTTGAGATAGCTTATGGAGGAACTTGATTTAAGGGGTTATGGACATTAGATGGTTGGGAGTGGTCAATCTCTTGAAGGAATTGATCGACCAAAATTGTGCCAAATAAAGAAATAGAGCTCTCTGTTGATTAGTGGTAGATCAATCCGGTTAGTGGTCGTTCAGCTTCATTACAGAGTCAAAATGAGGATGTTTTGCAGATGATCTGTGAACAATTGGGTTTTGGAAGCAGAATTGTGAACTTTGAGTTTTGCGGTCAATCATAAGGCTTTAGCAGTCGATCATGGTCATTACAAATTGTAAAATGTTGAATTTACGGTCAATCAAGTAGTAGCAGATGATCGATCGGTATTCTGAAGAATTTACAGAATTGTAATCTCGGGCTGTTTTGTGGTCAATCAATCAAAGGAGCTGATCGACTGATAATGCGAAAGGTCACCAGAATTATGCTGCAATGTTATGTTTTAGTTGGTTAAAGAAGTTGATTACTCAGCAGTTGATGGCTATGTATGCGTTGTCTCCTGCTTAGGAAGGCTGAAGAAAGGTTCTGAGCTTATATTAAGATGAGGAAAGCTGGAGAGTAAAGAGGAAAAACGGTGAAGGGAGAAAGGGATAACCGTGAGAGGAAGGAAGAGAAATTTGAGAGGAAAAGAGAGGAAGTTGTGAAGGAGAAGAAGAAAGAGGAACTCTGGAGGAAGAAGAGGAAAGAGGAGGCTTTGTCTTCAAGGAAATAGAGGTAAGAAGTGATGTTTGTGCTTTTTCCTTTTTGGGCTACATCACAAGAGGTAGGAATTAATGTTTGTTGATTGTTTGATGCTTGGGTTTGTTAGATATAAGTCTTGATCACGTTGTTGCTCGAGGATATATTGTTTAATAATTGTTTGATGCTTTGATGTTCATAGATTTTTAAGTTAAAGGATTATGTTTATGCTTTAAGGATTGTTGGATTATATATTGGATTTTATTTAGTTGTGTATGATCATGCTCATGCATCATAATTTTCACAAAATGTTATGAAAATAGTTTATCATGCATATAGTTTTAAGTAAGGAAAGTTAAAGGAAGCTAAGAACTTAATCATATGTTAAGGTTTTGGGAACAAGTTCTCATTGTAAGGCTTTGGATACTTAACTCATCGGTTGAGGCTTTGGGCAACGTGGTACTCATTGGTTAAGCTTTGGGCTGGTTTTTTCCCAATGATTGAGGCTTTGAATTGAGTTCCAATGATAAAATTGCAATGGTAATGTAAAAAAAAGAAATGAAAATGGAAAATGTTTTATGAAAAGTGCATTACATGTTCATTATGTATTTCATTTCTTACTAAGCATTAGGCTTATAGTTATTGTCTTATGATATAGATATCCAATGTAATTAGAAAACAAGCGGTTGATGGAGGATTTGTACATTGTGGACCTTGTGGTTGGCTAGGCTAATGGATGAAGAAAATGGAAATGATTTTGTAAAAATGTAAATGGTTTTGAATTTAAGGCATGTTTTGTAAAGGTCAAAGATTTATGGAAAATAATTTTATGATCGGTATTTCTATTCTCAAATGTGTTTCATTATGAAAAGTCCTCCGCTACTCCATGTTTTGAAAAGAAAATGTGTTTGACTTCAATGTTTTAAGTGTATGAAAAATCAGGTCGTTACAACAACGCATGCCTCGTAATGTGAATGCTTCCTCAACTATAAGTATGCTTACTTTAGATGATAATTTTTACCAAGTTTTACTTTTATTTATGTGCTAGTATTACTTATAAGGATATTTTTTTGAAAGAAAGAATGGTTCAAGAGGCTAGGATTAATATGGATGCGAGAGATGAGGCTATTGGTCGAATTTCTAAGTTGGTGGAACATCAGTTCCAATACCTAGAGCGTATGGCAAAAAGAGAGAAGCAAAGATGGATGTGACCTATTCAACTCGAAGCTGGATGGGAGAAGTTCTGTCATTTGAAGCCAACTTGTTTTGATAGAAGTTTCTTTGATCCAACCACAATTGAAAAATGGATCCGGGTTCTTAAGGACATGTTCAACTACGTGATGATCAATAAAGCAAAAAGAGTTTCACACACGGTATATCTACTCACTTGAGACACAAGGTTTTGGTGGGAAACAATCAAGACAACCCAGGACGTGGAGGTAATGACTTGGGGGACATTCAAGGAGGTATTTTATGGTAAGTAATTTAGCCACACTGCTAGGACAAGAAAGTTGGTAGAGTTCACCTAGTTTTGCCAGATGAGATTTGTTGTTGACCATGTGTTGAATTTTGAGGCTTTGTCATATTTTGTGCCACATCTAGTGGCCACTAATGAGTGTACCAATTTGTTCAGGGTATGAAGGGGGAGATTTATAGAGACGTGAAGATTTTTGGCACTCAATGTATACCATATTCGATGAATGTGACTAAGGCATTGAAGGTACAAGAAACTGAACTGAAAGTTTTGAAACACTTGGAAGCAAGAAGAAAGTTCCTTAAGGAGAACCAACAGAAGAAGGTAAGTCAACCCGATGCTAGAAGTGCAACGAGACCATTTACTAATGGAGAACAATAAGGAAAGGAAAAGCGTGTCATGGGAGGACCAGTAGATGACAAGGTTAGAGCTGCGACATCTCAAGCTGCTCAATGCCCCAAGCGCAAGAGGAATAATATGGGAGAGTGTGAAGTTGGTTCGGGTCGGTGCTTCAAGTGCAATGACTCAGGTCATATAGCCAGGAACAACCCAACTTCAACTAAAGATCAGAAGAGGGTTCCACGTCGAGTCTTTTCTCTTTTCGTGGATGATGATCTTGTGCAACCCGTAGATGCGTCTGGTAATTTACAATTTCTACTTGTTTAGAAGTTATTTTAGAAATAATTGTTTGTTTAGATTATAGAGTTAGAATATTGAGACTTCTTTCTAGGGCAAATTTTGAAGAGAAAATTTCTTTGAGGAATGAATCTAATACATAGAATTTTCACGATTAATTATAATACAACAATTTACAATTTAATAGATTTGTTATTGTCACCATTTATGAATTTTAATAAAAGATTTAAAATATTAGAATTATTAAATAATTATGGAATTAGGAAAGATTAAATAAAATAGAAAATATGAAGGAATTAAGAAAAACATAATATAGTAGAATTAGTAAAGAATATTGTGTAATAATCATGGTTAGTAAAAGATTTAATTGATAGTTTAATCATTTATATTCTGAAAATTTAGAAAATATTGTGTAGGATGACTAGATGCATTAGGAGCCGTTGGATGAGGTTTAGGAATGGTTAAGATTGTTTAGGATGGAGAAGATGCTTCACGAAAGTGTTCGATGCGGGAGGACATTGGATTGGTTTAGCAAAAGGAATGTGGATCTTTGAATTTAAGAAAAAGATGCTTTCCCTGGAGCGTGATATCATTTGAGTGCGGGAGAGTTCTGCACCGTACGATTAGTTTAGCAGAAGGAACGGGGATTGTTAGATTTAAGAAAAATTCTTCCACGGGAACGTTGGATGACACTCGGCCAAGAAGAATGTTGGGCCGTTAGATTTGGTTTAGCGAAAGGATTGTAAACCGTTCGATTTGGAAAAGATTCTTCCGCAAAAGGGAAAGATGTCGTTTGGGAGCATTAAGTAAGTTAGAAATGCCTTCATTAGATTTATTAAATTTGCAGTCCGCGGATGGGTTTTAGCGATAGAGTACATGTGGCAGATTGTGAGCTTGCAGATTGGAGATTCCACGAGAACGTTGGCTTTCGCAGAAGTGCAGGTGTCTACGGTTGCTTTGGCGACCGCGAATGTGAGTTTTAGGGCTGACGAGGCTGTTGGCCATAGGTCGAGAACCCCAAGATGTAGGAGTTACTCCCTCTAGCTCTCTGGTGAATTTCTTCTCCCAATTTCTAAAGGTAGGTTGCCACTATAAGGTTTGATATTGTTTTACAAGCTGCATAGGGTTCAAGTTATCCTCTTGTTTGTTTTAAGGGAAGTCCAACGTTGAAGGAAGTTTAAAAGTTTGACCTCCATAAGAAATCCAAATAAGGGATTTTCCATGTGTTTGGCCTTTTGCCTGCATCACAAAGATGCTAAGATATCTTATGCTATGATAACCATTTCTTCTATGTTGCCTACGGGCTATGATCAAGAATGTGTTTTTATTGACTGTTAATATGGTTCTTTGTTTGAGATAGGTGACAATGACTTGACTACTTTTATGCTAGTATGATTCCTTGTTTGAGATATGTGACGATGATTGACTACTCCATGCATAATGATAGTGTTGAATAGTGTGTTATGAGAATATGTTTACTATTATGTTCATGCATGATAGATCATTGTCATGTATCATATATGTTGCTTGCATCATGTTTTTCAAGAAAAGAACGAAAATGATTTATATGCACATGTTTTCACGTAAGAAAGACAAAATAGAATTTAAGATACGAAGAGTTGAGAAAAGATTGTCCCAAAGGTTGGTCCTATAGGGGATAAACCCATTAGTCCGGTTAGATCTGGGCTTGGTCAAAGTTTACGAAGTGGTTGTGCATTGAGTGCACAACACTAGCAGAGGTTCCGGTAAGGGACTGTCTCACTGAAATTCACGAGACACAGTGGTGTGTTTTCCATAGTCGTGCCTACTCTTTTCGTAAGAATCTCCACAAAAGTTGAAAGGTAGTTAAAAGAAAGAAAGAACAAAAAAGACATGTTTTTACAAAACTACATTGCATAGTCATGTTTTATGTTATACATCTCTTACTAAGTGTTAGACTCATATTTTGAACTTTGTGATGTAGGTATTGATGAATTCACTATGGAACATGATTAATGGATAGCGCGGTTGAAGATGAATTCTCATGGGGCAAAGTCAAAGCATTGTCGAAGCAAAGTTAACCCGTGGGTGAAGATTTAAAGGAAAACAGAAGAAAAACATAAGAAAAAAGAAAGACTTTACGTTTTAATTATGTTTTTGTCAGTTGAATTTTAGTTTGAAATATTTATATTTATTTTATGATTGTCTTACTACGTTGGATTTAAAAGAGATTTATTTAAAGTCTTCCACCGTATATGGTTTTAAAAAGGACAATATTTATGTATGATGTATTCAAAATAAAAAAATAGCAAGAAAAAGAGTTTTAACGATTTGGGGTGTTACACTGGTTATTTCATCACTTTCGCAACTATAGACTGTAAAAAAGGAGTAATTTGCTTCCAACCCCCAGACGACAAAGAATATGTTTTCCATGACATTAAGGATAAAAGGAAGCCGCTTATTATTTTTGCAATTAAAGAACAATGACTACTAAATAATGGATGCATAGGTTTTTTGGCTAGTGTTGTTAATACACATGTATTACAAGATGTGAGGCTTGACAACATCCCTATTGTTTAGCATTTTCCCAAGGTTTTCCTTGAAGATTTTCCTAGATTGCCACCTGAGCGGGAAGTTGAATTTGTAATAGATGTGCATCCTGGCATCAAACCTATTTCTAAGAACCTGTACAGAATGGCACCTACTGAACTGAAAGAATTGAAGGCTCAGCTTGAACAACTGCTCAACAAGGGTTTTATATGCCCTAGCTCCTCCCTGTGGGGTGCCCCTGTCTTATTTGTGAGGAAGAATGATGATTCAATGAGAATGTGTATAGACTACAGAGAGTTGAACTAGGTAATCATGAAGAATAAATATCCAATGTCGAGGATCGACGATTTGTTTGATCAACTCCAAGGCACTTGTGTGTTTTTGAAGATTGATTTACGATATGGATACTACTGATTGAAGGTCAGAACAAAAGATATTATGAGGACAGCATTTTAGACTAGATATGGACACTACGAGTTTTTGGTTGTCTTTTAGATTGACTAACGCACCTGCAACATTTGTGGATTTGATGAACCGCATCTTTGAGGATTTTTTGGCCAACTTAATTATTATTGTGTTTATCGATGACATATTGATTTATTCTCGTTTGAAGGAAGAGCATATGGAACACCTAGAGATCACCTTATCGATTCTTAAGGCACAGCAGCTGTACACAAAGTTTTCTAATTTTGAGTTTTGGATGGATAGAGTCAACTTCTTAGGTTACGTTATTTCTAAGGATGACATAACCGTTGATCCAACGAAGATTCAATCAATTTTGGACTAGCCTCAACCAAGGAACATTGGTGAAATGCGGAATTTTCTCGGCCTTGCAGGATATTACAAAGGGTTTATAGAAGACTGTTCAACAATTTATCAAACTTAACAAGGAAGAATGCAAGATTTTGGTGATCTAATGTTTTTGATGGAAGCTTCTAGGAATTGAAACACATTGACTTTAGCCCCAGTCTTACCTTTACAATCCAAAAATGGTATATACTTTATTATTGTGATGCTTCGAAGAACGGTTTGGGTTGCGTGCTTATGCAGGAAGGAAAAGTGATTGTCTATGCTTCTAGACAGTTAAAGGAGTACAAGCATAACTATATGACTCATGATCTTGAATTAGCCATGGCAGTGTTTGTGCTCAAAATTTGGAGGCATTATTTGTATGGACTACAGTGGGAGATCTTTATAGACCACAAGAGCTTAGAGTATATCTTCAGACATAAGGAGCTAAACAAGAGAGAGAGACGATGGTTGGAGTCGTTAAAGATTATGACTACGAGATTAAATATCACCCTAGAAAAGCGAATGTAGTAGTTAACGCACTAAGTAGAAAGACAGTTTCAGTGAACTTTTTGTGGAAGAATGTATCTTTAACTCTACAGTCAGAAATTCAAAGACTTGGACTTAAGTTAGTTACCTCTCAATTGGCTTCTACTATTTTAGCTATGACATTAACGCCTACAATATTGGAGAAGATCAAAGAAGCGCAAACAGACAACTCTATATGTGTGAGCCTTAAATTGGATAATAAACTATTAGACAAATTTGATTTCTCGATTTCTGGTCAAGGAATAGTTAAATTCATAAAAAAATGGTATGACCTTAGGAATAACCTTTTACGACAACAGATTTTGACGAAAGCTCACTCCCCCAATTTTGCGATTCACCCGGGTAGTACCAAGATGTATTGAGACCTAAAATAACATTATTGATGGCCTAATCTCAAGGAAGATACTGCTAAATTCATGGAGTTATGTTTGGTACGTCAGCAAATGAAAGCAAAAGAATGAAGGCCAGTAGGAACATTACAGTCTTTACCGATACCATAATGAAAATGAAAGCAAATTGTGATGGTTGTTGTTGATAGGTTAACAAAGTTTTTGATAGGTTAACAAAGTCAGCTCACTTTTTGCCTGTTAGGATGACCTTGTCAATGAATTAGTACATCAAGTTGTTTATTTAGGAGATTGTACGGTTGCATGGGATTTCGATTCAATTGTCTTAGACCACGATCTGAGATTTATGTCAACCTTTTGGAAGAGTTTACACAAGGTTATTGGCATGGAATTAAAGTTTAGTACAACTTTCCACCGTCAGACTGATAGCCAATCTAAAAAGATTATCTGTATATTAGAAGATATGTTACGAGTTTGTGTTCTAGATTTCCAAGTTAGTTGGAATAAGATGTTACCATTGGTGGAAATCACATATAATAATAATTATCAGTCCATGATTGGAATGACACCTTATGAGGCGTTGTATGAAAGGAAGTGTCGATCTCTGTTATATTGGAATGAAGTTGGTGAAGCTCAACTTTTAGGCCGTGATATTATTCAGCAGACCATGAAGATGGTTGGTCTTATTAAGCAAAGAATGTTAACTGCCCAGAGCCATTAGAAAAGTTGTGCAGATCGCAGACGAAGAGAGTTGGAATTCGAACCATGAGACTTAGTGTTTTTGAAGATTTTGCCTTTCAAGGGGATTATGAGTTTTGGTAAGAAGAGTAAGCTCAGCCCAAGATTTGTTGCACCATTTGCTGTTACAAAAAGGATTATAAAGACCACTTACGAATTAGACTTACCACCTTCGATGAATGGAGTCCATAAGGTTTTTCATACGTCGTTGCTAAGGAAATGTGTGCACGACACCTCTCAAGTGGTATTCCATGAGGATATTGTCCTTCAACCAACTTTGTTTTACGAGTAGAAACCGATTTTGATTTTAGACTTTAAGATCAAGGAACTTCAGTGCAAGCAAATTCCTTTGGTGAACGTATTATGGTAGAATCACATGTCGGAGAAAGTAAATTGGAAAAGGTGACATGATATGGAAGAAAAGTATCTAGATCTTTTTCATAACGCAAATTTTGAGGACAAAATTTAATTTAACGAGGAAGGGATGTAACACCCGAATTTTTCATACATTAATTTTAGTTATGTAATGTGACATTTGGAAATTTAATGAAAAGTATTGTGTCACAATTTAGAAAATTTTACATAGTGCGTACTTTAGGATTTATTTATAAATTATAAAGTAAATTAATAATTAAATAAATTTAGGAATCAGATGTTTAAGGTAAGTAGCTAAGGAATGAGAATTTAGTCATGGCAACTATTTTTGGAGAATGAGTGAGCTTATTCATGCAGTAAGTGGACGAAAGATTGGATGATCGGTAGTCATTGGATGGAGTCATAGAATGGCTGAAATCGAGTTGGATTGGAAAAGATGTTCTCGCAGAAGTGTTAGATGCCGCAATGATTCGGGAGAACGAGGAACCGTTGGATTGGATTTAAGGAAGGAATGCAGAGTGTTGGATTTGGGAAAAGATGCTTCCATGGAAGCATTGGACGCCGCTTGGATGCGGAAGGATGAGGGATCATTAGATTTAGAATTAAGGATAGAATGTGAACTGTTAGATTAGGAAAAAAATTCTTCCGTGGGAGGGAAAGATGTCATGTGGAAGGAAGTCATTTAATTTTAACGTCATCATTTAGTTCATGAAGAGTGTTTTTACAGCTGCATTTGTGTCTATGGCAACATATTTAAAGGTGAAATGTTGTCATTTTATGGGATAATGCATTCCCACAAAAGCGAAGGTGTCCGTGGTAGCGAATTTAGGCAAAGGAACGATGTCGTTTGGAAGTAAAATTTAGTGAAAACATTGGAAGTCCATGGCAGCGTAGGCTTCCATGGAAGGATTTGCGTCCGCGGTAATGTTGTCGACTGGAAATTAAAGAATAAGAGCTAAAGTGGCTTACTGCCGTTGGTCGAATTGGTTGAAGCAGACATCCCCTGTGGCAACCTACACGTCTGCTGCTTGGTGAACAGATTCTAAATGTAACATTTCAAGATTTCGTGCTAGCTGTGATTGTCTCTCTGAACTGATTGGAAACCAATCCCGTATAAGTTACGGTTTTCACAGGATTACCATTATGTGGGATCCCATGTTCGGTCGTCTATTTATACAAACATCTGTAAGGAAAGAAACCCTATTTTTCACGACCACTTAGATGAAGAAACTACTCCTACCTCAGAGAATTTGATCAAGCTTTCTGGAGGTACGTTTTTATGTTTAACGATTTGAGTTTCAGTAGGGCCGTAGGATGAAAACTGTGAGGTCATTTTCTGTGGAGGAAATTGTGTATATGATCACCCTTTGTTCTAAACTGTTTCCTATTTCTTGTTTAATGTAAAGGGTAACCGAGAGTTTTAAAGAACTTAGTTCATGGATCTGCTAAACATCATAGGTAAGAGATTTTTTGTTGTGTGGCCGTTTGGTTTGCATCACAAGGTGATAAGGTAAGTAGAAACTATATGAATTGTGATATTGATGACCTGTTGTTTCTCGGAAAACTATGTTCATGAACGTTTCAGGTAGTTTAGATTAAACTATGAATTATTATATTGATGCATAATTGTCATACTTGTTGTCTAGTTTCTATTCATAATTAATGATGTTGCTTGAGGATTTTGCTCTCTGTTTACTGTAAATTATTTTATGTATGTTATATTGATGTTTATGCTACATGTACGTTCATGCATTAATTTAAGAAAGATAAGAAAAATTTAATAAACATAAATAATCGTTGTGGGCGAGGTTCTAGTTGACTATCCTGCATGAGGTGGACCAAATGGTGTCACTCTTCTCCTAGAATGAATTACCCACAACGATTAGACTGTAAAGTGAAAGAAAAAGGAAGACTATTGACTGAAAAATGACATGATGAACTGCATTTCATGTTTCCACATTTATATGTTTTTATGCATCTCTTGCTGAATGTTAGACTCATTAGTTTGAACTTTGTGGTGTTGGTGATGATGAAGTCTTTGATGAACCCAATGAAAGAAATGAATGATGGTGGTAGTTGAAGGAGTATACTCATGGGAAGGTTAGTGCATTGTTTGAAGCGACATTAACCATGGGTATCAAAGGGGAAAGGAATAAAATTTTAGAAAGGGCTTTTCTTATTATGTTGTCTTTTATATTTAGTTTTACCAAGGATATTAAGCATTGTTGAATTGGATTTTAGTATGTTGGTTTTAAATGAATTTTATTTTATAAACTTTTGTTGCAAATGTTTTAAAGATATGAATTTTATAAATAACACGTTATTATAAAAAAAATGGCAAGAAAATATTTTTACGCCTCAGGGCGTTACAAAATATCCTGGCTAGGTTTGAGGATTTAAACCCAAGAAGCGCGTCATCACTGCCATAGTACCAATTTCCACTTTAGGAATTTGAAACCCAGGGACATATCACCAATGTCATATTACCATTTCACACATGCACACAAGCAATCTTGACGCAATACAAGATGCACGGAGTACCCTCGTAATGCTTTAATATCAAGACTACCCAAAGCATCAAGAAGATTCATTCCCAAATATATAGATAGCACAAAAAAATTAAATACTATGTACAATAAAATAAACGTGAGAAAACATATGTACATATACGTAAAAACAGGTGTGTTGTCAAACAGTCTCCGTCATATTTATATATGTGACAACCCATAAAATAACGGTTTGAAAACCATGATGCAATGCAGTGCACAAAGTATAAAAATCTCTACCTCGATGATGATAGAGGAGCCCAGCCGACTAGCCACACATGCCATCAAGAGCAGGCACCAAAATTGGGGATGTCGTCGGAACTTAAAACTAAACCAACGTCAAACCTGAATCAACATAAGAATATAACAAGAGTCCTAAACTGGAAGGACTAGCACAAAACTTCTTGACTCGAGTTAAGGAATGAAAAGAACCCATACATTAAAACGAGAAATCCCACTGACCAGAAATAAGATATGGCTAAACAAGCCGAATGAAGTTCACTAACCCATACTCCACAAAGACAAGTAGTGTGGTCAACCAAGACATAACAATAGTCGACCATGCACAACGACAATTAACTCTTAAGACCCATCAATCGACGTAACACGGCTATGGTCGACGAGAGACAACACACCCAACTAGAACAACCCAGCAGTCAATGAGAGATAGATGGAGTTAATCGAACACGACTACGGTCGACCAGGACAACCTACTATCAATAAGACACAGCGACGGTCAACCATGTTAACTTAAGAGTATTAAGCATAATTGTTTTGATGAAAAATTATTAATTCAATGATAAGTTGTTTATAATGTGAATATATCTAAAGTATTTAATGTTTAAGTTATCCTTATTCTTCATTAGAAATACCCGATAAAATGGGTATTTAGTATTCTAACATGTGCGTTAAATTTTTGTAGCAATTGACGTAAGTTGTGAGATAATGAATTTCTAGTTTGAAGAAAATCAAAGGAGGTGGTTGACCAAATTAACTGAGTGTTGTTGTCAAAAACGCGGTCGACCAAGTGAAAAATGGTCAACCAAAAAACGGTACAGAACACTCTGCCTTCTGGACACGGGGAAAAATGGTCGACTCACAATGCAGAATTAGTCTACTGATTTTGTTCATAGTGTGCATGTCAAAAATGCAGTTGACCAAAATAAAAATGGTCGACCAGAAAATCTTACAGTGTACTTCGATTTTTCGAAGTAGTGAAAATCGGTCGACCACCTGAAAATTGGTCAACCGGCACAATTGACAAACCTGAAGAAAATGGTTGACCCATGAAGAGAAGAATTTCACGTAACAGTCAAATGGCGGTCAACCAAAGTGGTTAAGTGGTCGACCGCGCAACGACTTGGGTGGAGAAACCTATAAATAGATGAAGACTCTGTGTGGAAAGTTATCTTGAGCTATCCATCAAAGATGAAGTGCTGCCAAATCGCGTGATCATTTGAGCCTTCTAGCTATTGCTTAAGATACCTCATTCATTGTGTAACATTGGGAGATATCCATTTTGTGAGTGAGGATTTGTGTTGAGATTTGTATACAAACAATTGCTTGTTGAGTATCAAAGACGGTGAACCCGTTTGTAAGGTTGGATTGACACCCTCAAAGTTCAACCAATTGGAACTCGTGAGGTTAAAGTGAAATGATCTTCAAGGAGGAGCCTTGAAGTACAGACGTAGGCGTGCTTTGCCGAATCGTGTTAACAACTCAATTTTATATTTCTCTTCCTTATCTTTTATTGTGTTTAGCTATTGCATCAATTAGTTATCAAATTTGTGATTAAATATCTTGAATTAACTTAACAAACTAGGCTATATTAATCACTTGAAATTTTTTTTAAATAACCTAATTCATCCCCCACTTAGGTTATTTTGATCCTACAAACTAGGACCATCCAATAATCAACAAAGACTCAACAACATTCAACGGGATCTAGTCACGATCAACCGAGACCAAGTAGCAGTCGACGACACCCACCAACAATCCCCCAAGACTCAACAAATGACAATCTAAGAGCAAACGGTAGCCAATAGGTGCCATTGTAGTTGACCCGGGAATCCTTGCAGTTGACTAGGTCAATCTGTGGTCAACTAGGTCAATCTGCGATTGACCTGCCTACTGGTGCGGTCGACTAGAGACGGTTAGTGGACAAATTGACCAATTTGAGGTGGACTGTCTTGTTGGTGTGATAGACCTCTACGATCGACCCCACTAGCCGAAGTCGACTGCTGCAGACAACCTTTCATAGTTGGGGTTGACATGTTTGGGCGACCACTTCTAGCTACGGTCATCCACAAATCTACCAGTGCCTTGCCAAAACACACAACCTCATCTGCGGTTGATCGGGCATGACCAGAGGTAGACCAGGACGACACTTCAGCATGATTTTTGAGACAAAAACACATCATTTCAATCATTTTCCACCTCCAATAACACAGAAAACAACAAAGAATTCGAGTTTCCAAGCTTGAATTAGAGATTGACACAAAATGGAAATTTCAAACAAAAAAACGAAGGGAGAAACTAACTTACTTGTGAAAGTCCTTCACAAAGGTCAGAGATCGAAATGACACGAAGACGAATCGGGTGGAGAAATGACGAGGCTCACCCGCCGGTTCTCCACCCTCTCCTCCCTTGCTCATTCATGGTCTCACTCCCCAAGAAAGGAAAGAAAACTTTCCTTCCAAAAAAATTATTAAAATTTAATTAATTAATTTAATAAATATAAAATAAATTAATATATTATAAATATTGAATAAAATTCTTAAATCCTAATCCGATAAAACTAGACCAAAACACAAAAATCAATTTACAAAAACGAGAGCTTACCGAATAAAATCCCACAACTTCAGGCCGTAGGGGAACAAGGAATGCACTGGTTGACCATTAGTTAGACCTTTTACACATGGCCGATGACCCAAGACAAGTGGCAAGGACTTAGTCAATACAAGAAAATTTGACTTAGATAAAAGAAAAAAATTTACTTAGAAAAATGTTAAATCCAAAAATTTGTTGATTTTTCATCATCACCCTCAGACGGACGATCAGTCTGAGCGTAGCATTCAGACTCTGGATGACATGGTACGACCTTGTATTCTAGATTTCGATGATAGTTGTGTGAATCCTTTTTCTATAGTGGAATTTGTCTATAATAACAGTTACTAGATTAGTATTGGGGTTTTGCCATATGAAGCTTCATACGAAAGACCGTGTAGATCACTACTATGTTGGGCTGAGGCCAAGGAACGAGTCATTCTTAGGCCTGATTTAATTCAAGAAGCGACTGGGAAGATATAGTTAATTAAGGAATGACTGAAGGTAGTTCAAAGTTGCCAAAAAAGCTATGCAGACTTTCTAAGAAGAGAAATTGAATTTGAGGCCAATAGTTTTGTGTTTTTGAAGATCCAACCATGTCACTATGTTAGTCACTTCAATGTGAAGGGAAAGCTAGCTCCTAGATATATTGGTTCTTTTCAGATTCTCGAACGTGTTGGTTGAATGGCCTATCAATTAGAATTACCATCGTAGTTGAATTATGTTCACAACAACTTTCACGTTTCTATATTAAGAAGATATATCTCTAATCCATCACATGTAATCTCTTGGACCTATGTATCCATTCAGGAGAATGTATCTTATGAAGAAGACCCCAAGAGGAAACTGGGCCACGAAATCAGAGTCTTATGACATCGTGAAATTCCTTTGGTTCGAGTTTAGTAAAAAAAAACAATTGCAAAAGAGAGGTTACATGGGAAATTGTATCGAAAATGGCAACAAAATACTCTCACTTTTTGATGGAAAATTTGATGTTGTCTTAATTTTCAAGGACAAATTTCCTAACTAGGGGAGAATATAATGTGTAATGGAATAGGGGTGACCCACCCAATTTAACTTCATTGAATTTTAGGGTGGTTCTTCACTCATTTCAGCCGAGTGTCTTCCACTCTTCTTCAATGTTCTCTGTCCCCCTTCAAATTTTAAAAAGTTGAACACTTCTCTTCTCTATGCACTTGCGTTCGCTGTCGCAGAAGCAGGTCAAGAGGAACGATGATCAGGAGCAGATGTTGGACCAAAATCTGAGATCAACCAGACTTTTTGAAAACATGGAAAATGGACATCTGAACCAGACTTTAAAATTTTAGATATTTTTGGGGATTGTTTTGTGAGTTCTTCAAGTTGGTTCCTATTTTGGTTATGGGTTCCAATAAATTTTTAAAAGATTTTGAGAAGTGAATTCATTTGTATATATATTCTCTGATAGATCCAATGGATTAACGAGAAATTTAGACTGATTGGATTCCTATTCAATTTAGTGTTGTTTGGCTATTGATAGACCATTTGATGTAATGGTTTATTTTATGTCCAACATCACATTGTTTTTAAAAAAATTATTTTGAAACATCTTCTCATATAAAATAATAGTTCTGTTTATGACTGTCATTTTTTTATATTATATGTACAATTTTCACTAGACATGTTTATTTTGAGCATGCACATCATTTTTTTATATTATATGTACAATTTTCACTAGACATGTTTATTTTGAGCATGCACATCATTTATTGATCCTCTTGGTTGAGTGAACCAAGTTTGATCTATCCATGAAGGGGTTCTATTTTCTATATGCACATTCAATCGTTAGAGCATGTCTTTGTTTGTGTTAACAATAGTAATGGTCAGCTGATTGTGTCGTGTTCTTAAGCGCAAAACCTTTAACCTGATCAAGGTCTTATTTCGTGGCTTTAGCAATCGTCGAGTATCCTTAAGTATCATCTTTATTTTATATGTCTATGACATAGTGTGCTCGGAACCGTGAGTGACTCCATTTTCACTGAGATTCTGTCTGTCCTATTCTATGTATATACCACACTATAGTGTAACATTTTCTACACTTGCCCTGTTGGTCGATTATACCCAGATTTTAATTAAAAATTGTATTCATGACATTTTCACTCATTGTTGATAAAATTATAATTGTTGAATAAAAAATTTTACTCCTATTCAGTTTAATCAACTCACCCCAAAGACATTCCCTTCACACATAAATTGAAAAGATCCCCAGATGTCGTCACAGGATTGAGCCAACACTTATTTTATATTTCAATATTTTATTCCGAGAGTTTAGTGAAGTTGGAATTTATTTATTAAAACATTGTATTAATTTCCTTTAAATTTAGCACTTTATTTCGGACATATATCATCTTTTTATCTCGATGTTGTAATATCTAATGAAGATTTTCAATGAGGATGACCCACCCCATTTAACAAAGTTAAAATTGAGGGCGGCTTCCACCTCAATTCGCCAATTGTCTCCTCCTCCTCATCAATGCCTCATGTAATGCCGGGATAAATCCTCCATGTATTATGTAAAAGATTTTACTAAATGAACAAATATTTTATGAAAGAGGATATGTTCCGCAATCGTTAAATTGGGACTAGACGCACTGTAATTATGGAGAGAAATATTTTTGGAAAAATATTTAAAGGAAGAATGGCTACGGATTGTGTATTTTACACATTCGGTTGACTCGCGGTCAAAGCTAGGTCGAGTGTTTCGACCGAATTTCATTCTGGGTGACTCCTCGCATTTTGGGTTGAGTTTAGTTCGAGTGCCGACGAGGAGAGTTTGAATCTGTCGATTTATTTGACTTTTTGGTCGCACAGCGGTCGACGAGCGGTCAAGTGCAGTCGAGAAGGATTTGAATATGTCCAATTTTGTTGACTTTTCTGTCAAATTGCGATGGACTAGCAGTTGAGTTGCGGACGAGATGGATTTGTCTGTCAAATAAATTAGCTTTGCAGTCACTCCGCGATCGACTAGCGGTTGAGTGCGAATGAGAAGGATTTGAATATGTGAATTTACTGGACATTTCGGTCGACATTCGGTCGAGGTTCAGACGCCTTTCCTCAACTGAAAAACCAAATTAAAGCAAGAATCTCGCTTCTGTCAGACACAATCTCACCTCTTGTCTTCGATTTTCTCCCGACAAATTTTTTTCCTCTCCCAAGGTGGCGGCGACCCTCACACGCGGCAGTGGCTGATTGGGTCTCCTCCCTTGGAATGGGTGATTGTCCTCTTCACCCACGTGTGTCCATCTCTCCCTCGCCTATAATTGATGGCACAAGTGACGCTTCTGGAACTTTGTATTTTGCCTTGTGTTCTGCGACTGAGTGAAGAGAAAAGGTGAGTGTTTGTAACGACCCGGATTTTCGTAATTCCTTGAAATGCGCGAAAATTTGAAATTTCCTTTTTAAAACAAATCAGAGAGCGTCTAAGTCCGAATCACTACTGACCATTCATAAAACTCGTTATGAAATCCAGTTATTAAAACTATGTGGAAGCGTAATTAAAATCATTGTTTTATTTAAAGCTTTGTGAAAGCGTAAACAATAAAAGTCATTGACGTAAAACGTTACGGAAACTTAAATAACTGAAGAAATACTAACCGATTTAAATACTGCTTTTTATATAACTTACTACTTAATTTAAGTGCAACTTTGAAAACTAAACTTAACTAAAAACCATTTCTCTTTTACCCTTTTTTATGTGCTTGGCCAGCCACGAACTCCCTCGTGTGTGCAAACCCATCATCCCTGCCTTTATGATATCTATTCTTTATCTGCTTATTATCTGTTCATCATTTGTACCTACACCACAAGTAATACGTGGGTCTAATGGCTCAGTAAGGAAAAGGGTTCTATGCATGAATGCCACTCTTTAGTCCATTTTGGAATGGGGGCCACCCAAACCAATCCTTTCATTAAGTCATTAGTCCGTTTATTAAATTACTTTTTCTTTTGATCCTTTTTTATCCATAATTCCATCCTATTATTCCATTATTTTATACTCGTACTTCGAGCTGGAATTGGGAGGTTTTTCTCGTGCAATGGCGTAATGGATCTAGCTTTTTCTCTTATCTTCTAAGTAAACTAGAACTCTCATACCCTACGAGGGAGGGGCTACGCCTAGTTTACAGACTATATTCGCTACCTATCCACTCCCAATTCCTTCTTCTTCTTCTTTACTTTTTCTTAACTTTTTCCCTCACTTATGCATGTTTGCGTACCACGCCATGGCACTCCCTATTACTCTCTATTATCATGATACATGCTCATACATTCTCATCCTATCGTGTTGCATGCTGACATAACATTCATAAGAATTGAAGTGCGCATATAAAGAAATGAAACTATAATTGATGCGCGTATAAACGAAAGTAAATCACATAAGGAAAGGAATAACTGCACACAATAGGAAACAAGTACAATATCGAATTGAAACAACGAATACATACAAGTACGGTAAACCTGCAAGTAACTTATTTAAACTATCATGCTTAACAATTAACTACATTTATCATGCTAAATGAATATCCTGATTAGTTATCATGCTCACTTCGAATTACGGTTGTTAATCAAGTTGGTTATCCTAATTGATTTACATGCTCAAGGGTTAATTACATTTATTATCTTCCTAGTCTGTTTACATGCTTCCTACATTTGTCATTCTAGGTGATTATTCTACTTAGTTGCCCTAGGTGATTCACATGCTCCAGTTGATTACTTCAGTTAATTTTTCAAGTGGATTAACATGTTCAGTTAATTGCGTTAGTTAATTAAGCTGGTTAATTAACATGCTTTAATTAATGATCTAGTTGGCTATCCTTTAATTAATGATCTGGTTGACTATCCTTATCAATTTCATACTTAAGGTGAATTACATGCTTTTATCCTAGATAGTTTAAACATGCTTATTTTATTCTAATCAATTACATGGCCAAGTTAATTAAACATGCTAGGTTAATTAACAGTGAGTAATCACTACAACGCGTAAGTAACAGGGCATAGGCATCATCAATGAAATTAATAGTTCATTCATACTTATCACTTCGTTCTTCATTTCTCATTCACCATTTACTATCTAAGCATTCGCTTAACGTTTTCATTCCTATAATTGCAGTAAATAAATTACAAGAACTAAGCTAACAGTAGTAAATAACCTACAGGAAACTAAGGGAAACTAACAACAGTACAATCACCAAGAATAAACTCAACTCACGCACACTACTTGTGGTGTAGGGCCTCTTCTGGCCAAGACACCCCTATTTCCTTACCTCATAGCAATAACGCAATAGCAGTTAGTTGTTATTATTCTTCTCTCCTTCTTTGTACCTGACATCACCCACATAATAAGTACCCGAACAAAGCCAACGACCTATACTAATATCTAAGAAGAGTATGAAATCAACAACATCAACAATCAACCAATGTACGACTTACCTTTGATATTTAGAATATATTAATCCAACTAACGATAGTATATTGTCAAGCAGAAAGCATTATTTGTAACCTAAATCGAGACAACCGTAACAACCAACGCATTTCATTATATTTCATCTTAACAAAATAACAGTTGAATCGCCCAAACGTTTAAAACATTTATCAACGTACATAATCATCAACGTGCATAACACTCACTTAAATCTCACAGTATCCCCACAATACGTTACACTTGATATTAACCAACATAAAATCAAACCAATCGATTATCCAATGTAGTTGATTAACTAACCAATTCCACATATCAACATTCCATTCAATAATATTAATAATATTCGATAATTCACAAATAAGCTTCACGGAGCAATTTCCTTATATCTCAATATAACCATTCATACAATGAGTCCAAATTCAATAATCAATTAAAAGTCTCAATCCATTATTAGTTTGTAACAATCACAACACATAACTAACATTATGTAACTACAATTAACATGGCATATTTTCATCTCAACAATTTATTCTAATTGATAGACAACATCTTAATATGGACAGTACATACCAACAGAGCCTAACCGATCATACTCTAGCAAATAACCAACGATCAGGGTTTCCAATAAAATCCAAAAGAGCAGTAACATCCAAAGAAATGTTCAACCAATAACAATCAAACACATAACACGATTTCTCGACAACAACATCCAACATAACCAATTATCAAAAGAGTGTATCAAACCTATATTTCTATCATTCTCCAAAATCCATTCATCACATGAAATTCACATAACACAACCCAAACAACATAGCATTTACATATTTCAATATTCAGAGTTCCTGTCTAACATGTTTGAAATCCAATAGCAGATTTGAAATCCAATAATAAATTGAACATAATACTCACACAATACACAGAGTATAAAACCCATTGAGTATACATCCAACATATACAAGCTCAACAATAATTAACGGAGGCATTATCTATTAAATCACTTGACAACAATCAAAATCAGTAAACATAGTCCAACATCTAAGGCAGCATAATACATATCTAGACTCAACACAAGGCAGAATTCAGAATTCAATTCCCAACAATCGATCAAAAACTCGTTTACAGAATCAAGGCAAAAAACTCAACAGAACACTGATCAATAGAAATTCAGAATTCCTAACTAAACAACAAAACACCAAATCAACAGAACAACCATCCATTATTATCCTATAACCTGTAACTAAATTGCTGAATATATAATCAACCAACATATTTTATCAACAAAACTGGGAAGGAACCTCACCACTGAAGATCGGCCAACCCCCAGAGAGAGAGCTCCTAGCCTCCATTCTTCTCCTGCCGCCCACGATTCTCCTCCCTCCATGGAACTTCTCACCCCTACAGCTCACGTTTCTTTAGCCTTCCCCCCTACCTCCAGAATTTAGCTCAAGCCATTACATGAAAACAACAAACGAGGGAAGGAAACCTTACCCTTCACGGCTTCCAGCAGAAACGCCCGAAAGCTCTAGCTCTCGTCTCCAGTCTCAGCATCCAGAGAACTCCCTTCCTTCATCTTCATTCTTGCACTCGGCTTCACTAGGAAGGGAGGGACACCTCCAATTATATCTCCCCTGCCCACTGCCTCTCCCAGAGTAGAGGTACTCAACATTCTACTCTGCCATTCACAGCTACGAGGTACCATTGTCTCCCCTGTCGGCTTGGAGTACATGCTCCAGAAGGAGGACTCGGTTCTCCCCAGAACCAACTAGACCATGGCCTTCGGCCGGTCCAGTTCCAACACCAACCTGAGGCCCCCACGACCCCAGAGACCCGAGGACCAGCAACACCAAGCATCGCCCAACATTGGCGTCACCGTCCACCTCGCCGTCGCCATTCCAGTCGCCGCGCAGCCCTGGAATCGCGCCCCTCAACCCAACGCCAGAGCCCATTGTCGCGACCCGTGATGCTCGCCGTGAAGGAGCCGCGCCTGAGCTCTCCTAACCATCGTCGTCGCCTTACCGTCGTTTTTCAGTGCTCATCTCTCGTCTCCCTCGACATCTCTCCCCTTCTCCCTACTCTCTCTCGCTCTCTTTTCTCCCTCCCTTTCGTCATTCTGTCCGTTCGCGAAGGCCAAAGGCCATTTGAAATTTCCTGAACCGGTTCTCCAATTGAACCGGTTCAGTTATCCAACATATTCCCCATTTTAACTCCTCTTTAAATTATTTTAATTCATTAATTAAATCCTCAATTAATTAACTTATTAAATCCCCTTAATTTGAATTAATTAAATCCTTTACATTTTAAATCTCAATTTATCATATACATTTCAATTTATTAAATTAATATTTATTTTATTTTGATTATGTTAATTTCTCGTTAATTTTCGTAATATATTATCTAACGAGTACGTTCTTGGTAATACCCTGATAGTCAACCCACTTAAAAAGTCGGGGTGTTACAGTGTTTCCTTCTATTTTGCGTGTGTGTATGAAATTATTCTGTGAGCTGTGGGTAGAGTGGTGAACTTCCGTTTGTATTCTCCGTGTTGCTGCTCTGTACATTGCTACGTTGGTGAATTGTCGTGGCTATGAAGTGAGCTACTGAGGATTTACATTCTGTAAAAGGTAAGAATTGGGATGTAAGTTGGTCAGTGGAGGCCCTACATCGCGAGTTGTTTGAGGTTTGATATTGAACGTTGCTTTGGTTTAATCACTGTGAAATGCAGGACTGTCTGGTTGTTGATATTGAACACTGAAATGTTTTACTTAATGTGAAAGGTCTTTGTGCTGTGAATTAATGTAGTAGTGTCGACTGACTTTAAGCATGAAAGACTAAATTTTAGATTGGATGTTGGAATTATACTGTGAATGACTGCCCTACTTATGCTGAATAGCTTTTGAAAGTGGAATTCTCTCTCTAAACTCATGTTTAAATATTTCCTTGTCTGGCATTATGAACGGATTCTGTGGAGGGTTGTAGTTAGCATGAACTGGACATGTGACTCATGAAGTGAATCTGAAATCTTTGGATTTAGCATGAATTGAACCTGTAAATTGTTGGATATAGCATGAGCAATTCCTTTGTTGTCCCTGAACTCCCTATGATTCACATGCAGTTACCTGTTAATAGTTGTAAAGATTTGATTTAATAACTGTTTTGTTCCTTGCCCAGTAAACATGAACTACCATTGTAAATTACACTGCTAGTGAATGTTTAGTGTAGCTGATAGCCTCTCTTTGATAATTGACTTCTAAATGTGCCTTCCATGTGTTTACTATTATAAATGTGATGAACTGTACGTGGCATTCATGCATCATACCTAAGGTTTATGAAATTGCCAACATATTGTATGTCATGCATAAGATATGTAAATAGGCATGTGGGGATTCGGAAGAAGGGGTGAAGGTCCATCGGTGGGAGCACCATAGGATGTATCTCCCCATCAGAGTGACAGTTAATCACATGGACCATAGGATGTATCTTCTTCTCTTGTACTGAAATCTCCAACGTCTTTAACAAAAGAGTGTGGTGACGGTCATGATTGTGATGCCATAGGATGTATCTCATCGCCAGAATGACGGATTGCCGCATGACCATAGGAGGTATCCAACTCTCAGTTTAACATAAAAGATAAGGTTCTTTTCTGTAATGCATCGTATGATAATGCATGAGCATTTGCATTGTATTCCATTGTAATTCTTGTTGGGTTTAGGCTCATTATTTTTTCCCGTGGTGTAGGTGATCCTTATGATGCTTGTGACGTACCAGTTGAGGAGGAGGCATTTTAGGATGATCCCTTGGGTTATCAGCCGGGTTCGACTTGACGGTTGTGGCTTATGAAAATAGTGTTGATTATTTTGAACAGCTAACTTCTTATTTTGGCATGGTAAACTTTTTGTAAACATGGACTTTTGTTGGAAGGACTAAAACTATGTTTTGAAAAGTTTACTTAATTTTGCTCGATTAACTCTAGTTTATTTTCAAATCAATTCGTTTACTCTGATTTATGCATTCGAATAAATTAAGCAAAGATTTTTATACCACGAAATTTAAAATAAAGAAAAATTGTTTTAAATAAAATGGGACGTTACACCTCGACCCCTCTTTCAATTTTAAAAGTTGAAATGGAAGTTTTTCGATTGTCTAGTTCATCTAAACTTGCAGGAAATAGATCGCAGAAATGAACGTATCTGGTACGGAAGCACATGCGTTTACGAGGATGAGGGTTTCCACAGTAGGGCATGAAAATTAAATTTTTGTTATGCTCGTGTCCACTGTAAAAGCGTAGGCATCTGCGACAGGAGTGTAGGCTTCTGGATTAATGCGGAAACGAGTGTATCCGAGAATGTATTCGGAGGACACATGTTTGCGGAAGTGAGGTTTTGTGGGAGCGTTCGCTTCTGCGGGAGCGAGCGAACGTATCCGTGAGTATATGCAGGAACATGTGTCCGCATAGGGAAGACTCCAGTCACGTTTGCAAAGACATGTGAATGACACGTCTCTACGAAAATGAGAGATTATGTGGAAATGCATGTATGTGCGGGAGCAAAGGCTTCTACGGAAGACTGTTCCAGTGGGGAAAAAACTCTGGAGTGATCGTCCGAACTTGAATTCACAAACGTCCGGTTATAGGTTCCAACCAATTTTTAAAAGGATTTTGTGAGGCAAATTAATTGGTATCCATATAGTTTGATAGGACCAATGAATTAACAATGAATTTGAACATATTGATTTCCTATCCGATTGAGTATTGTCTGGCTTTTGGTATGTCATTTGAGGTATGAGTTTTATTTTATGTTTAACGTGGCATTGTTTTCAAAACGATTATTTTGATATGTGTTCTTATATAAAATGACAAGTCTATTTATGACTATAAATTTTTATGATATTATATATACAATTTTTGCTAGATATGTTTTATTTCCAGCATGCACATCATTTATTGATAATTTTGGTTGAGTGAATCAAGTTCGATCGACCCATGAAGGGGTCCTATTTTCTATACTCACATTCAACCGTTGGAGAATGTATTTGTTGTGTTAACTAGAGTAATGAAGCAACTGATGGTGCCGTGTCTCTGGGCACAAAACCCTAAACCCAATCAAAATATTATTTTATGGTTTTAGCAATCATTGAGTATCGTCTTTGTTGTATATGGTATGACATTGTGTACTCAGATCCCATGAGTGACTCATTTTCACTGAGATTCCATCAAGTCTATTTTCCGTATATACTACACTATAGTGGATGTTTGTCACATTTGTCTCACTAGTCAATTTTTCTTTTTAAGTTTTTAATTTAAAGTTTTATTCATGGCATGTTCCCCTCATTATTGATAAAATTCTAATTGTTGAATATAAAGTTTTACCTTTATTGAGTTTAATTGACTTATACTAACAACATTTCATTCAGGTGTTAATTTGGAAGATCACTTGTTGCCGTCGCAGGATTGAGCCCGAAACTTTTATTTATTTTTTTAGTATTTTATTTCGAGAGTTCTGTGAGGTAGGACTCATTTGTTAAAACTTTGTAATAATATTTGTATTAAATATTCTTTTAATTTGACATTTTTAATTCAGACATATATTATTTTTTTATTTTGATGTTACTATTAAACCTTTAGTATAGCTCAATTGGTTGGATCTTGACATATTGTATTTTATCTAAGATTTCTGTTGCCAAATACATAATTTAAAAGTCAAAGGGACAAGCAATATAGTTCGGTTTTGGGCCGAGCCGCTCCTCGTTCTATTTCGAGTCGTCTCCAGGTCTTAATAGATGTCATTATTGGACCTTTAGTTTATCTTAGTTGGTTGGGGCATGACAAAATTGTATTTCATTTAAGTCTTTCACTACCCATATAAATGTAACAAACTAAAGGGTTTGGTGATTTGGTCTGTTTTCTATCGGGGTTGCTCCCTATTTCTATCTTGGGTTCCCTCTGGAGAATTACACTCTATTTGGAAAACTAACCTTTACATAATTTAATTATCTTCTTATTTCATGTTATTTTTCTCACTGCAATGAATATTATCATTATATTTTAGTAAATTCAAGGACAAAACAGGTATATAAATATATATATAAATATATATATATATATATATATATATATATATATAATTTCGTATAGAAGTTATTGAAAAGATCACGCAATAATCCTCCATGAATGTTGCCAACTTTCATGCTTCATCTGTTGATACTTTCCCCTTGCTTTTTACTCCAGCAATATCGATCAATTGGTCAACATATTTCCTCCATTTATGGTTGTAGGATGTTCAAAGGAATTCCATGGCACATATATGTTTATGGCTGATTAATGACGTTGAAAATTAAACGTAAAGGATTATGTAGTCGGATCCTTCTTTTCTACTTCTCCATTCACTAGTTAACTGCTGTTCTAAATATATATATATATATATTTTTTTTTTTTTACTTTAAATTATACATAAATCATAGATATACTGAGACGACTTCATTAACGAAGGCTCACAAGGCTTTTTTGTTTTTCTTTGAAGGTGCATGGGATTCAGGGTTTGTTTTTCCAATGGAGAGTATTCCTTGAATTCCGTGCAGCTGGAAGAGAAAAAAGAGGAGAAAAACGACTTTCCATCTCCCATTTCAATCATTAATTATTTACTAATATTAAATGTTAATTATGAGATTAATTAAAGAAAGAAATATATATTTACACACATAAAAATCTAAATTCGTTTGGGGGAACATCTCAAACTTAAGGTTGTCCGCAAATCAAACTCCAAGATTAAATAATATGTTAAAATTACCATGTAACTTGCATGTGATTGTCTATATTTAGTTGTTCACGTGACAATTCATAATGGACTCTCTTTTTTCATATAATATCTATGATTATTTTGTGTTGCATTGATTTATAAACAAAAATTTATTAAGAAAAAAACACACACAGTCGTAACTATGTTTTATGCCAAAAGTTGTTTTTTTTTTTTCAGAAATAAATGGAAATAATATGCTTGCAGAGGTAATTAGGACAACGCCTTGAGTCTGTCTCCCCAAAGTTTTGCGTTGTCTAATTTTCTATTTATTTTAGACGGAAGAGAGAATAATATAACTTAGAAGACAGTAGAAGCAACAAAATAAAGTGTGGATAGCGACCACGAATGATGATTCGATTGTTGAACGTTCTTGAGAAGAGAAAATTGTGAACGATAATGTAATCTACCCATTATTAAATTGCAATTATTCCAGGAGTTAGTGGGAAATTTTTGGAGGGATTGAGAAGAGAGAGGAGAGAGAGAGAGAGGGTCGTAGCAGATGGATTTAAGTGAGCTAATGAACCGACCTCTGATGGTGAGGGAATAAAAGAACAAGAAAAAAGGGAATCAATGTTGGGATGTATCTGACTTTTTGTGGGTTTCTTTAGTTTTGAGTCTAACTGGAATGTCAGTCAGGTATTGAATACAGAAAATGGTTCCTAAAATCACGATATTCCACGCAGGTTTAGTCAGTCTTCTTCACCAAACCCTGCAAATATACTTTAATCTCATCTCCTAGCCTCTCTCTCTCTCTCATAATTCCGTCAAATTATTGAAAACCACGACCAACTGAACATGATTAAAGTATAAATTATCCATAATTATGATCTAAAGAACTTCACATATCTGTCTAACACGTTGCTGATGTACTTAACTCCTAGCTGCATTATAAAGTGATAAGTTTCAATCCAATCTAGGAGACTTGAATCTGCGCTGTTAAGAGCTGTATATAGAGTTGGACATGAAACCATTGGGGATCGTACTTTGAAAGCGAATTTTTAACAGTTCATGTAACAGACAAGAATACACTTCAATATTTTGGGAAAATAGGACTGACTTGATCAATCTTAGAACACTAACTTGATATTTCATAGTTTTGATGAATCTGCAAGAGTAACAACAAAGTTATGAAGTGATAGAGAGTATGGTTTGAAATGTTCTGTTTGACATAGATGTGAATCATTTCCAGCTTATATGCAAAAGTTTTCAGATGATTTTCATAATTTCTCATCCATTTATCTAACCCACGTTTATAAACTATGAAAATCATCAAGAAAGGGGAAAAAAAACGAGACGAAAAAAAAGGAGAAAAAACGGCTTCAAATACAAGCAAAAACAAACAAGATCAGCAAAGTGTAGTGTTGTAATTCAACCTGTATCCTATTTTCGTTTTTCAATTCACCCTCGGCCGGCCACCTAGCCTGAGCTCAAGATCTAAGTCATCTATGGAGGCGGGAGAAAGTCCAATTACCTCTGATTGAACATGTTTATCATTGAAGATTGGTATTGATGGTTCTTTATCGTCCCTTTTCCTCTTGCAAGATGCAGCTTCTTCAATTTCATCAGAAATACCCGGAGTTGGATGACGAATAACTAAAGTCAAGTTCACAGACAAATCAGCTTTGATATAATTCTCCTTATCCTTGCACTCAGAATCCACAGTTCTTTGCCCTTTCTTCTCTTCCTGATCAATTATTTTCCTATTAAGTTCATGTTCATCGAAAAATGGGTCAGCTGGAGAAGTTCTCCTGAATTGAGACCATGAAATTGGGGACTTCTTCTCATGTTCTTCTTCATCAGCCATAGAAGGAGAGAATAAGATTCTTTCACGACAAAAATCCTTAGTAGATGTAGCTGAAACCCTTGAAGTTGAAGATGGTGATAAAAGAGAGTTACAAATTTCAGTTTTAGGGTTAGGGCTATAAACCAAGCTACAGACCGGAGAAGGGTATTGAAAAGCCATGGATGTGAAGCTATTTCTAATGGCATATTCATGAATTTTCTCATCAGGATTCACAATTTCATTCTGGCTACTTGGAGACTGCTTCAATCTTGCTCTATCTCTTCTGTGAACATTCATATGACCTCCTAAAGCTTGAGCTGAACGGAATTCTCTACCACAAAAACTGCAGGAATAAGATCTCGGCGGCCATATGCACCCTCCTAAAGCTCCAGCGGTATCTTCTGCAAAAGCTTGTTCTTCCCAAGATTCGTCCAAAGCAGAAGAATTGATTGTATCAGCCAATTGAACATCACGAGACCTATACAATCTTGTTTCTTCCATTTGACTATAATTTTTTGGAAGGAAAATCTGAGAAGCCTCCGATCAATCGAAATACAGCCAAAAGGGAAGTTTATATGATCAGAAAGCTTGAAAAACTACATGGATCATTCCATGAAAGCTGGGACTTTGATTGATAAGAAATGTTGCTTTGGACAAATAGTCTGGAAGGTGAAGTCGTGAGTACTCTATCTTTGGCTCTCTAAGTTGTATCGCTACTACTATTATTATTCCTTTTTTTGGGATTTTCTGGTAAACTTTTCCAGATTTATTCCCTTGGTTCGAGAAAATAGGGTTATAATATCTAAGACGAGATGATGTCCGTAGGAGTCCGATCTTTTTTTTTTTTTAATAATTATTTTAACTTTTTTAACTCACCGTTTTATCTGGTTTTCAGAATTTCTTTCCTATATCTCTACGTCTCGTGGATCGATGCGATTCCGAATAATAATGCACAAATAGCTGAATACGCAAGGATTTGCTGAAGCATGAATACGTAAAGATTTCCTAATGCATACTGAGAATTTGTGCCAATCATCCTTGCAAAGGATTGTTAGGATCTAATGTTAAGTGACGTGAACATAATTTCACATTGAAAATTTATATTCTTGGAGTGCCCTTTATATATAATATTTCATCTCTAATTAGTACAACGTGTTTTTGAGTAAAATTCAATAGTAAAATCATACGGGTTCGACATAAAACGAATAATATTGTACTATTTGATGAAACTTGGTGGTTAAACAATTGTATATTATAAGATTCTCAGTAAATAAAAATTGAAAAGAAAAAAGAGCATGACATTTTCCATCCATCTTCAAAGATTGATTGCGTTGGACAGTTAATGATAAGTAAATTGAATGAAATAATTAGGGTTTCATGTGCGGTAAATTGAATTAAAGTTCATAGTGTCACGTTTCAAAGGGAACGCAAGACAGAATAGAGAATGATTCGGCTCGAAAACGAATCGAGTAGCTCGACCCTTTTAAATTGATTACTAAATTGATAGCAGAAGACTTAATAAAAGGGCCCAAATCAAATGGGATTAAAACTAAAATAATGTGGAGATACAATTTAACAATGTCTAATCTCACAAATAAACTCTCGAAATGAAATTATTTAAATTAGGAATAACAACGTGTCAAGGCTATTCCTGCATTAACAACTCCAAATCTTTCAAACTAAATCCTGAAAGAAAAGGGAAGTCGTTCGGGGTGAGTCGAGTAAACTCAATAAGAATGAAATTTCATATTTAGTATAGAGATAACCAAAATGCGAGCATGCTAAGATAAAACATTTTATGCATCTAGGTATAAAACGTATAGTATAGTAAATTGTTAATGCAGTCCACTATAGTGTGGTACGTAACTGCAAATAGTCCACTACTGTACAAAATTTCAGTGAAAATAGAGCACACTCGACAACAGCAATAGCCACGAACAGCCCTGATTAGATTTAAGATTTTGTGCCCAAGAATACGGCACATACAACTATCTCATTACTCTAGTTAACAAAAAACAATACATAAAATTAAATGGATACAACTGAGTTGAACAATAAATTATGTATGCATATTCGAAATTAAACATATCCAGTAAAAATACGTATACAATACAAAAATCGACAAGCCATCAAAATGGACACATCAGTTTATATGAAAACACATCTAAAAATAAAATTTTACAAAAGTGATGCAATACTGGACGAGTCTACCAAATCCAATCCAAGTAGTCAAAAATTCAAGAAAGTTCAATCCTCTCATTAATCTTTTGGAGCTATCAAAAATATATATATTAATTCACTTTTCTAAACTTTTAAAAGTTTGTTAGAACTCATAACTTAGATAGAAATCAACATGGGGAACTCACAGAACACTTCCCAAAAAATCTCATTTTTAAAGTTTGGTCCAGACGACCCCGAAGAAGCTTGGACGACCGGTCTGAAAGCAGTTCGGTCGATAGCTCATTGAGCTTTCAATCAATCGCGAACTGGGTCCGATCGACCGCATCGATCAACTGATTTATTAAATCCAGACGAATGCTCTTTGAGCGTCATCCCCTTTGTTAATTCTTCGATCAACCGGTTTCCAACCCCAGTTGACTGATGCGTCACAGAACAGTTCCGAAACTCCAAAAATTTTCAATTTTTATCCATAATTTAAACTTTAATTAATATCAAATTCAAATTAAATAAATCCTTCACCATTTTCATTCAAAACTTTATAAATTGCATCCATTAAGGAAAATTTTGGAATAAAACCATTCTTTCGACTGAACTAAAACTCTATGTTGAGAATATCCGAAAAACAACAAATTTTTTACTTACTTCATGATGATAATCAAACTGCGTCAAATAACCAAATTATAGTTTCTAAATTCTTCTTCTTCAATGAACGATTCTTCCTTTGATTTCATAATAAAAAATTAGAAATCTTAATTTTTAAGGTCACAAGAGGGAAAGGGTTTACCTAAACCAACCTTTGAAGAATGAAGAAGAAAATTTATGAATAGGATTAACTGAAGATATCCTCTTAATTTTCTTCTCACATTGTTGATGCTCCCTCCTCACATATCCAAACTTTTGTATGGGTTTTCAAATGGGTATAAGATATCCATGACCAAATATATGGAGAGAGAATAAATCCATGAAAATAGTAACACCAAAAATCTAAAGAGTTATAGATTTTTTTTATTTACAAATAAAATTTTCATTTAGTTTGGATTTGGAGGTTATCACACATAGTCACACCAATAATACAATTTTGTTTTGATATCAAACATTCAAAAGAAATTTAGGTTTGGCAATGACCAATTGATCATGTGAAAATCTCGTAATTATTTTTACCACCCTAATTTTCGAATTATTAATATTTTAGGGTATTTTTTCTTGACGCGAATAATTAATGCAAAAGGCCATTTCTTAAAGAAATTAACAATAATATTCTCCAATGCTTCAAAGAGAAACCCTGGTTACAAAATACAACTATAAACATCTCTCATTTTCCTTTCCGCTGAGTAACACTTCTATTATCAAAATCCAAAAGGACCTAAACTTTTCAAACTTACTTATAAAGTTCAGAATAAATAATAAACAAATTAATTAAATAGTATATTCGGTCTTGTCCTTTAAGATTCGACTGAAAACTATGTCTTTATATGCAACTTGTTTTCCGTAAAGCTGAAATGATTTTATAAGATTTAAATCAATATTTTATTATATAATAAGTTGTAGAGGAGCATAGCTTTATAGATGTAAAATGTCACGCCACACAGGGGACAACAAAGAAATTGTGGAGCGACCTGACTTGAAAATGTATCAAATCGCTCGATTGTTTAACTTTTAAAATTTATTTAGATAGTGAAAAATTTAAATAAAATACAATTTTGTTAGGCCTCCAACCAACTGGAATGTACCAAATATCCAATAATGACATCTCGATAAAACAATATTAGATGTCTGAAATAAAAGTACTAAATTAAAAGAAATTAATATAAGTATTAATACATAATTTTAATAAATGAGATTCAACCTCACTAAACTCTCAAATTAATGTAAGTATTAATACATAGTTTTAATAAATAAGTTTCAACCTCACAAAACTCTCGAAATAAAATATTTAAATATTAAGATAAGTGTCAGACTCAATCCTATGATGATAATTGAGGATCTTCTAAATTAACACTTGAGGGGAATGTCGTTGGGGTGAGTCGACTAAACTCAATAGGGGTAAAAATTTTATATTAACAATTATAATTTTATTAAAAATGAGGGAACATGCCATGATTGACCAGTAAGACAAATGTAGAAAGCGTTCCACCATAGTGTAATATATACATAAAATAGACCCTACAAAATCACAGTGAAAATGGAGTCATTCACATGTTCGGGACACACTATGTTATAAGTATATATAATAAAAGTGATACTCGGCGATCGTTATAGCCACTAAAAAACACCTTAATCAAGTTTAGGGTTTTACGACCAAGGACACAGTACAGTCAGCTGTCTCATTACTCTAGTTAACACAATCAAACACATCCTCCAACGGTCGAATGTGCGTTCATAAAACAAAACACCTTCACAGGTTGATCAAACTTCGTTCACTTGACTAAGATGATCAATAAATAATGTGCATGCTCGAAATAAAATATGTCCAATAAAAATCATACATATAATATTGAAAAAAAAAACTAACGGTCATAAAAAGACTCATCACTTTAATTGTTTTGAACACAAGACAATGTTAGACATAAAATAAACTTCTACTTTATATGAGTCTATCACTGAGCAACGCTTAAGTATCCAAAAGTTCAAAATTGGTCAAAGTTCAATACCTATTCATAACATTCTCATAAGCATTGATTTAGATTCTCTTATAAGCTACCATTCTCTAAGGATTTTTCCTCAATCATTTCTAGACCTTTGAAACTCCTCGTTGTAAAACATTTGCTTCTATTTACAGAATGGAAGTGCAAAGAGAGAAGAGAGGTGTTCAACTTTTAAAAATGAAAAAGGGAAAGAGAACATTGATGAGGGAGAAGGAATACTCGGCTCAAATGAGGAAAATTCACCCTCATTTTTAGCTGAGTTAAATAATGAGACAGCACAGTCAGCTGTCTCATTACTCTAGTTAACACAATCAAATACATCCTCTAGCAGTCGAATGTGCGTACATAAAACAAAACTCCTTCACAGGTTGATCAAATTTGGTTCACTTGACCAAGATGATAAATAAATAATGTGCATGCTCAAAATAAAACATGTTCGGTGAAAATCATACATATAATATTGAAAAAAAAAACTGACGGTCATAAAAAGACTCATCACTTTATATGAAAAAACGTCTCAAAATAATTGTTTTGGACACAATACAATGTTAGACATAAAATAAACTTCTATTTTATATGAGTCTATCACTAAGCAAAGCTTAAATATCCAAAAGTCCAAAATTGACCAGTAAGACAAATGTAGAAAGCTTTCCACCATAGTGTAATATATACATAAAATAGACCCTACAAAATCACAGTGAAAATGGAGTCATTCACATGTTCGAGACACACTATGCTACAAGTATATATAATAAAGGTGATACTCGGTGATCGTTATAGCCACGAAAAAACACCTTAATCAAATTTAGGGTTTTACGACCAAGGACATAGCACAGTCAGATGTCTCATTACTCTAGTTAACACAATCAAACACATCTTCCAACGATCGAATGTGCGTTCATAAAACAAAACTCCTTCACAGGTTGATCAAACATGGTTCACTTGACCAAGATGATCAATAAATAATGTGCATGCTCGAAATAAAACATGTCCAATGAAAATCATACATATAATATTGAAAAAAAAAACTGACTGTCATAAAAAGACTCATCACTTTATATGAAAAAGCGTCTCAAAATAATTGTTTTGAACACAATACAATGTTAGACATA